>CM024248.1:41405441-42046214 GCA_013421045.1 Propylea japonica | reverse complement strand
ACTATAGAACATCAATTGGAATGTTGAAAAAAAACAATCTTTATATTTCCATAACAGGATATCCGATTCGAATGAATTTTTTTGTGAATTAAGACTGATACACTGAATGTTCTTTGAAAATTTCAAAAGCACATCATCAGAACCATGGAATATAATTTTTTAAATTATTCATTTTTTACATATTCCAACTTAGTAATACAGTTGTTATGTAAAACTTTAGGACAAAAATAAAATATATCCATGACTGCTATTGATAATTTTTAAATGATGTCAGGTTAACATTTTCGGAAAATTCATCATTTTGAATTAAAAATTTGCATTGATTATGCTATCAGAGTTTAAAGTAACGAAAATTTTCCAACTGTGCATTGAAGGTTTAGAAAACCGATTGTGGAAGGGGATGATATTGTTTTTTTCCCCGAGATCATTAAATTCTGATGTGATATTCTTTTAATTCCGCATTGAAAATCAAGACACTCTTCAGGATTACACAGCATTTGTAATCAATTTGTGTATGATGTGTTCATATCTGCAAAATTTCATGATAATCGAATTATGACACGATTTTTTGACAAATATACCTATACTAAATTAATTTTTGAAAAAATATTATGGTTTTTTCAAAACGAATGAAAGTGAGTGCCAAATGGTTCCAAAATTTGCCGCCTGACTTGAAATTTTGTCTACGGCTTCGAAATTTACCAACTGCTTACTGCTTCAAAAATTCATCAACTGCTTTGAAATTTTGTCAACTCTGATCAATATTGAGCACGCCCCTATACCAACTCCATTGACATCGTCGAACTGCTGTAAAATTTTACCAATTGTTTTTTAAATTTTTCCAACTGCTCTGAAATGTTTCCAACTCCTTCGAAATTTGATCTACTGATTAGAAAAACTATATTTGCTTTGAAAAATTGCCAACTCTGACCAAATTTAGACCGCCCTTAGACAAACTCCATTGATATTTGTGCAACTACTTCACAATTCCACAACAACTGGTTTAAAATTTTTTCATTTGCTTCCAGAATTTTTTCAATTGCTTCAAAGTTTGCCAAACTGCTTCGAAAGCTACCAACTACTCTGAGAAATTGCCAACTGGGATCAACAGTGTTGAACTGGGTTGAAATTTTTTCGAACCGCTTTGAAACTTTGCCAACTGCTTTGACTTTGATTTGTCAAACTGTTTAGAAAATTTACCAACTGCTTTGAAAATTCTGAATTTATGAAAATCACGGAAACATGTAATATAAATGATAAATAAATGATAATAAATGATGATGATCGCGACATTTCTGTCTTCGTGTCTGAGGAGCTGAGTCTCTGTAGAATGATGCGGGTGAACAATGGGCCACTAGGCCTCAGTTCGGCCGTAAGGCACCGCACAGAGAAGAAGAATATAAATGATCGACAAAGTCGAACCTACTACTAGCAGCTTAAAAAATAGCTTGACAAGGGTTAGAATTGAAGAATTTCCACTGAATGTTTTTCTAAACTCGAAGCGCTCTTTAAGAAAATTATCATAGTTATTCTGCAGATGCTTCTACAAATTTCGTCTCCTCAGCAGCTATTGAATAGGCAAAAATTGACCCAATTTCAGTTAATCTTTAAAACTCAATATTTCGTTAACAGTGAAATTTCTGAGAACAATTTTTAAAGTACCAAATTCATTCATATAAATTACGGAATACCAATATATTGTGACCAAGTTCAAAATACGAACAGTTCTATTCGAAAACAATCTCTATAACTCCCCTTGACCGATTTGGTTCATTAACAAACTTGGTCGAGTAATTTCATTCCCTGAAAATTTGACGTATTAATGGGCTCTCCCCAATATAATATAATTACTTTATGGTTTTCACTGTTTATTCTGCGTCCGCAATTAATTAGTCATCGTTTGTTATGAGGTATGCGTGTCTATATGTATATCAACATAGAGGTTTCCACTAGTTAGCAAACATCCTTATGTTTACCCAGAATAATACTATCTATGTGTAGACATGACATGCTATAGTGGGTGAGCCATTGAAAAGTTTGAATTTAAAAATGAAATAATACTAAAACGTTTCGAAATTCACCAAAATCATTTTTTTTGTTGTGAAGTACGATAGTTAAAAATTCATAAAGCCCTGAGCAGGTCGAGCTTCTGAGCGCTCGTTCATTGGTAGGGCAATAAGACTATTTTTGAAACATAAATAAATTGAAAATAGTAATCATCGAAATGAATACAATCTTCAATTTATAGGCTCACAGACCTTCTTCATGCGGACTGGGATGATTTATTCAAGATGTTGTCAATGAGCAAAGAATTTTTTTGTTTGTCATTTTCTCTTTATCTTAAAATCAATAAGACTATTACCTCAAAATTCTATGTGGGACTTTAGATTGATACCAAATATACAAGGTATCTGTAAATGAATGTGGGGACTTTGGGAGATGATTCCTCGATGAAAATAAGCTGAGGTAGTTCATATAATTTGTTTTCGAAATCGACCCCCCTTCCAAGGTGGCATTGGAGGATGTTTCTGCTGATGTTTCTTCAGCTGAAGGAAAATAATGAAATATTAGATAATTCTTTTTTTTATGGATAATCAGATGATATAATTATTAATTATGAGATAGAAATTATAATTACATTCAATGTTTTCTACAATATATGGAGATGGAATTTCGATAGTTCTTTTTTTCGAAAGCTGCAAATTTTCAGTACATTCAATAATCAATAATTGATACAATTTATCAACTTTTCGGCACAGATTATCAATGGATATTCACAAATAACCAGCTCAAACTTTTCTTTACCTTACTTCTGCGGCCATGTTGACAATGTTGACATTATGACATGTCAATTGAAACTGTAACAAAAGTTATTCAATAAAAATGGAAGCAAGCCCTGAGCAGGAGCTTCTGAGCGCTCGTTCTCTGGTGGAGCAATATACTTTATATATAAACAATTAAAAAATTTAATTCTATGGTCACACTTGAAAACTAAAATAATTAAATTTTATGGTTCTGATGATGCGATCCTCTTGAAATTTGGCATGAACATTCAGTATATCAATCTTTATACCAGGAATAATTTCACTCAATTCAGATATCTTGTTATGAAAATATAATTTTTTTTTTCAATATTCAAATTGAATTTTCTATAGTTCGGATGATGCGATGATCTTCAAATTTTGCACAAACATAAATATATAAATCTCAATTCCAAAAATAAATTTCATTTGATTCGGATATCTTGTTATGGAAATATAAAGAGTCTTTCCTTCAATATTCCAATTGTAATTTCTATGGTTCTGATGATGCTATCCTCTTGAAATTTTGCATGAACATTCAGTATATCAGTCTCAACTCACAAAATGAATTTCATTTGAATCGGAAAGTTGGTTATGGAAATAAAAAAATTCTTCTTTTCAATATCCATTGAATTTTCTATGGTTCTGTTAATACTATGGCCACAAAATTTTGCGAGAGGCTCACTATGAGCATCTGGCAAGTTGCTGCAAAATTTCATTCCGTTTGCTCTCGTTTTGTGTGAAATATTGAGGAACAAAATTTTGATGGCCACTTTTTATGGAACACCCTGTACGATTTTTCTGTTAACGAACTTAACCGAGCTATTTGGAGCTGAACACACCCTGAAAATTTCAAGTCTCTAGGACAATTCGTTCGAGAGTTATTGTGCTCACGGACGGCCGACGGCCGGCCCTACAGAATTTGATTTGACCTCATATTTTCCATCAGGGAGTCGAACCCTATCGTTTTGAGATCATTTTCGGCTCAGAATTCGAAAATTACAGACATTTGGGCAAAACGATATAGCACTCGTCTAAGTAGAACGAGCGCTCAATAAAAAGGGTAGTTTTTCATTCGATTGTTCCTTTATTATTTTATTTTAAGTCATTGTTTTTAGGCCAATTTTGTCATAGATTCATTTTCCGGTACTAACAAGATTAACGATTTTCGAAATACGGCCGGTGACCAACCTTAAGGTATTATCACTATGTATTTGTGACTTTATTTTCGACATTTTTCAATAGGAATAGCCCGCTATTTCGGTAGATTTCACATTTGAAGCTGTCATTTTTTGACATTTGACAAGTAGAAACTACGCCACTGATAAAAATGAAACAATACACGATTCAAGAACGCATTGAAATCATTAAAATTCGCTATAAAAATGGTGAAAATTTGGCAGAGACGGTTCGTGAAACTAGAACATTTTTGGGTCGTCGTGAAGCACCTTGTCGGACCGCAATAAAGAAATTGGTGGAAAAATTCGAGCTGTTGGGACAAGTTAGCGATGTGAAGAACAAAACCCGTGCACGTCGCTCAAGAACAGCCGTGAATATGGCTGCTGTAGCCGAAAGTGTTGAAGAAAACCCAGGTGAATGAATTACGCTATCGACAGATGATTAGTGATTTTTTATGGCCGAAATTGGATAGTATTGATCTGGACAACGTTTTCTTTCAACACGACGGCACTACGTGCCATACAAGCAACGAAATCATTGATCTTTTGCGGGAAAAGTTTCCGGACCGTGTTATCTCTCGAAGAGGTGATCACAATTGACTACCGAGATCTTGTGATTTAATACCTTGCGACTTCTTCCTTTGGGGCCACGTGAAAGAGAAGGTATGCGCCAATAGCCTCTCGTCGATTCAAGACCTCAAAGATGGAATTCGTAGGGCTATCGAGGACATAGCGCAGCCACTTTCGGATTTGGTTATGGAAAATTTCATTAAAAGGATTTGGTCCTGTAAGCGTGGTCGTGGTGGTCATTTGCATGATGTTATTTCCCACTATTCACGGCATAGCTTCTTCTGTTTAATGAAATAAATATCCGATCATTTATATTGCAAAATGGCATTTTCTTTGAATATCAAAATAACACATCCTATTGGAAAATCCTTCATAAATGAAAACAAAAATACTCGATAGGGCTCAATGTATTGAAGCGTTCCTAGAGGAGTAAATAGCTATTGCAGAAATCTTCAACATCGACTGAGGGAATGTCTCTACACGTGTGATTTCGCACTTCAGCCACATCAAAGTAGCGCCATATAATTGAATTCTCCAGGAACTAATTAGAAACTCTGATTTAGAATTAATGGAACGTTATTGCATATACAGAGGGGTATTCTCTTTGTGGAATTTGAAACAATAGTAAGTATTCAGCAATTTTTTCGGACATTGAACACGTTACATAATTAGAAACAGAATGTTGTTAAATGAAAAAGTTCATTTTGTTGGAGAGCGATAAAATAATGGATTTTCATTCCGAGGAAAAGAGAGAGGGGAGGCATTTCTGATACTCTTCATCAGGCCTCGTTTCCGAGTTATTGGACTTAAAAGTTTCTGAATGCGATTAATTTAATTTCATTACCTAAAGTAAGACCAGACATAAACATGTTTATTGAGTATCATCTGGTTAAATCGGGGTTCATTAGGTAAGTGGCCTATTAGATTATTATGGAAACTATTGATGGTAAAGATTTCAAATTTTGTGGCCGATATTTGGCCCATGTAAGGTAGATACATTTTTCAAACAATTCCACATTTCCAGTGTTGTCTTGTGTACGACAATTTGGCAACAAGTTTGTTATTTTAAATGGTAAATCCGGTATTTCTATTTTTGGTTACTCCATGAATATTAGATCTATTAACTCCTACATTTTCATACCTTTCTTCAACGGTTTTCGAGTTATTAATTATTTTTCGAAATTTTTGGCAAATGATAATATTTTTGGTCCATCCTATATAACTGACAATTATAATTCAAGAGCAGTGATATAGATCAGATCAATATCTAATGACTTGCTGAATTTCTGACTCAAATTTCAAATATTGAGCGAACTAGAGTCATTTTCACAACACGCCTATTTGATCTAAAATCTCGAAAAATAATTAATAACTCAGAAACCGTTAAAGAAAGGTATGAAAAAGTAGGAGTTACTATAACAACTAGTGGTTATAAAAAGTGGTTCACTGGCAACTGCTTCTGAGGTGTTGTTAACGAAAACTACTTGCGTTCATTGACAAAAAATGACTCCTTTTATAGATGCATAACGTAATACTTTCGAAGTAGAAATATTATGAAGAGGAAGTTTGGTGTTCTTAAAAGTCGCTTCAGATGTTTACTGAAACATAGTTCTGCATTATAAAGGATGTTCATAAATGGAATGTATGAACGAAAAAGGGAGATTCCTCAAGTAATTTCGAGAAAAAAGAGTCCAATAAACATGGGATAGCAAACTTTTCGCTTTCAAAATACAGAGAATTTTGATTATGAAATATATTTATATATTTATGGAAATATGTTGGTTTTATTAATAACTCTACATAATTAAAAACACAATAAATAAAATATGATACTAAGAAGCCAAATTGACAATAACAGAAATATTAATAAATCTTGATCGAAAGTGGACATTGAAATTTATCTGCAGCAACTGATCTGAAATTTTTCTAAATTTTTAATCGTTGAATTTCTAAATTCAACAAAAATTCACATTGACCTCTATTTTTGTCATTGACATTCAACCAATCTGTCAAATAAACGGACATTAGAACTAATTTGAGGTGCTGCAAACGTTTATTCTCACGAAGGTTGCTATCTGTTACGATAACGACAAATGTTAACTGTTTATTAGAGAATACCAAAAATGGTTAGCAGTGGCTATCGAAGGTTGTTATCAGAGTTGCTATCATTAACAACAACTGCGATAACCACTCAACTTAGTGAATAGCCCTGAATAGCCACTCCTTAAGACACACTTCGAGACACATTCCAATGCTACGCTAAAGTCTACCAGAGCGTACCGGTAAATCTCCACTGAGTCCTTCCATCGCATCGATACGATTTCTTCCAACATGGTGACAACAGCTTCACTTGTAATTGACGTAAATTATGGCGCTTCACTTCAACTACAAATAATCTCGCTGAGAAATTTCGAATTCCGAGCATATTTTCCACAAAGTTTGTACGCTATCTGGAAAGGCGTTAACTGGTGCGCCAAAACTTCCCGAACTACTGTTATTTGTTGCTTCTAGTTATGAGAGATTGTCCCAAGTTTTAATTCGCGGATAATGGAGATTCAGTGTCTCACCTCGAACACTAGGAATGAAAACTTCTTGAGATCCGTTTCTTTGGAATCTGGGCTTCTTCGCTTCGAGTTTTAGGTCATTGTCGATGTTGGGGTGCTGTTGATTTTATTTTATCTCTAACCATTTTCGAGTAAAAAATTATTGAAGGATTGTATGCATTCGCTTTCGACCCTCCTTCAAGAGCCGCTACTGGCATTGTGTGCTGCACTACCATAACATCGAGGTATCAATAATTAGACATTCGGCAAAAACCGATTGTTACCGATAGTGACGCGGAGAATGCGTCAAAATTCATTTGGATAAGGAAAAGTAGAAATTCATTATTTATTCTTATCTTATCTTGAAGTGAACAGGTGCAACGATTTAGCAATATTCCTGGTTAAGTTGAGATTTTCTGAAACTCTGTTCAGGCTGAGTACAAATTGAACTTTTTTTAAATGTAGCTTTTACTAGTTCTTCTACTTCTAGTTTTTGATATCTTAATTTTCTGTTCAGATTTTCGGTACACAGAAATTTACATAATATATTGCTTCAAACATATTATTGGACACCCATGTCTGTTCTCTAATTTTTCATGAGTTCTTTGTATCTTGACTCTACATATTTATTCCTTCAATTTCTATTGAATAACTGAATAACTAATTGTTCGATTTCTATAATTCCATTGCAATAAGTTTCTTCTACTTTTTTTTCCCATGTATTTGTGTTAACCTGATTGTTAGGGTCGCTTTCTGTAGCAAGTATTTGTTGTGTTTTCATTAGTGAACCAGAAAGCCTGGAATTTTTTTGAAGGATGCCTTCGCATGTCCAATCTCTTCAGTCATCTTAGTCCTACCTATGAAACAGTTCAGACCCGGAACTAGATTAATCATTGTGCAATGGTACAAAAATTCAGTAACTTTTGAAAAACAAAGAATTTTGATTATGAAACAAGTGCAGAAAAATTGATATACTTTCACGAATATAAATTCGATGACGAGTGGCGAGTTTTAGCGTTCTTTACTATTATTATTTTCAATATTTTCTGATTGACTACTAAATTCTCATTGGAATTAAGTGCTTATTTCCATAAACATCGTTTGGTGCTTTTTATTGATATACAATAGTCGTGGATACATATATTTCAAATTATTTGGTTTCAGCTTTCAACAGTCTTTATCGAGAAATACTCTTTTTTTTTAGACTCGAGCTTTCAAGATTTAACATATTCAAACACATTGAATTTTGAAAATACATCATGAAAGGGATTATTGGTTGAAAAAAGATTGAACTATATCGATTGAAATATAGTCTGGGAGGATTCTGCATTTCTAAAAAACTTTTTAGGTTTTCACGAGCGTTTTCACCCTCAGTCTCTGAGACAGAAATAATTTTAAAAAATTTAATTAAAATGATGTGCTCCTGCGAGCAAAATCTTTGCACTTATTTGTCTGATATAGATACCGAAACGTTACTTTATCCTTTTCATTTATTTCTTTTTCAGTTTTACTGTTAGGCAACAATTTTTTCAAACCAATTTGTTTATGACAAATAAGTGCAAGGTTTTTCGCAGGAGCACTTCATCTTGATTGAATTTTTCTTAAGTATATGTTTCAGAGACTGATAGTGAAAACCTAAAAAGTTTTTCGGAAATGCAGAATCCTCCCAGATTATATTTCAATCGATATAGTTGAACTATGTATGCAAAATTTATTTTCGTAGAATATTTTCTCCGAAAAAAAGGTTACTCCTTGCAATCCAAGTGTAATACCACCGAATGTTTTTTGGGGTACCCTGATATTCATATCAGTTTCTTTGATTTTGACAAAAAAATTGAAAACTGCTTTATGGCTGCCATCGTCAAGAGGCTGTCACTGAGCAGGTAGACTACAAAGAATGTACATAAAAAAATCCCATATTTTTTGATGAGGAGTAATCTGCAAAATATTTTACAATTATTAATTTAAATATTGATTTGATTAAAATGAAAGGCCATTTTTCTAAAAATTTTGAAAACGATATATCTAGTCGTTGCTAATATTAATTATACTTTTCCTAGAAAATTAGTCTGAATAAATGGTGGATTTAATGTATACGAAATCGATCAATAATGACCCATTTTATAGCTCAAATTGTACTACTTTAATGTGCAATTGTTATAGGCAACAGAACATGAAGTATTCAAAAGCAAAGCCAGACTACTCTCTGAAACTGAAAAACATAGAAATTCTTTATATGTATGTCAAATGTTATTCTTATTATATCTTAACTAGTTGATTCAATAATCGAGTTCTTTCATTCATTCATCCAACAAGTGTATGAATACAGTATATTTGTGCATGAACCCCTAGCGAAAAAGTTTTGGGGTAGTTTTGATATCTTCCATTTTTATGTTTTTTGTGGTGCTCAATCCGAATCTGAGGTTTGCTAACAAAATTTCGTGACGCAACAACATAGAAAAAAAATTTAAAAATGAAAAATCTCATTCTTGGTCAGTTTTTTTGCTTATAAATCGGAAACTATCAACTTTCTTGAAAAACCTTTCCATAAAAAAGTAACATAAAATCTCTACTGACATACTGACATAATTTATTTTTCATAAAACATGGCTATCAAAAATTTTTGTTCCTCATATATCTCAGACAAAACGAACCAATCGAAATGAAATGTTGCAAGATGCTCATAATAAGCCTTATGCAAAATTGTGTGACCATAGTGTGAACAGAACCATACAAAATTCTATTGGAAATATTGGAATATTGAAAGGAGAATCTTTATATTTCCATAACAAGATATTCGATTCGAGTGAAATTTCAAGAGTACCTATCGCATCATCGAATCCATAGAATTGAATTTTTTTTCATAGAAAATATCTCATTTTCAACTATAATTTGAGCCAGAATGGATTGTTTCAGAACAAGCTGTAGTAGTACAATTTATAATTTATGTATTTTCATTTTGTATTGAAAGATCTTTCACGAAAGTTGATAGTTTCCGAGTAATAAGAAAAAAACTGACCAGGAATTCGATTTTTTTTTTGTATTTTTTCCTATGTTACGTCACAAAATTTTGTTAGCAACCTCAAATTCAGATTCAGCATCCCAAAAAACATAAAAATTAAAAAATAAAATCTAACCCAAAAAGTTTCCTGCTAAAAGCACAAATCGACTGGATTATATCCTTTGAATCCAATTATGTGTTCTGTGGTTCACGAACAAATCACAAAAAATATAAAAAAGTTGGCCAGAGTTGTCGCGAGAGGTAGTTTTGTCTGCTTTATATGCAACCATTTATGTGTCATCATTGATTTGATAATTGAGATTAATCTGAATTGATTCCTCTGCAACGTCGTGCCAACCGAAAGGGTTACGTTTCATTTCGAATATATTCAGACTATGGGTAAAAACAAGTTGGTATTATGCATCAAGAAAATAATTTTTATTGGGCAATATAGAAAATAAATCCACAAAGTTAGTAACCTTCACTGTTTATAATGGGAGTAGGAATCATGACCTTCAATTCTTATCAAATTCCGGAACGCTGCTGTAACATGAATAGAGAAATTATGAAAATTTTACGAGGAGTTTAGTGCAGGCAACCCAAAATACAGAGTATAATATTAACGGTATCAATTTCAATACTGCTAACGATTCATTGCGTTCAAGGATATCAGGTAGATGAGAATAGTAACTGGAACAATAAAATCAACACCAACGCCATGGTCACCAGTTCTTTCAAACATTGTTCCTCCACATATCCGCAGGCAGGCCCTTCTTTGAAAATTTGGGATAAATTTAATTCTTCTACAAATTCATATCAAATACTTTCTATATTCCACACTACTATATTCCACGATTAAAATCACGTAAACCATTTTGGTCCAATTATTTTCTGACCTCGAATGAAAGTAATAAAGCAATTTGGCAATGCGAGTGGAACACATGTAATATTCAAAACAAAGATTTGATAACTGATCCCTCCAATAAAGTTCCTGGATTTGATCTTCCAAGGAAAAGTTGGACTGTGCTCAATCATATAAGACAGGTCATGGCCGATGTAATAGCATGATTTTCTAGTGGGATTCAATTGAGAGTCCTAGTTGCGAATGCGGAGAAGCAGAGGAAGACTAAAGAACATCTGATAAATAATTGTCCAATATTTAAATTTCAGGATGGCTTAAGGCTATACATGAAGTTACAGAGGAGTCGTTTTTGAATTGGGTTGTAAATTTTAAATCGATTTAAAAGAGTTTCAATCATTTGATTTTTCTGTTCTTTTTTTTCTGCTTCGCTCATTCGTTTCAGATTCAGAATTCCGAAGTCATCTTGGAGAAATCTTTCAATATTCGAATACTTTTTAGGTATTATTTTTGTTGGAACAGCAAGGCAGGGTTTTTCTACTGGGGTTTTTCCCTAAGCTCCGGGTGTCAATTCGAAAAAAATCGAGGGAAATAGTTCGAAACAAGTTAATTCCTGAGCATATCGTCAATTAGTCGTTCGGACGAAAGTGTACATTCATTTTAAAACGGATAAAATCATTACAATTTCAAGAAATCTACTCCCAAACCCCCCCCTCTGGCTACGCCCTTGCTACAGGTCGTCATGAGGGCCATTGTCTCTCTACAAAGCAGGGGCGGCCCTTTTGATCAATTTATGATTAATTTTTTTTGTTTGATCATTAAAAATTATCGAAAGTACAGTACTGAATACTATTTTATTTTATCAATTTTCATAGGGGACATGTTCGAACATAAAACTGAAATGCTATAGGTACAGCTATAAAAAGGAAAACCAATGTGAAAATGAATTCCACAGTAATGTTGCGATAATTATGGATCCGATATTGTTGATAATTCATTGTTAAAAGTCACTTCAAACCACTTTCGGGTATCCAAGTTCATAAAAGCTGCACTTTTACGTTGAACATTTGTGCAGTAAAACTGTCTGCGCGAAAACTTGAGGTATGCCTCTCAGTTTAGTTTTTAGTGGTGTTGTTCGAATATTAAACAGATTTTCAATATTCCGATGTACAGGTTTTTGTTTCGAGGATTCAAACGATCCGTAATTTTTTGTTGACCCGGACCTGGATTTCAAGGCGGTTATTGAATGATACGTTTGGGCTCTCAATTAGGAACATATTTGCCAAATATAAAGAAAATATACCAGGTGGATCGTTAGATACGGCCTTAGAAAGAAACGGGCAAAATTCATAAAAACCCTGTATCTCGGCTACGAAGACAGTAAGACCCAATAAATGGGGTATCTCTAGAACCGCCTTGGTTTCACCTATGCACCTGTGAAGTATTTCCGTTTCCCAACGAAACACCCTGTATATCATTCCTTGTTGATCAACGAGTTGGACCAAAAAAGTCATCTCACCTAGTATGTTACAATTGTAATGAAGCCTCCTGTATAAGATATGAAATTCTATATTCACACGTATAATTACTAAAATGATGTTCCTCCAGACTCGCTTAGTTTTACTTTCTAGGCCAAGTGATTTACGACGACAAAACTGCTGCGCTTAGGTATACTAGCCAAGCCCGGATGCTGATGAAAATTTATCTAAGTTTAGTCGGAAAGTTGTGATTAAATTTGCGGAACACTATATTACGTTACGTATTCATTAATGAATTCGAAAGACTAGTAGTTTTGTGGGAATTTAGCGAACTATGAAACTTGCTGTTAATTGTGCCGGTATAAGTTAACTTTGCCATTCAGAATTCCAAAATGGAAACGGCCAGATTGCGATTTACTTGTAAATTCCATTTAGTCTGCGCCATATTGAATAGTAACGGAATAAATTTGCGCAATGGACCTTCTCGTGGATTAGATTGTGATGATGGCGTTTTTGCGCGATCGATCATTTTATTTCAATGAGGGCTACCGCGTATGAATTTTCCGCTAGAGGCGCCAGTGTTGCGTGAGGTCCTCGAATTGTCAAATATTCAAATCAAAGAGTATAGAATGATAGGAAACGGCCTTGCATTTGTAGTCCTAAAAAACGGCTATAATGTTCAGTTTACATTTGACCGACACATAGCACTAAAGATGAATTTTAATATAAATTCTGTAATTTTGATTTGAAATTATATAAAGAAAACTGTAAGATACGACGCGGAATTCGTTTTCCCTTCAGAATGCTTTATTTTTATATTTTAAAACCACGACTTTCACTAAAATTCGGTATTTCATGTGTATATTATTATAAATTTATGAAGATATCACAGAAAAATTATGATATTATTGTAAGATTTATACATGGAATAAAAATAAATATACTCAGTGCGTCTCTTCAATTCTAGGTTTTGCCTCAGCTTTATAGCAGATTCGTTGTTCACCATCAATGCAATTGAACGAAACCTTGGACTTTCTTGTATAGTCGCTTTAACCGTTCCATTTTCCGTGCAGCTTCTCTAGCAGCCACTTTTGTGCCTCTGTTGCAACAAATGTTAGACGTTGACCCAAGGGCGTAGCCAGCGGGGGGGTTTGGGGGATCAACCCCCCCCGAAATGTTTCGGAGTTATATTTTTGTTTGCAAAAAATAATCTTCATTTTGCACTTAAACAAACTTATCTCCGAAAATCTAGTTAAAATTATTCATATCACTATGAATTCTGGAAAACAACAAATACTTGCTACAGAAAGCTACCCTCACAATTCCCGGCACCTACAAAGTCAATTGCCAAAATGTTAAAACCCCCCCGAAATTGATTTCTGCTACGCCCTTGAGATGTATAAAAAAACATAAAATTACAATTTCCTTCATTTCATATTTTTGTTGTTGAAGAAACGTGCATTTTGAATCTTCAAAAAATGAAGAATAACACTCCCGAAATATAAATTATCGTAAAAAATGTTACATCATCTTTTCTTCTGAAAAAACATCATCCTCATTTCAGATCCCGACTTAGATAATTAATTAATTTCTGAATACCGAAATATATTATAAATATGTATTATTTGAATGTCTTGATTACAACCATTTTTAATGATAACAACTATAAGATGTAATGAAAATAACCCAAATCATCATAATCAAAATAATCAATAGCATTTGCACACATTGAGCACACCACACTTTCGTTATGTATTTTGGGTTGCCTGCACAATATTCATCTTGCATTTTCACACACTTTCTACCATCAATTGAAAAAGGCATCCATAATTTCACGATAAATTGCTTTTTACTAATGAGGTTATCATTAACAAAATATGCATGACCTCTTGTACTCAGTTTTGAGCTGAGGTATACAGCAAACACTACTTTGAGGCTAACATAATACTGGTTGATTCTAAGTGAAATAAAATTATATACAGCTTGTAGCAACTATCTTACGGATTGGCACGTAATTGCAGAGGAAGAAAACTGTGAACCTACATCGTTGCAAAGATGTAGAGTGGATAATTCATACCGGTGAGTTCTTGAAACCGCCAGAGAGATGACTCCGTCAGTGAGTAAAACAAAGACATCACTCCAAACAGAGTTGGTGCAAAATGCCTCTCGCAATGACTAGCGCCAATTTTTTAAATACGGAGTTTTTGTAATCGATTGCAACATCGTAGGTTGATTTGAAATTTTTCATCTTATAGTTTCTCATGCAAAGTGTAAAAAACTTATAATTCCAGTCAGATTATTCAATTTCTTTCGGAATGACTAGAATAACCTCACAGTATCGTTTGTGGTGAATTAAAGTTTACATCAGAGTATAAATATTGAAAATTGTCCAACACCAACTGCGCTGACATAATCATTTATAGAGACCCTGTATATTGATCGGAATATTGTTCAAATTATGTACTGGTTAATACAAGATTTATGATCGAAAACCATTCGGATCCGTTTGATAAAACGGATCTATAGCAATATTATGAAATGAATAAATTTTAAATTTTTCAACGGAATCTATTTTTAGATAAGTATTAGAAAAATAGCTGCAGTAAAGCAAAAGATTATCATCACTTCTTGGGTATCGTGAAATTTTGGGATTTTTCCTAGTTACCACATTTCAGAATAGTATGAAAATACGAATGAATTTAGTCTATGGGCCAGCGCCTGTTTTTCGTAATGATTACTAACAATCTGAATATTTGTAAGTAGCTTCATTTTGACGAGACGCCCAACTTTTTCTTTTCTCGATTCTCGAAAGTGAGGGCTAAGCTAATACAGTATGGAGGCGTCAAAAGTATTAAATGGGTGAATGTCAAATTAATTACTAACAGCTACTTCATAAATTAAATCTTGGAACAATTTTTTTACAAACTGAAAACAATAATTGTCCTAGAAAACTGATGATTCTATCAAAGTGTCCCCCACTCCCAACATATATCAAGAAATAGGTCTAAAAAAGTTATTACTAACCGACTGATTTTTCCACTGTTGCTTAGCAAAT
Organism: Propylea japonica; assembly: GCA_013421045.1. NCBI lineage: Eukaryota > Metazoa > Arthropoda > Insecta > Coleoptera > Coccinellidae > Propylea > Propylea japonica. The sequence continues at coordinate 42,030,729 of CM024248.1, read as the reverse complement.
ATTTCCTTTATGAACTGGTCACATTGTCCTACGAATTGAGTAGTACGTTTCCAGTCCTACCTCAGAAATTGTATTACAGAACCCACAATCAAAAATGATTACTAAAATTGACAATTTCCGAGCGTAGGACTGGAAAAACGTACCACTCAATTCGTAGGAAAATGTGACCAGTTCATAAAGAAAATATTTGCGAAGCAACCGTGAAAAATTAGCCGGTTAATAATAATTTTTCACACCTAGTTGTTGATATATGTATGTTGGGAGTGGGGGACACTTTGATAGAATCATCATTTTTTGTAGGACAATTATTGATTTCAATTTGTAATAAAATTGTTTCAAGGTTTAATTCATAAAGTAACTGTTAGTAATAAAATTTGAACATTCGCCCATTCAACACTTTTGACGCCTCCATACTGTATTAGCCCCCACCCCTCACTATCGAGAATTTTCGTAGAGGAAAAGTTGGGCTTCTCGTCAAAATAAAGCTACTCACAAATATTCAGATTGTTAGTAATCAATATGAAAAAACAGGCTCTGGCCCATGGACTAATAGGGATGTTGACTCATGCTACGAATTCATATAAATTGAGGTTTTCCTCATAGAAGAAAATGTTTGCAATCCTAAAAAAACACTTTAGTGATCTTTTCTCGTTGAATTAAATACAGCTGATACAATTATGTTATTTATTATCAACTATCACGTGACTGCGAACGCCAATCAGAGGTAATTGAAGTCACTATGCCGTATTGCCATTGCAAATTCGAATGTTCGGTGCTCAGATCAACAAAATACATTCATAGGCCGGGTTCCACAAAACTCCAATCACCTTGGTTATTGAAATGTCATCATTTCTCTGCAATTTTCAGTTCAATTTTGACATAAACCATCGACTTTGATTGCCCAATCAACCTTGTGGAACCCACGGTTTTGTGACTTGAACCATAGTAAATATATAGAATATCATATCTATGTTTCGAACTCAAGAAGTTGAAAGCTGAAAGAGAACAGAATAGTTCGATTATTCGTTACAAGAACGATAATCTACAATTTTCTTTATAATGGAGATAGGATTCATCAAGAGTAATAGTAGTAACTTAACGAAGATTGATTCCTGATGGTCGCAAGTTTCTTTGCTGAAAACAAAGATTTTTGTGCAGTGGATCTTTAAAACGTAGAATTGTCTCTGTAAGTAGCAAACTTTTAACTCATATTTATTATTACAAATAAAAGAGAACACCTCATTCAGCTTTTATAGGACCGACATATTCATTTTGAAGGCTTAAATTGAACTTTTCCACAAGGAATCAGGCAAAATCAGTTCGCTTTGACAGAAGTCAAAGTTGTTTACATAGACAAACTGACAAACTAAAAATTTAGTTAGTCTATGATGTCTACCGACTATTGAGTAATAATATCATAACGTGCCGTTTCCGCGGGAAAATTAATTCTCCTTTCTTCAACGTATTTTTTATTTGCAAATACTATATTTTTAAGAAAAAAGTTATATTTTCGTGTTGTATAGGGTTTATCTACAAAATAAAATGAATTCAAAAAATAGTCAACATCCCTATTGATACTCAACTCTATTAATGGCTAATATAATAAAGAAATCGTACGTCGTACGTGACTGAGAAAATGATACACTTCAATTTGAATAGAATGGTTATATAGGTATTTTGTGTTGCCTGCTCGGAATTCATCGTGAATTATCATATTGTTTATAACAGCCTACAGAAATTCGAAATAAATTCTGTTTCTTGTTCGTGCTTATGTTATGCTTAACGTAGATCCGGTTTTTTCATTCGTTTCTCTTTCAAACATACAGAAAAAACAACTTTGCTCGTCAGTTAGTCCAATCATTGTTAGAGAAGTTAGCCTTAACACCTTAACCGTATCATGAATTTTCGATCACTAACAGTATCATCCGGTCTCTGAGACCTGCAGTATTTTTCATGATTTATTTCAAATATGGTTTAATATATGCAAGTATTATATACAATTTGGAACTACAGTGCTTAAATTTGATTGTCTTTGTATAGTTTTGTAAATAATTTGTATACATGGGAATAGAAAACAAATCTTTTGTAAATAACTTGTTTATTTTATTATTTTTTTTTTCAAAACAATTTTTATTACAGAATAAGGGACAGTCAAATGTGTTTTAAAATTGGTATCAACTGAACAATGATTTTGTTAGTCCAAAAGTCAAATCTTTGTAGCACAAGAAGTACACACTTTCTGCTGCATTCCAGGCATATTGGCTGGTCACATTTTATGCATTTATAATTTGTCTTCCTCTCCTTTGATGCTGGACACTTGGAGCAGGTTTTCCTTTTTTCTAGCTTGTCACTTGGGATGCAGCCACCTGGGTTTTGAGGATCTTCGTTCCCACATATGCTTGTATGGTAGCCCTGATGTCACATGGTAGGTTTGGTATTTCCAACCGTCTGGTCATATGTGGCTTTATGAGATCCAGTGCCAGGTCTTGTACGAATAGGTATCTAGTCACAAGAGGATTACCTCGAAATGAAAGGTACAAGATGAAGGAGTTGATGCAACTAATATCCAACATTTGATAGAATATTGCGAGGGGCCATCTTCTGGTTCTTCGACTGGACGAATATATCGCACATTCATGTCTAGCAAGTCCACCCCTGCTTTTGTTTTATTGTAGTAACAAACCATTTCAGGTTTGTTTTTCTGTTCCCTGTTTCAATACTGTGGTGCATTGATGACACCAATATTACCGAATTATTCTTTTTAGGTACAACAGAAAGCAAAGTGTATTGCCTGCAAATCCATATAGGGTCGACCCAACTTTTCTGTTTTTAGATGGTAAGAATTCAGGAGGTATTTCCCTTTTATTTTTTTTCATAGTTCCCACATACGTTAGTGATCGATCTCCAAGGGCATCAACACACTCAATAGAGGTAAAATAGTTATCCCCTGTAACATTCCTGTTTGTATTTTCAATCCCCTTGCACAGTCGAATAACAGATTGTGTTGGTTTGCTAAGTTGTTGTTCTTCAGCGCTTAGTCCGATGCTATCACTATTTTTTCCTTTGTATATGTAGGCATTTACTAAATATGATGATGAAGAATCTGTCAAACACATGATTTTTATTCCATACTTTTTGGGCTTTTTGGGCATGTAAACCCGAAACGGACATCGGCCACGAAAAGGAACCAACATTTCGTCTACGGTGACATTGGGTCCAGGTAGAAACAAACTTTTACAATTGTTTATGAATTGCTGAAATATGTCACTTATGGGGGCAGCAGGATCAGTTCTTTTTCTCATTTCCCTAGTTTGTGCATCATCAAACCGTAAGCAAACCAACAACACTTCAAACCTTTTAGATGGCATCGTTGCCCTAAAAACTGGCCTGCTGGTGATGTCCTTGTTGAAAATAGATTTTACATTCTCATTGGAAGATCTCGTTACAGAATTTAGTAAAATTAGCCCTAAAAGTGCCCGCAATTCCAAAATGTCAGTGTCCTTGTATTGACTTTTGTTGGTATCTTCAGACAGATTTGCTCGATAGGACTCTAATTTTTTATTAGTATTTACTAAAATTTCACTCAATATTTCAGCAGTAAAATAACTTTCCCATACTTGTATTTTACCTGGGGCCTGGCCTAAGTTTCGAGCTGTTCGTGTCGGGCCGGGAAGTGGTCCTCTCAAAATGTTGTGTTGGGGCGTTCGTCTTTGTTTGTTTTTCTTTCTTGCGCCACATACTCTCATCTTTACCCCAAAAGTATTCTGACTCCCCCACTGGAAGAACAAAATTTTCCACTATATAGTGCATTTCATCTTCATCCTCTATTTGGAGTTCGTCATCCAGACTACTCCCGGCACTAGTGTCACTGTCAGCAGAAAAAACATAATCCGGATCTTGATCTGAATCGTCCACATCTACGTCACTTTCTTCCTCGACATTGTTGTGAATAAGTTGGAAAACGATCACCAAAGTCATCGTCATTCACTCTTAGATCCGATCTTCAGCCATGTCAAACAAATTTATGTAGAACAAAAAATAAAATCTATTTACAAAAATATTTACAATGATAGTATGTAAAACTTCGAACGTAATCCGTATCATCCGGTACCACAGGCTGGGATTCACCAAACGCTAACCGTATCGTCCGGTACGAGAGACCGTCAACAAAAACAAAAATATGGTATCACGGCACGACGGCACACAACTAACTGAAGGTCACAAATAACAATTGGCGGGAAACTAATGAACAGCTACTGAGTGGAGAGAAGCGGACAAACCATCAGGGATGCCAATTTCGAAGAGCCAAATTTCCCGCCCGGTCTCAGAGACCGGTGATACGGTTAAAGTGTTAAACAATGGTTCCAACGTAGTCTTTTGACACGACTACCGACTCAAAATTCGAATATACAAACATTTGGTCAAAACGATAGCAAAAATCATAGACATAACGTGACTTTTTACGAGAGGCAATATCATTTGAAAACGTGAGTAATCGTGAAGTTTTGGTATCCTGTATAATCGATAAATCGATAGCTACTTTTCCCTAGTATCCACATTACAGAATAGTATGCAAATACTAAAAAATAGATGTTCAACTCTATAGTCTAATAATAACAAATCGAATAAAAAGAAATCGTACGTGAGTGTGAAAACGATCCAAATTCAATTTGCATCAGATTAATAGCATGATTGTGTATTTTGGGTTGCCTACTACACAAAATTCATTGTGCATTTTCAGGTTTTTTTGTATGTTAAGAAAACAATTCACAACAATTCGAAACAAATTGCTATTTCCTATTAGTTATTATGTTCAACATAAAATAGATTCTGTTTAGTTCCCTGTTTCTTTTTTCTCATACAGAAAAAACAACTTAGCTGCTGGCATAGCACTGGTTGATACTAATGCTTAACCCGATTATATACCGGTATAGACATTTTGATAATGGGTTGGCACGCTATTGCAGAGGATAAAAAAAGTTGCTCGTTCACTAACTTCGCTGCAGAGAAGTGTGTGTATTTACCGTGAGAAATCACGAGAGATGAAAACCTGCGAAAGAAAGCAGTGTTAATGAAAGACTACGAAAGTAGTGTCATGGAGAATCTGCGAAAGTAGAAAAAGCTATCAGGACCGGAGTTCTCCGTCCTTGATGCCTAAAAGAAAACTTTCCTCTCGCAATAACTAATGTCAACCTTTTTGAACTCTCGTTCTATATAAACGAGTGCTTATACCGTTTTGTCCAAATGTCTGTACTTTTCGAATTTGAGCCGAAAATGGTCTCAAACGATTGGGGTTCCACTACACGATAAAGAATTCGTGGTCAAACTCAATTCTGCCCGTGGAGCCAGCCGGCCGTCCGGCCGTTAGCACCATAACTTTCGAGAGAATTGTCCTAGGGACTTGAGATTTTCAGGTTGAGTTCGGTTCCCAAATGCCTCAGTTAAGTTAGTTAACCAGTCAAATCGTACAAGTGTTCCATGAAATCTGGCCATTAATAGTATATTATTCAATGAGCGGTAATGCAGGTCAAAACACACGCAGATGAATTTTGCACCACGAGCCGTCAGGCGAGTGGTGTAATTCATCAAGTGTGTTTTGAGCATTACCGCGAATTGAATACTATACTTTATCCACGACTTCTTCAGTAAAAAATTCGAATTAACCTGCATTAAAAAAAAATTTTGAACAGTTGTAAAGCGTTGACAACATTTCGTCCAACCGAAACCTCTGTACTCTGTGGTCGGGAATCAAATCAGAGTCTCTAACTAATCAAATCAAGTACGAAATGAAGATTATCGCATAATCGCAGGTATAATATAAACAATAAAAGCAGAGAATAATACCAATTGATTAAAATCAACCAATATTAAACCCATACTTCGGAACTAATCCCGTCAACGCACAACGAACATGCATGGTGGTAATATCAAACAGAGCATCCATAGATAGCTATTTCGCCCTATTTGGGGCTCATCAGTATGGAGGAGCTCAGTCTGAAAGGCATTCTGGGTTCCCTTACTTGAAGAAATGTCGCCCAGCTCTGAGTATTATCAGAAACAAGACGCCATCTCTTGGGAACCTTACGAACACCTACCTCCAATGCATGAACGTTGAACGAAGTTGCAAGATGTTTATCCGTTTTTCATCAAACTGGTGGCAGTCCAACTTTGTGGATTTCACCTTCAGTCGATGAAGTGGAAACGCTCGATTATTCGTCATAAACCAGACGTGGTGTGGTGATAATAGTACGAAATGAAGATTATCGCATAATCGCAGGTATAATATAAACAATAAAAGCAGAGAATAATACCAATTGATTAAAATCAACCAATATTAAACCCATACTTCGGAACTAATCCCGTCAACGCACAACGAACATGCATGGTGGTAATATCAAACAGAGCATCCATAGATAGCTATTTCGCCCTATTTGGGGCTCATCAGTATGGAGGAGCTCAGTCTGAAAGGCATTCTGGGTTCCCTTACTTGAAGAAATGTCGCCCAGCTCTGAGTATTATCAGAAACAAGACGCCATCTCTTGGGAACCTTACGAACACCTACCTCCAATGCATGAACGTGAACGAAGTTGCAAGATGTTTATCCGTTTTTCATCAAACTGGTGGCAGTCCAACTTTGTGGATTTCACCTTCAGTCGATGAAGTGGAAACGCTCGATTATTCGTCATAAACCAGACGTGGTGATAATAGTACGAAATGAAGATTATCGCATAATCGCAGGTATAATATAAACAATAAAAGCAGAGAATAATACCAGATTGATTAAAATCAACCAATATTACCCATACTTCGGAACTAATCCCGTCAACGCACAACGAACATGCATGGTGGTAATATCAAACAGAGCATCCATAGATAGCTATTTCGCCCTATTTGGGGCTCATCAGTAGGGAGGAGCTCAGTCTGAAAGGCATTCTGGGTTCCCTTACTTGAAGAAATGTCGCCCAGCTCTGAGTATTATCAGAAACAGACGCCATCTCTTGGGAACCTTACGAACACCTACCTCCAATGCATGAACGTTGAACGAAGTTGCAAGATGTTTATCCGTTTTTCATCAAACTGGTGGCAGTCCAACTTTGTGATTTCACCTTCAGTCGATGAAGTGGAACGCTCGCTTTATTCGTCATAAACCAGACGTGGTGATAATAGTACGAAATGAAGATTATCGCATAATCGCAGTATAATATAAACAATAAAAGCAGAGAATAATACCAATTGATTAAAATCAACCATATTAAAACCATACTTCGGAACTAATCCCGTCAACGCACACGAACATGCATGGTGGTAATATCAAACAGAGCATCCATAGATAGCTATTTCGCCCTATTTGGGGCTCATCAGTATGGAGGAGCTCAGTCTGAAAGGCATTCTGGGTTCCCTTACTTGAAGAAATGTCGCCCAGCTCTGAGTATTATCAGAAACAAGACGCCATCTCTTGGGAACCTTACGAACACCTACCTCTCCAATGCATGAACGTTGAACGAAGTTGCAAGATGTTTATCCGTTTTTCATCAAACTGGTGGCAGTCCAACTTTGTGGATTTCACCTTCAGTCGATGAAGTGGAAACGCTCGATTATTCGTCATAAACCAGACGTGGTGATAATAGTACGAAATGAAGATTATCGCATAATCGCAGGTATAATATAAACAATAAAAGCAGAGAATAATACCAATTGATTAAAATCAACCAATATTAAACCCATACTTCGGAACTAATCCCGTCAACGCACAACGAACATGCATGGTGGTAATATCAAACAGAGCATCCATAGATAGCTATTTCGCCCTATTTGGGGCTCATCAGTATGGAGGAGCTCAGTCTGAAAGGCATTCTGGGTTCCCTTACTTGAAGAAATGTCGCCCAGCTCTGAGTATTATCAGAAACAAGACGCCATCTCTTGGAACCTTACGAACACCTACCTCCAATGCATGAACGTTGAACGAAGTTGCAAGATGTTTATCCGTTTTTCATCAAACTGGTGGCAGTCCAACTTTGTGGATTTCACCTTCAGTCGATGAAGTGGAAACGCTCGATTATTCGTCATAAACCAGACGTGGTGATAATAGTACGAATGAAGATTATCGCATATCGCAGACTGAGCTCCTCCATACTGATGAGCCCCAAATAGGGCGAAATAGCTATCTATGGATGCTCGTTTTTGATATTACCACCATGCATGTTCGTTGTGCGTTGACGGGATTAGTTCCGAAGTATGGGTTTAATATTGGTTGATTTTAATCAATTGGTATTATTCTCTGCTTTTATTGTTTATATTATACCTGCGATTATGCGATAATCTTCATTTCGTACTATTATCACCACGTCTGGTTTATGACGAATAATCGAGCGTTTCCACTTCATCGACTGAAGGTGAAATCCACAAAGTTGGACTGCCACCAGTTTGATGAAAAACGGATAAACATTGCAACTTCGTTCAACGTTCATGCATTGGAGGTAGGTGTTCGTAAGGTTCCCAAGAGATGCGTCTTGTTTCTGATAATACTCAGAGCTGGGCGACATTTCTTCAAGTAAGGGAACCCAGAATGCCTTTCAGACTGAGCTCCTCCATACTGATGAGCCCCAAATAGGGCGAAATAGCTATCTATGGATGCTCTGTTTGATATTACCACCATGCATGTTCGTTGTGCGTTGGCGGGATTAGTTCCGAAGTATGGGTTTAATATTGGTTGATTTTAATCAATTGGTATTATTCTCTGCTTTTATTGTTTATATTATACCTGCGATTATGCGATAATCTTCATTTCGTACTATTATCACCACGTCTGGTTTATGACGAATAATCGAGCGTTTCCACTTCATCGACTGAAGGTGAAATCCACAAAGTTGGACTGCCACCAGTTTGATGAAAAACGGATAAACATCTTGCAACTTCGTTCAACGTTCATGCATTGGAGGTAGGTGTTCGTAAGGTTCCCAAGAGATGGCGTCTTGTTTCTGATAATACTCAGAGCTGGGCGACATTTCTTCAAGTAAGGGAACCCAGAATGCCTTTCAGACTGAGCTCCTCCATACTGATGAGCCCCAAATAGGGCGAAATAGCTATCTATGGATGCTCTGTTTGATATTACCACCATGCATGTTCGTTGTGCGTTGACGGGATTAGTTCCGAAGTATGGGTTTATATTGGTTGATTTTAATCAATTGGTATTATTCTCTGCTTTTATTGTTTATATTATACCTGCGATTATGCGATAATCTTCATTTCGTACTATTATCACCACGTCTGGTTTATGACGAATAATCGAGCGTTTCCACTTCATCGACTGAAGGTGAAATCCACAAAGTTGGACTGCCACCAGTTTGATGAAAAACGGATAAACATCTTGCAACTTCGTTCAACGTTCATGCATTGGAGGTAGGTGTTCGTAAGGTTCCCAAGAGATGGCGTCTTGTTTCTGATAATACTCAGAGCTGGGCGACATTTCTTCAAGTAAGGGAACCCAGAATGCCTTTCAGACTGAGCTCCTCCATACTGATGAGCCCCAAATAGGGCGAAATAGCTATCTATGGATGCTCTGTTTGATATTACCACCATGCATGTTCGTTGTGCGTTGGCGGGATTAGTTCCGAAGTATGGGTTTAATATTGGTTGATTTTAATCAATTGGTATTATTCTCTGCTTTTATTGTTCAAATCAAGTACTTTCGCAACTTCAAAAATTTACGTTTTTCCAAAATAAATCTGGAATGAATCGCTAGAACGTTATCATGATGGCTGAAATAGATTTCCGGATCGATCCTACTTTTTATTCATTTTTTTTGTAAGCAATTTAATTTTTCCTACGTAATGTTTATTAGCGGGTGTTATGGGCGGGTGTTATTAAAACACTCGCTTTTCGGTTCATAGACATGTCTACGGTTGTGTTATGACTACTATTACACATAGAAATTAGTTTAATAATTGACATATTACTCTATAGGAGTGGATAAAAATATTAATTCCTCAATAAATTAGACGAAACGAAACTAATTGAAATGATATTTCTAAAAAACTTTATGTTTTCACTCACATTCTCTGAAACAAAATGATTGAAAAAATTTTAATTAAGATGAAGTGCTCCTGCGAAAATCTTTGCACTTATTTGTCAGGAGCCAATTGGTTTTGAAAAAATTGGTTGCCTAACAGTAAAACTAGAAAAAGAAATAAATGAAAAGGATAATGTAACGTTTCTGTGTCTTCAGAATTATTTTCTCAAGACCAATTTGTTCCTGACAATATGTAAGTGCAAAGATATTCGCAGGAGAACTTCATCTATATTAAAATTTTTTTAAATTATTTTTGTTTCAGAGACTGGGAATGAAAACCTATAAAAATTTTTTGGGAATGCAGAATCCTCCCAGAATATATTCTAATCGATAATTGAAATGACATTTTGCTCCCTCATGGATGGTGCTCATAATTAGGCTCGTGCTAAATTTTGTGACCATGGAAAATCAATTGGAATATTGAAAAAAAATCTCTGTATTTTCATAGTCAGATATTCGATTCGAATGAAATATATTTTTGTGAATTAAGATTGATATACTGAATGTTATTGCTAAATTTTAAGAGGATTGTATCATCAGAACCATAATATTCAATTTTTTTAATTATTGATTTTTTACATATTTTATTCTTTGAAAATTTTCCAGAATATCATTCCGATCGTGTTGAGATTTCGCATTCATATACTAAGCAGGAATCTCAAGTCCTATACAAAATTTTGGGGTAATAGGATGTTCGGGGCTTTTCTTCTTAATTTTTTTGATCTATTTTGTTTTGTTTCTTGTATTCTTGACAGTTGACGGCAGATTGGAGGTAAAATGAACTTCAATTCCCGGTTTATTTACATAGGCGAAGAACTTTAATTTTAATATCTCCTATTTTTTAGTGTGTTTTATTTCATTCGTCATTATACAGGGTGTCCCACGAGGAAATTCCCACACTCCTACCATATACAGGGTTTTCTTTGGAAATCGGAAAAAAGAGAACGATGAATGAAGCAAGTCCAGGTGGTTCTGAATATATGTACTTTATTTTGGGTCTAACTGGTTCCATTACAAAAATACATGAGTTCATACATAGATACGTCAATTCGGTTAATGTTTTTGAGCGTACATAACTCTCGAACCACGCAGAATATTTTTTGCTATATAAGGCCAAGCAATAGAGGTTTTTCACGTGACAAAAGTACTACCTGAAATCTGACTGTGCAGTCATGCAATAGGTAGTTTCTACATGTTTTTCATGATAAATTCACTCCTGAATCGTCTTAGGTTTTTTTGAGAAGCGAAAAATAGCCGAAAAAATCCAAAATTTTGCTTTTTCGCTTATAAAACGTGAAGTATTGATCTGATCGAAAAGCTGTTAAAAACTTTTTGTAGAGAATTCAAAAACAAAAAAATGAGAGGTGACACGTCTCAAGCGGATAATTAGTTTCCGAGAAAAGTCCAAAAAACTGGAAAAAAACATCAATTTTTCGAAAGTTCATAACTTGATCAATTTCTGAGATGAAGCGTAATGGCTCTGAATTTAAGTAGTTATTAACATATACTTTATTGGTGCACAATTACAGCTGTCGGATAAATAGTTTTTGCAGAATCGCAGTTTTTCCGAATTCGACGTACTTTTTTCAAGAAGGTCGTGATACTCGGCTACTTGTCAGATTTGAATTTTACAAAAAGCATTTTAAAGAAGAAATAAAATTCTTCAAATCGTTTTTCTCTTGATACCGACCGATAATGTTTAGTGGGTGAAAAACGGCGTCAAACAGGAGCAAAAAGGCTCGCATGCATCAAACTAGTCACGGAGTGGGGGTCGCCCGGTACGCGACGCGCGAAGATATAAGGTATACTGCATTTTCTCTCCTCGCGTAGCGGGCGACTCCCACTCCGACTAGTTTGATGCAATCGAGCCTTTTTGCTCCTGTTTGACGCCGTTTTTCACCCACTAAACATTATCGGTCGGTATCGAGAGAATAAACAATTTGAAGAATTTTATTTCTTCTTTAAAATGCTTTTTGTAAAATTAAAATCCGACAAGTAGCCGAGTATCACGACCTTCTTGAAAAAAGTACGTCGAATTCGGAAAACTGCGATTGTGCAAAAACTATTTATCCGACAGCTTTGTAATTGTGCACCAATAAAGTATATGTTAATAACTACTTAATTCAGAGCAATTACGCTTCATCTCAGAAATTGACCAAGTTATGAATTTTCGAAAAATTGATGTTTTTTCCCAGTTTTTTGGACTTTTCTCGGAAACTAATTATCCGCTTGAGACGTGTCACCTATCATTTTTTTTGTTTTTGAATTCTCTACAAAAAGTTTCCTAACAGCTTTTCGATCAGATGAATACTTCCCGTTTTATAAGCGAAAAAGCAAAATTTTGGATTCTTTTGGCTATTTTTCGCTTCTCAAAAAAACCTAAGACGATTCAGGAGTGGAATTTATCATGAAAAACATGTAGAAACTACCTATTGCATGACTGCACAGTCAGATTTCAGGTAGTATTTTTGTCACGAAATCGACCTTTCGATAGCTCTATTGCTTGGTCTATATTGGTCCTTAAACAATGGTACGGACAATGGACATTATACCATTCATGGGCTCCCATTTAAATAATAGGCCACAGCATTTATGATATATGAAAAGCCAATTACTCTAAATACTTTTTATTGAAAATAAAATAATAAAAATAATAATTCTTTTAAATAGTAGGTACCTATTCAGTAATTTTTCAGAAAAAGCGAATTGTAAGTTTCCGGTCGAATGATTTTGTTTGGTTAAATCTTTTGAGGTATATTTGAAGCTTGAATGAGCAACTGCATGAGAGCGTCGTTTCAACAAACCCCCAGAAGTGAATAGGGAAGAAGGGTGAGTGATACTTTTACTTCATTTGAGAGGTCGTTGAACTCTTTTAACTACGTTGTATGAGAAATGAAATTTTGATTAACCCCAAAAGTCAATTTTTCAGCACAAAAGACTCAATTCGTGTATTTTGATCAGAAAATGAGATAATGCTACGAAAGTAGTAGCATTAGTTTAAAAATAATAATAATTTCAAACTCAATGGTAGTAGTCAAAGCCGTCATGATGTTTAGGGAACGCCATCGATTGCACATTTAAATAGCATAAATAGAGCATTTAAACGGGTCATCAATGATCATTTCCGTACACATTAAAATCACCCTTTATTACGAGGTCGGAGTAAAAGTTGATAAAATGGCTGAGCTCTGAAATAAAATTAGTTACTTTTAATGTATACTAGTAGTTGAAGTTGTTACGATAAGAAAGAAACGTTTGTAATAAAATATAAAAAGTTGGCGATAGTCATTGCGAGAGGTAGTTTTTGCATCGTCGATGTCCCCAACCTAAACATCTTGATGGCTTTTTACTACTACTTTCGTAGCGTTATCTCATTGTATGGTGATCTTTTCACAACCGTTTTGATTTGATATACTCTCTTCTCTGCAGAGAAGTATGTATACAAAGTTTTTTTCCTCTGCAAATATGTGCCAACCCGATAGCTGTATGTCATCAGTTGTATATACTAAGACTGTGCATTAGCACCAGCGAGTATTATGCAAGCAGCAATAGTGTTTCTTCTGTCTAGTTGGAGGGCTTACCAAGCGCAAATAGGAGTTCTTGCTTCGTAAAAGAAAGTCTGATTGAAAAACCGTATTTGTTCCGAATTACTGTATGATAGGGTGTTTTCGATGTTATATAAAAAATCTGGCAAAGTACCGAGAACAATGCAGGCAACCCAATATACATCTCTTTAACAATGTCGATAGAGGTATAATTATGGATAAAGTAATGAACAATATTCATTATTTCATTATTATAAAGGGTGTTCCGCCACCCCGAATATTTTTTTTCCATAGTGATTTAAAGAATTTCCCGAAACACGTCGAAGTTTTTTTTTGGGGAGGATCTATCGAAGTATATTTGAGGGTTGAAGGAGCTACTGCCTAAGAGGGGGCGCTTCAGCCCCTCAGAATTTACAGTGACAACCTGGGCGAATTTTGGCGATGTAACTACAGCCATTGTTCAAACAATGCTACAGCTAAAATGCGCCTATAATTGAATTGGGAATATTGACAACATAGGGACGATAAAGAAGACCGAAGATGGGACGAGTGATACTTCTTGTCTCGGAAGCCTTTTTACAACGTTGCATGAAAAATATAATATTGATGAATTCCAAAAAAAAATTTTCAGCTCAAATGAGACACCTGGAATATTTGAGTCATTGAAAAAGTAGCATGATGTTAAGAGAACGCATCGATGCAAAAAAAGGACAAACTCTCGCAATAACTATCGCCAATTTTTTATTTTATTACAAACATTTGAAATATCACTAATTCAGTTTTTTCTTATTGTCACAAGTTCTACCCCTAATACTTATACATTCCAAAGAAATTTTTATCGTGACATCTGTTACAATTTCGAGCATTTTCACCACTGAAAACTAAACCTAAAACATATTCATAATGTAGATATCCGAATTTGGGATGAACAATAAAATATTGACGTCTTGAAAGCAAAAATCTTTTCGAAAACCATTAACTTTCTCCCGAAAAACTTTAAGAAATGAAAACAAAAATAATTGATTGAATTTATCATCATTCAGCTCAATGTATTTCTGTGTTTGTTTAGACATTGAAAATAGTGGTTCGATTTTCGGTTTTTCACTTGCGACGAATACTTACTGAGATAATAAAAAACAATGCTATTTCGTCTATTAATTACTATTATAACTATTTCCTTTGTTGATATCTTTATTGTATCATACTTTTACTAAACTTTGTATTTGAAAACAAAAGGAAATTGCATCATTAATAATTTGTTTTTTCATTGAACTTAACATTGTCTTCCATAAAAATTCCGTTCCCTATTGAAAAAATTTAGGACCAACATTAACCTACAATGAACTGATTATTATTGCAATCTGAGGGCGAATAATTGAGGAATTTCGTGGTTTTTCGATACTTGGAACTTGTTATTCATTAATTATACTAATAAATATAATTTCAGTCTTTCGAGACGACTACCTACATACTCAAAATTCGAATATTACAGACATTTGGACAAAACGATAGCAAAAATCATAGACATAACTTGACTTTTTACGAGAGGCAATATCATTTCAACACGTGAGTACTCGTGAAGTTATGGTATCCTGTATAATCGATTAATAGATAGCTACTTTTCCCTAGTATCCACATTACAGAATAGTATGCAAATACTAAAAAATAGATGTTCAACTCTATAGTCTATTAATAGCAAATCGAATAAAAAGAAATCTTACATGAGTCACATGAGTGTGAAAACGATCCAAATTCAATTTGCATCAGATTAGTAGCATGATTGTGTATTTTGGGTTGCCTACACATAATTCATTGTGCATTGTCGGGTTTTTTTGTATTGTTAAGAAAACAACTCACAACAATTCAAAACAAATTGCTATTTCCTATCAGTTATTATGTTTAACATAAAATAGATTCTGTTTAGTTCCCTGTTCCTCTTTTTCTCATACAGAAAAAAACAACTTAGCTGCTGGCATAGCACTGGTTGATAGTGATGCGTAACCCGATTATATACCGGTATAAACATTGTAATATTGGGTTGGCACGCTATTGCAGAGGATAAAAAAAGTTGCTCGTATACTAACTTCGCTGCAGAGAAGTTGTGTATGTAAATCCGTGAGAAATCACGAGAGTGAAAACCTGCGTATGCAGTGTTATTGAGAAACTACGAAAGTAGTGTAATGGAGACTCTGCGAAAGTAGAGAAAGCCTCTGCGAAAGTAGAGAAAAGCTATCAAGGACGATTCGTCCTTGATGCCTAAAAGAAAACTTACCTCTCGCAATAACTATCGCCAACCTTTTTGAAAAATCGTCAGAATTATGTGTTTTTTCATTTACAAATGAAAAAACACACAATTTTCTCAAGACCAATTTGTTCCTGACAAATAAGGGCAGAGATATTCGCAGGAGAACTTCATCTTTATTAACATTTTCTTAATTATTTCTGTTTCACTGGGAATGAAAACCTATAAAATTTTTTGAAAAGCAGAATCCTCCCAGAATATATTTTAATCGATAATTGAAATGACATTTTGCTGCCGTATGGATGGTGCTCATAATTAGGCTCGTGCTAAATTTTGTGACCATGGAAAATTCAATTGGAATATTGAAAAGAATCTCTGTATTTTCATAGTCATCCAATTCGAATGAAATATATTTTGTGAATTAAGATTGATATACTGAATGTTATTGCTAAATTGTATCATCAGAACCACAATGTATTTTATGTATTGCTTTTTTACATATTTTATTCTTTGAAAATTTTCCAGAATATCATTCCGATCGTGTTGAGATTTCGCATTCATATACTAAGCAGGAATCTCAAGTCCTATACAAAATTTTGGGGTAATAGGATGTTCGGGGCTTAAATTTTTATATCCATTTTGTTTTGTTTCTTGTATTCTTGACAGTTGACGTCAGATTGGAGGTAAAATGAACTTCAATTCCCGGTTTATTTACATAGGCGAAGAACTTTAATTTTAATATTTTCTATTTCTTAGTGTGTTTTCATTTATTTCCTTCGTCATTATACAGGGTGTCCCACGAGGAAATTCCCCACTCTTACCATATAACAACGCCAGAATTGCCTCCTCGATTCATCGATTTAATCTGTATTTTGGGTTGCCTATACAAAAAAGCACGTGCTTTGTCAGTTTTTTATATAGCATCGATAAAAGTTTACAAAACTTCATCAGGAAATGAGATTTATTTTTCGAGAATAATTTCAGCCAGTCAAAAATTAATATTTTTTGTTCAGTTTTGCCTATGAATTGTACCGAAAAAAACAACCTTGCGGAGTGCATAATACTTGCTGATCTTTAATCACAATCTTGTTATATTCAACTGATGTCATAAACTTTTCGGGTTGGCACGTATTGCAGAGGAAAAAAACTTTGTATACATACTTCTCTGCAGAGAAGAGAGTATATCAAATCAAAACGGTGTGAAAAGATCACCATACAATGAGATAACGCTA
The DNA here is from genome assembly GCA_013421045.1 of Propylea japonica. NCBI lineage: Eukaryota > Metazoa > Arthropoda > Insecta > Coleoptera > Coccinellidae > Propylea > Propylea japonica. The sequence continues at coordinate 42,013,641 of CM024248.1, read as the reverse complement.
CGAAAGTAGTAGAAAAAGCCGTCGTCGATGTTTAGTCTGGGGACATAAACGATGCAAAGCACCTCTGGCAATAACTATCGCCAACTTTTTATATTTTAAAAATATATGTGTAATTTCTAATATCATTGTATAATTACCTATACAATGCTAATATCATTTTTTTAGTTTTTTCTTATCGTTACAAGTTCTACCCCTAATACACATTCAAAAGAAATTTTATTTTCGTTTCAGATCTCCGTCATTAACATAACTTCTCTATATCTACTCGAACTTATTATCAGTTAAATACAGGGTGTCCCAAAACTCGACGTAAACCCGGAACCGGTAAAAAAAAGTAAAAAAAGTACAATGGATTCAAGTATGGTGAACGGGCCGGCCACGGGATTGGACCGGATCGTTCGATCCATCTTCCGGGAAAACATGATTCCAGAAAAAAAAATTTCCAGAGAAAATTTCTCCTGAAAATTTTTTCTGGAAAAATTATTTGATCTGGAATTTTTTTTTCTAGAAACATGTTTTCCCGGAAGAAGGATCGAACGTTCCGGTCCAATCCCGTGGCCGGCCCCTTCACCATACTTGAATCCATTGGACTTTTTTTTACTGGAAAGTAGTTGAAGAAAAAGTGTATTCAAAGGCAATCGAAAGCGGATTTGAACTACGACAGCTACAATTCACCAAGTATTATACCATTTTGGAATCCTTACTAAATGCGCCAACTTTTGACAAAACATGCCAAACTTGCGTAGTACATTTCTTCTCAATACAGTCAGTTGAAACTAGGCAATTGTTTATTTTGAACTTTTTTTTTCCGAGAAGTTAGCCCTATTTTTATGAAACCTAGAGCAGCTGGTATCAAAATTTTGATTACAGTTTAGACAAGCATTATTCAGGTTACACAGCAAAAAAAAGTTGGAAAAAGTTGATATTTTTGGCAACAGGAGTAAAAATACTGTCACAAGGTGTGGAATTTTGCATGTTTTTTAAATGCCTATTGTTTTCAAATCATGCGACTTGGATTTTTTATATTTTTTTGACAACCAGCATTACTTGCCTTTTCACCCGGTTCCGGGTTTACGTCGAGTTTTGGATACCCTGTATTTAACTGAAAACAAATTCGAATAGATATAGAGAAGTTATGTTAATGACGGAGATCTGAAACGAAAATAAATTTCTTTTTGAATGTGTATTAGGGGTAGAACTTGTAACGCTAAGAAAAACTAAAAAATGATATTAGCATTGTATAGGTAATTATACAATGATAATAATTATTACACATGTATTTATTGGAATATAAAAAGTTGGCGATAATTATTGCCAGAGGTGCTTTGCATCGTTGATGTCCCCAGACTAAACATCGACGACGGCTTTTTCTACTACTTTTGTAGCGTTATCTCATTGTTTGGTGATCTTTTCACACCGTTTTGATTTGATATACTGTCTTCTCTGCAGAGAAGTATGTATACAAAGTTTTTTTTCCTCTGCAATTACGTGCCAACCCGAAAAGCTTATGACGTCAGTTGTATATAACAAGATTGTGATTGAAGATCAGCAAGTATTATGCACTCCGCAAGGCTGTTTTTTTCGGTATAGTTCATAGGCAAACTGAACAAAAACATTAATTTTTGTCTGACTGAACTTATCCTCGAAAAATAAATCTCATATCGTGATGAAGTTTTGTAAACTTTTATTGATGCTATATAAAAAACTGACAAAGCACGTGCTTTTTTGTATAGGCAACCCAAAATACAGATTTAAATCGATGAATCGTGGAGGCAATTCTGGCGTTGTTATTAGAATGAAGTGATAACAAACTTAATTCTCAATTTAATTTTTTTTCCGCCGACCTCGAAATAAAAGGTGATTTTAATGTTACAAAATTGAGCATTAATGGCCCATTTAAATGCTCAATTTTTTAGCCATTTCAATGTGCAATCCTCATGGCAACCGTACACAAAGTATTCAGAAGCACTACGAGAAATGTCAAAACTCTACTGAACACATGTAACATAGAAATTTCATATTGTCAAATGTATGTCTTGTGCAAAATGAAATGTATTTCAATCAAGAATGTATACACAATTCTATTGAAATCGTCGGAAAACTCTTGTAATCAACTCGGTTATTAATCGAGCGACTAATGGTCTCGAACTATTAATGCGTTCGCTCCGCTCACTCATTGAAATATCTTGACCATTAGTCGCTGTCTTTGATAACCTAGTTGATTAAATAACTATTAATGTATCCATGCAAACTCACTTACCTTCATACCAAACTCACTTACCTTCATTTTCACAGAGTGAGGTCTACATTTTTTATCAAACTCACTTGCCACATTTTTCTTCGAGAAAATAACAAATTTTTTTTTCAATATAGAACGAAATTTTTATTGAAGACAATGTTAACTTCGATGAAAAAATTTAATTAAAATTAATAATTCAATTTGCTTTTGTTTTCAAATTCCAATGTGAAATGAAAGTATGATACGATAAAAGAATCATCAAAGCAAATAATAATTATAATAATAATTAATAGATGAAATAGCATTGTATTTTCTATCTCAGTAAGTATTCGTCGCTGGACCGCTGGTCCAGATATCCTTCTCATCTTGACTTATGTTGCGATAACGAAAATAATTTTAAATTTGAAAGAAAGCTTTGGCGTACCATTTTTTTATCACCGAATTCATTCGGAGAGAATTTTGTACAGACGCCACTAGTGAAAAATGATTTTGAATTGACAAAAATGTGTTCCCTATTCAATTCTGATTCTGTGTCACTGTGAATTCTGAGGGGTTGAAGCGCCCCCTATTAGGCGATAGCTCCTCAAGCCTCAAATATACTTCGAGAGATGCCCCCCTCTCAAAAAAACCTTCGACGTATTTCGGGAAATTTTTCCAATTACTATGGGATAGGAAATAGTCGGGGAGAAGCATCTAAGGCAGAACACCCTTTATAATAATGAAATAATGAATATTGTTCATTATTATATAGTTATCTATAATTATTCCTCTGTCGACATTGTTAAGGCGATGTATATTGGGTTGCCTGCATTGTTCTCCGTGCTTTGCTATATTTTTCATAAAACATCGAAAACACCCTATCATACAGTAATTCGGAACAATAGCGGTTTATCAATCGGTCTATCTTTTACAAAGCAAAAACTCCTATTTGCGCTTGGTAAGCCCTCAAACTATACAGAAAAAACACACTTGCTGCTTGCATAATACTTGCTGATGCTTATGCACAGTTCTTATTATATACAACTGATGTCATGAGGCTATCGGGTTGGCACGTATTTGCAGAGGAAAAAAACTTTGTATACATACTTCTCTGCAGAGAAGAGAGTATATCAAATCAAAACGTGTGTGAAAAGATCACCATACAATGAGATAACGCTACATAAGTAGTAGAAAAAGCCGTCGTCGATGTTTAGGTTGGGGACATCAACGATGCAAAAAAAGAACTACCACTCGCAATGACTATCGCCAACTTTTTATGTTTCAATACAAACGTTTCTTTCTTATCGTTAAGGATTCTTAAGGAATTAATTTTATTTCAGGGCTCAGCCATTTATGAACTTTTCCGCTGACCTCGAAATGAAAGGTGTTTTGAAGATCAGTTTCAACTGTTTTGAGTTGGGTATATCGATTGTATAATATGTCACTATATGTTTTCTGAACATATAATTCCACGGATCTACGGATAATGTTTGTTTTTTTATATATAGTTCAAAGCCGAACTGATCACGAAAAAAAATTTTTGCTTTGCTGAAAATAACCTCTTAAAATGGACCTCATTCCGTAATGAAGATTAGTATGTTTTCTTCTTGTATATAATAATCTGAATAAGAATGAGCAATTTTGTGCAGGCAACCCAAAATACAAATCTGTAACTTACATCGACGAATCGAATTCTTGAGTTTGATAGGATAGCAAAGTTGTTTTTTGCTGTATTGTTCAAAGGCGAACTAAACACGGATACAAAGATTAAAAAAACAATCTTACTAATATTTGCACGAATACAGATTCGATACTTGACGTCACTCATTTTTACAGAGTGACGTCTATATTTTTTATTGAACTCATTCACCATAATTTTTTTTTCTGAATGAAATACGAAAAAAAAATTTTTCAAATGGAATTTGTAAGGCTGTTATTGTTCTGTGATCAATACCATCATATAGAATCTTTTTTATAATTGTTTAAGGTTTTTTAATTCCCGCAATAAAACACAATAAAACATCTCATCAGACAAAGAAGTAGCCCTGAATTTGAGATTTCTTATGATATTTATTTAGTGTGATAAGGGGTGAAATGACATTGGGGGATGGGAGGTTGAAATTACATATCAATGAGAATGCAATTGGACAATTTGATAGAAACGGGCGCTTTGCTCAATCATTTTATTTATTGTTCATTACTTGCTGGAACAATGTATATTAACTGAAAATAAATTCGAGTGGATATAGAAAAGTTATGACGGAATCTGAAACGATATAATTTTTTTGAATGTGTATAAAGATGTAGATAAGAAAAAACTGAAAAAAATGATATTATATGTATATTGCACACATGTTATATATAAAAAGTTGGCGATAGTTATTGCGAGAGGTAGTTTGCATCGTAGACGATGGCTTTTTTGTGACTACTACTTTCGTAGCGTTATCTCATTGTATGGTGATCTTTTCACACCGTTTTGATTTGATATACTCTCTTCTCTGCAGAGAAGTATGTATAGAAAGTTTTTTTCCTCTACAATTACGTGCCAACCCGAAAGGTTTATGTTATCAGTTGTATATAACAAGATTGTGATTGAAGATCAGCAAGTATTATGCACGCCACAAGGCTGTTTTTTTTTTCGGAATAGTTCATAGGCAAACTGAACAAAAAGATTAATTTTTGTCTAGTTGAACATATCCTCGAAAAATAAATCTCATTTCGTGATGAAGTTTTGCACACTTTCTTTGATGCTATTTAAAAAACTAACAGAGCACGTGATTCTTGTATAGGCAACCCAAAATACAGATACAGATTTAAATCAATGAATCGGGGAGGCAATTCTGGCGTAGTTATTAGAATGAAGTGATGAACTAAATTTTCAATTTTCATTTTTTCAAGGGATCCATGCAAATTACGCCTATAGTAAATTTTTGATTCAAATTAGGCACTTTATGTCTTAAAATTAACTTAACTATTGTCCTTAAACAATGACTTAACCTCTTTTTTCCTTAGAGTGACTGCTACATTTTTACCAAACTTACTCACCGTCATTTTCACAGAGTGACGTCGACATTTTTTTTATCAAACTCACCACATTTTTCTTTGCGAAAAAAAACAAAATTTTTCTTTCATAGAGAACGAAATTTTTATGGAAGACAATGTTAATTCAATGAAAAAACAAATTATTATAATGCAATCCCCTTTTGTTTCAAATACCAAAGTTTTGTGAAATTATGATACAATAAAGATATCAACAAAGGAAATAATTATAATATAATAAATAGACGAAATAGCATTGTATTTTTTATCTCAGTAAGTATTCGTCGCAGGTGAAAAACTCCAAATACCCTTCTCATCTTGACTTATGTGGTATAACGAAATAGTTATTTAATCAACTAGGTTATTAAAGACAGCGACTAATGGTCAGATATTTTAAGGCTTGAGCGGAGCGAACGCGTTATAGTTCAAGACTATTAGTCGCTAGATTAATAACCGTGTTGATTACAAGATTTTTCTGACGATATCAACTTGCATAGTGTACAAATTCCTGATTAAAATACATTCTCATTTTGCACAAGACATACATTTTTTGACAAAATGGAATTTCTATGTTCCAGTAGAGTTTTGACATTCTCGTAGTGCTTCTGAATACTTTGTGTACGGTTGCCATGAGGATTTCACATTAAAATGGGTAAAAAAATTGAGCATTAAAATGGGTCATAAATGCTCAATTTTGAACACATTAAAATCACATTTTATTTCGAGGGCGGCGGAAAATAGTTTTAAATTTGAAAGAAAGCATTGACGTACCATTTTTTTTCACCCAATTTATTCAGACAGAATTTTGTACGCCCGCCACTAGTGGAAAATAATTTTGAATTGAAAAAAATGTGTTTTGGTTCGTACTCATAACCCACAAAACGCAAAGAAAAATCGTGAACAGTGCCGAAAATATTTTCGAGAAACAAATTTTTTCTTTGAACTTCAACATGCTGTATCTTGAGAACAATGCGTCGGAGACCCATAGTCCATAGGAACTTTATGTCATAAAATCATCTGTGCATTAATATCCCGAATTTGCGGTACGTTATTCTGAAACACTTTGTATTTACTTAATCGAACCACTATTTTCAATGTCTAAACAAACACAGAAATACATTGAGCTGAATGATGATAAATTCAACCAATTATTTTGTTTTCATTTTTTAAAGTTTTTCGGGAGAAGGTTAATGGTTTTCGAAAAGATTTTTGCTTTCAGACGTGTATATTTTATTGTTCATCCCAAATCCGGATATCTACATTATGAATATGTTTAAGGTTTAGTTTTCAGTGGTGGAAATCCTCGAAATTGTAACAGATGTAACGATAAAAATTCCTTTAAAATGTATATTAGGGGTAGAACTTGTAACGATAAGAAAAAACTGAATTAGTGATATTTCACACATTTGTAATAAATGAAAATTGGCGATAGTTATTGTGAGAGTTTGTCCCTTTTTTGTATCGATGGCGTTCTCTTAACATCATGCTACTTTTTCAATGACTCAAATATTCCAGGTGTCTCATTTGAGCTGAAAATTTTTTTTTGGAATTCATCAATATTATATTTTTTCATGCAACGTTGTAAAAAGGCTTCCAAGACAAGAAGTATAACTCGTCCCATCTTCGATCTTCTTTATCATCCCTATGTTGTCAATATTACCAATTCAATTATAGGCGAATTTTATCTGTAGCATTGTTTGAACAATGGCTGTAGTTATATCGCCAAAATTTGCCTTAAGACTATAACAAGTTGTCACTGTAAATTCTGAGGGACTGAAGCGCCCCCTCTTAGGCGGTAGCTCCTTCAACCCTCAAATATACTTCGATAGATCCCCCCAAAAAAAACTTTCGACGTGTTTCGGGAAATTTTTCAATCACTATGGAAAAAAATATTCGGGGTGTCGGAACACACCTTTATAATAATGAAATAATGAATATTGTTCATTACTTTATCCATAATTATACCTCTATCGACATGTTGAGGAGATGTATATTGGGTTGCCTGCATTGCTCTACGTACTTCGCCAGATTTTTATATAACATCGAAAACACCCTATCATACAGTAATTCGGAACAAATACAGTTTTTCAATCAGACTTTCTTTTACGAAGCAACAACTCCTATTTGCGCTTGATAAACCCTCCAACTAGACAGAAGAAACACTATTGCTGCTTGTATAATACCGCTGGTGCTAATGCCAGTCTTACTATATACAACTGATGACATACAGCTATCGGGTTGGCACGTAATTGCAGAGGAAAAAAACTTTGTATACATACTTCTCTGCAGAGAAGAAAGTATATCAAATCAAAACGGTGTGAAAAGATCACCATACAATGAGATAACGCTACGAAAGTAGTAGTAAAAAGCCATCTAGATGTTTAGGTTGGGGACATCGACGATGCAAAAACTTCCTCTCGCAATAACTATCGCCAACTTTTTATATTTTATTACAAACGTTTCTTTCTTATCGTAACAACTTCAACCACTATAGTATACATTAAAAGGAATTAATTTATTTCAGAGCTCAGCCATTTTATAAACTTTTACGACGCCACCTCGAACTAAAAGGTGAATCTAATGTGTACGAAATTAATCATTAATGGCCCATTTAAATGCTCTATTTATGCTATGTGCAATCGATGGCGTGCCCTAATCATTATGACGGCTTTGACTACTACCATTGAGTTTAAAATTATTATTTTTATTATTTTTAAACTAATGCTACAACTTTCGTAGCATTATCTCATTGTCTGATCAAAATACTCAAATTGAGTCTTTTGAGCTGAAAATTTACTTTTGTCGTTAATCAAAATTATGTTTGTCATACAACGTATTTGAAAGAGTTCAACGACTTATTCCCTATTCAGTTCTGAGGGGTTGAAACGCCCCCTCTTAGGCAGTTGCTCATTCAAGCCTCAAATATACGTCGAAAGATTCTACCAAACAAAATTATTCAACGGGTTTTGGGTAATTTTTTACCTCACTATGAAAAAAAAATATAGGGAGTGGCTCCTCTGAGATGGAACACCCTGTAAAATAATAAATCAAAAAATTCATTGTTTAAATACTTAAACATTGCATTTTCCATAATTAATTCATCTACCGAAGTTGTTGAGGACATGTATATTAGGTTGCCTGCATAATTCTCTGTACTTTAACAGATTTTTCATGTAAAATCGAAAACTCATAGTATTTCTAAACAAATGCTGTATATTATTCATTATTATTATTATATTTTACGAAGCAGAAAACCCTGTTTGTACTTTTGGTAAGCCTTCTACCTATTCGAAAGCAGCACACTTGCTGCTTGCATAATACTTGCTGATGTTCATGCTTTGTCTTGTTATATACAATTGATGTCATAAAGCTATCGGGTTGGCACGTAATTGCAGAGGAAAAAAACTCTGTATAACATACTTCTCTGCAGAGAAGAGAGTATATCAAATCAAAACGGTGTGTGAAAATCACCAAACAATGAGATAACGCTACGAAAGTAGTAGTCACAAGTCATCTACGATGTTTAGGGGGGGACGTCAACGATGCAAAAAACCTACCTCTCGCAATAACTATCGCCAACTTTTTATGTTCCAACTTCCAATACAAACATTTCTTTCTTATCGTAACGACTTCAACCACTAGTACACATTAAAAGGAATTAATTTTATTTCAGAGCTCAGCTATTTTATAAACTTTTACGCCCACCTCGAAATGAAAGGTGATTTTAATTTGTACGAAATTGATCATTAATGATCCATTTAAATGCACAATTTATGCTATTTAAATGTGCAATCGATGGCGTGCCCTAAACATCATGACGGCTTTGACTACTACCATTGAGTTTGAAATTATTATTTTCATTATTATTATTTTTGAACTAATGCTACTAATTTCGTAGCATTATCTCATTGTCTGATCAAAATACTCGAATTGAGTCTTTTGAGCTGAAAAATTGACTTTTGGGTTTAATCAAAATTACGTTTTTCATACAACGTAGTTAAAAGAGTTCAACGACCTCTCAAATGAAGTAAAAGTATCACTCACCCCTATTCCCTATTCAGTTCTGAGGGGTTGAAACGCCCCCTCTTAGGCAGTTGCTCAATCAAACCTCAAACAAACGTCGAAAGATGTCCCCAAAAAAAAATCATTCGACGTGTTTTGGGTAATTTTTCCAATCACTATGGGAAAATAAATATGGGGAGTGGCTTCTCTGAGATGTAACACCCTGTATAAAAATTTCAAAAAAAATCAATAAATTCATTGTTTAAGTACTTAACCATTGCATTAACCATAATTCATTTCTCTACCGACGCCGACGTTGTTAAATACATGTATAGTAGGTTGCCTGCATTAGGTATTCTTTGTGCTTTAACAGATTTTTCATGTAAAATCAAAAACACCACATAGTAATTTTAAACAAATGCTATTTATTATTCAGATTATATTTTACGAGGCAGAAACCCCTGTTTGTGCTTGGTAAGCCTTTCCACCTATTCAAAAGCAACATATTTGCTGCTTGCATGATACTTGCTGATGTTTAGGCACTGTCTTGTTATATACAACTGATGTCATAAGGCTATCGGGTTGGCACGTATTTGCAGAGGAAAAAAACTTTCTATACATACTTCTCTGCAGAGATGAGAGTATATCAAATCAAAACGGTGTGAAAAGATCACCAAACAATGAGATAACGCTACGAAAGTAGTAGTCAAAGCCGTCGACGATGTTTAGGTTGGGGACATCAACGATGCAAAAAAGAAACTACCTCTCGCAATGACTATCGCCAACTTTTTATGTTTTAATACAAACGTTTCTTTCTTATCGTTAAGGTGCAATTTCGCGCAATGGACTAGCACCTTTACAACTTCAACCACTTGTATACATTCAAAGGAATTAATTTTAGTTCAGAGCTCAGCCATTTATGAACTTTTCCGCTGTTCTCGAAATAAAAGATGATTTTAATTTGTACGAAATTGATCATTAATGACCCATTCTGAAGCTCCATTTATGCTGGTTTAATGTGCAATCCTCATGGCAACCGTACACAAAATATTCAGACATTACGAGAAATGTCAAAACTCTTCTGGAACATAGGGGAGTAGACTCTTTTATGAAACTTACTTTGATACTGTGGATCACATTATTCTGGGATAAAAGTTGTAACGCTAAGTAAGAAACTAAAGGGTTTTCTAATTAGTGGTGTTATTTTATTATAAAGAAGACGCTATGCCATTAATAGAGGAAACTAACATCAGTTAAATGACCACCACGACCACGCTTACAGGACCATATCCTTTCGATGAAATTTTCCATATCCAAGTCGCAAAGTGGCTGCCTCACGAATTCCACCTTTGAGGTCTTGAATCGACGTGGGCTATTGGCGTAGAGCTTGTCTTTCACTCGGCCTCAAAGGAAGAAGTCGCATGGTGTTAAATCACAAGATCTCGGTGGCCAATTGTGATCACCTCTTCGAGAGATAACACGGTCCGAAAACTTTTCCCTCAAAATATCAATGGTTTAGCTGCTTGTGTGACACGTGGCGCCGTTCTGTTGAAAGTAAACGTTGCCCAAATCCATACTATCCAATTTCGGCCATAAAAAATCATTAATCGATTAATCGATAGCGCAATAATCCATTCATCGTAACTGTTGCTCCAGCCACATTTTCGAAAAAGTGAGGTCTAGTGACTCAGCCGGACCATAAACCGCACCAAACAGTCACACGTTGGAGATAGAGAGGCTTTTCAACAAATACCCTTGGGTTTTCCGAGCCCCAGATGCGACAATTTTGCTTGTGTACTAAACCACCGAGTCGGAAATGCGCCTCCATCACTCAAGTTGATATTTCGATGGATTTCCGAATCATTTTCATGCATTTCAACGACCCAATCAGCAAAGACACGACGTTGTTGATGATCGGCTGGTGCCGTATTCTCGAGAAGTGATATTCGAAAACGTATACGAACTTCATTGCGCGAGTCCCTGTTTTACCTGCAAAAATGCACACCGCGCAATGAAGTTCGTATACGTTTTCGAATATCACTTCTCGAGAATACGGCACCTGGCTCGAGTTCTTGTGTTTACTGAACTTTATGAGCCTTAAGACCCAAATCTTTATGCAAAAATACGGTGTAATGACGTTTGTGGAATGCCTTATTCCAAAGAACGACAAGGAATGGACAAACCTAGGTTTTCTTTTACACATTTGGCTACAGCAGAGATATTCTCGGCGTTCTTGAGCGACGTGAACGGTTTTTATTCTTCACATCACTAACCTGTCCCAACAGATCAAATTTTTTCACCAGTTACTTTATTGCGGTCCGACAAGGTGCTTCACGACGACACAAAAATGTTCGAATCTTACGAACCGTCTCTGCCGAATTTTCACCATTTTTATAGTGAATTTTGATAAATTCAAAGCGTTCTTGAAGCTTGTATCGTTCCATTTTTATTAATGGCGTAGTTTCTACTTGTCAAATGTCAAAAAATGATGGCTTCGAACGAGGCATCTACCGAAATAGCGGGCTATTCAAAATAACATCTTTCATTGGAAAACCTTTCATAAATGGATGTTATTTTATCATCCTTACGTTGTCAACTTCAACTTCAATTAGATGTTTTTTAGACATTATATAAGTGGATGTTTATCTACACGGGCACAAATAATTGCATTAAAAGCCTATTCCCAAATTTTAAAAGTCATCGATAAATTTTACATATAAATAGGTTAGAGTGAAAATAGTTGAATAGTATTCTGTGGGTGTTCAATTTTAGGTATCAACATGCATTCGCTTCATTTTTGCCTAATATCTGCAGTATTTGTTGTGCAATTCTTTTTCCACGTGAATAGTCTGGAATGCCAATATTGTAGCAGTACCGATCCGAAATCCCACTGTCGTTACGGCAATGAAACAAACACTAAAACTTGCGATACGCAATATGCGGGTGACGATTCATGCTACGAAGAATATATAATGGGAGAGCCGGCAGAGGGGAAACCGGAAACCCCCCTTTACAGAAGAGGATGTGCTCCGCACGAATGGTGCTACTGGCAGAAGAATAATCTCGGAAGTGATTTGAAAGATTGCAGTACATGCGACGGCAGTATGTGCAACAAAAACGCTTTTGGATCTCCGTGTGAGTATTGTAACAGTTAGTATGCATCAAATTTTTCGATAATCTAGTACTACACATAGACAAAGTAAAAAATTAGATGAGCCACTCGTATATTCCGCGCCATCTGTCGGAGGAGGAGACTAATACACGAAAAAATTATTTTCAATTTGATAGTTAGATGTCGTTGCATTCATGGAAATCCTATCGAGAAAATAGTAAGTAAAATCATTATTATCAAAAAACCTTTGAATTGTCAACTGACACAAGGAGTGGTTTGACACGTTCTTTTTGAAATATAATAAATTTCGATATGCCTGCAAGAGTGAAGACGTGCTGTGTTATTGGATGTGAAAATCGAGATGCAAAAAGGTACATAATTATAAAATTATATGTAGTATAATCCTGTTACCTATAAGAATTAAGATACTAGTAGTTTTCAAAAAAGGTTTTCATGTATTGAATAAGTTTAGTAGGTAAATACTCATATTTTGTATTATTGAATTCATTATTGTTAGTTTTTGAAAATGTTTTCAATGCAATTATTAGTTTATTGATTAGATATTTATGAAATAAATCTGTATTTTCAATTGCTGATACCTATTTCAGTTAATAAATTTTTATTCTATCCAGAATTTGATTATTGATCCTCATTTCTCGATTCCAAAATAAAATCAGATGAAAGTTCGTTGCAGGTATTATTTTCATGAAAATAAATTTCCTCACTCATCGATAACTTGCACGAATCCATTTCTGATTTCCTTTTGGAAATTGAATTTCAAAAAACTTTTTGCCGCCTCGAGGCAAAAAGTTCTTGATATGGGTACCTACCTACCTATTCAAAAGTGCACTACAGAATTCTTTTTGAGGCAGCTTTACGATACAGATTCCAGATTTATATGAAATAAATGAAATTTCATTCAAAATTTACGAATTTCTTGGAAAACTTCCAAATAGTCTAATCTTAAATTAAGGCAGCACAGTCTCTTCATTTTCAAGAAAAATTGTCGAGCATAAACCACATCGCGTTCCTTTTCATAATGGGGACATCTTCTAGAAGGAAGAAAGGCTCAACCAAATATAAATTTTTGTGGTCATAGTGTAAACAGAACCATAGAAATTCAATTCATCCGAAAAGTAGCGATATGACGCTCCTTTTAATCTACCGGGTACGAAGAAAGGCTCAACCAAATAGTCTCACACACACACTCTAGTCAACAAAATTAACTTTTCTGTCTGTCACATGAAAGCCCATATCAAATTTTGGAAATAACAGGGCCACCAAACGATAATATGTGAAATGGGGTGAGTGATTTTGGTTTGGGCTTCGCATAGTGATGATTTCAAGTTAGTTGAATGCAATAGCTATAAGGGAAAACCCGGATAGATGCCCCACTTTTTGAAATTGCCTCATATTTTGAAAAATACTGATTTTATATGAGTAATTCCTATGAGTGTAGGTAGCCCCATTAATTAATTTGAAATACTGAGACTTTTCTCTAACATAGAAATCCCAAATTTCACAAAAATTTATTTTTGTAAAACCCTTTTTTGAGGATATACAGGGTGTTTCATCATCAGTACCATTTCCCTATTTAATACCTACGTCGGTTCGAGTCCCAACTAAGTTTCACTGATTTTTTTTATTAATTCATCTAGAATGTTTGGACATGCCAATAATTTAATTATTTTGATTCTAGAACCAAGTATGGATAGTTGCCCCACCATGGAAATACCGGGAGGGATAGATGCCCTTCATACTATGTGAACCAAAAACCCAACTAAATACAAGGAGATTATGGTGAAAACAGCAACTTTATCTACGCGACATGGATCGAATTAACAACAATTGTGCATTTTTAATTGAATTCCAAAAGCAATATAATATATTAAAGCATTTTCCACACACGTTCCTAATAAATTAATGAAATAATAAGTCTCAACAAAAATGATCAAGAATCAAGTTTAAAATCAAAATAACACAATGAATCGAAAATCTGCTAAGAAGATAAGGTTTTAGTTTAGATGTCTTAAGGGGCACCTTTACCTCAAAAAATCAGGGCAACTATCATTTTCGATAGGGATAGATGCCCATGGTTTTTTTTATAAATTAAGAAGAGAACAAAAACTATTTGTACTAAGATGTACACTCAATGAAACACTGTATTGACGTAATAAAAAAAATTACTGAATTCATTACCACTTCAAAATTTATACATCGGTAACGGCTTCATTTCACAATAACCCTGATAAAACTAAGATCCAGGGTGGCTGTAGCAGCTACTTATAAAATAAATTTTTTGCTACGTGTTTCGGAAGTTAAGTATTTTGAAAATGGGGCATCTATTCAACTGGGACATCTATCCGGGATTAACTCTACAGTCGTCCGAAGGAAGTCATTCAAAATAAGACATTCATAATTATGAGGCAGAAATGAATATGTAGCTGTCACAAGAAAACTGGACGTGATTGAAACAAAATGATTTTATATTGTTAATGAAATTACATCAATATGAACAAATATCATCACAAAGTCCGTGTGACAAAAACAATGTTTACCAGTGTTATCTCAATCCACACATTTATAGAAAATCGACCCTAGTAATAAATTTCTCTAATCTTACCCTCCGCCAAAAAATTTAAGTGAAGGAACTGAGCCGGCTTTATCTGTGTCTAGGCGATTCTTGATGTAATCAAAGAATAACGTAACTCTATTTGATGAAATAGCACCTGTAGAGTTTGCAGCCTTCATACATCGGTATTACCGAGTATTTTGGGTTGCCTACACAAAATGTCTTCGCATTTTTGGTGTTTTTACATTTGAATGAAACAAGCATTCAGAACTTCAACACAATAGGCGTTTTCGGAAACTTACTCAGGGTTACTAACTCGATCCATCGAGTCACGTGACGGATCTACTCGGGTCTCGGACCGGGTTCAGTGTTTACGAACACATCAGGTTTAGGATTTGAAGTGACAGTCGTATCAATAACATAACCAAACAAATTAATGAATTTATTTTTTCGATCCCAGTCTATTCTCGGATTGTCGCTAGATATGCTTGCATTTATGAGCTTCTGTTGAATATTTCTTATAATTTCTCGTGTGCTCTTCCATGTTTAATTACATTTTTGACTACCTATGCTTGAGAAGTAGAGAATTTATTTTTTCAGTTCCAATTTATTCACTTATTTCCTTTAGCTTTGCAGGATTTATTGGCTTCTGTAAAATATTTCTTATAATTTCTGGTATGCCCTCACTTGTTCAATGTTATCTTCGAGTACCTACCTATATTAAAGAAGTAAATAAGGCTTCAGCTTTTACGCAGAAAGATCTGCATACAAAGTTATGAAGAAGTTGTTGCACATTATTTTCTCGGCTCAAGGAACCACTCATTTTACAATGAGCCAAATTCTCTTCTCTTTCCATAATTTTTGGGAATAGAATATATGAAATTATTTAGAAAGGAGTAGAAGACTTATTCCCGCTTTTTTCAAATACAAAATTGAACTGCAGTGCGCATGCGGTGCCTCCAGAACCCTACTCTCGAGTAGGGTTACGATAAATCAACCTGGGTCAGTGATCGAGTTAATAACCCCGTACTTTCCGAACACGGGTTGGATGTTCGGGGTAGGTAAACGAACGCCAAGGTTAGGGATCGAGTTAACCCGAGTAAGTATCCGAAAACGCCTAATATGTTGACTACTAACTTGATCTTCATAAAGGCGAGTTATGTCTAGGTATTAGATGTTTTGGAAAAATATTCAAAACAGCCTGTATCTCCTAAACGTATATACTTAGGACACATTTCGAAAACCGACTACTCGCCAATATACAATAATTACACTGAAATTGTGTCTCAACATTCGTTAAACCTGTAGAGTTTGCATCCTTGATACACATCGATATTGCCGTGTATTTTGGGTTGCCTGCACAAACTGCCTTTGAATTTTCAGAGTTTTTACATTTAAATGAAACCAGCGTTTAGAATTTCGACACAAATTATTGAATACGAATCTGCAGAATTTCAATAAAGCATAAATTGCCCTTTTCACCTAATTATATCCTCAAATGTATACAGAAGTGACAAGTTTGCTGATAACATAATACTAGTTGATGCGTACTCATGATTCGAATATATACAGATTATAAGCAAAACTTGATGGGTTGGCACGTACTTGCAGAGGAAAAAAACTTCGTAGACCTTCTTCACTGCAGGGAAGAAGTAATTCAATTCGGGAGTCTCCAAGTAGCTCCACCAGGTAACCCAACAGGGGTCAAGCGCGCAAATTCGCAATTCGGGAGTCTAAAATAGCTCCACAAGTCAAACCCAACAGGGGTAAAGCAAATTCGCAATTCGGGAGTCTAATTGCTCCACAAGGTAACTCAACAAGGGTAAATACAATTCGGGAGTCTCCGAGTAGCTCCAGCAAAGACAACCCATCATGGGTAAAACAAGTGTAATGATAAAAAAAAACCACCTCTTGCAAGGACTATCGCCAACTTTTTGTATTTTCGATCTCAAATAATAACAAAATAATCGGTTTTTGCGAAAGCGCTGACTCCGCAAAAATAATTCGTTGTACAGAAAATTTGTTTTTATAGTCGTTAATGTCGCGGTCGACTTCACAGATGAATTTACGTTTATCATTCAAACTTAAGCACTTCCTTGCTACATTTTCACAGAACTTTCACACTAGCGTAATGGTTAGATTGAAACCAAACATGGGTAAAACAAGTGTAATGATAAAAAAAAACCACCTCTTGCAAGGACTATCGCCAACTTTTTGTATTTTCGATCTCAAATAATAACAAAATAATCGGTTTTTGCGAAAGCGCTGACTCCGCAAGTAATGATTTAGTTTAAGTTTATTACGAACGTCTGGAAAAATTTCGTAAAAAACCCACCCTTATAACTTCTTACCAATACCCATTCAAATAGTGATGCACTTTGAATATTTCGTAGTAGAGAGAATTTACTTCGTTTTAGGGGGTCTTTTTAATTTGGAATTTGGAATCAAAGTGCAATGTCTTGTACGAAATTCGTTATACAGAGAAATTCGTTATGGGAAAGGTTCACTGTATTATGTCTTTTGGGTGCACCATCGCATCTCAATAGAAGCGTAACTTAGGCTAGATTAAATAAATCTTCAATCTTGAGAGTAAGCTTCTCTCGATTTCTGTCTTATAGTCGACATCTCAGGTCTTGTTCGAATCTTCCGAAAACAAAAGAATGTAAAAGGGTACCTTGAACCTTTGTGTGATATAGTTGACGTCAAAGCACATATAACAGAAAATTTCTCATGAATTTTTTTTGGCGCGGTTGTTTTCTCTGCTATATTTTCAATTTCGAAGAATATTGCTATTTCGAAAATGTGGCTGGTACAACCGTTACGTTGAATGGATTGTGCTATCGAGAGATGATTAATGATTTTTTATGGCAGAAATTGGATAGTATTGATCTGGACAACATTTACTTCCAATATATATATTCTTTTGAATTGAGAGCTAAAAAATACAATACATGAAACAAAAAAGTCCCTAGCTGAGGTTGGTGCAAAACGGGGTACCATACTATTCTGTCGTATGATACCAGAGCACAGGGAAAAACCTCAGTAGAAAAAAGCCTGCCTCGCCGTTTTTACAAAATTGAAACTTGAAACTATTTGAATAAATACCTTCAATATTCAGATACAAAATACGTAATTCTTGCTCTCGGGCCAGGAAGGTGTTTTTAAACCAGGTCTGGCGTTCCAAGTGATGATTTTCGAATCTTCTGTTCTTCTGAGACCGCTACAGGACCCTACTGAAGGGTAATCATCTCCCATAGATTAAAAAGTGGTATTTCATCCTAAATATCGAATTTAATTTCGGAATAATGATAAAAAAAACGTGTGACAAACTTATGTCAAAATGACATATAATAAGACCTTGCTACGTGCCACACAAGCAACGAAACCATTGATCTTTTGCAGGAAAAATTTCCGGACCCTGTTATCTCTCGAAGAGGTGATCAGAATTATTGGCCACCGAGATGTTGTGATTTAACACCTAGGGACTTCTTCCTTTGGGGCCACGTAAAAGAGAAGGTCTACGCCAATAGCCCAGCATCGATTCAAGACCTCAAAGATGGAATTCGTGAGGCTATCGAAGAAATAGGGCGGCCACTTTGCGATTTGGTTATGGAAATTTTCATTTAAAGGGTATAGGCCTGTAAGCGTGGTCGTGGTGGTCATTTGCCTGATGTTATTTTCCACGGCATAGCTTCTTCTTTATGAAATAAACATTCGATCATTCATACTGAAAAATTGCATTTTTCTTTGAATATCGAAATATTACCTCTTTTGGAATTTTTTAACAAGCACCGCTTTAGGAATTTTCTAATTAATTATGGTACGAGAGGAATGGTTATAGAAAAATACACATTGTAACATAATCAACCGACTCTTCTCATTCTTCTTTCCAGTGGCGGCTTGTGACAGAATAAAGTGATGAGGCACATCAAAAATAAAATTTTAATCTTATAAACTCTTTTTTGTCAGCTGCATACTTATCATTATGAAAAAATCCTTCGGTATTAATGCTCCAATGATTCTATAGCGTTTTATTGGTTGGTAATTGCCCTGAGATAAGTTTTTCAACTCGCTTCAACCAGTTTTTCACTAAACCCTATCGGAATATGTATTATTAACACTGCCAAAAAATAATTTGATTAGAGTTACACTGCCAGTAGGCCAGTAGCACTCTCATTTTGAAACCTCCGATTCGATTTTCCTACCGCACCGATAGTCAAGATTTGGAGTAGGTTGTATAACTTCTTCAATTGTACATATTTTATACTCATAGGAATGACTAAAAACTGTTTCTGTTTTATTGAAAACTCTGCAATATCACGAGTACTGCACAAACCCAATAAACCCAAACCAGAGTGAAATTTCACTATCTTCCGCTTCACGATTAACCCGAATATGTGCAGTTTGCCGATGAAACGAAACGAAACGATCACGGATCAAGGGTAGATAGTCCGGTCAATCCAGACCAAAAAATTAGGGTGAAGTTGCATAAAATCCCAACATGCTGAAAATCGGTAAAATTGTTCAAAACATAATAATAAATAATATATAAAAGTTCCCAATCATTCCCGTGGATGGACAAAAATTTATTCAAGTTCAAAGGTCGAAAAATGAGTTTTTCGCGATTTTCAGCAAAACGGTGAGTTTCATCAAAAAAGTAATTCAGACAAAAATATAGATGTTAAAATTATCTCCAAAAAATGTATTAATACTTTTTTTCCTACGAGGCACTGTTTCTGAGATAAAACGCTTCAAATGTTCTGAAAGTTGTTACTGAGGCTAGCCTCAAATTCACCTTAGAAGCCGCAATAGATAAACAATGAAGGGGAGGTTCATGATCTCGTCACGTCGATGTGAATAACGCGCTAGACAAGGAAGCCCGTGAGGCAAGCCTCAGCTCGGATTTTATGGAAGACGAGTGCAGTATCGTACAAAAAATTCAGACTGAAGAACATAATGGGATGATGAAATTGATTAATAAAATATTGGATTAATTCGCTTGATATTATTTGTGATTTCCGTAATTTATTTGGTGAGGCACTGCCTCACCTGCCCCATAGGACAAGCCGCCACTGCTTCTTTCTCTATTGGCTCTGGCTTCTTATCTGAAAAGGTGAATTCCGCGAACCCTCTATCGCAATCTTGTAAAGCCAGGCCCGCCTTGCAATTCTATAATTATCTTTCTTTTATATCTCTTCGTTTTCCCGAAGTAAAACAATAGAATTAAGTCCAGGCGGAAAATCATTATTTTTTCATTTCAACTGAATAATTGCTAGCTCTGGATTTCCTTAATTAGGAGAAAAGTCCTTTGTGCGGAGAAAAAAAGGTATAATGTTTTCCTGCGAAAAGAAGCTCCCAGTACTTCTGTTTACTTTCAATGAGAAAACTTGGCTTGTTATGGATATTCCGGTTGCTAACGAATTTAATGCGGATGATATCCGTAAGCGGAAGTAGATTGGGCCAAAAGGGAAATAAATTGAGCGAAAACTTTGTGTCCAAGTTAACAATCGGATTAACCTTCTTCTGATGTGTGGACCTATATTTCGAATATTCGACAACGCGAATCGATCGAAAAAATTTCGCTAGTTTTAAATATTATATGTATATTCACACAACAAATGGCTAGAAAATTTTGACATTCTGACAAAATTTCCTTAATAAAACATTACTTCCTTACTATAAAAAATATTATTTCCTTATTGTTAGAAAATTATATTTCTCTACATCTTTCAGTGTTCTACATAAATCGTTTATATGTATTCTTGTACATTTCCCTTAATTTCTTTGCCAATAATTTCAATGAAGCAGTAGTCACGGCTTCAACCAGTGCTGAAAAGAACCAAGTAAAAATATTTTGTTTAGTTTTATTTGGAATTCTGAATTAGTCTAGAGAACTGGTGCTCTTTTTGAGGTCTCCACAAAAGGATGAATGAACTCAAATGAAAAAACATGAGATGAACCCTACAGTAAGCTTAAAAGATTTAGAAATTATGCTGAACAAGAATGATTCCAGTAATAAATTCTGCGAAAGACAAAGCACTAAAGAAGTTCACAGTATCACAATAAAAATACAAAACAAACTTTGGATTCAATAAAAGATAAAAAATATACAATTCCATACAAAAAACCATAATTTTTTCATTCCAACTGAATAATTGCTAGTTCTGGATTTCCTTAATCAGGAGAAAAGTCCTTTGAGCGAAAAAAAGTTTGATGTTTTCCTGCGAAAAGGAGCTCCAGTACTTCTGTTTACTTTCAATGAGAAAACTTGGCTTGTTATGGATATTCCGGTTGCTAACGAATTTAATGCGGATGATATCCGTAAGCGGAAGTAGATTGGGCCAAAAGGGAAATAAATTGAGCGAAAACTTTGTGTCCAAGTTAACAATCGGAATAACCTTCTTCTGATATGTGAACCTATATTTCGAATCGATCGGAAAAATGTCGCTAGTTTTAAATGATAAGTATATGTATATTTATACAACGAATGGTTAGGAAATTTTGACATTCCTGACAAAATTTCTAAAAATACAAGCCTTCATAACTATAAGAAAATTATATTTCCTTACTGCTAGGAAATAATATTTCGTTACATCTGCAAGTGTTGCACATGAACCGTTTATATGCATTTTTGTATATTTCTCTTGATTTCTTTGGCAACAATTTTTGGAATATACTGTTTCCGTATCGCAAAATTTGGCGAAACCAACTCTAATCAGTGCTTACACCATCTTTTTAGAGATCTTAGAAGCTGAGAAATCTCTATTTTCTTCATTGTCTCGAGTATAAGAACTTTCATATTTTAACGTTGTTCCTAGTTCCTTTAGTAGGTACTTCAAAATGCAGTAAATACTTCATAAGCTGAGGGGTTTTTTCAATAAGAGGTGATATTTTGAATAGACCACGTTTGAAGCAATTATTTTTGACATTTGACAAGTAGAAACTACGCCATTCATAAAAATGAAATGATACACGCTTGAAGAGCGCATTCAACTTATTAAAATTCACTATAAAAATAGTGAAAATTTGGTTCGAAAAATTCGATCATTTTGGGTCGTCGTGAAGCACCTTGTCGGACCGCAATAAAGAAACTGGTGGAAAAATTCGAGCTGTTAGGACAAGTTAGTGATGTGGAGAATGAAACCCGTGCACGTCGCTCAAGAATAGCCGAAAATAATGCTGCTGTAGCCGAAATTTTTAAGGAAACCCAGGTTTGTCCATTCCTCGTCGTTCTTTGGAATTAGGCATTCCACGAACGTCATTACACCGTAGTTTGTATGAAGATTTGGGTCTAAAGGCTCATAAAGTCCAGTTAACACAAGAAATTAAGCCGACCGATCATCAACAACGAGACCATTGATGTTTCGCAGGAAAAGTTTCTGCACCGTGTTATGTCTCGAAGAGGTGATCACAGTTGACCACCGAGATCTTGTGATTTAACACCATGCGACTTCTTCCTTTGTGGCCACGTGAAAGAGAAGCTTTACGCCAATAGTCTATCGTCGATTCAAGACCTCAAAGATGGAATTCGTGAGGCTATCGAGGACATAGGGCAGTCACTTTGCGATTTGGTTATGGAAAATTTCATTAAAAGGATATGATACTGTAAGCGCAGTCGTAGTAGTCATTTAACTGATGTTATTTTCCACTATTAACGGCATAGCCTTTTCTTCATAATGAAATAAATATCCGATCAATTATTTTGAAAAATAGCGTTTTGCTTTGAATATCAAAATAACACCTCTTATGGGAAAACCCTTTATTATACGCGAGAGTGCTACTCGGTATACCAAGGGGTATGCTTCGAAGAGTAGTTTTTCCGTGGTTTTGAAGTTTATACTAAGCAGTAAATGCTAATACTTCAAGTATTAGAATGTACTTCATACCATCCATTATATCTAGGCAGTGAAATATGCTTTGGTTGTTGTTACACTTAATGACTTCATGTTGATCAGACCGTATGATTCAAAATTTAGATGCTTGAGGTAATCTCTCAGCAACAATATTGGATATTTTCACTACCTATCCCTGAAATCTTGTCCTAATTTCCATTCGATTCAAACTAACCGTTCTGCAAGTTGAGGTGCAACGACCATGAAATCCTCTGGATGTATAACTAAGCGCTGTAAGCTCTATTTGTGGATGCCGAGATATGCAAATGATCGTTGATGATTAAATTGGACCTGAGTGTGGGTTTGTACGTTTCGCCTTTTGTTATATTCAGGTTGAAACTATTCTTGTCGACTTCCTCTAGGTTTTCACTCATTTCTGAAACAGCTATAATTAAAAATTTTCGATTAAGATGAAATGCCCCTGCTTAAATGTTTGCCCTAATTTGTGAGGAGGAAATTGGTTTTGAAAAAATTGTTGCCTAACAGTAAAACTAAAAAAGAAATAAATGAAAAGGATAATTATAAAAAATAATGAAAAATTATGAAAGGAAAATTAAGGAATCCACATGTATTTTCTTAGGTGAAGGTTGGCTAATTGTTCTGTTGTAATAGATCATATTTGGATTGATTTATTGGAGAAAGAAATGACATCAGGAAATTTCAGAATTGAATGAATCAACATCTCTATGTGTTGACAACTTTCAATGTCAATAAGACTGCAAATAAAAAAATACACAATCCAAAGATTTTACAAGTTTGTCTGAAGGAGGAGTCTGGTATGGATACCGAAACGTTACATTATCTTTTTCATTTATTTCTTTTTTTAGTCTTTAGTCACATAATGCAATTTCTATGTTTCTATGTTCCAGTAGAGTTTTGACATTTCTCGTGGTGCTTCTGAATACTTTGTGAACGGCTGCCGTGAGGTTTGCACATTGAAATAAAGCATAAATTGAGCATTGAAATGGCTCATTAAGGTTCAATTCCGTACACATCGAAATCACCTTTTATTTCGTGGGCGGCGGAAAAATTGTTTTGATGCATACTCATAGCCATGTACTTATAAACTTCTATACAGCTCACATGAATCATGAATCCGCTTCTCTATTACAAATTGAAGCAGCGATCACGTGGTACAATGGCCCTGTGAGTTCACTGCGCAGACGCCAAAACATAACCTCGAATAGTTTGAATTATGAGTTGTCAAATGAAAAACATAACCTCAATTTTTAACGTCTTGTCAAATTTCGAGTTCGCCATGCGCAGTGGATTGAAAGAGCTATCGGAAATCGCAGCTAGACTTTTATTTCACGTTAGTATTATAGAGTTTTATAGGTATATGCTCATAACCTACTGAAAAGCAAAAAAGACGTGTGAGTTGTCGAATTTTTTTTTATTGCAACACCCCGTATCTTAAAACAATTCGTCAAGGACCCATATCCCACAGGAACTTTATATGATAGAATCATCTGAGTATCAAGATCCCGAATTTACGGATCCTTATTTAGAAGCACCCCGAACGCACCTTATCATAAATAAGAAACTTGTGTGTCGCCTCTAAATATTCTATGTTCCAGTCAACACCTAACCATAGACTAACTAAACGGAGAATAGATGAGACACTAGTAGAACAAGCTTCAACGCCATCTTTTTTTGTACAACATTACTAATTCGTGAAAAAAGCTCAATTGAAAAAGGAATCTGTATCGTAAAGCTGCCTCAAAAAGAATTCTGTAGTGCACCTTTTGAATAGGTAGGTACACCCATATACAAGAGGCAAAAAGTTTTTGAAATTCAATTTCCAATAAGGAAATCAGAAATGGATTCGTGCAAGTTATCGATGAGTGAGGAATTTTATTTTCATGAAAATAATACCTGCAACGAACTTTCATCTGATTTTCTTTTGGAATCGAGAAATGAGGATCAATAATCAAATTCTGGATAGAATAAAAATTTATTAAATGAAATAGGTATCACCAATTGAAAATACAGATTTATTTCATAAATATCTAATCAATAAACTAATAATTGCATTGAAAACATTCTCAAAAACTAAAAATAATGAATTCAATAGGTAATACAAAATATGAGTATTTACCGACTAAACTTATTCAATACATGAAAAACTTTTTTGAAAACTACGAGTATCTTAATTCTTATAGTTAACAGAATATACATGTAAATTTTATAATTATCTTCTTGCATCTCGATTTTCACATCCAATAACACAACATGTCTTCACTCTTGCAGGCATATCGAAATTTATTATATTTCAAAAAGAACGTGTCAAACCACTCCTTGTGTCAGTTGACAATTCAAAGGTTTTTTGATAATAATGATTTTACATACTTACTATTTTCTCGATAGGATTTCCATGAATGCAACGACATCTAACTATCAAATTGAAATTAATTTTTTCGTGTATTAGTCTCCTCCTCCGACAGATGGCGCGGAATATACGAGTGGCTCATCTATTTTATTAGTTTGTCTATGCACCTAACAGTAGTTTCACTTTTGACTTTTACTGTCATTTACTATTTTGTGTTCGATTAATCATCCACTCATTTAAACTATTCATCATTTTGTTCGGACAGAATGTCTTCATCTCGTTTCTGCTTGATACTCATCCTGATATTCCTATAAATAATGAATCTGAGCCAGACTGGAGCGAAACAACCCTGAATAGAGCAGATCTAAAACCAAGAAAAAGACTAGACGATTTAATAGAGAAAAGTAG
This sequence comes from Propylea japonica, assembly GCA_013421045.1. Classification (NCBI taxonomy): domain Eukaryota; kingdom Metazoa; phylum Arthropoda; class Insecta; order Coleoptera; family Coccinellidae; genus Propylea; species Propylea japonica. The sequence continues at coordinate 41,988,069 of CM024248.1, read as the reverse complement.
AACTACGCATATTGACAACAACATTCCCATCAGAAGATATATACAAATAGGAAATGCTCTTCTCAACGCTGCGAAAAGTACACAGAGTAAAACAAATTATGAGGGATCACTGATGAATTATCTTCGATATCAATCTTTAGTCAAGAAACTCAAGGGTCACGCCAAATATAAGAAACTTGCAATCGGTTGAACGGTCTGCTTTCGAGTATAGATTAAAAGATGTCATGAAAAACATAAAGATTTTGAGTGATGCCGTGTATGAGCAGTACAAGAAATGTTATCAAATGTCGAATTTCAGTACTCAGGAACAGATTCTGGAAGGGTAAGATTGTGAGCTCACTATAGTTTTACGTATTTATGATGCATTATGATAATTTATATAAATAGTTACCTTCTTCCTTCTTCTCCAAGAAAATAGTTCTTCTTACAGAGTCTGATAAACATAACTATAAATGAATTCAGAATAAGGAGCTGAAAAATGAAAATTACAGCTAGGTATTTTTAAAACCAAGTTTTCCTTCTACCTCAAAATAAAAGGTGGGTTCAACTTATACGAACTTGATCAATAATGATCTCTTTTATTGCTCAATTTCTATTATTTTAATGTGCAATTGTCATGGGCAAACCATCATAGTATTCAATAGCAATATGAGAAATGTTACAACTCTACTGGAAACTGAAATAATTATTATGTCAAATGAATTTCTTACGCGAAATGGAAATTTATTCGAATCGAGAATTTATACTCATACTAGCGACCCGCACGGTAATTCGATCCAAGTAAAACTGTTAAATAAAGACAGTTGCATCAAAATTTTATCATAAATTCCCTAAATTATGGCGCCTACCGACCCTCTAAGTTAGAAAAGTGATCAAATACTAACTTGTCTTAGAAACACTTAGTTAAAAAAAACATCAAAATCATTTCAGTAGCTATGGCGTCATGCGCTTCTTGACACGATCACGCTAGATTTCCGCGGGAATGAGGTATTTTCCCGCCGTAAAATGTAGCCTGTGTCCGTGCCTAGGATCCTATCTTTATACTGACCAAGTCTTATAAAAATCCGTTCACACGTTAAGGCGTGAATGAGGTAAACTTTTAAACAAACGATTAAAAATCACTAACTCAATTAGTTTTCTGCCTACTGCCTACGCCTTAAGTACGATAGCATGAATATTAATAGTCCATATATTTTTCTAGGTTACTATCTATCACCTAACTAAATTTTATCAAAATCCGTTCAGCCGTTTAGGCATGATAGAGCAAAACTCCCAGCAAAACCCATAAAAAATCACTAACTCAATTCAGTTTTCTGCCTACTTCCTACCCCCTAATTACGATGACGTGATCATTTGGATCTTATATCCGTTTTTAGGTAACCATCTATTACCTTACTAAATTTCATCAAAATCTGTTCAGCCGTTTAGACGTGAAAGAGCAAAAGTCCCAACAAAAACGACTAAAAATCACTAATTCAATTTAGTTATTTGCCTACTGCCTACCCCCTAAGAACGAGGGCGTGATTATTTATAGCCTATGACCATTTCTAGGTTATCATCTGTCACCATACCAAATTTCATCAAAATCCGTTCAGCCGTTAAGGCGTGAAAGACTAACAGACATATACTTTCGCATTTAAATATATATATTACATAAGTATATAGTATATAGTATGGATTATAGTCATAATACTGTTGACGGACAAATGTTGTGATCAACTCGTTTATTAATCTAACGATTGATAAATTAGTTGATTAAATATCTAACAATTATTGCTTTCTATTATTATTATTATATCAATCTTTAGTCAAGAAACTGAAGGGTCACGCCAAATATAAGAACTCCCAATCGGTGAACGGTCTGTTTTCGAGTATAGATTAAAAGATGTAATGAAAAATATAAAGATTTTGAGTGAAGCCGTGTATGAGCAGTACAAGAAATGTTATCAAATGTCGAATTTTAGTACTCAGGAACAGATTCTGGAAGGGTAAGATTCATAGATATAAATAAAAACTCTCTAGATGCCCAACGCACATACTAAGAGGTGGTTTCACAATCATCAGAGACATCTGGTGCTTGGATGCATGAACTACTGGTGATATGGCGGGAGTTCAAATAATATCTTAAAGTTTTCATCCTGAGTTGATTCGATTAAAAAATTGTTTGTTGTCATATCCAATTGGATTTATTATCATTCACTTGAATTTTAAGTGAATGATAACCAATTGGATATGACACAAACAATTTTTTAATCGACTTAACTCACGAACAATTTTAATTAGCTAGAGATATATTTAGTTCATCTTTAATGTATTTGAGGGCAGAAATATGAAACTATTCAACGGAATATAATATATTATGAGAATAATTACCTACAATAGAAAAAATACATACATAATATACAATACAAATAACAATGGGAAAACTACATAACAAAAGAATATGTACAGTAATATCTTATGAATGACGTCGTAAATTCTGTCTACTTGAAATAGATAAATGAAAATTAAAAACCCAAGGTATTTGTCAATATAAATACCAAAAAACTTGATATATTCCTTAGATTTTATCAAAGTATCAGAACAGGCGATAGTCCAGCTAGTATTAAAATTAGTTTATAACATCTTTATTATTCACATTCCAATTTTGTCAACTCTGACTAAGTGATTAAGCAATCATGAAAGCTTCGTAGTTGAATCAATAAATGGTACACTGATTTAAGCGAATTCTCTCCAGAGCCCAATTGAAATCAATAAATAAAATAGATTATGCCTCCTTCTTAAAACAGCTCAAATTCAAATTGAATTTTAAAAGCAAAGGTAATCGTCAATATAAATACCAACAAACTCGATGCATTCATCAGATATTATGAAAGTATTCGAACAGGCAATAGTCAACAAGAGTGCATTTTTGAACGATATTCAAGACAGTAATAAAAAAAAATCAACTGTGAAAATGAGGAGCAATACTGTTTTCGGGCGAAGAAAAAAAGTCGAACAATATTGTCTCAAAATAAATGAAATGCCTTTTCGTCTGAGGAATAAGAAAAAATTTGCAAATCATATAATTTTTGACCCACTTTAGGTCCCTTTCTTTCGGTAACGAAAAATGCATTTTGCTTCACTCTTCATACGGTACCCATATAGGGTCTCCGATCCTTCCTCAATAGGAATCTATGCACTGTTGTGCACCATCCATAAACAATCATACTAATTGAATTTTTTTTAATACCTTCAATTATTTGTTTGTGTAATCTAGAAATTCTGTAGGGGAAATTTATAATATGCGAGTATGATAAAAATCTACCAGGAATGTCTATAATTTACCCTCTTTTTCGACAAATTTTAACGATGTTGATAAAACATGAAGCTAATGCATCACTTGGATACCTCAGCCTTTTGTCCAAGCTCTTTCAGTATTAGTTTAAAGACCTGTGGTAATGGAGGATGTTACTGCTGTTGTTTCTTTAGCTGAAGTTAAAGAATGAAATATAAGATAATTCTATTTCAATGAATAATCAGATGATATAATTATAAATTATGGGTATTATGAGACCAAATTTTAATTGAAATCTTAGATTCAATCTTTTCTACAATACAGGGTGTTCCTAAATGAAACGTACAAACGTAAGGAAAGATTCCTTAAGTGAGTTTAAGAAAAAAGTCCCATAAACATGGGGTCGCAAACGTTTCGTTTTCGAGATACAGGGTGGTAAAGTTTTAATCAAAAACATGTGTTGATTATACGAGTTTATCGAATCTTTATGAATCATCACTACAGATCAGGAAAATTTCCATAAAAACTGACACTGAATTCATTCCCCACAGCTTACAAAGTGGCCTTACCATCATAATTTGGATTTCACGAGGATTTCGAGAGAATCGTTCAAAATTTATTTTCACGAAATCGTTGGTAGATACGACAAAACTACAAGAGACCGAAAAGTTTAGTATAAGAACAAGCTTCTTCTTACATTTTTTCAAATAACAGTTGCTCACTAAAAAAAAGTTCTGCAGAAAAACAGGTGGCAGTGTTCCAGAAAAAATATCACCCTGTAGATCTTCTATCGAAATTGCCATGTCACGTGGTAAGAACTCTCAAATGTAATATCTATGCCAAATTTCAGTTGAATATCTTGTGAAGTGTAGATACTATGAGAAAAAAACTTGAAAAAAATTCAAACTTCAACACTCTGTATCTCGAAAACGAAACGTTTGCGACCCCATGTTTATGGGACTTTTTTTTCTTAAACTCACTTAAGGAATCTCCCCTTTTCGTTTGTACGTTCAATTTAGGAACACCCTGTATATTAATGGTAGTTCAATATTTCTTTCTGGCAAAAGCAGCAAATTTCCAGTAACTTCAATAATTGATTACACAATAAACTTTCAGATACCATGAGCAGAGACCTACACTTTCAACTGTCACGACGTTCATTAGCGGAAACCGGGATGAAGTTTACTATAGCGAAATGTCACTGTCAAACAGACATTCAGTTCAAGGCAGATCGAGATCTAGAGCATTCGCAGAATCCACATCATCTCTAAACCTTCCGTTGTATCGAAAGCATTCCTCTGCCACAGACGTGAATTATGGTCTGAGACGCTCCATATTTCCAACAAAGCAATGTAAAGAATTCGATGTTCTCTATAGTCAGAGAAGAATAGTCAGAAGTCACAGAACAGTGATAGTTCCTAGCAGGATTACCACAGAGTTTTCTTACTTAGCTTACAACAACACGAAGAAAAATATCGAGACTGTTGGCTATTTGGCAGGAGTTGAACTGAATGATTCCCAATTGATTGTGTCACACTTGATATTACCAGAGCAGGTTGGATTTTCAGATTACTTCAAGGTCAGAGATTCGACTGAACTTGTGGACTATTTGGACGAAAACGATCTTCTAACATTAGGATGGATACATTCCCATCCATTAGAATCTAACTATCTATCCAGTAGTGACATGCATTACACAGTGTATTCCAGAGTGTACTTCCAGAGGCCATAGCTGTGGTTTTTAGTCCTAAGTTCATGAACAGTTCTATTTTCAATTTGACCCCCAACCATGGTCTGAAATACATTTTGGCCTGTAAGAAGAAAGGATTTCATACACACCCCACCAACCCAGCTTTGGTTATGGTATCTCAACATGCTATAACTGATCTTTATGGCGATCTCATTGTCAAGGATTTTAGAGAGGGTCGAAAACGTCTCTATGATGCAGACAGGCAAAGTTTTTCGAAGAATCTTTTCGACAGGATGGTCAAAGATAAGGACAGCGTTCAAAGAAACAGAATAAGGAAAAGTGAAGTATCGTTCGTACATATCAGCCGACAATAAACAGTTCAAAAATATACTGAGTTTTAATTTCAAAGTTTGTAAAATTTTGTTTTGTGGCAGGTGTTCAAACCAATGAAATTAATGAAGCTATGTTTTAGATAAACGGTGAGTTTCGAATTTTTATGAAAATTATTCCTATCAATATCCATCTTACCCCCTTCAAAGTAAGCACCTTCAGATGTAACTGTCAGCTCTTATTCCAATTCTCGAAGCAATTTTGGCATACGCTTTCTGATATGGCCATAAGCTTGTTCTTCGGTTCTGACTTCATCTTATCAATTGTGAGAAAACGCTTTCCTTTCATTGTTAACCTCAGTTTCAGTAATGGGAAAAAGTTAACATTTGGTGAATACAGTGGTTGAGGAATGATTTCTCTGCCACAGATGTGAATTATGGTCTGAGACACTCCATTTTTCCAACGAAGCAATGTAAAAAATTCGGTATTTTCTATAGTCAGGAGAACAGTGATAGCATGGACCTATAATACTAACTGGACGTCGAACTTCCTTATAGTCCGGTCTATTTAGACATTCGAAGTTACATAAAGTCCCAACAAGCTGAATTTCTGTGAAGTTGTTCAAAACATAATTATAGACAATGTCTAAAAGTTCCTCATCATTCCCCTGTAAGGAAAAAATTTAATTCAAGGTTAAAAGTCAAAAAAATGAATTTTTCGCGATTTTCAGCAAAACGGTGAGTTTTATCATAAAAGTACCCCAGACAAAAATTGTAGATCATAAAATTATCTATAAAAAATGTATCAATACTTTTTTTCTTACGAGCCACCGTTCCTGAGATATAACGATTCAAAAAGTTATAAAAGTCGTTATCGTCGTAATATGCACACGTTTTCACGCCACCTATGAGGTAGTGTACTTAGCGCGTAGTTATAACTTTTTGAATCGTTATGTCTCAGAAACGGTGGCTCGTAAGAAAAAAAGTATTGATACATTTTTATAGATAATTTTATGATCTACAATTTTTGTTTGGGGTACTTTCATGATAAAACTTACCGTTTTGCTGAAAATCGCGAAAAACTCATTTTTTCGACCTTTGACCTTGAATTAAATTTTTTCCTTACAGGGGAGTGATGGGGAACTTCTAGACATTGTTTATAATTATATTTTGAACAATTCCACTGAAATTCAGCTTGTTCGGACTTCATGTAACTTCACTCTCATTTTTTGGTCTAAATAGACCGGACTAGTAAGTCTGGTATGACTGAGATCTCACCCTATTACTCAGGTATTGATTGAGGTTTTCCAAGCCGGATTGACATGGCACTGATTTCGCCGTATTACTTAACGACGGCTTAACTCACTGATCTATGGATTAAGCTCATGATTGTCTGCAGCAGGCCGTAATTCTAGCTTCGTTAGATTTAATCCTCATAGTCGAGGTAAATATTAGGATTGAAGGGTACCTAACTATTATGTCTAACTATCCATTGCTAGAATATGGCAGGATTTCGTACATTTTTCGACGTTTTTTCTAGGGAATATGCGTGTCATATTTTCGACCGAATGTTTGTGAAGGTTTCGATTTTTCAGTCGTGTATGGTCTCAACTGCAACTGGTAGACTCAGTTGCATTCATTGATGAAGAATCCAAGGTCAAAAACAATTCTGTCCGTCTGCCTGTTCATAAATACTGCGTTTTCCGAACATGAAAAGGGATCGGAATAGCGCGGTTGAGTTTGTGAATGGAATATTATAAATATGATTTAATATTGGCAACTAAGGCAATTTCGCAGAAATAGTTATTCAATTAACCAAGTTTAATCAAGACCGCGACTAATGGTCAAGATATTCGAAACCATTAGTGGCTCAATTAATAACCGATTTAATTACAAGATTTTTATGTCGATCTTGATTTGAATTGTGCATAAATTCTTGATTGGAATACATTCTCATTCTGCACAAGACATACCTTTGACATAATGAAATTTCTTTGATTCTATGTTCCAGTAGGGGTTTGACATTTCTCGTAGTGCTTCTGAATACTTTGTGTACGGTTGCCATGAGGATTTCACATTAAAATGGCATAAATTGAACATTAAAATGGGCCATTATTGTTCAATTTCGAATACGTTAAAACCACCCTTTCATTTTGAGGCCGACGGAAAATTATATTCACTAACCGAAATCGCGTAGTCAGTAAAACCATTGTGGGCAATGGGCATAATAGTATATTTTTCAATGAGCGTATAATGAATAGGAATTATTTATGAGTTGAAGTTTAGGCTACGAGCCGTAGACGAGTGGTCTAAATCGCCGAGCGAATCACAGCCATAAAGGGCCCCACTCACTTCGTTTTCTCCGCCGTTTTTTACCCGACGGTTAAAAACGTCAAGAGTCGGTAAAGTCTGCAACGTCGGGTAAGTGCGCCGTTTTAGCCCATACACTTCGTTTTGCGCGGCAGTTTTACCCGACCGTTTTTAACCGTCGGGTAAAAACGGGAGAAGAGAACGAAAGTGAGTGGGGCCCATTATACGAGCCTATAGCATCCTATACTTTATCCATGACTACCATAGACTTATAAAAGAATGAACAGGACGTGTGAGAGAGATATTGACTTCAGACAAGGATAGAATAATATTAGTGCCAAGCACAGAACATATAATAAAAACTTTGGATCGCATTAGATATTTTTATGTTCTGTCAGTTTTCCAACATTATGAGACAGAGATACTGTGAAGGATGGAGTAATATTAGTTTAGTTTCGTCTATGCACCACACTTATATTACTCCACCCTTCACAGTATCTCTCTCTTATGTTGGAGGCACCTGTCCATCTTTTTATATGTCTATGATGACTACTGAATATATTTCTTGAAGATTTCAACAATTGGTGACCGTGACAAGATCCTTCTATACAAGTGTGGAAAAAGTCAAGTTGACACATGAGAAATTTTCGAAGAATATACAGGGTGTTCCTGAATTGAACGTACAAACGAAAAGGGGAGATTCCTCAAGTGAGTTTAAGAGAAAAAAGTCCCATAAACATGGGGTCGCAAACGTTTCGTTTTCGAGATACAGGGTGTTGAAGTTTTAATCAAAACATGTGTTGATTATACGAGTTATCGAATCTTTGTGAATCATCGCTACAGAGCAAGAAAATTTTCATAAACACTGACACTGAATTCATTCACCACAGCTTACAAAGTGGCCTTTCCATCATAATTTGGATTTTCATGAGGATTTCGAGAGAATCGTTCAAAATTTTTTTTCTCGAATCATTGGTAGATACTACAAAACTACAAGAGACCGAAAAGTTTAGTATAAGAACAAAGCTTCTTTTTTACATTTTTTCAAATTAACAGTTGCTCACCAAAAAAAAAGTTCTGCAGAAGAACAGGTGGCAGTGTCCCAGAAAAAATATCACCCTGTAGATCTTCTATCGAAATTGCCATGTCACGTGGTGAGAACTCTCAAATGTAATATCTATGCCAAATTTCAGTTGAATATCTTGTGAAGTGTAGATACTATGAAAAAACTTGAAAAAAATTAAAACTTGAACACTTATTTTTTCTTAAACTTACTTAAGGAATCTCCCCTTTTCGTTTGTAAGTTGCTTCAATTGATGTAATTAAAGTAGACTAGGTCCTCGATTGACAATACATAACATAATTGTAAGTGGAAGTACTTCAGAATACTTAAGAAATATCATTTTAAAGAATATAATTAGAGCTAAATCTATAAATGATCTGACTCATTGTGTACTCGTGATAAATGGTATTACATATTTGGGACGAGCAAACAGACAAATAATAGGTGGATTTTACAATAGTCATGGATAAAAAAATTTTATACAATTCCTCATTGAAAATATCCCCGGGAGAATAAAACGTTCATTGATATGAACCTTCCGCAGAAACGCAATACAACCAAATAAACATACCATTTTTATCCCACTCTGCTAAAGGTTCGAGGAAATATTGTGTGTGGCAGATTGTCAAATCAAATCTGACCTTTCAGTTGAATCTAAAAGTACAGAGAATACGTTTTCATTATTCTTTGGACATGATGAAAGCAGAAAGGATTTACTGGAAAGTCGTTAAATCCTCACCCAAGAAAGAATTATGGGGGTATTTTCAACTATTTAATTTCACAACCAGTCCAAGAAGGCCAGGGAATTTTTCATTTTCCGTTTCGTATCCCCGACTTGTATTATAAAGGTGTAATACTGGCCTTGGTTTTTCTTGAAGCTTAAAGAAAGTTATTATTAAGTTTCTCGTGGGACTAAATGTATTCAAAACTTAAATCTCTCAATGAGTTTCACAAAACTTGATGGTTTTATCAAATCCTGGCTCATTTTAGCGATCTTCTTTCTACGTTAACAGAGTGCTAAATAATATTGATCAAATGTTTGAATTTTTAGCCTAGTGTGGCCTTGATGGCCTATTTTTTTGAACGAAAGGAGTAAAGAATTGAACTATTCCAGAATATTTTATTCAGTTTTTCAGCGATGTCTCGGACTCAATCCCAGAATTTACATGAAGAAGCCAGTCTTGGAAATGTCAATTGATTTGGGAAGTATAAATAGGTATATTCCGTTCTGATGTTTTATTTTTAAATTTTCTATTCGAAGGATATTGCCAGAATGGTTCGTGTCTTCGAACCATTCTAGTTCGTGTCTTCGAACCATTCTGGCAATATCCTTCGAATAGAAAATTTAAAAAATAAAACATCAGAACGGAATATACCTATTTATACTTCCCAAATCAATTGACATTTCAAAGGACTGGCTTCTTCATGTAAATTCTGGGATTGAGTCCGAGACATCGCTTGAAAAACTGAATTAAGCCTTGACATGAAGAATATACAGGGTGTCCCGTAATTAGACCGACAAACTTTTAGTGGACATTATAGATCATATTTCAGACAGATTCGACCCAAAGCATATCATGCAAATTGCTTCGTTAAGGAGCTAGTGCGCTTTGAAGTTGACGTCCTGTCCACACTTTTTGCCACATAATATTCGCAAAACGGAGTTACATAAAGTGCTGAAAGTTACACATTGGCTAGTATCAAAAATACTCATCGATTAGATTGAGTGCATTTCTTTCATGTCAAGCACAATCGAATCATTTGGGGGGGACGAAGGGTATTTTTAGTTGAAACTTTTTTAACTTTCATTTTTCACGAGATTTACATCATATTCATGAACTCTGATGTTTTTTCTTGAAAAAATATGCCTAACCATTATCAAGTGAAAATAAATTCAAAACAAAAGTGAACATTGAGTACTTAGTGAAAAGAGAAAATTTCAAATCTATTTTTTTCAGAAATGGTGCATCTGGGCGTTATTATACAAGAGCATCTTTTTTCAAGAAAAAACATCAGAGTTTATGAATATGATGTAAATCTCGCGAAATAATGAAAGTTAAAAAAGTTTCACCCAAAAATACCCTTCGCCTCCCCAAATGATTGTGCTTGACATGAAAGAAATGCACTCAATCTAATCGATGCGTATTTTTGATATTAACCAATGTGTAAACCTTCAGCACTTAATGTTACTCTGTTTTGCGAATATGTGGCAAAAAGTGTGGACAGGATGTCATCTTCAAAGGGCACTAGCTCCTTAACGAAGCAATTTTGCATGATATGATTTGGGTCGAATCTGTCTGAAATATGATCTATAATGTCCACTAGAAGTTTGTCGGTCTAATACGGGACACCTGTATAATATAGATTATATTGGAAAAACGGTAATTCAAATTCGAATACCAATAGTGCACAGGATATTCAGAATCATCGTTTTCCCAACATAAAAAAGCGCCTGCATATTATCATTCAAAAAGAGATTTCGGGTCGAGAATGTAATTACATATTATCAAGTTTCCCTTATGAAAAAATTTAAAATATAAAGACAGATTAGAGGATTTTAGTAGCATCGCCAGAAGATCAACCTATTTCAACCAATTTATACAGGACGAATTCGATATCTCCTAGTATCCCTGAAAATGTTATGTTCAGGAAAGGATTTCGCTAGCGTAAAGCACGATCTCGTATTTTCATTTATGAAATAATGCGAAAAGTCACGGGAAATATTACAGCCGAGGTATGTTCCTTATATATCACAGGGTTGTCAGCCCTAAAGAAGATTTATGCGGGTGAAGCAAGTGAAGGCAAAGGTTTTCAATTGAGTAGGGCGTATCTTACATACGGCCGAAGCGTGTAGGTATTATGATATATCGCAATCTATTATTTACCCAAATACACCTGTCTCCGGGACTCAAAAAACCTCATAAAATCACCGATGAGTTATTTCCACCGTTTTTCTTTCGGCAAACATCCGTGTTCGGAGGTGCCATCTGACGATAATGATTACTGTTACGTATTCGTCATGTTATCGGAGGGGATTTTTTATTTTATGATGTTCGAAACAGTAGCGGTACTTCCAGAAGGGTCAACACAGACTGTTAACGCTTGAAATGCATTTTATTTGTTTCTCATTTGTAAACGTCAGTTTCCAAAACACAATATTAATCAAGAAAGTTTATTTTATCAAGTCACTAACTTGTAAAACTGACAGTTAACTTGTAAAATTTTACAAGTTAGTAGTATTATTCACATTGAGATTTGTCAAGTACTTGCTTCTAATTTCATTCATCCTTGTAATTTCAGAGTTCCTGGAACAAATGTATTTCTCAATAAACGTTCTCGAACTATTCGAAAACGATATTCGTATCTATTTGTTTTCCTTCTCAGAATTGCAAATATCCTAGAGGTTTTTGACCTGAAAACTCACTGACAGTTTCACGTACTCGCTTCTAATTTCATTTATTCGTCTAATTTCGTCGTTCCTGGAACAAATATTTTTGTAATAAACGTTATAAAAGTATTTAAAACGATATTATGCCTTGTTTCATTGGATCTGGCCTTTTTCATCAGAAATGAGCAAATATTCTCGAAGGACTTCACTCTCTTAAAGCCACTGACAGTTGTCATAATTTTCCGATGTCATAAATAATCATAAATAATGCAACTTACGACATTTGCGACAAATTCTTGAGATTTTTTTGGAATTTATCTAGCCTTTTACAAATGAGAAACAAATAAAACATAAAACAATAACGGGTTTTACTGGCTCAAGGAGGTAACTGACTCGCCTGCGGCTCGTCAGTTATATCCTCCATTCGCCAGTAAAAACCCTCTTACCTTGCTAGTAATGTTATATACTATTTGTAATTCACCATTCACACTGCGCAAAAAAATTAGAATTATTTCTATTAGAATTATGCATGCATATGTTATCCACTTTCAACGTTTTTCTTTAATACAGATGTTTTCCCAGCAGAAACAAAAAAAGATGAGATTATCAGATTTTGAATGTATTGGCTCCATTCTGAAATCAGATGTTCTCGATTAATTCTAGTGATCAATAGTTTTTCTTTCGTTTGATTTTCTACACTCGATCGCTATGCAAACAAGCAATTTGACCCAAGAGGAATGTGCCCAAGCGGTAATTTTGCGAGAAGAAGGGTGGACATACACAAGAATTAATTGAAGAAAGGTTTGGAGTTTCCCATACAAGTGTGTCCAGAATGTTGCAGCGATTCAGGGAGAGAGGTATGAATGTCCGAAGATCAGGACAGGGTAGACCCGGGTAACAACTGTCATTCAAGAACGATACTTGAGAGTTTCTTCGTTGAGACAACGGTTTGCAACCGCTCGCCTCCTTCAAAATCAGCTTGAGCAAACTCATGGGGTCCAAATCAGCACTAAGCCAATAATAAATCGCCTCACAGAATATGATTTAAGGCCTCGTGTTGCGGCAAGAGGCCCAGCTCTTACCCCAGCCCATCGAAGGGCTCGTTTGGATTTTGCTAGAGAGCATAACATTGGAAAGAGGCTGATTCGGAAAGAGTTCTCTTCACAGATGAGTCTAGATTCTGCCTAAACTGAAACGATTCGCAAGACGCACTGAACAACCTAACCTAACCTAACCTAACCTAACATAACCTAACCTTACCTAATAAATTATGGAAAGTAAGAAGTTATGAACTAGTTTGCTGCACTTTGCCTTTGCACGTAAAAACTGATAACCTTTCCCATGGCTCTACAATCATAGTCGACATAAATATTTTTCCTTCCGAACTTTCCCAACTCAATTCAACAACGTATAACTTGTCGCTACATTTTCGCCTAACATAAAGCCGTGAAATGCCTGCCAATAAACAAGTTGAGACAGTTGAGTTGTCCCTAATCGAAACAGACCTAAATTATATTGAAGGGGAGATCGAAGGTCAGCTCCTTCTTTTCCTGAGACGGTCTCGGCACTGTTACTAAGTTTGTCGATAACTGTTACTGTGCGAGGGACCGATTTGTCAGTATCCTTGCGTGTTGTTCCGAATTTCTGCAATCTCAGGGTCCCCCAGGATGTTACCGACATTGACATCGGTATCGGAACGTTTTAGCCCCTCCTGGTAACGGAATTTCAATGGGACGATGGGATTTCCACAGTATTTTCTCTTGGTAATTCGATTCTGCGTTGTGAGGATTATGTTGTGTACAAGCGTCTGTCAGTTTAAATTTGAGCGGGAAGCGGTTTCGAGGCACTCGACTAGAGTTATCAAAAACGCAAAAGATATAATATATGCAAAATTTCGCGAGGATCTGAAAATTTCAACTTTATGACGCAATGAAATAGATGTTTCAATGAATTCCTGGAGTGGTATTTGGCAGCAAGGCTCTGCCAGAGTGTCCAATTGTCAGCCTCCTCTTTCCGCTTTAATTCCAGATGTGTTCATTCCTATGCCACAGAAGAATTCTGTTCCTACGAAAGAAGTCGATATCCCATTCATGGCGAGGAATATTCGTTGTAGCTATTTGGTTCATTCACCATCTTTGAACAAACGAATGCTGAGTTAGGAACATAGTTTCCAGTCAAGAAGACGGAGAAGGAAACACATCTATAGATGTAGAGTCATCTCAAACAACTATAACCTACGTCGAAAATACGCCAAAAAATATCAAAATATCGGGAACGAGGACTTCAAACCAATAGGCAGTGGAGGATGTCCAGCACAAGAACCATTCCTATTCTCCTATCGACCACAGAAGTTATTCCTAAGAGTCTCAGATAGAACTTCAAGGAGCTAGATTAGGATGAAAACCTTTACAAGGTGATACAAAAAGTGGTTCCACTAGGTACTGTTAGAACAGTAGGAACATTTGTAGGTTACGGCAGATGCCACCAAGACCCATAGAGAAAAATATTGATTGACTACCAGGAATTTAACGAGAAATCCAGGACCAAGCAACGAAGCACGGATGAGCGAGGAACCAGGATAGTTGCAATCCGGGATTGAAATCGAAGATACGCTCTCTTTTTTTCTGAGACGGTCTCGGCACTGTTACTAAGTTGTCGATAACTGTTATTGTACGAGAGACCGATTTGTCAGTATCTTTGTGTGCTGTTCCGAATATCTGCAATTTTAGGGTTTCCGAGGATGTTACCGACATTGAGATCGGTAGCGGAACGTTTTTTACCCCTTTTCGTAACGGAATTTCAATGGGACGATGGTATTTCCACATTTTTTGCCTTTGGTAATTCGATTCTGCGTTGTGACGATTATGTTTTGCTGCGCTTATGCTGGATTCACAATGGACGTAACCATAAAACTCCCGGAACGTAAACGAAAAACGCAAAGTTGAACCAATGCAAATCATATGGAACTGTTCACAATAGGCTCTGTAATTTTTACGTTTACGTTGAGCTTATGGTAGTCCGTAATTCTAACGATAATTATAGAAATTTGTTTACATTCTGTGATTGTAGATCTAACTCACCAACGTCGTTTTTTTCTTCTTTTAGAATTTTGCTCCTCAATTTCTTTTTTTTTCAAACATCGTCTCAATAAAAACAGACTCAATACTTCAAACATTTTTAATTAATGACAACATTTCACAGTAATCAATTGTCAAAAAATTCATAGAACACTTATTATAAGGTACAGAAACATCTTCTTACTCTACAAAAACGTCTATAATTCGCTACTGCGCCCAAAGTCCATTCTGAACACATTTACGTTTACGGACAAAGTACGTTTACGTGTTCGTTATGGTTACGTCCATTGTGAATCAGCACTTATTCCTAGGGAAAAAACGTGCTATAGTTGTGTACAAGTTGTCAGCTGTCAATTTCCAATTTCGAGCGGGAAGCGGTTTCGAAGCACTCGGCTAGACTTCTCTATGCTACAGAAGGATTCTGCTTCTGCGAAAGAGGTCGATGTCCAATTCATGGTGAGGAATATTCCTTGTAGCTATTTAGTTTATTCACCATCTTTGAAAAACGAATGCTGAGTTAGGTACATAATTCCAGTCAATAAGAAGGAAAAGGGAATAATCCTTAAAGATGTAGAGCCATCCCAAACAACTACAACCTATGTCGAAAATACGCCGTTGTGAGGATTATATTTTGCCGCGCTTGCTCCTAGAGAAACAACGTGCTTTGGTTTTGTCGAGTTGTAGTGGTCGGGGGCTCAAAAGGTGAGCGGTGCGTGATTTTATTAGACTGTAGAATCTGGCAGCATTTTATTACTTTATACACATACAATCATAACTAGATATCGGTAGATGATAGATTATATCTAACTACCTTTAATAATAATTTAATATGGAAATTGCTGCTTCGGCTATTTCACAACATCTGCCTTATACTACACAGTAACTGCCCGTTTCGAGTTTTGTGCTGAGAGTTGTCTCAAATGCCTTGGTTGGACTCAGAGATGAAGAATAAGAGAACAACATATGAAAAATTTTGTGAGAATTTCTCAAGAAGAATTGGCGAAGGCCAATTTAAAACACTGTTCAAAATTCGACACTTACAGTCATCTGAACCGAACTATGACACGCTATACCCTCGCAAACAAATTTGCGAAAATTGAATATAGTATACATGACACAAAAAAACGTAATCTTTTTGGCTCAAAACGTTTGCATAATACTTCTTGATTCAGTAATGAATAAACCATCCCACTTCGACAACCTCGAGGAAGTTCCGAAAAAACACGGCGAAATAAAACGATATAGACCTCAAAGAGCTGTAATGAACACCCCCTTCGAGATCTGACGGAAGAGCGGCTTTCCACCAATCAAGGAGTGTTATTACTTTAAAATAAAAAAAAAGATGTTAAGAAAATTTTGAAGATCTTTCTCCTGAATGAAGAAAGTGTGGGCACGGCCCGTCGCACTAGGGACAGGACTTAGTGTTTATATTTTCTAGGGGAAAGTAGGGAAAATTAAACTTCTTGCGGTTCAATTTGAGATGTATATTGAGATAAAAAAATTATGTAAAACTTTACACACACTGTTGCGGACCAATCCGGTCAAATGAATAAAAGGAACAAAAAAAAAAATTTTAACTCTTCATCAATCAAAAATCTGAACTTATTTACTTCAGACAAAATACAAGAAGCTCTCGTCAAAATCAAGGACAATTTATATTTATTAATCAACTGAGCTTAGGGAGATTATAATGTTTTCGAATAACGTAACAAAATCACAATTATGATATTGAATTAGAAATAGTGGAGATTTCAGGACTTTGGACCCTTCGATATTTTTAAGCAGTTTCGTGCAGCTTTTCTACCAAGACACAAACGAAAATAAGCAGAGCGTATTAAAATATCTGACCTTTATCCTCGGTGGTTGATTCCGGCGATGATGTAGCTAGTTAATCCTTAATTGTACCGCAATATCACAACTTCGTTTTTCGATTAATTGACTTCACTCCCGAAATTCGCGACGACGTATTTTCTATACCACGGGGCTACCGACGGAACGTAATCTAGGAAATTTTAATAACGATGTAATTCTTAAATCTTTTAGGTTTCGGCGCTCTTTGGACCAATCACGTATTACTGAACAAACTTAAGTTTTCAATTTACTTTACTAATTTGGAATAACTAATTTTTCTGACTTTGTTTTAGAATAATTTACCGAAAACCGAGAACTGAAAGAAGTCTTCTCGACGTAAAACTTGATCAGTTACTTAAATTTACACTTTACTAATTTGGAATAACTCATTTTTCTGACTTTGTTTTAGAATAATTTACCGAAAACCCGAGTGACTGAGAGTCTTCCGAATAGGACTTCACCCAGCTACTGGCTTTCTGTTTCGTCCCATCAAAAAAGAAACTTCGCTTGTCTCCTTCTCCGGCGGATTTGAAAATCGAGATCATCAGGTACTGGGTTTTTCTTAGTTGCAGTTTTCCTCGCGACGGCCATGATAATTTTTGTGCTGTCTGAGCATTATGCTTCGACGACTGTAAGCCTACACCGGGAAGTGTCTGAGATTCTACGTGACTCTTTACGAAAAACTTAACCTGATAGCCAACGATTCTGCTTAGCATATATCCTGTGTGTCGTATACACAATTCCCGTCTGTTATCGCAAAATAATAAATCTAAATAATTACGGTATATCATATTATATTATTGTATTATGGAATGTGGAGTTCGACGCCCTAACGCTTTCATTAACTTACGCTGAATCTGATTCATTACATTACTTCCCCCTTTGAAAAAGTTTTGGCATCGGTTGCCATAACTTTTCTTAACACATCTTTCAGGGGTCCACTTGTCCATCGTCTCCCTTTTTAAAACTACCTAGCAATTACGTACCTAACATGCGCAATATTCATAAGTACAAGCGGCATGCACTAAAATCTAATAATTAACTTTGCAAAAGAAAGGCAAACACAAACTGACAGAAATCAACATTAGTCAAGAGGAAATCAATTCATCATTCAGCATAAACATAAAAAAAAATCAAATCAAATATGAGCATACGACATAAGGATCAAACCAAATCAATATCAGTAGTAATATGAAACTCAATTCAAATCAAAGAACAGTACAAAAAAAATCGACTCACATTAAAACATGAGGGCATAACAAAAAATTCAACTCAAACCAAATGATGAAATAATAATTAAAACACATGACTACACATTACGATTTTTCAAACTACAGTGGTATGTTCCTTCGGCGCTAAACTTAAAACAAAATCATGCAATTCAAACTATGAAAAAAAAAAAAAATTTCATTAACCCATAAATTTACTAATACAAGATTCTTCAAAACCAATTCAGAGACCACAAGGGTGTTCATTTTACACCGCCACTTTTTCGCAATTGACTTTCACATAAACTTTCACGCACTTCCTTGGTAGATCCTAACAACCTCTCAGCGTGGACACTGCTTCCTTCTTTGTGAACCCATGATAAAGAAATAACCTTTAGTGAACCTTCTTCTAATAGCAACCCAATATATTAAACAAAAACCAATGATTTTTCGTCAGGATGAATTTTCGAACCTTTATTTTATCGTCCATTATTATCGAACAGTTCGAGGGATATATGCACGGCACTGCTCATTCGATGTCCATTCAAGGTATTTGTCTATCACGAATGGTAATTTGATACGCCCATGTCGCACTTCACCGAACTCATAATAATTGTCTCAACACGAACGTCTTCTCGAATCAGTGGCGTAACCTAACTGAGAAATGGCGTAACCTAACTGAGAATTGGCGGAGATAATCTTTCAATCGCACCTTCCATAAAACGTACATTGGTATTGTGCCTATACTCTTGTTTTAACATCATCAATATTTTGTAAAGCTTCTTCTTCGGTCGGTATCATGTCTAAACAGAGTGTGATTCATCTCTGGTCACTCTATCTTTCCTAAGACAAATTCTTCTTTTTCTTCCTTCTGAGGTTTATTCTTCTGGTTCCAATATTCTCAACTCTTCGCGATTTCTTCTCCAACTGATTTGGTCATCCTTCTTAGACTGCTACTACTATAAACAAAAGCCTTTTTCGTTTCTCGCTTTCTTCTGTAACTAATTTCTCGCTCCATTTTTGACTTCAATATTGGGATCTTCTGCTCTTCTCAAGGCAATGTTAGTTATGAACTGCCTAACTCAGTTACTATTACCACAAACCATTTTATTTTACATTTGGCTCAAAAGTTCGTAATATCCATAAACGTTCGATTTCGTTCGATACACTATCTAGTCTGTTTAATGGGCACTTGCGCGACATCATGAATTTGACCGACAGTGTGTGGAATACTTTAGTTCCTTGTATCGGGTTACACGGAGATGGGGTATTGGGTGCTATTGGGAGACGGTCACAACAAAGGTTAGTTCCTTGCTGATGACGACCTTGGGGACTGCATCTGGTAACCTAGTCGTTAAAGGTGAACAACCGCACATAACAAAACAAACTGGGTCAAATGATTGTCTCTGAAATTGAACTGAACTAAACTAAAAAAAAATATTACAAGAACCTATTCCTCATTTATATTTGAATATACAAATATATTGCTCAGCAACCAAAAAAAAAATTATGTACTCAACGAAAAAAAATCAATAAATCATCCACACAAAAAAAAATTTAAATCAGCAACATATATATCTTCTAAATCAACTTTTAAATTAACTTATCGCTGAGGAACATAACCACTATCGAACGTTTTCAAAACGTTGTGATCTCCTTCACATTACCATAGAAGAGACCACAACGATCCTAATTATTCCTTCCAATCGTCTTCACGAAACTTTAATATTCGTGGAATTCATATGCCTTTAAAATTCTTCTGACTTTAAATACCTCAATCAATCTACAACTGAAAAAATAAGAAAATAATAGGGATATAGTATTGATAAAAGGAATGGGGGGAGGGGTTGTTAAGGTAACAGTTCCCCAGGTGTGATGAGCCCCCTAGAATCTACGAAATGGGCAGGGGACGATTCGATTCCCCCTGGAAGGCTGTCGATGACTTACCTTCTCGCTACCCGATCTACGAAACTTGTCGTTCCTTCTTCCTCCTCGCATGACACTGCTATTGCGAGCTTCTGCCTTTTCAGTAGTTTAACTTCCCTATTGGATAAGTTTACTACCCTAATCCACAATTTTTCCCGTGTTTCTCGCAAGACAATTTGCAACATAGACCTGTCTAACACCCAAATCCATGGGTTCGCAGACCAGATTCGTTCCTCTTATTCCTTCCTTTTTCCATAATTCGAATTTCCTTCCCCCACACCAAACTGATGGGGGTCCTTGTAACTGACAAGTGCCCGATTGGCATATGGTGAATACTATCACCCTGCCTATCGCCTAACCTGGTGACATCGCTAATTCCTCATCTTATCGTGTCACCCTTCGACAGCTCATTCTGTCGGATCCCTCGGTACAGGTACAGGTATCCTTTACCTCCGTCCCTCGTACATCCTCCTCTTCCATAATTCGAATTTCCTTCCTCCCACATCCAACTGATGGGGTGTCCTTGTAACTGACAAGTGCCCGATTGGCATATGGTGAATACTATCACCCTGCCTATCGCTTAACCTGGTGATCGCTAATTCCTTTCCTTATCGTGTCACCCTTCGACAGCTCATTCTGTCGGATCCTTCGGTACAGGTACAGGTACTAACATCCTTTACCTCCGTACCCTGTACATCCTCCTTCTTCCATAAGTCGGATTTCCTTCTCCACATCCAAACTGATGGGGTGTCCTCGTAACTGACAAGTGCCCGATTGGCACTAAGGAAATCTCCTCCCAGGATGACCTGGACGTTTCCTAACGTCGAGTCATCACACAACACGGCCGTCCAATTGGCCCCTAATGCTTCTCCTACCGGTCCTACGAGTAGGTTCACCGTACCCCATGTACGTAAACTATGACCTGACACACTGGTCAGTTAAACTCCTATTCCTGATTCGTTTATCTGATTCCTTGGAATCAGTCCTCTTTTTACGAGAGTCACCGCTGCTCCTGTATCCACCAACAGTAGCTTCTTCTTCCGTTAACATTCAATCGAAAAAAATGTGGGGAAGGTCACGAATTCCCTACGGAATTCGCATGCGGAATTACATAACCGCACGCCTTCTGGACCTCCCCTCGTACATTTGTTCGGTTGGTGACTCCCGTACTCTAATCGAAAAAAATGTGGGGAAGGTCACGAATTCCCTACGGAATTCGCATGCGGAATTACATAACCGCACGCCTTCTGGACCTCCCCTCGTACATTTGTTCGGTTGGTGACTCCCTCTTACTCTAATCGAAAAAAATGTGGGGAAGGTCACGAATCCCTACGGAATTCGCATGCGGAATTACATAACCGCACGCCTTCTGGACCTCCCCTCGTACATTTGTTCGGTTGGTGACTCTCGCTTACTCTGCTCTCTAACAATCGCCGGCCTTCGTCCTGGCAGCTGGACTTCGGCCCTCGAGACTCTCTAAAGTCGTCGAACGCATACCTAGCGAATACACGAATGGTACCTGGGTTGCGAAACTATCTACGTTGGATGCATTCGCCGGCTGTGCCATTTTTTCAAAACTCAGATAAAACCGAAAACCTTAGATGAAGTAAACAAACGATGATTTTCTTTTTGAAATACAAGAAAAAGTCCTTAGGCTGATTCTAAGATATCAATTTTTATCAACCAGAAAACAAATCCAAGTCACCTATGATATCGTGATGAGCGAAACCGAAACAACACAAAAATTGATAAGACCTTCGTGAGATAATATAACCAAAAAAAAATAATACGTGTCAACTTCCACAATTATTAATACAAGTACGTATACACAATCACCTGAAGTAAAACTGTGTCCTTCTCGAAATTCAATATATCAGGATTCGCGACTTAATTAAAATTTATTCTCTGCCCGATATTTTTTTCTATAAAATCTTAGGATCCTTCCTCCTATTCTAAAACTTATTTAAAACCAAAACCACACGAGAGAAAACAAAATGATTATTTTTCAAAATTGTATTAAGATATTAAATTTTTGACTTCGAACAAATAAGACAATTCCAAATTAATAGAACATCAAGATTTAAGCAAATAAGGAGAACCGAATTCCGGTTTTTGAATAAAACAAAACGCAACGGGAAAAACAAATCCAAAACCGAAACCACGAATATAGAAAAAAATTTCGAGAAAGGACAACACAAAAACCAATATATTTATAGAAAATCCAATTTCATGCAACACACCCAAGAAAAATAGAAATTCAATATATAATTACAAAAAATCAGTCAACCAAAACACAGTTTCAAAATTTATAGCCTACCTTAAAAAATGATGAAACTCGAAGAAGATCAGCAAAGTAGATCGTCCTGAAAATAATATGCCTTCCGCTAATACCAAAATGAAAACCAAAACTTTCTTCAAGTCGAATCGGATAAACTTATTCAATAAAGTTAAAAAAAAAATTCCTTTAGGAGATTATTTCAAATGAATTATTTTATGACCAAAAAAAAAGTATTTCCTATCCTCAAGTTTTCAGATTCAATTTGACTTAACACAAAAAAAAATTATTATTCAAATTTTTCAATAAAACAACTGGGACAGTTACTTCTATTATTCAAACGAAAAAAAAAAATTTTAATAAAGTGGAATAAAACCAAAATTAGAAATATATTTAAATTTAATTTATTTTATAAGAATTGTGTATTGTAACCTCAAAAAACAAAAAAAAATTGGAACAACAAAAACTCCTTCAAATCAGCACAACTTATTCAGAGTTCTTCCGTTTTAATTAGTTGAACTCAATCAAAAAAAAAAATTTTAATATTCCAGCTGCTTAACAATGATTCAGAAAACTATCATTAACGTTACTGTACGTTCTAAAAAAAAAATTTTAAAATTCCAATTGTTTAACAATGATTCAGAAAACTGGCATTAACTTAACTTTACGTTCTATTTTTCGAACAACACAAAAAAAAAATTTAATATTCCAATTTGCTTAATACTGATTCAGAAACTAGCGTTAACTTTACTTCACGTTCGAATTTTCCCGAACAATCTCAATTTTGGACTTTCACTAAATTTTGATAGGCATATATGTACGCTCACATAGAAGTAGGTATTCAATTCAATATAAATCCTTCGTCCAGAAATCTCACAAAAAGTTAAAACTCTCAACCGATCACAGAAAATGGAAACAACTCAATTATTCGTCTTCAAAATATGTCTCTAATGCTTACACAGATAGAAAGAAAAACTTATTGACTTATGGGGAGATTAAGAAAACAAAAATAGCAATGAATTTTTTTTTTTTTTTTTTGGATTTATTTTAACTTTCGACACTAAACAACAGTGAATACAAATCAACGACTTTCTCCCAGAAAATTAACACATCCCACCGCTGTCACCATTTGTAATGAAACCCCCTTCGAGATCTGACGGAAGAAGCGGCTTTCCACCAATCAAGGAGTGTTATTACTTTAAAATGAAAAAAAAAAAAAAAAAAGATGTTAAGAAAATTTTGAAGATCTTTCTCCTGAATGAAGAAAGTGTGGGCACGGCCCGTCGCACTAGGGACAGGACTTAGTGTTTTATTTTCTAAGGGAAAGTAGGGAAAAATTAACTTCAAGCGGTTCAATTTGAGACGTATATTAAAATAAAAATTATGTAAAACTTTACACACACTGTTGCGGACCAATCCGGTCAAATGAATAAAAGGAACCACAACACAAAAAAAAAATTTTAACTCTTCATCAATCAAAAATCTGAACTTATTTACTATTTACCGAAAACCGAGAACTGAAAGAAGTCTTCTCGACGTAAAACTTGATCAGTTACTTAAATTTACACTTTACTAATTTGGAATAACTCATTTTTCTGACTTTGTTTTAGAATAATTTACCGAAAACCCGAGTGACTGAGAAGTCTTCCGAATAGGACTTCACCCAGCTACTGGCTTTCTGGTTCGTCCCATCAAAAAAGAAACTTCGCTTGTCTCCTTCTCCCGGCGGATTTGAAAATATCGAGATCATCAGGTACTGGGTTTTTCTTAGTTGCAGTTTTCCTCGCGACGGCCATGATAATTTTTGTGCTGTCTGAGCATTATGCTTCGACGACTGTAAGCCTACACCGGAAGTTGTCTGAGATTCTACGTGACTCTTTACGAAAAACTTAACCTGATAGCCAACGATTCTGCTTAGCATATATCCTGTGGTCGTATACACAATTCCCGTCTGTTATCGAAATAATAAATCTAAATAATTACGGTATATCATATTATATTATTGTATTATGGAATGTGGAGTTCGACGCCCTAACGCTTTCATTAACTTACGCTGAATCTGATTCATTACAGAGCGATGAATCTGAGAATTATTAAACACAATCACGGACTTCCTACACTTTTTCTTTTTTCCTGTTCATTTCCGTCTGAGATACCTCGTTCTAAACACGAAGGACACCACGGAGGCCCATAAACGCGATTATAATTTCCGAAGCTGTCTCGCCACCGCTATACCCTGGAGCCTCATTCACCGTCGTCTGTTCCTATGAGATCGAATTGCACCATTGTTGGATGTAGTGGCATTTAACACGTACTGAAATTATCTAGGTTGTGAGGTACTTGTATTGAACCAGGAGACAGGTCGGTTAGACACTAATATTTAATATTATTACGATATTTCGAAACGATCTAATACAATTAATAATTGGTTAGAATGACGTTACGTTTCTGGATTCACACATCGTCAAAATACTTGGGCCATACTATCAACTATAAACAACACAACATTTTTTGTAGGTGGAATCTTCACTATCATAACTAAATGAAAGCGATAAACCAGCAGAAACTATTTCTTGTTCGTGTTGCTTTACACTCCCTACATTAGCGTAGCGGGTTTTCGTACGGAAGTCAAAGGACCGGCAGCATGAACGGCAGTAAGTGATCAAATTTAACTATGGTAGCTGTGGAATTTCTTTATCCGTCGTTGCCGACACTCGGTCTCGAGGAAATGTTGCGACAGAGTATAAATGCTCACTGCTTTAGATATTACTGCGGAAGTATTTCGAAAATTATTGCCGACAACGCGAATGGCAGTGAGGAGGGCTGAGTGTAATTGAGGCTTCTTTAATCACTTACAGCTGTCCACGCTGCTGTTCCTTTAACTTTCGTACGAAGACCGCCAATTCAGGGAGCGTGAGCAACATGGAGTGGCACTGTGAGGCAGCAGGGAAGTGTAGTAGTGATTACATGCAGCCGCTGCCCACTTCCCTGCGCAATTCCCTGCTCCATGCCGTGGAAGTGAGTTGAGTGTAATCGGGGTGTTTCAGATGTATTCTCCATATTGACATGAGTTTGAATATAAAATATAGATGTATAATCAATGATATTGATGAAACTGGAATAGCTTTGTATCTATGGATGCTCTGGATATCATCTCCGTATATTAACATTGAACGTTGACGAGATTTTCTCCAAAGTATGAGTTCAATTGCTATTGTTTTGGATCGATTAAAAAATTTTATGCTCTTATTGTTAATAAATATAAGGTCCCTATTCATTGGCAATTTTGAGAGGTGCTCACCCTCTGATAAAATTGATCATCGCGTCATGTGATTATTTTAATTTAGCCATGCAAGTGACTTAGGTCATTGATTGTAATATGTCAAATTTCCATAACTATTTTAATTCCATGAAATTCACAAAGTACCTCACACTCAATGCACTTACCAACTGAAGAGCCATTAACGTATGATAGCTTTCATTAGCACTGGACCATATAGCAGAGTATAGTTCCATTAAAAGCCCTTAAAAAGCACTACACATATCTGCGCCAATAAAACCGAATTATCAAAGAGCATAAAAATATTTCAATTCGGGAAACTGCGTAACGGTCTGATAAATTCGCTTTTATGATAAACAAAGGGTGACATTTTGTTACATTTATCTGGCTGAAATAGTGGAAAGACGCGAAGAAGAGATTGAGTATGACCCTGGATAATGCTTCCGAAGTAGCTCACCAACGAATGAAGACGGGGAACGTAAAAGTGCATTATAAAAAGTCCTGTGTTTTACGATATAGCTCTTCGGATTATGAGATGAAACGGCGCATTTTATTAACGTCATATTTCTATTAAATTTTTCGAATAGGGGAAATGGAGAATTGATCAAAGAGAGACTGAGCTGAAAGAATTACAGACGATGTGATCGATATTAGAGATGTATGCAAGGTTTTGGATGCGAGGAGCGGAGTGAAACATTTCATCAAGTAAAAATTCGATGGAAGTTCTTATTTGAACAGTTGCTCATATTGGGGAAATGATCATACTATGTGGATACCTCGATTCAACAAAATGAACATGAAATCATCCTCTAAAAATGGGATTTTGACTGAAGAGAGATATTTATTGAGGGAATAGGACAGAAAACCAATATAAATATTCCAAGTCCATATGTTTGGGTACGTTTCCCAGATGATATTTAATCTACATCATTAAGCTGTCTGTTCTGAACATTTAAGAATGTTCAGAAACAAAAACAGGCATCACTCTTCCAATCACGCAAAACAACGGAATGAAAATTTAAGAAAAGCTCCGAGCAGGAGCTTTTGAGGCTCTTTCTTTGGTGGAGCAAAAAAGACTACTACCTCATATGGGATTTGAGATTGATACCAAATATATACCTAAATGCAAAATCAGAGCACAATCGAAATTATATCCTGGAAATAATTCAGAATACGAATATTCAAAACATGAATTATTAAGAAAAATTAATTATATGGTTCTGATTATGCGATACTTTTCACTCGAATCGGATGTCCTGTTACGAAAATATAAGATTCTCCTTTTCGATATTCCAAGAATTCTTTTTGACGTCTACTTGAAAGTCAAAGTTTGTGTTATTATTTTATATTATACCTAATAAGTAAGTATATTGTTGACAATCCCATACCAATGCGAAACACTTGGAAAAATGGTCAAAGCAGTTGAAAAAATTTTGAAAAAAGTTAAAAATTTTTCAATGGATTTGATACAGGTTGATAAGAGTTGGCAATATTTCAAGCAGTTGGTAGCTTCTCGAAGCAATTGGAAAAATTATGGAAACAGTTGGGCAATGTCAATGGAGTTGATCTCGGGTCGTGCCGAGAGTGATCAAAGTTGGCGAATTCTCGAAACAGTTGAAAAAATTGACAAAATAATTGAAAACATTGAAAAACAGTTTGAAAAATTTCAATGGAGTTCATACAGAAACCGGCCTTATGTTCATCAAATTTAGCAATTTTGCAAAGCAGTTGGAAAAATTTCAAAACAATTGGTGAAATTTTAAAGCAGTTGAACAAATATCAATGTTGGTCTAGGGGCTATTGATCAGAGTTGGTAAATTGCCGAAGCGGTTGGTGAATTTTCTAAACAGTTGACAAAATTTCGAAGCAGTCGGAATTCTGGAAACAGTTGGCAAAATTTCAGAACAGTTGTAGAAATTTGAATTAAAATGGAATTCATATTCCAAAAAAATATCATAAATCGCTTGTTTCTAGGAGAACAGTGGTTGCGGTCGTTTGTCCCAAACGTCTGTTAAATCAGAAGATTTTGAAAAATATAAAAACTCTGGCTAGCATTGCTGGTCTAGAATTAAACACACATAACCTTTAGAATGAGAGAGGGTTTGAAAGTTAAAATTTTCAGGATAGGTGTGGGAACTGAATATCTCATTCGAGTTCTTCATCGAGCCAAAACACATATCTAATCTTCTAATAATTTGAAAACCTACTATGATAATTTGCTGTGGCGATGATACTATTGGTTGATATCTTTAATAGATTTCGGTTGTATTCATCATATTCATCCTGAAGATGAATAGTGTGTTGTTCTGGTAATACAAAATTAAAATAGTATTGCCACAGAATTTAAATTAATATTTTTAATGCTCGCAGAAAAAATATTCAATCGCAAACGAAAATATCACCCCCTTCCACCATCAGTTTTCCAAGCCATCAATCAGTTGGCCAATTTTCGAAACTTTGTCCCCCCCCAAAAAATTTTTCTTCGGCCGTCTATATCCACGAATGTAACTTATATTTTAATGTGTTGTATTCGATTTTTCAGATTCTGTTTTTATTCAAATATGGGGAGTTTTCTTTTTAAGACTTGAAAAAAACCTGAAATGAATGTCGACAGGTCAGCATTCACGAAGAATATTCAGTGCTAGTCCTCCTAGCCACATAACATCAATACCCTGTACTAACCTAGGTTCGCCCTTGCTGTGAAAACTGCTCGTAATTAAATAATAATACCTTTCAAGAAAGAACCCTTCGAATGTGTGAAAAAGCGCGCTACCTAATGCTGATAACCCACAAAACTCTACTCCAGCCTAATGGAATTACAACCTCCTAAAGGGAGTGAAAATAAAGGGGGACAAAATATGAATTCTTCTGGGTTTTGACCCCTGCGAGTTGGATTCGAGAGAGTCGCAATCCAGGATACGCGGAAACGTCGTAAATGATGTATAAAAATAAATATCCACATACGAGTCGGGAGAATGGCCATTATGAACGCTCCGACGACTGCGGAAAATGGAAAAACCACCGTGCCGCCATGTCAGGACCCAGGAGTACCCCCCTTGTCGAGTTTTCATACATCTACATAGCATTAGTAATCTGATTATTTTAACAGAGTTTGATATAAATACATTTGAAGCTTTTACAAATGAATTCTTCCATAGTATGTTCTCCTGAGATAAGTAAGAAATGTAATAAAACACACTATGTATTACACTGCGCAAAAAAATTAACGCACATTATGGAAATCTCCAATTATTCTCAATGATAATTATTTTTAACCACTTTCAACGTTTTTCATATACAGATAGATTTTTTCCCAGTAGGAATAAAAAAGATGAGATTATCAGATTTCTGAATGTATTGGCTCCATTCTGAAATCAGTTGCTCTCGATCAATTCTAGTGATCAGTAGTTTTTCTTTCGTTTGATTTTCTACACTCGATCGCTATGCAACGCGAAACACGCAATTTAACCCAGAGGAATGTGCCCAAGCCGTAGTTTTGCGAGAAGAAGGGTGGACATACACAAGAAGTGCAGAAAGGTTTGGAGTTTCCCATTCAAGTGTGGACAGGGTAGACCACGGGTAACAACTGCCATTCAAGAACGTTAGATTAGATAGTGGTTGATCGGCACGTTGATTACCCTTCTGCACTGCGTTACTTGAGTTTCTTCGTTGAAACAACGGTTTGCAACCGCTCGCCTCCTTCAAAATCAGCTTGAGCAAACTCATGGGGAGCAAATTAGCAATCAGACAATAAGAAATCGCCTCAAAGAATATGATTTAAGGCCTCGTGTCGCGGCAGGAGGCCCAGCTTTTACCCCAGCCCATAAAAGGGCTCGTCTGGATTTTGCGAGAGAGCATATCGATTGGAAAGAGGCTGATTGGGAAAGAGTTCTCTCCACAGATGAGTCTAGATTCTTCCACTTCCATTCTGATCGACGTTCCCTTGTATACAGACGTCCACATGAAAGATATGCTCAGTGCAATTTCCTGAATACTTCTGGTTTCGGGGGAGGATCGATTATGGTATGGGGTGGAATCTTTGACTGCTCGCACAGACCTAGTGGTCGTTGATAATGGAGCTATGAATACTGATAGGTATATAAGGAACATTCTTGAAGAGCATGTAGTGCCATTTGCCCCATACATTGGTGAAAATTTCATTCTTGATGAGGTTGCAGTCTCTCAAATGGAATGGCCAGCAAGAAGTCCAGATCTCAATCTGATTGAGCAGGTTTGGGACAACCTCAATAGAAGGCTGAGAAGTTCAGAATATCATCCAGCTTCTCTAATGACTTGAGAATCTAACTTGGAGAAATCTGGGATGGATTAGATCGAAACAGTTTAAGATCACTCATTTTGAGTATGAACCGTCGTTGCCGAGCTGAAATTAAGTGATTTTGAAAACAAGAAAACCAGAACTTTACACTTCCAATCTTCTGTTTCATGCCTTACTAAGAGTACGGTTTGCTTACTCTGAAATTTTTACATTCAGTCCAATTAGCTCTTCCAAAGGAATTTCAGGAGAAGACTTTCGCTATAAGAAACTGCATATCGTAATATACGAGATATACCGATAAAAAAGGGTATAAAATAAAAAAAATAGAATATAATTATTTTATACGTCACCAAATAATAGAAGTTTATAGACGTGACTCAAAAATATTGATACTCAACTATTTTAATTTTATGTAAAGGGTTTTCCAATAAGAGGTGTTATTTTGATATTCAAGAAAAATGCCATTTTTCAATATAAATGATCGGATGTTTATTTCATTATAAAGAAGAAGCTGTGCCGTTAATAGTGAAAAATAACATCAGGCAAATGAACACCATGACTACGCTTACAGGACCATGTCCTTTTAATGAAATTTTCCATAAACAAATCGCAAAGTGGCTGCCTTATGTCCTCGATAGCCTCACGAATTCCATCTCTGAAGTATTGAATCGACGCTAAGCTATTGGCGTAGACCTACTTTTTCACTAGGCCCCAAAGGAAGTCGCAAGTGTTAAATCACAAGATCTCGGTGCCAATTGTGATCACCTCTTCGAGAGATAACACGGTCCGGAAACTTTTCCTACGACAGATCAATGGTTTCGTTGCTTGTGTGGCACGTAGCGCCGTCTTGTTGAAAGTGAACGTTGTCCAGATTAATACTATCCAACTACGGCCATAGAAAATCATTAATCGTCTCTCGTTAGCGCAACCCATTCACCGTAACTGTTGCTCCAGCCTCATTTTAGGAAAAGTAAAGTCCAATTACTCCGCCGGACCATAAACTGCACCAAACAGTCACACGTTGAGGATAGAGAGGCTTTTCAACAATAACTCTTGGGTGTTCCGAGCCCTAGATGCAACAATTCTGCTTGTTGACGAAGCCACTGAGGTGGAAATGGACCTCATCACTCAAGATGATTTTTCGATTGGATTCCGTATTATTTTCATGCATTTCAACCACCCAATCAGCAAAGACACGGCTTAAGTTCTTGTGTTAACTTTTTAAGCATTAAGACCCAAATCTTTATGCATATTACGGTGTAATGGCATTTGTGCATTCTTATTCCAAAGAACGACGGGAAATGGACAAACCTGGGTATTCTTCAACACTTGCGGCTACAGCAGCAATATTCTGGGCTGCTCTTGAGCGACGTGCGCGGGTTTTATTCTTCACATCACCAACTTGTCCCAACAGCTCGAATGTTTCACCAATTTTTTTATAGCGGTCCGACAAGGTGCTTCACGACGACCCAAAAATGTTCGAGTATTACTAACCGTCTATGCCAAATTCACACCGTGTATAGTTCAATTTTTATTATTGGCGTAGTTTCTACCTGTCACGTGACATCTACCGAAATAGCGGTATCGGAAAACCTTTTTTATTTAAATGAATATCGGATAAAAATTATGTGGGGAATTTGTTTAAAATTTCTTCAAAAAAATTCAATTTTTCCATCAATCATTACCTACTTTTGAACATATTACATTTGCCAAATTTCGAACCATGCTTAATTTCACCATCACTTTGGAACATATCACACTTGGCGAATCTCAAACCAAGCCGAAATACACTTTCTCATACCATTTAGTTATCGCCTTATTAGCATGCAGCCCTCGAAAATGAGAAAGGAACTAATTCGATGATAACTAATTCATGGTGAATACAAACAATAAGTAATAATTTATTTGATACCTCAATTTTTTATCTTTTATAATTATTTTTTTTCACTCAATAATAGAAGTTTATATACGTGGTTCAAAAATATTGATACTCAACTCTTTTGACTTTATGTATATTCAAATATATAATAATATCGGATGAAAATTCTGAAGAGATTTTTCTTAAATTTTTTCATAAAAATTTAATTTTTTCATCAATCACTACCTACTTTTGAACATATCACATTTGCCGAATGAATATTCTGCTTTTTATCTGTAAGTTACGATACTGTAGCGTACGATTGATATGTAACTGGCTGACTTACAGATTCGTGAATAATGCAAATCTGGAATGGTTCTTGTAACTGTCTTATTTACAGTGTCACTTTTGAACGACTCATCGGAAAACATAACCTTAAATCAAAAGATTTGATCATGTATAATGAGTGAATAGTTTTGATTTGAATTTGAAAATAAATTATCTGAATGTAGTTCGCGTTTGTTTCTTTCGTCTTATAAATTCAAAACAGGAAAGAAAGAATTTCTTGGTTAAAATTGCTGTAAAGCATTTATTGAGTTTGTAGTATACTAGTTCCTCAATCTGAACATGTTCACAAACTGGACATTCGGCATTTCTTCAATATGAATATTTTCTGTGCACCTAGCATTTCAAATGGATTCATTTGATCACGCAACCTTTTCCTTCCAGTTCTCATAAAGTTCGTACTTAAGAAGGAATGATTTTCAAGTCATGTATATTATTGAACAATGTTTTACCTGTTATGATTTTCTTTCGAGAACAATCCAATAAACAAAGCCACATTATTTTTATTCATCATGCAATCCTTTTATTAAAACGTTGGCGTTCGTCCTAAAATAAATAGACCATTCAACGTAACCTCACAATATGCCATTCGATAATGCTTCCGATCACCCGTTAAGTGAATATTTAACGATTTCTGTAAACTAAAGATCCCTTAAAAAGTCCAGACTCCAGAATTGCAATTTTTCTGTGAGCTTATGAGAAGTTACAGATTGGCTCACAGATAAAAGCACAATACCACCATAAATTTCACCATCACTTTGGAACATATCACACTTGCCGAATGTCAAACCAAGCCGAAATACAATTTCTCATACCATTTAATTATCGCCTATTAGCATGCAGCCCTCGAAAATGAGAAAGGAACTAATTCGATGATAACTAATTCATGGTGAATACAAACCTTCAGGATACAACCCAAGCTAATTAATTCGTAGTCACTGAACCCCAAAGACGCACATAATCAGGGCTTCTGAGGTTGCCGAGGTTAAACCTTATTGAATTTTATTATACTCGAGGTATAATTGGGGTTTTCCCAATTGTTGAATACCAGGAAGCTCGAAATGCGAATTCGAAATTAAAAATGGTTCAAGGTAACACTCCATCCATTGGCGAATTGGTTTCGTACACGTTTGACAGCGGACGCACATCGGAGGTACAGCAACCTCACTTTTCCTATGTAAATCATGGCAAAACCACTAGAGATTTTGGCTTCTCAAATCTTTCAGTTGATTGATTGAAAATCGTAAAAATGGACCTAATAAATTATTCATTAAGTTCAGATCATATCCATCGAGGACGATATGTAGAAAAATATCAGTTTTGGGCATTCACCCTTACCTATATACTTCAGGAGACTTATCTATCTAATGTGGCTTATACCGATGATAAAATGTATCCTGATTCCTGATTATTATCCATTATTTAGTAGAAACGAAGAGTGCTGGTACAGCGAATAAATTGATATTCATAATACTTTTATTCTTCTATACATAGAAAGGAAACAAATTATTAGACGAGGAAAGAAGGACTAACAAAGTACGGTGAATTATGTTGCAGATATTTTCATTCAGGTGAAGTTAACATTGTAAATCTTTCACAGGTCACAATTTTATAGGA
Organism: Propylea japonica; assembly: GCA_013421045.1. NCBI lineage: Eukaryota > Metazoa > Arthropoda > Insecta > Coleoptera > Coccinellidae > Propylea > Propylea japonica. The sequence continues at coordinate 41,954,299 of CM024248.1, read as the reverse complement.
TGGTGGTTATGAAAAAAGAATATTTCATTACTAGATCACCAGTTTGCACCAGAGGAAGCATTTGAGACGTAAAGTGCAGTCAAAATCAAGAAGACCAAGAGATTAGCCAGTTTCAGGATTCATATTTCGACTTAAAGGAGGAAATATAGAACATTATTGGATGTATTGCCAATTCACTCGTGAAAAGAGATGAAGATTACTCGTCAATTGACAAAATTGTTGTGATACCTTAAGTTTTTATAATTATATGCCCTGAAATCATATCACTGGACTAAAAATCATCTGGATGTTCTTTCAATTTGCAGTATTTCTTTTGTTCTTTATATGAGATAAGCAAAAGGTAACTGCTATCTCCGCTATTCACTATTTTATAGAAATTATCATAAACATACTTATTTCTAACTCTGTATTGTAAAATTAATTACAATTTCTCTTTAGATAATTAAGTTTTTGTCTATACAAGGAAAATCATCAGTTTCATGTTTCTATATGTTGAAGAATATAATTTTATTCACTGCAGCAGAACTCTGTTTCCACTTAATAACTGATCATATCAGCAAACATTCTATCTTCGAAATGAGCCAAGTTAGATGGATAAATATTTTCCTTCTGCAGTTGACAAGGGTGAATGCCCAAAACTGATATTCTTCTGCATAGTGCCCTCGATGAAGAAAATAATTGAACAGGTCAATTTTCACGATTTTTCAGTCCGAAGAAGAAATAAATCAACTGAAACACTTGAGAAACACCAAAATCTGTAGTCCAAAGCATTCACATCTTACCTACCAGAGATTGACTGTACAAGAGGTGAAATTGTCATTCTTATCGGAAATTCATATTTTATCCATAAAAATATGATTTTTTTATTAACTTTCATTATTTTTTTCAGGTGAGTACCTGATTACTGCCGTTTAAATAATGACCACATAGGCAATCTGGGAAAATTTGGGTGAGTAACATTTTCAAGTCTTGAATGAAATATATGGAGAGCCGAAATCTATCTGATTTCACCAAAAAAAGTTTTATTCAACGAAAAAGTATACTTATCAGTAAGTTGAATTGTTCATAGTTTCAGTTAGTAACACTTAAATATCCAAATATTTAAAATTGGTGTAGTTAATAATATTTGACAAGAATTATAACAGGTAAAATGGATCCAGAGAAGTTATTATATTTCAGATCAAACTAATATTTATATTAATGTTTCTCTAGAATCTCTTTCGCGTCAAACTTTCTCTACGAAGAAATATAAAGTTTTTTCTGTGGACAATTTGGTATATGTCGGAAGAAACAAATTTTAGTCGAAATTTTTCATTAAACTTCTCAATTTTTTATCATCAATAATAACTTTTTCCTCACAGATTAATTGAAGTTAATAAACTCGATGCAAAATTTTTGCTTTATTTTTTTTAATTGTATATGTATATTCAATTGAATACCGGATGCCGAAAGTCTGTGAAAATATTTTCCATAAACTTCTCCAAAAAATTGTTGTTTTTCCCTAATTTTTTTTCCTCATTGTCAGATTAAATCTGTCAATTGACAGATAATAATCTGTCGATTGAAATATTGTATAAAATATAGTCAACGCATTGTGTTCTATTGTTCAGATATTCTCTGATACATCTTATTCTTTTTAGGAAGATTTTGTTTTATATTATGAAACTTATTTCTCACGGCATAGGTACTGATCTTCATATTGCTAAATCCATCAAGAAATCACTAAGAAGAAAGTATCTAATACTAATGTTAAATATTTGGCTGCTAACCATTTCATCCCCGTCTCGTTCGTTGCTAGCTGGTATGACTGCAATGTTGACCTCTGTTGGTTCAATTTAACAATTGGATAATACAAATACTGTTTTCATGTGGTGCCGACTTTAAATGACTTCTTTCAATTTGATAGTGGTTTCTGTTCTGAAGCTTACTTCATGTCTGAGGTCATCGCAAACATTAGAGACATTTTCACAAGGTTTCTTATGGCCAATGCAATATTTGTATCGTCGCAAATTCGGCAGAATATGTTTCAATTCAATATAATTAATTTCTTATCGGATTATTCTCCATGTGTAATATCTTAAGTTTGATCAATTTTGTGGTTCCAAACACATCAGCTATACTCTTGAATCCGTTATTCTTCAGGCTCAACATCTCTAAACTGCTCAATGGTGACAAAGTTCGATTTTTGAGAACTTCCAAACAATTTCCAGAGAGATTGAGGTTTTTCAGTTTTTCCAGTCCTTTAAAAGCATCAACTTCAATTTTGCATATGGCCGTACATATCAAGGATAATGATGACAAGTTATAGTATTTCACGAAAGAATTATTTGGCAATATTCTCAACTCTTGCTTTTCTATATGCAAATGCTTAACGTTTTTTGACATAGTTTCTGATGCTGAGTTCAACCTTTCTATCTTGAAATGTTCAAATGTGTTATTCTTTAATGTGAGTTCCCTCAGAGATTCGAATTTGTTTAAAAGCTTCCTGGGTACATGCGAAAAGTTGCTATTTTCTATTGAAAGGCCTATGATTTCTGCATAATAGTTATCATTGTTGATTGTATAAGAGTCGGTTAAATCTTTCAGAGTCAGGAACTCAATTTTCATCGGCTGAAAATCGTCTTCGTCTTCTTCCTTCGATTTGTTTTCTTCTGATTTTTTGCAGTAGAAGCAATTAACCAGGAGAACCGTGATGAATATGAAAGATAAATTCCTGGAAAAACGTTCGAATTAGTGGGTATTGAGTTTGTTTTCTTTTGATACTATGCATGTGTTTCAGAACAGGTACAGTAATTCGGGATATTAATCCTCAAATAATTTTATGACATAAGGTTCTTGATGAACTATGGGTCTTGACGCATGTTTATGAGATACAGGGTGTGTTGAAAATTCAAGAAAAAAAGTAATCTTTGTGTTAAGTGCGTAAAATGAGTGTTTTATTCATGGCATATGAGAATTCAATCGAATGTGCCATGAAAACACGAATTTTATACGCACAAAATACAAACAACATTTTTTGAACAACTGTGAATGTGAATTTACATCTACTGAAATATGAAATGATTGAGACAATGCTTTCAATGTAATATTTCTATGCATACAGTCTTCACTTTTTTTCACCGTTAAAAATAGTTATTTTTGTATTAAGTGCGTAAAATGAGTGTTTTTTTCATGGCACATGAGAGTGTCAATTTTGGCCGAGACCGCAGGTCGAGGCCAAAAATTCACTCGAATGTGCCATGAAAACACGAATTTTATACGCACGAAATACAAACAACATTTTTTGTACAACTGTGAATGTGAATTAACATCGTCTGAAATACGTATAATCATTGAAGATAATGCTTTCAGTACAATATTTAAACGAATCCAGTGATCTTTCTGTGTCGTAACTATAGAAACAGTTTGTTGAAATTGTTGAATCTTTGACAGTATTTGCTCGTAGTGTTTCAATTTCGAATTATTTTAAAGAAGATGAATGTTGAACATGATAGTGGTAGTGATACCCCCGCAGATATGGCTGAAGAAGCAAATACAATTGTATCTTATATGTTACCAGCCAAATCAAAGCTAATAATATGAGAAAACATATAACCAATTTCGAGAATGGCGCAACAAGAACAACGTAAAAAAGGTTTCTGAAAATGTGCTACATGCTATTTCGAGGAAAAATAAAAAATTTTTAAACCTTCCAAGTTATGGAGCTCAATGTTAAAAAAAAATCGAATGTCAAGGAAAATATTGATATAAGGAATTTTCAAAATTGGTCCCGCCTATTAAGAACAAAAGCGTCGGATACCGAGGAAAGAATCTAAAGTGTTATGGAGGGATAATATCAATAAATTTCTCAGAGATGCTGATGACGAAACTAATTTACTTTATAAGGTACAGATACAATCATAATTTTGTGAAATTAGTTGTAATTAAATATTCTTATTTTCAAGTTGTTCTAATTTTAGTTATCAGCAGTGAAAAAAAGACTTTTTTTAACGGTGAAAAAAAGACTTTGTTTAACGGTGAAAAAGTAATATTTTACGCATCCATAGTGATGAAGAAAAGTCAATTTTTTTGACAGTTGTACAAAAAAGTCTTTTTTGTACAACTGTCAAAAACTGACTTTTCTTCACTATGGATGCTAAATATTACTTTTTTCACCGTTAAAAAAAGTCTTTTTCTCACCGTTAAAAAAAGTCTTTTTTTCACTGCTGATAACTAAAATTAGAACAACTTAAAAATAATGAATATTTTAATTAGGTACAACTAATTTCACAAAATTATGATTGTATCTGTACCTTATAAGTAAATTAGTTTCGTCATCAGCATCTCTGAGAAATTTATTGATATTATCCCTCCATAACACTTTAGATTTCTTTCCCCGGTATCCGACGCTTTTGTTCTTAATAAGCGGGACCAATTTTGAAAAATTCCTTATATCAATATTTTCCTTGACATTCGATGTTTTTTTAACATTGAGCTCCATAACTTGGAAGGTTCAAAATTTTTTTATTTTTCCTCGAAATAGCATGTGAGCACATTTTCAGAAACCTTTTTACGTTGTTCTTGTTGCGCCATTCTCGAAATTGGTTATATGTTTTCTCATATTATTAGCTTTGATTTGGCTGGTAACATATAAGATACAATTATATTGCTTCTTCAGCCATATCTGCGGGGGTATCACTACCACTATCATGTTCAACATTCATCTTCTTTAAAATAATTCGAAATTGAAAACTACGAGCAAATACTGTCAAAGATTCAAACAATTTCAACAAACTGTTTCTATAGTTACGACACAGAAAGATCACTGGATTCGTTTAAATATTGTACTGAAAGCATTATCTTCAATGATTATACGTATTTCAGACGATGTTAATTCACATTCACAGTTGTACAAAAAATGTTGTTTGTATTTCGTGCGTATAAAATTCGTGTTTTCATGGCACATTCGAGTGAATTTTTGGCCTCGACCTGCGGTCTCGGCCAAAATTGACACTCTCATGTGCCATGAAAAAAAACTCATTTTACGCACTTAATACAAAAATAACTATTTTGTACAACTGTCAAAAAAAAACTGGACTTTTCTTCATCACTATGGATGCGTAAATATTACTTTTTTTTTTTCACCGTTAAACAAGTCTTTTTTTCACCGTTAAAAAAAGTCTTTTTTTCACTGCTGATAACAAAATTAGAACAACTTGAAAATAATGAATATTTTAATTACAACTAATTTCACAAAATTATGATTGTATCTGTACCTTATAAAGTAAATTAGTTTCGTCATCAGCATCTCTGAGAAATTTATTGATATTATCCCTCCATAACACTTTAGATTTCTTTCCTCGGTATCCGACGCTTTTGTTCTTAATAGGCGGGACCAATTTTGAAAAAGTCCTTTATCAATATTTTCCTTGACATTCGATGTTTTTTTTAACATTGAGCTCCATAACTTGGAAGGTTTAAAATTTTTTATTTTTCCTCGAAATAGCATGTGAGCACATTTTCAGAAACCTTTTTACGTTGTTCTTGTTGCGCCATTCTCGAAATTGGTTATATGTTTTCTCATATTATTAGCTTTGATTTGGCTGGTAAATATAAGATACAATTGTATTTGCTTCTTCAGCCATATCTGCGGGGGTATCACTACCACTATCATGTTCAACATTCATCTCTTTAAAATAATTCGATTGAAGCAACGCCGAGCAAATACTGTCAAAGATTCAAACAATTTCAACAAACTGTTTCTATAGTTACGACACAGAAAGATCACTGGATGCATTTAAATATTGTACTGAAAGCATTATCTTCAATGATTATACGTATTTCAGACGATGTAAATTCACATTCACAGTTGTACAAAAAATGTTGTTTGTATTCGTGCGTATAAAATTCGTGTTTTCATGGCACATTCGAGTGAATTTTTGGCCTCGACCTGCAGTCTCGGCCAAAATTGACACTCTCATGTGCCATGAAAAAACACTCATTTACGCACTTAATACAAAAATTACTATTTTCAACAACGTTTTAAACTGTATTGATTTTTTTTCACAGTTAAAAAAAGACTTTTTTTACGTTGAAAAAAAGTTATCATTTACGCATTCATAGTGATGAAGCAAAGTCATGTTTTTTTGACAGTTGTACAAAAAATTGTTTTTCGAACATATTTTCGACACCGTACACCATTTTTTCTTTGCATTTTGGAAGGTTATGATTAAAAAAACAACAAAATTATTTTTAATAGTGGTGCACATTTTGATTCAAATCAAGCGATAGAGCTACCTTAATCTGCGCCTAGATGATTTTGGAAATATGTAATCAAAAATTTTCATAACGCTCTTAGATGAAATAACATTTTTATTTTTTATCTCAGAAAGCATTCATAGCAAGTGAAAAAACTTCGAAATGTTATTTCATTTTGAATTATGTGTTGATTTCGAAAATATTTTTAAATTTGAAAAAAAGCATTGGCGTAACATTTTTCTCCACTTCATTCGGACAGAAGTCGGTATGGGTGCTACTAGTGAAAATAGATAATAATTTTGAAGTGAAAAAATGTGTATTGATGCGTACTCATAACCTACCAAAACGGAAAGGAATATCGTGTACGGTGTAGAAAATATTTTCGACAAAAAAATCGGTCATTGACAATTTAATCTGTCAATTGACCGAATTCATCAGTTTTAACACTTTTGATCTTAATTAAAAGTTTAAATTGATAGATAATAGTTATTTAATCAACTAGGTTATTAAAGACAGCGACTCATGGTCAAGATATTTTAAAGCGTGAGCGGAGCGAACGCCTTAATAGTTCGAGACCCTTAGTCGCTCGATTAATAACCGAGTTGATTACAAGATTTTTCCGACGGTCTCAATATGAATTGTGTATGAATTCTTGATTGAAATACATTTTCATTTGCACAAGACATATTTCTATATATCTACGTTAAGTAGAGTTTTGACATTTCTTGTAGTGCTTCTGAATACTTTGTGAACGGTTGCCATGAGGATTGAACATTAAAATGGCTAAAAAAAATTGAGCATTAAAATGGGTCATTAATGCTCAATTTCGTACACATTAAAATCACCTTTTATTTCGAGGTCGGCGAAAAAATCTGTTAATTGACATATTTTAATTTCATCGCAGTTAAGACGCCGTGGTTGATTTTCAAGTAAGTATATCACAAAATTCCGGTCGATTGAACCTAAAAACCTAATAAGAAGTAGTGATTGTTCCTGAAAAAGTGAAAAACATCGATTTCAATCTAGGTATTGTTCAAAATGCTCGCTTTGAACGTCTTGGCAACATGCTTTTTTTACATTATTATGAAATAATCAGTATCATAGATTTGTCAGTCATTATTGGATGGACTATAAATAGCAACCTTTAGATTTTACTCAGCAATATTTATTTCATTATTTTTTGCTCATTTCTGTTCATGATACCCATGATCATGATGCAGGTGTATTAATATATAAATATACGGGACAAAATAACCTATTTCACTACTCAACTTGCTCTCCCACTATTTCAGTAGGTTCCTATTCATATATGCAATTCAATAGAACAAAAAATGTGCACTGAGAGCCAACAATGAAAAACCGTATTGTACTCATATTTTAACGTTATAAAAAAACTGTATGACTACTTAACTCTATCGCAATAAATCCAAGTGTAAAAGCAAACACTCAACACTCACATTTTGAATTCTGTTCAGCTGAATTGCTATTGACTTGAGTGAATAATCTTCAATTATTGTGGATTAATCTATCACAGAGGTCAAGTATATAATGGATAAAAGTTGACCTATAATTCGAATCATAACTTTTGAATGCCTTTTCAATGAAAACAAAAATTCGATAAGTGAATTGATTTGATCGAATATTTGGCTTCCGTCAAAAATGCAAAAAATGCAAATGGAGTGCAATTACCGTATAATTACAGCGATAAGTGCATTGTAGAAAGCGAAAGAGCTCAGCCTCAGCGATAAGTGCACTGTGTTAAAATTGACATAAATCATAGATATTTAAATGGAAAAAATCAAAACAAAAGTACGGCGTCTTTATAAATGATTGTAACATCGTAGGTTGCTTTGGAAATTTTTCACCCTATCGTTTCTCACGCAAAGTCCGCAAATTTACGATTCCAGTCACATTTTTCAATTTCTTTCGGAATGGCCAGCCCAAACTCACAGTATCGTTTGTTCGAATCTAAAGTTTCCATCAGAATGAAAATATTAATGAGAGTCCAACGCCAACCAATGCCTTGGCATTGCGAGCCTGAGGAAGGAATGCCTCGGACGAGAAACTTGTAAGATTGAGGAACTGCCCCGTCGAAGCCTTAACGGTTATTAGATTTCATTAGATCTCTGGAACTGGAAGGCGAGCTATGAAGGTTTTGGCCAGAACAGCTCTGTAAGGGGGCACAATTAATAGACCTTGATGTCGCAGTGAACTGTAACCCCTCCTTAAACTATAACTATAACTAACGCCAACTGCGCTGTTATAATCATTTATAGAGGCCCCGTATTTCTGAGTTACTTCTTTTTACAGTTAATTGATTTTTATCGAAAACGAGCAAAGAATTAATGAATTAAAAACGTCAGTTTGACAATGCATCAATATAACCGGATACTTTCGCATTCCACCTTCAGTGTCGGACTCAGTTTCTCAAAAAATGAAAATGAACTCATGCAGTTTTTGGACAACACGCTGTCATGCAAAATTAACGGTAATTTTGATGGACTTCTGCAATTACTTACGGTAAGTTTGGAGTATCGAAGAAAAGGTGTTGTTATTTATATCGATCAAGCATTCATCTGATGTTGTTTTTTATCCCTTATTAGTTATTTAATCAACTAGATCATTAAAGACAGCGACTAATGCTCAAGATATTTTAACGCGTGAGCGGAGCGTTAATAGTTCAAGACCATTAGTCGAGTTAATTACAAGATTTTTCCGACGATCTCAACATGAATTCTTCTTGATTCCCATTTGGCATAAGCCATACATTTGACATAATGAAATTTCTATGTTCCAGTAGAGTTCTGACATTTCTCGTAGTGCTTCTGAATACTTTGTGAATGATTGCCATGAGGATTACACATTAAAATAGCATAAATTGGAAATTAAAATGGGTCATCATCATCATTTTTTTTCTTGAGGTCGGCGGAAAAATCTTTATGGTGCTAATTTCATAATTATTCGCCCGATTTTTATCAATCCTCTCATTTTTCTTTAAAATTGCAAAGCAACTAACAACAAAAAATCTATTTATCAGTTCCTCTTTACAATGACGAAAAAACTTTCCGATATTCTCCTCAAAATTGAAAAAATGTTTAAGGAAATTCTAGGAATTTACAGTGCCGCATTAGTTAAACAAGAATTATCGAAGTTTTACATGCAATGTTATGATCGCCTGATTAGAAACCCAAGTTTAATAATTCGTGAAATTTTGATTTGACCGCAAAAGGACCCCGCACATTTTGTATGGGAATTGGCTCCCGGTGGATTTGGCTGAAAATTTGATATGATGTTCTACTAATCCTGCTGATCAAATGTCTAAACAGTCACGAAGCTGAAAAATGCATACTTCTAGGAGTTTTTAGTGATTTTTTGTATCCATTATGGCTTACGTATTATGGAAATTGGCTCCCGGTGGATTTGGCTGAAAATTTGATATGATGTTCTACTAATCCTTCTGATCAAATGTTTTCACAGTCACGAAGCTGAAAAATGCATACTTCTAGGAGTTTTTAGCGATTTTTTGTATCCATTATGGCTAACGTATTACCGTTCACACAGAAATGTTTGAAAATATTTCGAATTGACAGAATCTGCTTTCAATAATCACGAAATATTCTCAAACATTTCTGTGTGAACGGTTATACGTAAGCCATAATGGATACAAAAAATCGCTAAAAACTCCTAGAAGTATGCATTTTTCAGCTTCGTGACTGAAGAGACATTGATCAGAAGGTTAGTAGAACATCATATCAAATTTTCAGCCAAATCCACCGGGAGCCAATTCTCATACCTACAAAATGTGCGGGGGGATAAATAAAAAATGTGAATTCATTAAAATTGAATAAATCTGATTTTTTTTGACATTTCTTAAAACCAATGAAATGGTTCTTCATTTGACACGGGGATAAGTTTCAACCTTAGACATATAAAAGTATAGACAGGACTTTCACAGTAACTTTCGAGATACTGTGAAGGATGGAGTGATATTATTGCTATAATTTAAATTATATATATAAAATTGATAGATAGTCTGAGAAAATGTTTATTAGTTCATTGAAATGTAACAATTTTCAAACCAGAACTTTTTTCAATTTAGGACATTTGGTCTTAAGCTCCTCAACATTCACATAGGAGATTTTGTTGTTTTTTGCTTGAATTTCTTCTAATTCTGGTAGTTCCGGAATCTGATCTACTGTCAGTTCTTCCAACTGGTTATCATTCAATATCAGTTGTTTCAAATTTTTCAAGGAATTCAAGGACTTTCCGTCAATGAACTTCAACTCGTTTCTGCTCAGATCTAAAATTTCCAGATTCCTCACATCATCGAAGGTACCTTCGTCAATATGTCCTATTTCTCCTGAAATCAGGTAGAGTTCTTTAAGCTCCTGGAAATTTTTGAAAGTTGTTGCATTCAGATCACCAACGAATTGATTCTGGATACAAAGAACCAGTATTTTCTTCAAAAGATTGGGATCTTCATCGAAGAAGATTCCGGAGAATATCCCTTTCAACTCAGAATTTACCATGGCTAAATCTGAGGATTCGGAAAATGTTCCAATTTTTTTTTTCATATCGCATCTACCATAAACATCAGCAGGAAGTGGAAGTTTGTATTTGTATAAAACATTGACGCCTTCGCATTGCGGAATGGTCAGTTGAGTTGAGATAGGACCACGCATATCCTAGACCCAGGAAACTGAGTATGACAAGAATGTTTATCATCCTGAAATAATAAAATAATGTCAAACAAACATCGAGTGATCATGTTTTCATTTCAAGGCTGCTTTACGAGGTGATCAAGATTAATTTAATATTGTACAGGGCGACTATACTGTATTTCACCTAAGTATGAAGTGAGCAGAACCCTCGGCAGAACCTTAAAGCCTCAATTTCGATAAAACATTCATTCAAATTCGCACGCGACCGGAATGTATCAGAGGTTTATTATTGGACGAGTAAAGAGAGATGGATGCCTACTATGCTCACGTTCACGTAGGAGGTCTTAGTGATAGGAAGGACTGAGAGGTTTCCTTCACTTCATACTCTACTGAAATAGACTGTAGAGTTTGTTATCCTCGAACTACAACTTTTAATCCTATGAGAAAGACAAAAACCCCTTATTGCGGTTATTTTTTCCTGAAAATATCACTGTGCCGCCAAAAACATTTATCTATCTTCCTTTGTTTTCGAATTTCAAGCCAAAATTGACATTTAGACAATGTCGACTTTCGTCATTATCTCCGTTCTTGTTTGTGCTATATAAATTCGACACCAAATTTTTAAAAACAAACTCTTTTGATAGGACTCCTGTCTGATCTTTTCATTACGAAATTACGATTCATAATTGTTACATATTATTCATATTTGATATGTTACCCTGTTATCGAAAAATTTTCTGGTGGGTGAAATAATAGTATATTATTCGATGAGCGGTAATGCAGGTCGAAACACACGCAGATGAATTTTGCACCACGAGCCGTCAGGCGAGTGGTGTAATTCATCAAGTGTGTTTTGAGCATTACCGCGAATTGAATACTATACTTTATCCACGACTTCTTCAGTAAAATTCGAATTAATCTGCATTTAAAAAATTTTGAACAGTTGTCAAAAGTATTGACAACATTTCGTCAAACCTCTGTACTCAGTAGTCGGGAATCAAATCAGAGTCTCTTTCGCAACTTCAAAAATTTACGTTTTCCAAAAATAAATCTGGAATGAATCGCTAGAACGTTATCTTGATGACTGAAATAGATTTCCGGATCGATCCTACTTTTAGTCATTTTTTTTGTGAACAATTTCATTTTCCTAGGTATTTTTATTAGCGGGAATTATGGCGGGTGTTATTATAACACTCGCTTTTCGGTTCATAGACATGTCTATGGTTGTGTTCTAGCTACTATTACACATATAAATTAGTTTATAGGAGTGGATAAACTGTTATTATTAGTATTATTATTATTACACTAACTCATACCTTTTTTATGGAAACAAATTTTTTTGTCAAAAAGAATCATCATTCATTTCTTTTTCGAGCACCTGTTTGACTTGAACCGGTGGTTTTGCCCAAATATATGTAAATTTAGAATTTTGATCCGAAAATGGTCTCAAACGACATGGTACGACTCCCGTCCATCCGTCCGGGAGCACGATAACTTTCGAAGGGATTGTCCAAGAAGATTGATGCCGCAGTTAAGTCCGTTAAACAAGCCAAATCGTACAGGGTGTTCCATTAAATATGCCGATTTAAATTTTTATTCCTCAATATCTCAGACAAAACGAAACCAATCAGAATGAAATTTTGCGGACACGAGCAAGATGCTAATAATTAGCCACATGCAGAATTTTGTGGCCATAGTGTTTACAGACCAGTGAAAATTCGATTGGAATATTGAAAAAAAGAATCTTTGTGTATTTTTATAACAAGATAGTCGATTCGAATGGAATTGATTTCGTGAATGAAGATTGATTATCGCAAAATTTCAAGAGGATAGCGCCATCTGAACAACATAATATATTTTTTTATTGATTTTTAACATATTTATTTTTGACTAATTTCTAGAAAATAAATCAGATTGTGCTGAGATTCTGCATTCATATTCTCAGCATGATTATCAAGTCCTCTACAAAATATAGCTTCAATAGCAATGAACGAGCGCTCAAAAGCAACTGCTCAGGGCTTTTTCATTTTTTCCCAATAATATATGTCATGGCATAAAACGCTCTCAGATTAATTCAGATATTATGATAAAATATAATTTGTATGGGAAAATTGAGTTATTCAATATTTTGTATACTGAACCACAGAACGGAATAATTGATAATACTGTTGAATTTTTGTTGTGGTTTGATTCTGCAGAATGAAAATTGATATAATTCGTTAAAATTATAGTCGCTTTGATGGCAATATATGAAAATTAATTATGTGGAAATGATGGAATAAAATGTTGAGAAATGGTTAACTTCTCGAGCGAAATCCAACTGAATTTCTCCATAACGAGAATAAATGTAGAACTGAAAATATGACTATATCGGTCAGTTGCAAGGAAGCCTATTGAAATAAATGTAATATTTTCTCTATTTCATTGATATTTGGACTGTACATGAGCGTATGTATATGAAATCCTTTTACCAAACAGCAAACTCACAGCTTGTTAGCCAGAAAAACTACTCTGTTTTTTTTATCCAAAATACTGCTTCTGAATACTTTGTGATCGATTGTCCTACTGCCCATGACAATTGCACATCAAGATAGCAAAGACTGAACATTAAAATGAACCATTATTGTTCAATTTCGTATACGTGGCACCCACCATCTTATGTTGAGGTGGGCGGGAATGATATTTTATTGTTTATATTGTGAACAATGTGATAGATACTCTTATTCCAAGAGGAACAATGAGAAACATCAAAATATGAATGAATGTTTATGAAAGAGAATAAATTTTTGAAAAAGTTAAACAAATTTTTCAATTATTGGTACTTACATTTTGTGAAGATGTTCGAATGATTGTAACGAAATAAGATATGTACGCACCCACATGTTGAATATTGCAATTTATATTATCCCCCCAAGTGAACATATTTTTGAAGAAGTAAGCAAGATTTATCTGTTATAGGTACTTTGAGCTCCAATTGATATTTTTCCAAGAAAAATAACATGTTATTGTACAATTATATAATCACACTTCAAATTAATCCAATGTATCATATCTGGTTCAATCAAAAGTCATGTATATTACTATGTTGCTGTTTGCAAAGTCAGCAAGTCTGCAGTAAACACGTGCAGTGCTGAGTCACATTTTTCAGAAAAGATCTCCTTACAGATACCTGCTCTTCGTTATTTTGCATCGCAATAGCGACTTCGCACAATTGCGTATATTTTTTGATTTTGTTCTGTTCCAAATTCGTTAGAAGACTTCTACTGTTTGAAGGTTCCAAGAAATATTTTGTTGATTAAATATCCAAACAGTGAAATACTTCTAACGAATATGAAACAGAACAATATCGAAAAATATACGCATTTAAGTATGTGCAGTGGCTTTTCATGCTGATGGACGCGTTGGAGACTTTTGAAAAAAATATATTACTCTTACCTAATCCAGAAGGTAAAAAGTGGAACAAAGTGCAATTAAAATTCAATTCAATTTTCTTGTGAATTATGATACTTTTGACGAAGTGTCGAAATCAGTTTCATTTTTCTAATTATTGATACTTTCATTTTAGTGTAGATGCTTAAATATTTCACACGAAATAAGGTATTTACATATTCGAATGTTGAATATTGCAATTTATGTCCCCAAGTAAACCTATGGACTAAGCAAAGGTTATCTGTTATACTTTCAGCTCACATTGATGTTTTTTATTGGGTCGATGCTTAGGATATGACGCAAACATGTAAAAATAAAATGGTAATTAAATTGAATACAGTAACAGATATTAAATTATTGGATGAATTATCAGCAAGATATACAAATATCTATATCTTGAATATGTTTGATCCAACCTTAAAGACTTTGAAGAGTACTGAAGGATCCATGTAGGGATTATGTGATGAAAATCAAACATTTTTCGCCTTGAAGCTATTCGATCATTTCATTTGAAATAAAATTGTCAGAAATTTTATTATTTTTTCGCCAAAGTTGACATTCAGAGCGAAATATTGCTGTTTAATCAATTGGAGATTATCACCCAGTTGAGCTAGCGAAGTAGCAATCAAAGCTACTATTGAAACTAGTAGCAGTTCAGATTGGACAAAATTCGTTGTCTACTGAGACTACTATAGTAATTATAGCAGCTGGAAGAAAATTGATGACATATTCCCTTCCTCTTCTTTTTGACGAATTCGAAAAAATTTAATAGGTACTTTTTACTATTTTTCCGTTCACTGTTGAATATAAAGATTAAGACAAGCCCTGAGCAGGAGCTTTTGAGCGCTCGTTCATTGGTGGAACAATGAGTCTATTACCTCAAAATTTTATATGGGACTTGAGATCGATACCAAATATATAAATGCAGAATCTCAGCACAAACGGAATAATATTCTGGAAATTATTAAAAGAATGAAATACAGTGAAACTTCCTAATAACGAACGTCCGTAACTAATTTTATCTGTATAACGAATTTCGTACAATTGACATTGGACCTTGAATCCAAATTCCATATTAAAAATTAATATATTATATTAATATTCAAAAGCCATCACTCTTTGAATGGGTATTGGTAAGAAGGTATAAGGGTGGGGTTTTTCCGAAAATTTTCCGGGCGTACTTAATAAATCCCGACCTTAAACTAAATTATTACGGCGGGCAGAGAGATCCTTTTAAAACAGTTTTAAATACACCACTGGCTGTTTGGTTTCAATCTAACCATTACGCTAGTGTGAAAGTTGTGCGAAAATGTCGAAAAGGATGTGCTTAAGTTTGATTGATACACTTAAATTCATCAGTGAAGTCGACCGCGACATTGCCGACTATAGAAACAAATATTCTGTATAAAGAAATTTCCTTATAACGAATTTTTTTTGCGGATTCAGCCCTTTCGATATAGAGAAGTTTCAGTGTATGTAAACATAAATTAAAAAAATTAAATTTTACGGTTCTGATGATGGGATCCTCTTGAAATCTTGCATAAATATTCAATCTTCATTCACAAAATAAATTTCACTCGAATAGATTTTCTCTTGTGAATATGAAGTTTTTTTTACAATATTCTAATTGAATTTTCTATGGTTTCTTGTACACTATCGCCACAAAATTTGAGCATCTTGCATTGAGGAACAAAAATTTTGAAGTGCCATATTTTATGGAACTTTCTGTACGATTCGGCTGGTTAACGA
The DNA here is from genome assembly GCA_013421045.1 of Propylea japonica. NCBI lineage: Eukaryota > Metazoa > Arthropoda > Insecta > Coleoptera > Coccinellidae > Propylea > Propylea japonica. Next base: position 41,938,223 of record CM024248.1, on the reverse strand, counting down.
ACTTAACCGAGGCATTTGGGAACCGAACTCGCTCTGAAAGTCTCAAGCCTCTAGGAAAATCCGTTCAAAAGTTATCGTGCTAACGGACGGACGGGCGGCCTCATGAATAGAATTGAATTTGGCCACGGATTCGTCATCAGGGATTCAAACCCTATCGTTTGAGACCATTCGAAAATAACATACATTTGGGCAAAACGATATAGCACTCGTTCAAGTAGAACAAGAGCATTTTAAATGTAGTTCGTCAACTTCGCCTAGTTTTATGTGAATTCAACCTTTTGGAATAGCAATCAGCTACTGTCTATTAAATATTTCTTCGATGTGTCGAAACGTTTCAGTAGAGAGTTAGAAACTTTCAACTGGTTATCAACCAAAAAAATTAACCGATTATCTCTTTTCTACTCAAGAAAGAAATTGAAAAAATCAGTAATACTACAAAAATACGATAGTCAACTATAACCATCATTTTCACAAAGTAGCCCGTTAGATAAAACAAATTGATCAATTATCTCTTATCAAGAGTTCGAACGAGAGAAACAAATCATAGTTTCTTTTAAACATCTCATCATATCCCTTATTCAGCAACCGGTGATCCAAACATAGAGGCTCAATAGATACTGTAAATTCAACGGTGGCAATGCTAATACCAATCTACTGATCGAAAATCGAAAAACGAGAAAAAATATCAAGTTGTTTTCTCGTGTAATGTTCATATGAATAATGAACGTCATATGATGCTTATGGTTCTTGGACCGAATTGAGGCATGTGCCACAAAAATAAACTATTTTCAATGAACTCTTGTAGTAGTTCATCAGATACTCAATACATTTTCAACAAGAAAATATGGTTCGAACTGTCAATTATTTTCTGTGGTTTTTAATAGATTCGAAAATAACTGTTTTCTAAGTATAATGTCATAGTGTGATCTCTTCAATTTCGTTGTCATACAGTTTCAATATGAGTGTGTATGTTACTTTAATTGTATTCTCATCAAACAAAGACCTGATGATTTTGATGTCAGCGAAAACTAAATAATTTTGATTTTGACTCGATACAACAAAATTGAGTCCATTAGGTTCCAAATATACAAGACTGATTTTAATGAACTAAAGATAGGTATTTATAATATTGAAGGGTAGAATTATCTATTTAAAATCAATAGGTACTCTGGGGAAATGTTTATTATTTTATTGAAATGTAACAATTTTCAAACCAGAACTCTTTTCAATTTAGGACATTTGGTCTTGAGCTCCTCGACATTCACATGGGAGATTCTGTTGTTTTTTGCTTGAATTCTTCTAATTCCGGTAATTCCGGAATCTGATCTACTGTCAGTTGTTCCAATAGGTTATCATTCAATATCAGCTGTTTCAAATTTTTTAAGGAATTCAAGGACTTTTCGTCAATGATTTTCAACTTGTTTCCGGTCAGATCCAAAATTCCAAATTCTTCACATCATCGAAGGCACCTTCGTCAATATGTCTTATTCTTCCTGAAATGAGGCGCAGTTCTTTAAGCTTTGGAAAACTTCTGAAATTTTCTGCACTCAAATCACCCGTGAATTGATTCTTGATTCGAAGAACCTTCAAGTTCTTAAAATCACTGAGTTCTTCAATTTTGAAATTTTCGAATTCAGGATTATCCAGTTCTAATTTGTTGTAATTGAAATTTTTTCGAAGAATTTTTCTTCACTCAAATTAGAACGGTTTATGATTGCATGTACGAATTCGGAAATGTTTTGCCATTTGCCATTTACATTGCTGAATGCTCAGTTCGGTTGAGATAGGAGCAGCATATCCTAGACCCAGGATACTGAGGATGACAAGAATATTTATCCTCCTGAAATAATAAAATCATGTCAAACAAATATCGAGTGATTATGTTTTTCATTCCAAGGCTATTGAACGAGGTGATCAAGATTAATATTGTACAGGGCGACTAACCCTGTATTTTACCTATGTATGAAGTAAGCTAAACTTTAGCCCCTCCATCTCTATAGAAAATTCGTTAGTTGTCGTTCATATTCGCACCCGACCGGAATGTATTTATTATTTTATTGGACTAGTGAAGAGAACAATACTACAATGTATTCATTCGCCTCAACAAACATTTAGATGTATGCCTACTCTGCCACGTTCAAGTAGGAGAGCTTTCCTTCACTTCATACTCTACTGAAATAGACTGCAGAGTTTGTTATCCCCGAACTAAAATCTTTAACCTTATGAGATGGACAAAAATGAATATCCTATAGCGGTTATCTTTTTTTGATAAAATCACAATGCCGACAACAACATTTATCTATCTTCTTTTGTTTTAGAATTTCAAGCAGAAATTGACATTTGGACAAATTCAACTTTCGTCATTGTATCCGTTCTTGTTTGTGCTATGAATTTGACACAAAATTAAAAAAAAACACGCTTTTGATAGGACTCCAGTCTGATTTTCTCATTACATAAATTTGTATTTTTTTTATGGAAACAACTTTTTCTACTCAAAAAGAATCATCGTTTTTTCCTCTTTCTAGCGCACGTTTGAATTGAACGACTGTCATTCATTTCATTTCATTTTGAAGGGATGGTCCTAGAGTTTTGAGATTTTCAGGGTGAGCTCGGTTCCCAAACGCCGCGGTTAAGTACGTTACTAACTATACAGGGTTGGGATAAAGTTCGGCACCAAATTAATATCTTTAAAACGGAACGGACGATCATTTTGAAATTTGGCAGCTGAGTGTAATGGACCACAATGCATTTGATGAGCATATTCTCATTAATGAGATACTGCCGGTTTAACCGGAAATGCCATCAATTTCTTTAATTTAAATGGGACACCCTGTATATTTCTGCAGATTCTGAAAGAGCACTTTTTTTCGGATCTGTCCATACCAGGTTCCATGTAAAATTATCTGTAAAAAGAAGAATTGAGACAACGGATTCTTGATGAATGTGCATTAATACATGGAGAAGTCTTGAGAAAAGTTACTCAAGAATTTGTTAATAGACTGGCATATTATCAGGAGGTGAATGGCAAGCACTTCGAACATTTAAAATGATTTTTTTTTAAATTATTTCTAATAATTTTTTTCTACGAGTAAAAGCTTGATTTCTTTTTTTTATAGATTTTCATAAAAATACGTCATGAAAAGCAGAAAGAGTTATCTACTACAAAATATTTCGTTTTATTTCTCACTTTTGATACAAATAACAACGATTTATTCATTTGAATGGATTTTTTCTCAAATGTACAAAAAAGACTGAATTTCTTCTTTTAACAGAGAATTTTTACATGGAACCCGATATGGACAGATAGGAAACAAGGTGCACTTTCAGAATCTACAGAAATATACAGGCTGTCCCATTCAAATAAAAAAATTTTTAGTCATTTCCGGTTAAACCGGAAGTATCTCATTAATGCGAATATGCTCATCAGATGCAATGTGGTCCATTACACTCAGCTGCCAAATTTCAAAATTATCGTCCGTTCCGTTTTAAGATATTAATTTGGTGCCGAACTTTATCCCAACCCTGTATAGCATAAACATTAAAACTGAATCCGCCTAATACGAGATGAAGTTCATCCATTTGTGTGAATAGAAGGAATCATAATTTCAAAGGGAAACAAAAAGTTTATGAGACTAGTTTAGTAATAGCTGGATCAATAAACGAGTTGATTACTAGATTTTTCTGTCGTCCGCATTATGAATTTAGTATGTAGTAATTTTTCATTGAAATATATTCTTATACAAACATTTGACATAGGATACATTTCTATGTTTCTATATTCCATTAGAAGATAGCAAAGACTGAACATTAAAATGAACCATTATTGTTCAATTTCGTATACGTGGCACCCACCATCTTATGTTGAGGTGGGCGGAGATGATATTTCATTGTTTATATTGTGAACATGTGATAGATATTCTTATTCCAAGAGGAACAATGAGAAACATCAAAATATGAATGAATGTTTATGAAAGAGAATAAATTTTTGAAAAAGTTAAACAAATTTTTCAATTATTGGTACTTACATTTTGTGAAGATGTTCGAATGATTGTAACGAAATTAGATATGTACGCACCCGCATGTTGAATATTGCAATTATATTATCCCCCAAATAAACATATTTTTGAAGAAGTAAGCAAGTAAGTTATCTGTTATAGGTACTTTGAGCTCAAATTGATATTTTTCCAAGAAAAATAACATGTTATTGTATAAGTATGTAATCACACTTCAAATTAATCCAATGTATCATATCTGGTTCGATCATAAGTCTTGTATATTACTATGTTGCTGTTTGCAAAGTCAGCAAGTCTGCAGTAAACACGTGCAGTGCATAGTCACATTTTTCAGAAAAGATCTCCTTACAGATACTGCTCTTCGTTATTTTGCATCGCAATAGCGACTTTGCATAATTGCGAATATTTTTGATTTTGTTCTGTTCCATATGCGTTAGAAGTTTTCTACTGTTTGGAAGGTTCCAAGGAATATTAAGTTGATTAAATATCCAAACAGTGAAATACTTCTAACGAATATGAACAGAACAAAATCGAAAAATATACGCATTCAGTGGCTTTTCGTGCTGACGGACGCGTTGGAGGTTTTTGAAAGAAATATATTACTCTTACCAAATCCAGAAGGTAAAAAGTGAAACAAAGTGCAATTAAAATTCAATTCAAGTTTCTTGTGAATTATGATACTTTTGACGAAGTGTCGAAATCAGTTTCATTTTTCTAATTATTGATACTTTCATTTTAGTGTAGATGCTCAAATAGTTCACACGAAATGAGGTATTTACACTTTCGAATGTGAATATTGCATTTATGTCCCCAAGTAAACCTATGGACTAAGCAAAGATTATCTGTTATACTTTCAGCTCACATTGATGTTTTTTATTGGGTCGATGCTATAGGATTATGATGCAAACCATGGGCTTCCAACCTTTTCTTGTCCATTGACCACTCTTAAATTTCTCACATCTGCAAGGACCACCTATATACTTTTATAAAAATGAACTGTTACAATCCAACTGCAACTTCTATAAAAAATTCCATGGAAAATAACAAACGACGTGGTAAGATCTTTGTATAGTTATGAATTGAGATTATTTCTGAGTTTTGCATAGCAATAGCAATCAAAGCATAAATGTTGTTGAAAAAACCTTAGTTTAAGTAGATACGTATTGCTTTTTCACATCGAAAACAAGTATAGTTAGAGGTTCAGTTGTTGACACCCTGATATTGATTGACACTGTGCACATATAAATACCGATGTAATTAACTATTGGTGCTATCTAGGGTTTTTCATCTGTCTCCACATATTTCAGAATGTTTTAGGTTATTTCTATTTGGGCGAAGTTAAATTTTCTGAAAACGCCATCATTTATTAGATATTTGCCGCGAGATTTTGCAGTAGAGTCAATAAGTGTTTACACTATAGCTTTTACCCTAAAAACGACTCCAAAACATCATTGCAGTTTTTCTTTAATTTCGAAATCAAAAATGATTTTTTCTTGCATTCCTTCAGTAACTTCAGCAGCGTCCATGTTGAATAATTTTTTGATACTGAAAACTACTGATACTTAAAATAACTGATCTCCCTTAACCAAATTTTTTTGAAATTTTCATGAGAATCCGCAGTGGGGTTAAGAAGTTATGCCGTTTTCACAAAACATACTGTATCTCCATAACGAATACATTCAGAACTTAAAAATTTTGTCGAGGAATAAGGCATTCACAAGAAGATAATCTATCTTAAAATCTAGAAGCATACTGCAGGTTTTGAAAAATTGCGATAAAATTCGAAAAGAATAATTCAAAGCCAGCAGTGATACTTTGAATAAATTTTAATACGGGGTCTAAATGATTGAAACATCGTAGGTTGCTTTGGAAATTTTTTATCTTATCTTTTCTTACAAATTCTCTACAAATATATAATTGCAGTCACATTTTTCAATTTCTTTCGGACACACCAGCCCAAACTCCTAGAATCATGTGTTAAAATTAAAGTGTGCATCAGAATATAAAATTTATAATAGTCCAACGTCAACTGCGCTGTTATAATCATTTATAGAGACTCTTTAGTACTTCATTGTCATTGTCAATACAATACAAATCCATACTAATATTATAAATGCGAAAGTAACTCTGTCTGTCGGTCTGTCTGTCTGTTACTCTTTCACGCCTAAACGGCTGAACAGATTTTGATGAATTTTGTAAGGTAATAGATGGTTACCTAAAAACGGATATAAGATCAAAATGATCACGTCATACTTAGGGGGTAGGAAGTAGGCTGAAAACTGAATTGAGTTAGTGATTTTTTTTATGGTTTTTGCTGGGAGCTCTATCATGCCTAAACGGCTGAACGAATTTGATGAAATTTAGTTGATAGATAGTAACCTAGAAAAGGATATGGGCTATTAATATTCATGCTATAGTATTTAAGAAGGCGCAGTAGGCAGGAAAACTAATTAAGTTAGTGATTATAATCGTTTTTTTAAAAGTGTACCTCATTCACGCCTTAACGTTGAACGGATTTTTATAAGACTTGGTTAATATAAAGATAGGATCCTAGGCACGGACATAGGCTACTTTTTACGGTGGAAAAATACCTCATTCCCGCGGAAATCTAGCGTGATCGTGTCAAGAAGCGCATGACGCCATAGCTACTGAAATGATTTTGATGTTTTGAGTGTTACAAAGACTTCAAGTTATAGTATTTGATCACTTTTCTAACTTAGAGGGTCGGTAGGCACCATAATTTAGGGAATTTATGATAAAATTTTGATGCAACTGTCTTTATTTAACAGTTTTACTTGCATCGAAACTTAGCGACATTCCATCACACTACTTATAACTTATAGGGTATTTTGATGTGAAGTTGAGGACTGGAACACGATAGTGGGACATTGTTGCAGGGGGACTTACAGCCGGGAGAAAACAAAAAAACTTATGCGGACGAAGTCTCGGGTAAAAGCTAGTCTGTTATATAATGTAAATAACCAAGTCTCGATAATGTCATAGTGTGATGTCTTAACTTTGGTTTCATAAAGTTTCGATATGACTCATGATTCATTTTAATTGAATTCTCATCAAAAAAAAACCTGTTGATTTCGATGTCAGCGAAAACGAAATAATTTTGATTCTGGCTTGATACTACAAAATTGAGTTCCGACTACGCAAGGCTGATGTTGATGAACTAAAGATAGGTCGGTATTAATAATATGAAGAGATAAATTTAAATATTTTATTAAAATGAATAGGTACTCTAAGAAAATGCTTATTATTTTATTGAAATGTAAGAATGTTCAAACCAGAACTCTTTTCAATTTAGAGCGTGTCGATATCATCATTGAACAGGAATTCGAAAATTCTCCCTCTCAAATTAGATTTTACCGTGGCTAAATCTGAGAATTCAGGAAATGCTTCTATCCCATTTTTTTCCAATTCGAATTTACTATGATTGTGTTCCACATCTCTCAATGTCTCAACAGGAAGTGGACTTTTGTATTTGTATAAGACAGTAGCACCATCACCTAGCGGAATGATCAGTTTATTAGAGATAGTAGCAGCATATCCTAGACCCACGATACTGAGTATGACAAGAATATTATCCTCCTGAAATAAAAAATTCATATAGAGCAAACATCGAGTGATTATTAAGAGAAGAAAAACACACTGGTTTTTAATTATTATCTTTAATCAGCTATCGATTTCTGCAAAATACTTATACCATCATCAGCCTGTCCTGAAATGACCCTCATGTATACAAGAATAACAAATATTCAAAACTATATCTTACAGTCATTAAACACAGAAACAAGCTGCAATTTATAAGATGCAGTACAGACATAAAATAATTCTCATCTATTACATGGAAAATTTCATAAGTCGAACAAATAAAATTAAAATGGTAAACAATATACTGCCTGGATTACAGATGTACAAAAGAAACATTTTATTTTGCACAAAACAAACATTTGACATAGGATAAAATTCTATGTTTATATATTCCAGTAGAGTTATAGCATTATTCGTATATTATTAATATTACCGTTATTATGCAACAATTTCACCCACATTTCATGTTGAGGTGAACGGGAATGATATTTTATTTTTAATATTATGAACAATGTGATAGATACTCTTATTCAATGAGAAACATCAAAATGTGATTGAATATTTATAAAAAAAGATCGAATTTTTCAATTATTGGTACTTACATTTTGTGAAGATGTTCGAATGATTGTCACGAAATTAGATATGTATAAGTACACCCCCATGTTGAATATTGCAATTTATAATATCCCCCAAGTAAACATATTTTTGAAGAAGTAAGCAAGTGTTATCAGTTAGAGGTACTTTGAGCTCAAATTGATATTTTTCGTTTGATCAAAACAAAAGTATCATGAAGCAAACAATAAAAATAACATGTTATTGTATAAGTATGTAATCACACTTCAAATTAATTCAATATATCATATCTGGTTCAATCATAAACCTTGTATATTACTATGTTGCATTCTGCAAAGTCAGCATGTCAGCAGTAAATACTTACAATGCTGAGTCACATTAATCAGATAAGCTCATCTTATAGATACCTGTTCTTTGCAATTTGCATCCGAATTTATCGTAATTGTTGATTGAGTCATAGACATAATATATTAGGGTTCGAGTCAAGTAGTTCTGCAGCTAGTCGAATAAAGTGTTTTTAAAAACGCAATTTCTCCCCCAAAATACATGATTAGGGTAAAAGCTATAGTGATTGACACCTTAAGTGCATGGATATTTTCAATAGGCAAAGGTTCTTATTACAGAACTATAGTGGAATGTTGAAATTTTCAATAAGTTTTGTCGAAGTTACATATTTAATAGTCATTAACATACTTTGATAGCGATTGACACTCTATCCGATAGTCATTGACATACTTTCATCTCACTCTTGCATCAGTTTTGGGTATACATTTTCATTAGATGGGTCAATGAGACAGCCATATTAAAAACAATAGAGAAATAAGAGTTTAGACAATTTTATTCCATATAAACAACGAAGTAACAAAAAGTAATAGTGATCTTCACATATGTAGATACGAGGCATGTTTTCTAAGTAAGTACCGTTTTGGAATGAAAAATAGACGTGTAAAGATATCTCAATAATTTTATTTTTACATGAAAGCCTGTATCTTAATCTACTTTTCAACATAATTTCCGTGAATATTGACGCACTTGTCATAACGTGGCACCAGTTTTTGGATACCCTCCTCATAAAATTCTGCCGCTGACTTGTTAACCACTGTGTCACAAATGTTCTGACTTCATTAGCGTCTTGCAGACGCTGACCGTCCAGGGTGTTTCTTCAAGTGCAGAAACAAATGGTAGTCGCTGGGTGCCAGATCAGGGCTGTATGGAGGATGATCTAGAGTTTCCCATTTAAAAGATTTGAGGAGATCTTTGGTCCGATTAGCCACATGTGGACGGGCATTGTCATGCAGCAAAACGATACCCTTACTCAACTTGCCACGTCTTTTGTTTTGGATTGCACTATGCAGATTGTTCAAAGTCTCACAATAAGACGCTGCATTGATTGTCTCAGTACGAGGCAGAAACTCCACTAGCAATACTCCTGGGGGGGGGGGTTTGACATTTTGGCAATTGACTTTGTAGGTGCCGGGAATTATGAGGGGTCGCTTTCTGTAGCAAGTATTTGTTGTTTTTAAGAATTCAATAATTATTTTTGCAACAAAAAAATCTGAAACATTTCGGGGGGGGCTTGAACTCCCAAAACCCCCCTCCTGGCTACGCCCTTGTATGGTATCCATCTCTGAATTGGTATTTTTGAGCGCTCGTTTCTTCAACGAGTGCTATATCGTTTTGCCCAAGGTTCTGATTTACTAATTTTGAGCCAAAAATGGTCTGAAACACAATCACTTTCGAAGGGATTGTCCTAGAGTCTTAAAACTTCAGGGTGAGTTCTTCCCAAATGGCTCAGTTGAGTTTGTTAAACAGCCAAATCGTACAGGGTGCATAAATAAGGGCCATTAAAATTTTTGTTTTTCAATATCTCAGACAAAACGAAACCCATCGCAATGAAATGTTGCCGCCACATGCAAGATGCTCATGAAAAGCCACAGGCAAAATTTTGTGGCCATAGAAACATTGAAAATTCAATTGGAATATTGAAAAGAGGAAATTTTATATTTTCATGAAAAAATATCCCATTTAAATGCAGTTTATTTTATGATTGAAGATCGATACACTGAATGTTCATGCAAAATTTTGAGTACATAGTGTTGACAGAACCATAAAATATTCAGTAGGAATATTGAAAGGAAAAATCTTTTATTTGTTTCTCATTTGTAAATGTCAGTTTCCAAAAACACAATATTAATCAAGAAAGTTTATTTTATCAAGTCACTAACTTGTAAAACTGACAGTTAACTTGTAAAATTTTTACAAGTTAGTATTATTTACATTGAGAGTTGTCAAGTACTTGCTTCTAATTTCATTCATCCCCCTAATTTCATCGTTCTGGAACAAATATTTTTAGTAATAAACGTTATAAAAGTATTTAAAACGATATTCATGCCTTATTTCATTTGGATCTGGCCTTTTTCGTCAGAAATGAGCAAATATTCTTGAAGGACTTCCCTCTCGTAAAGCCACTGACAGTTGTCATAATTTTCCGATGTCATAAATAATCCAATTTCTAGAAATGTCACGCGAAAATTATTGAGATTTTTTTGGAATTTATCTAATCTTTTTACAAATGAGAAACAAATAAAATATAAAACAATACACGCAAGGCAACAAGTTTTACTGGCTCAAGGAGGTAACTGACTCGCCTGCGGCTCGTCAATTATATCCTCCATTCGCCAGTAAAAACCCTCTTACCTTGCTAGTAATGTTATATATACTCCGTTCACGAAAGGTTGAGCACATAGTAGGCGTTTCTTTATTTATCTGAAGTTGGCAGTATTTGCTGTCATAACGTAAAATAAATTCAATGTTGCCGAATGTACCCGGCCCCGTCCGACGGAACTTGAGAGTTATCAGACAACTCTATGCAATATTGACAACATTGCGTATCAATCTGACAAGAAAATAAACATCATAACCTAAATTTTTATTATACACAGTGGAATATGTCAAATTATCATGGCCAACCGACGGCTCAACCTTTCGTGAACGGACTATACTATTTATTTCTACATAAGGGTATCTGATTCGAATGAAGTTCCTTTTGTGCTTGAAGACTGATATACTGAATTTCCATGCAAAATTTTATGGCCATTATGTTGATAGAACCTTAGAAAATTCAATTGGAATATTGAAAAAAAGAATCTCTATATTTCCATCACAGGATAGCCGACTCTAGTGCAATTTATTTTGTGAATCAATACTGATATACTGAATATTCATAAATGATTCCAAGAGGATCGCATCATCAAAACCATAGAATTTAATTTTTTCGAATATTTATTTTTACTTATTATGAAAATTGAAAAATTGTCATTTTCAATAAAGCCGAATTACTGCCTAATTATTTAAACTCGTATTCGGCATCCGTTGTTACATTCTGCAGAGTAATTCAAATTTATATTATTGCAATTCTTTAAGTCTAAGAAATGAAAAGAGTTTTTGATATTTCAAATTCATACGATAGTAGAAAGTTCCCAACAGGCCTGAAGAAAATCTGCTGAGTTGAAAATATATCATATATTTGTCTCTATTCACATGAATATTACACGAGAAAAAAATCAATAACGATTTTCAGTTTACTCTTGATTATCTTAAAGATAGGTATTAATAATTTTAAAGTGTGGAACTTAAATTAATCATTACACAGTAATAAGTACTATGAGAAAATGTTTATTATTTATTTATTTCATTATTATTGTAAGAATTTTCAAACTATAACTCTTTTCAATTTGGGGCATTTGGTCTTAAGCTTCTCAAAATTTACATGGGAGATTTTGTTATTTTTTGCATGAATTTCTTCTAATTCTGGAAGTTCTGGAATCTGATCTACTGTCAGTTCTTCTAACTGGTTATCATTCAATATCAGCTGCTTCAAATTTTTTAAGGAATCCAAAGATTTTCTGTTAATGATCTTCAATCCATTTCCGGTCAGATCCAAAATTTCCAAATTCCTCACAATATCGAAGGCTTCTTCATCAAAATGTCTTATTTCTCCGGAAATGAGGTACAGCTCTTTGAGCTTCGGGAATTTTCTGAAAGTTTCTGCTTTCAAATCACCAATGAATTGATTCTTGATACTAAGAACCACTAGGTTCTTCAAATTACTGAGATCTTCAATTCTGAAATTTTCTATTTGAGTATCATCCAGTACTAATCTATTGACATTGGGCATGATTTCGAAGAATTTCTTGCTTTCCCCTTTCACACTAGACTTTTCCATTGCTAAATGTAAGAGCTGGGGAAATGTTTCTTTTTCATTTTTCTCCATGATTATTTCACTTGAAATAATATGAACATGGTCCACATCTCTCAGTTTCTCAACAGGAAGTGGACCTTTGTATTGATATACTAGGGTGGCACCTTCACATATTGGAATGAACAATTTTGTTGAAATAGGGGCAGCATATCCAAGACACAGAATACTGGATATGATAAAAATATTTATCATCCTGAAAAATAATAAAATAATGTCAAACAACAACGAGAGATCAATTTTCATTCCAACTTTTTAGTACGTAATGTTGGAGATCAATATTGTACATAAAAAATGTTTGCGCTCTTGCTTAATTGGATCTCGCGAAATATCATCAAGACTAAGAACTTAGATTAAACCATTGAGTTTGAAAATATTCTTAAACTCAATGATTATACGTAATTTATCAATTCAGATTCATTCAATGCGAAATTTCATGTGTGAGACGGCAATAGAAACTTTTTGGCGAACTTGAATTCCAATTATCGCCCCTTCCGAATAGAAGGTCAAATTCGATGATACTACAGGGAAAAGTGAATAATGATCATTTCAGAGAAGAAACTCGAAATATTTCGTGAAATCAAGAAATGTTGAATTGAAGAATAACCGTCAACATTTCTAACAATGTGTTAAATAACATTTTTTGCAAACCACTCGTATAATCCCCCTTGAAGTTTGGTCACTTCAAAAGTTGACATCCTGTATAGAGTGTATTTTAAAATTTGCGAAATAATTCAGGAAGTGGTTTCTTGTCAAAAAATAGGATGGAATAAAAAAATAGTTATTTATTATACAAGGGAAAAAAGTATTAGATTTTAGCTCGAAGTTATGAGGCAAAAAGCCGAGAGCTAAAATCTAATATTTTTTCGTGTATAATACACTATTTTTTTCTGTGACAGGAAAAACGACAATTAGTAGAGGAAGAAATATAAACTGTTCGCAAAATTACTTTTTTCCCCGGGAAAAAAGTGAGTACTTTTTTCCCGGCCTACATAGAGAATCATTTTTTTGACAGGGAAAAAAGTAATTTCGTTTGAAAAGTCATATTTTGTGATCTGTCAAGAGATATAAAATGTCACATTTTTTCCCGTCACAGAAAATAGTACATAACATTACTAGCAAGGTAAGAGGGTTTTTACTGGCGAATGGAGGATATAATTGACGAGCCGCAGGCGAGTCAGTTACTCCTTGAGCCAGTAAAACACACGTTACCTTGCGTGTATTGTTTTATATTTTATTTGTTTCTCATTTGTAAAAAGGTTAGATAAATTCCAAAAAAATCTCAAGAATATGTCGCAAATGTCGTCGTAAGCTATAGTCCGTTCACGAAAGGTTGAGCCGTCGGTTGGCCATGATAAGTTGACATATTCACTGTGTATATTAAAAATTTAGGTTATGATGTTTATTTTCTTGTCAGATTGATACGCAATGTTGTCAATATTGCATAGAGTTGTCTGATAACTTGCAAGCTCGACGGACGAGGCCGGGTACATTCGGCAACATTGAATTTATTTTACGTTATGACAGCAAATACTGCCAACTTCAGATAAATAAAAAACGCCTACTATGTGCTCAACCTTTCGTGAACGGAGTATATGCATTATTTATGATTACTTATGACATCGGAAAATTATGACAACTGTCAGTGGCTTTACGAGAGGGAAGTCTTTCAAGAATATTTGCTCATTTCTGACGAAAAAGGCCAGATCCAAATGAAACAAGGCATGAGTATCGTTTTTTAAATACTTTTATAAAGTTTATTACTAAAAAATATTTGTTCCATTCGATTCGATTCTTGAATTATGTCGTGTTCGCGAATCGACAAATGTCGAACAACTTAGCAGGGAAGTTGGACGACAATTGTCGAATCGCGGAACACGACATAATTCAAGAATCGACCCCCAGGAACAATGAAATTAGAAGAAAATTAGAAGCGAGTACGTGAAACTGTCAGTGAGTTTACAGGTCAAAAAACCTCTAGGATATTTGCAATTTGAGAAGGAAAACAAATAGATACGAATAAAACAAGGTACGAATATCGTTTTCGAATAGTTTGAGAACGCTTATTGAGAAAACATTTGTTCCAGGAACTCTGAAATTAGAGGGGTGAATGAAATTAGAAGCAAGTACTTGACAACTCTCAATGTATCTGAATAATACTACTAACTTGTAAAAATTTTACAAGTTAACTGTCAGTTTTACAAGTTAGTGACTTGATAAAATAAACTTTCTTGATTAATATTGTGTTTTTGTAAACTGACGTTTACAAATGGGAAACAAACAAAATTCATTATTACCACTACTAAGTTACAAGCTCTAAAGATCACACCTGAGAAACAGTTTAAATTTTTTTCTGAAAAAAGTAGTTTTTGCGTGCAATTCAAGGTTTGAGAAGAAAGTGATACTGTTAACCCGGGAAGTACAAAGAGAAACATTGCAATTATTATTTGATTTAATGTTCACGAAGAAACGGAAACGGTGAAACTTTGAACGAAGTATCAGAGTCAATTACTGGTAAGTACTTACATTTTAGTGAAGAATAATTGTCACAAAAAGAGGTATGTACGCACTCGCATGTTGAATTTTGCAATTTATATCCCCAAGTGAAGATATTTTCAAAAAAATTAAGCAAGGGTTATCTGTAATACTTGAGCTCAAATTGATACTATTTTTCGTTAGGTCGATACTACAGGATATTGATGCAAAAAAGTGAAATAATATGTTAATTATATAACAATCAGTATTAGATATTCGATTATTAGGTGATGAACTCTCAGGAAGATAAGAGATGTTTTAAAATATATTGCATATGCTTGGTTCGGCTTAAAGGGCTTCGAAAAATATTAATAATAATAGAAAAATCCCACTCCTCTTTGTCCGTTTCGAGGAATATGAAAAATGCACACTATACTAAATATTTTGCTGCATGCAAAATTTTATCTTACATATATGATTGAAATCATAGAGTATATATATACTATATAATCTATGATTGAAATTAAATACTTTACGCGTCAAAGGCACATTCAATGGTTCTATTTTGACATGAGATTGTCAAAAAATTTCTAATTATTTTTCCGGAAAAACTGACATTTTGGGTAAACTATCGCTGTTTAATTCTATTAGAGATTATAACCCAGTTGTGCTAGTAAAGCAGTCGTTAAGGGGCCCACTCACTAAGAAGGAAGAATGCGCAGTTAAGTATCTGCACGTTGATGTAAAGCAAACGTGTGCATTCATATTTCCCACACACATACACTTTTGCGTGTTGGTTTGGATGTGCGACAAGCGTGAGATGACGTCGAAAAAAGATCTGATGTTAATGGCAGTGGCGTGTGTTGTTATTAAGGAAAAAATGTCCAAGGTATAAATATCGAACCCGACACTGTGTTGCTAAACTATGAAACGTGCGGAGACTTGTTGCCCATACACGGTCGTTTTGGTCATTCTTCCACGTACGGTGAAGAATGCACACGCCACACGACGGAGATAATTGCGCATTCCAAATTTACTCCATACACACACTGTTTTAACTGTACCCCGTACAACGCGCATTCATGTCTTCGCGCTTCCCCTCTTAGTGAGTGTGCCCTTTTAGAGCTAGTATTGAATCTAGCAGCAGTACAGACTGGGCCAAACTGGTTCTAGTTCGATCTAGAAAATTATAGCAGCTAGAAGAAAACTGATATCATATATCACAAAATTTCAGACTAAACATTAACGCATCCATAGTGATGAAGAAAAGTCAAGTTTTTTTTACAGGCGTAGCCTCGCAACTGCAAATATTGCTCGTGAAAAATATGCACTTTTAGTCCGAATAATATATACTATTTTTTCTCCAACCAAGTCGAAATTACAATTAAATTGATTTTATAGACCAGGGTCGATAATAATTGAAACAAAAAAAAATTGCAGTAGGATGAAACCATTGAAAAAGGAGGGGAATATGATCAAAATGAAAGAAAAAATAAATTACGGTCGATCCGAGTCCGGGAAGTGGGAGGGGGTGTGTTTTTAAGGGTGAAAAATGGTTTTCTTTGATTTCCGGCAAAACTACAAGTCCTATGGAAAAAAACTAAATGGCAAAGTTGTAGGTAATGAAAAGATCTACAACTTTTGTATCGACAATTTTTCATAACCTCAAAATTTAGGTGAAAAATTCAATAAACCAAGTTTTTGGTTTTTTATTTATATCTTTTTCAAAAAAAACTTTTTTTCACGAAATTTTGTGAAAACTTACCTTATTATGTCCCAAATACACTGTGATTTATTGATTTAAAATATTTATGTTTTCGTCTTAATTTTCAATCAAAAATTCTGACGTCAAAATATCAGCTTTTTTCAAAAAGTTTAAAGGCTTTTTCTTCATTGAAATATCTACTTTCTGATGGTCTGAAAAAATATACATTACTATAAGGAGTGGTCTCAGAATCAACGATTTATGAAACCCACCATTAGAGTAACTCAGTCCCCACTTCTCTATGAAATAACTTACAATGGGTTAAAAACTAACCAAAAGTCACTCAGGTATATGAATTATCTCAAAACAGCAATAAATAGTAATCTAAAAATATTATTTAAACAAGATTCTACACCTTTTTCAAAATATTGTAGATGTCTTATTAAATATTAACTTTATTGACTTATTTTTTTCTTAATTATAGAAGTATATTTCAATTGTAATTTTTTCGTTTTTGAATGAAACAGGAAATCTTACGTTTTTTGAGTAATTAAAGAGTAAATTTTAATAAATACCTCAAAATTGTACATAATGATTTCTTCATTGGAATATCTTCTTTCTGATGGTGTAAAAAAAATATACATTACTAGAAATGTTCTCAGAAAATGCAAAAAATTGAAAAAAGCCAAATTCGAAATTTTTTTTAATCATTATGTACAATTTTGAGGTTTTTATTAAAATTTACTCTTTAATTACTCAAAAAACGTAAGATTTCCTGTTTCATTCATAAACGAAAAAATTACAAATTACTTCTATAATTAACAAAAAAATAAGTTAATAAAGTGTAGAATCTTGTTTAAATAATATTTTTAGATGACTATTTATTGCTGTTTTGAGATAATTCATATACCTGAGTGACTTTTGGTTAGTTTTTAACCCATTGTAAGTTATTTCATAGAGAAGTGGGGACTGAGTTACTGTAATGGTGGTTTCATAAATCGTTGATTCTGAGAACACTCCTTATAGTAATGTATATTTTTTTCACACCATCAGAAAGTAGATATTTCAATGAAGAAAAAGCCTTTAAACTTTTTGAAAAAAGCTGATATTTTGACGTCAGAATTTTCGATTGAAAATTGGGGTGCTTTTTTGATATTAAGTAAAAATAAGACGAAAACATGAATATTTTAAATCAAATAAATTACAGTGTATTTGGGACATAATAAGGTAAGTTTTCACGAAATTTCGTGAAAAAAAAGTTTTTTTTGAAAAAGATATAAATAAAAAACCAAAAACTTGGTTTTTTGAATTTTTCACCTAAATTTTGAGGTTATGTGAAAAAATTGTCGATACAAAAGTTGTAGATCTTTTTGTTACCTACAACTTTGCCTCTTAATTTTTTTCCATAGGACTTGTAGTTTTGCCGGAAATCAAGGAAAACCATTTTTCACCCTTAAAAACTCACCCCTCCCACTTCCCGAACTCAGATCGACCGTAATTTATTTTTCCTTTCATTTTGATCATATTCCCCTCCTTTTCTAATGGGTTTCATCCTACTGCGATTTTTTTTCATTTTTTACCATTTTTGAAGGTTTCGGCCCTGGTCTATAGTCAAAAATCGTTAATAATTTGGTTTGAATTTGAACACATACTAATCATGACAGTGATTGTCAAGTAGACGTCAAATGCAATAGGGATGTTGACTATTTTTGGAATTCATTTTATTATATAGATAAACCCTATACAAACACGAAAATATTACTTTTTCTTAAAAATATAGTACAGTAGAACCCCTCTAATCCGCCCTCGGCTGGTCCGTCACTCCGGTTAGTCCGACCAGGCGCCGTCCTAACTTTTACCATTGTATAATCCTTATACAATGCTTTTACTAAGTTTTATAAGCTCTGTATCTTTATTCTTCTTTCATTACTTTTATTTATTACTTATTAAATATCTACTTCTTGATTTGTACAGTTGAAACAATGTTTACAACATTTTCTAAGATCAAAGATCACTTATTTCACTGTAAAACATGTCTGTATAACATGTTTAATGTAATAAATATTGGATTTTTGGATAATCCGACCTTTTTTGCGTTCCGACCATACCCGTCCCCCGTAGGTGACGGATTAGAGGGGTTCTACTGTATTTGCCAATAAAAAAACGTTGAAGAAAAGAGAATTAATTTTCCCGCGGAAACGGCACGTTATGATGATTACGTCAGTATACAATAGACATCATAGACTAACTAAATTTTTAGTTTGTCAGTTTGTCTATGGCAAACATACTTTGACTTCTGTCAAAGCGAACTGATTGTGCCTGATTCATTGTGAAAAAGTTGAATTTATACCTTCGAAATGAAAAACTCGGTATATAAATGCTGTGCAGTTCCAATGTGCAAAAGTACGTCAATCAGTACGCCACAAAAACTTTTCATCAATGTCCCCAAAAATGCACAAGTGAGGAAAAGTTCGATCTAAGCCTTCAAAATGAATAGGTCGGTCTGTAATGCTGAATGAGGTGCTTCTTTTATTTGTAGGGGAAAGGCAGGCAAGATGGCATAGTAGGGCCAAATGGCATACCATATTACTGAAGAATCCACTGCGAGTGGAATCCTAGAACTCGGTGCAAATGTTCGAATTAGTGGGGAACAGTGTACGAACGTTGTTTCAAGGGATTCGTTACGGTAGTTGATGACTTAGTCGTGAAAAAGTGGTATGAGCGTGTACAACTTCGACGTAAGCTCTCTCTTCTCGTCTGTATTACTGTAAGTACAGATTATTTCTCTAACTTTTTTATATCCGACTAGAATTGTACTTTTATTGTGAACCTTTTCATGTATTTACCTTGACAAAAAGATGTCACAAAAACGTTGATTTAATATTCGTTTTTTTGACACGTGGTTAGGGCAAGTTGACATACATAGAGGCTGGGTAAAATGGCATGGTACTTTTTATTAACAATAAAATATTTTTTCAGATGGTCTTCAATTATCGAAGGAAAACCAACAAAGAACAGTGGGATGAGAATAATATGTTAAGAGTTTTGGAAGTAGTAAGAAAAAACAAATGGGATAGGCCCTTGTTAGTAAAACATTCAATGTACCTTTTTTTATTTATATGAATATGATTTTTTTTGTTTATATAAATATAAATAAATTTCTATTTCTTCTATGATATGTTATTTATTGGAATTTTGTTTTTTTCACTACAAAATACATCATATTATATGATATGCCATCTTGCCCGACACTGTGGGGCAAAATGGTTTTTTCGGATGTTACAGATTATCGTGATTTTTTTTGTCTACAATTTTTTTTTATTCATATCTTTCTTCAAAAAATGATAGCTAACTTGATTGGCTAGAGATTCGACTAATGCTGTGCTCAATTTTTTTTTCCTCATAAGAGATATCGATTTTCAAAAATTGTATGCCATCTTGCCTGCCTCTCCCCTAATAATAAATATGAGTTAAAACTCACTTACAAAGACAATTTCACGTTTTTAAGCTCCGCTGCACAAAAATCCTTGTTTTCAGCAAAGAAACTTGCGACCATCAGGGAACCAATCTTCGGTAGGTTACTACTATTACCCTTGATGTATCCTATCTCCATTATAGAGAAAATTGTAGATTATCGTTCTTGTAACGAACTAGGTATTCTGTTCTCTTTCAGCTTTCAACTTCGTAAGTTCGAATCATAGATATGATATATTATATATTTACTATGGTTCAAGTCACAGAACCGTGGGTTTCACAAAGCTTGATTGGCAATCAATCGTTTATATTGAAGTAAGTCGATGGTTTATGTCAAAAATGAACTGAAAATGCAGAGAAATGATGACATTTCAATAATCAAGGTGATTGGAGTTTTGTGGAACCCGGCCTATGAATGTATTTTGTTGATCTGAGCACCGACATTCGAATTTGCAATGACAATACGGATAGTTTGACGTCACTATACAAGCTACCTCTGATTGGCGTTCGCAGTCACGTGATAGTTGATAATAAATAACATAATTTAAATCAGCTTTATTTAATTCAACGAGAATAATAAGATCACTAAAATGGTTTTTTAGGATTGCAAAAACTCCCTTCTATGAGGAAAACCTCAATTTATATGAATTCGTAACATGAGTCAACATCCCTATTACTTTTAGTCCAAGGATTAAAAGTAGCGTTTTTAATCCTAGGATTAAGAGTGTTGCTAAGTAATGAGTGAATTTTTATACGGTAGGGGAATTGGTAGCTTTTACACCTGAAAATAATACAAAAAAGTCAACATTTTTTGATGGTTGGAGAAAAAAGTTATTTTAGTCAGCAATAATTATTCTTTCTAATTTTTTTTTGATAAGTAAATAAAACGTAATTACTTTGAAGGCGAAAGCAAAAAATGGCAAATCTACCACTTCTGCTACGTAATTCAGTTTTTCGCATATTCATAACCGATTACCGAATGTATTGACCTGCCTCGCAATCAGCTGGTGTTATCTTAAGTGTTTTATGCTACTGTGTTAATTATAATTAATAACAACAAGTACGATGAACCATTGAATATATATAAGTATAGCTGGGTTGCCATATTTGACTTTAAAATTGATAAGAACGGTAAAAAAAGAAAATAGGCAGAATGTCATACCTTATGACTTTTTATCGAAAAAAAGATGCAAGTTTAACCCCCTCCATTCGCGTTATTCTTTCACATAGCCTTCTGGCAATACTTTTTCCTACTTACTCATACTACCTCCTATTGTTCTACAAATTGCCATCTTTGCACCTTACGACTTTTTTTTCGTAAAAAAATTGCATGTTGAACCCCCTCCCCTCGCGTTATTCTTCCACTTGGTCTTCTGGCAATGTTTTTTCTGACTTACCCATACTACCCCCTATTATTCTACAAATTGCCAGCTTTGCACCTTATGATTTTTTTTCGTAAAAATTGCATGTTCAACCCCCTCCCTTCGCGTTACTCTTCCACTTAGCCTTCTGGCAATGTTTTTTCTACCTACTCATATTACCTCCTATTGTTCTACAAATTGCCATCTTTGCACTTTATGACTTTTTTTTCGAAAAAAAAATATGCATGTTTAACTCCCTCCCTTCGCGTTATTCTTCCACTCAGCCTTCTGGCAATGTTTTTTCCTGCTTACTCATACTACCTCCAATTATTTTACAAATTGCCATCTTTGCACCTTATGACTTTTTTTTCGTGAAAAAATTGCATGTTTTACCCCCTACCCTTGCGTTATTCTTCCAGTGTGCCTTCTGTTCTGCTAGCTGCTTTCCAGTTAGTCTCTCTGATGTTTTGAGGAGAGGCAAATCGAGAAAGAGTAACATATAATTTTTATTATTTCAAGGATGTATGTCTGAAATCTGATCCACGCGGCCACCCCTTATATATAGTATGCATATGCATGCCCCCCTCTCACACTTCGGTACTTTCTCCTACCCGCCTAGTGCCTACCTCTGAGACGCATTTTGGGGCGATTTCATCTTCAACCTGCCATATGTTTGATGTATTCCTCATAATTGAATGATGTAAAAGGCAATTTCGTTCTGAATTAAATACTGGGGATGAACGACGTATTTAATTGGATAAGGATCAATAGCGTATTCATAGAAAAATACTACCAAATAATGCATAATTTTAAGAAACAATTGGATACCTTTAAAAGGTTATACCGAGTAAACTTTGAAAGATAGATATGTGCTATCGCGGACTATTAAAGAGGTACATTTCCGTCATACATTGTTTCCATGTACGTCTTACGGTTTTTGCAGCGCACCTGAAAATAGCTGATCATGGCTGATTTTGGTACTCATATTTATCATCATTGAAGTTATAGTAGGTTTCCTTAATTTTCTCGGGTGAAAAGTATAGCTTATGTTACTCAGGGATAGTGTAGCATTTTAGGGTGAAAGAATTCTTGAAATCGGTCTAGTAGCTTATGAGTTAACTCGTATCAAACACACAAACCCACAATTCCACAAACATAAATATCTTTCCCCTTTATAATATTAGTATAGACTAAAGCAAAGATATAATCTATGTACGGATCCTAATGGCTGGTATATGGAACATATGATTTGACATATTTCGTTTGTTATTTAAAAAATGTTTATTGTTATAAAATATAATATTTGATGAATAAAGTGATTGAGAAATAGTTTACTACAAAGTCTCTTCGATTTTAAGAAATACAATCATAATATGATTGTGTTTCTTAAAATCAATGGCATATTCCAGTGTCTATATTTAAATTTTAGGTTATGTTGTTTATTTTCTTGTCAGATCGATACGCAATGTTGTCAAAATTGCATAGAGTTCTCGTCAGACGAGGCCGGGTACATTCGGCAACGTTGACTTTATTTTACGTAATGACAGCATATACTGCCAACTTCAGGTAAATGAACAAACGCCAACTATGCGCTCAAACTTTCGTGAATGGACTATATGTCTCTAAATCAAGGCATATTGTCACAATACAGAAAAAAAATAAATGGAATACAGTAAACATAAAACACGCTGCAGGTCGCTGCCGGTAAGAAATAGAAAAAAAAGTTATTCAGAAAAAACATTCAGAATTGAATTATCTTTCGAATGACACAATAAAAGAGGTATGTTCCAGAGGGCAAAATTTTCGATAGCGCCGCGACGCCTAGCGTCTTGATTCTTTTCTTCGACTTTTACTCACATCTCAAGTCAACATTGACTTGTATCAAATACCGTCCACAGAAAAAAAATATTCATCCCTTTTCGAGAAAAATTAGGTCACCAAGATAAGTTAATAGTAATAGATATGACATAAATTTTCAGAAATAATCAAAATTATTGAAAATATTCAGTCGTTTATTCGTAATTATCGTAATTTCATTATTATTCAACATTCTTCTCAATCTGTTGCCCCAACTAAAACATCTTCCAATTTGGGGGCAACCTTTCTCAAACCTTCAACATCAACATCTTCAACGGGATTCATACCAAGATCTACCTTTCGTAGTTCTGGTAGTTCTGGAATATTCTGAGTACCAAACTTGGTCAAACCATTATTTTGCAAATTCAACACCTTCAATTTCTTCAATGGTGTAAGAGCTGCACTGGTAATAGTTTTCAGATCGTTATTTCTGAGAGTTAACACTTCCAAATTGCTCAGACCTTGGAAGGCGTGATTCTCGATTTTGTTGATCTTGGCAGAGTTGAGTGTCAATGATTTTAGAGAAGACAGCTTCTCCAGAGATTTATCCTTGATTGTTTTCATTTCTATATTGTCGATTTCAGGGATTCAAGTGATGGAATGGCATTGATGTCCTTCAGTTCAAAGTTAACGATTGAACTTTTAGTGATGACCAACTTCTTCAAGTTTGGAAATGCGCCTAGTACGCCATCTGGTATATTGCCTATGTGACTGCCTTCAATTGTCAATACCTTGAGTTGTGGGAAGGCAACAGCCTTGACATTTCCACCGAAGGTGATGTTGCTGTTCTTGATGGAGACTTCGTCTTTATTCAACAATTTTTCACCTGGGAAGGGTCCATTGTAATCAGATATTGAAGCAGCTGTATTCCGGACTTCACGAATTACGATTGTGTATCCTGAAGATACCAGAAGAGCGAAGCACAGTAGGCGTAGAGTCCTGAAAATTCAAGAAAAATAAATAATAACAAAATAAAAATTCACGCGTTTGAGAGTAACGCAGGTATAATATAAACAATGAAAGCAGAGAATAATATTAATTGATTGAAATCAACCAATATTAAACTCATACTTCGGAACTAATCCCGTCAACGCACAAAGAACATGCATGGTGGTAATATCAAACAGAGCATCCATAGATCCCAGGAGGTGCGTTTTGTTTCTGTTTATACTCAGAGATAAGCGACATTTCTTCAAATGAGGGAACCTAGAATGCCTTTCAGACGGAGCTCCCCCCATACTGAAGAGCTCCAAATAGGGCTATCTATGAATGCTCTGTTTGATATTACCACCATGCATGTTCTTTGTGCGTTGACGGTATTAGTTCCGAAGTATAAGTTTAATATTGGTTGATTCTCTGCTTTCATTGTTTATAAATAATATTTTTTTCACATTTCTGATGATTCCATAGATATCGGACATGCCAAGTGTACCTTAGAACAGTATTCAGTAAAAGCGTTCTTCAGATCATCCCGCACATTATTAACAAAGCAAATTAATTATATCATATTATACACAATATTACCCACACGATTTGCCCAAAATACTTATCATTACCGTTCCAACTTTTTCCTACTGAAAAGAGCTTTCGTGAGCATTTTCTAATATATTAATTGAACCTAATAAGCTACGTTTTTTCTACGGTTGTTTTCCTCAAGACTTTGTAGGTCAAGGTTGATGAAAGTTTTGAAGGGTCAATATATTATGTTTTTGCCCCAATTTCTCGGCTAATGGAAGAAATTAATGAGTACGCTTTTAGAGACGTCCATGTCAATTTTTCAAGTTTTAGTAAAAAAGTTAAAAAAAACTAACCAAGACAAGAACATTTTTTCCACATAAAAGTTGATTTTTCTCGAAAACGGGCCACTTTTGGGCCAGATGTACCTTTTTTGTATATAGAACATTAGCGGTACAAATGAACGTCTCAAAGCCGTACTCTTTTCATTTTCGTATTCGGAGAAAAAACACTCACTAACCTCTCAAAACATACACAAACCCTATCATATTAAGACGAAAGAAAAAAAATTAAAAAAAAACATATCCTAATATGACTAAAGAGTGCTCACGAAAGCTGCTTTCTGAACGTAGAAGGTTCAGTGCTGTTTGCAAAAAACGTTTTTTTTTTCAATTTTTCGAAAAGGATGCATTTAACAAGGTGAGTTGATAGCAATTTTGGTCATAATTTCGGCGAGCTATGAAATACTGTTCGTCGTACTTATTTACTAATACCCTTTACATGAAATTACAGTGAAAGGTCTACAGTGTGTTTGGTCATGACTTAGCAATGATTTAAGGTCATCAAATATACCTAATATTATCGACAAAAACACCCAAACTTGGAAGTTTACCCCCTTAGTTTTGGAGTACTTTTTCATTTTCGTTGACCCTTCCAAATAATATCGATTTCTTTGGACATAAGGGTCCTACAGATGGGAAAAAAATGTTTTTTGAAAGATGATACTACCACCTTTCATTGAAGTATAACAATATAAAAATATTCAACTTGAAAACGCCATAAAAAATTCTTTAAAAAAGTTCATAGTGAAAATATGTTCTGATTTTCTCAGTAAATTCACAATAGTACCTACAAGAACTAGCACATTGAAGTATATTTTTTTTCAATGATTTAACACGCAAGGACACAAGCTACAAAACAACACTCACATCATTTCTGTAAGTTCTCAATTGGTTTATATCAACGGCACACATTTAATTGAATACGTTCTATCATGAAGAACATTAATAGTTATTTAATAAACTAGGTTATTAAAGACAGCGACTAATGGTTAAGATATTTTAATGCGTGACCGGAGCGAACGCGTTAATAGTTCGAGACCATTAGTCGCTCGATTAATAACCGAGTTTATTACAAGATTTTTCCGACGATCTCAACATGAATAGTGTATAAGTTCTTGATTAAAATATATTCTCAATTCGCATAAGACATACATTTGACGTAAAGGAATTTCTATGTTTCTATGTTCCAGTAGAGTTTTGACATTTCTCGTAGTGCTTCTGAATACTTCGTGTACGGTTGCCATGAGGATTGCAAATTGAAATGGATAAAAGAATTGAGCATAAAAATGGGTCGTTAATGCTCAATTTCGTAAACATTAAAAGCACCTTTTATTTCGAGGTCGGCGGAAAACATATTATGTCCATAACTTTCGTTTGGTGGGCTCATGAGTTCAAAATAAGCGCTTTAAATAGTTGTTAGATTAAGAATTTATTATACCTATAAAGTTAACCGAATTTGATTTGGACATTGAATCTATACCTAATAATTGCATTATCATTGAAATATGTATAACCGATTCGAGTATGCAAATATAAATTTGGAATATTATCTAAACTCTTTCTAACATTTTTGTTTAAAAATTTCAAACTCGCAACTTTCAGTAAAGCAATTGTTTTCATTTTCAACAGATGTCAGAAAACAGTTTGATCTATCTTTGATTTAATCAGGTCTCAAACAATTCATTTGATCCTCTTCAGTAAGCTAGATTTTATTATATTGTTTCGGTATAAACACCCGGTCGAATACTAGGCGCAAAAATGGTGGAAATCACCCAAACAATATTGCAATAAGTGTATCATCATCAAGAATTTTACGTCAACAAATATGTTTATAAGTATAATTTTTTTTGACTCACATGTTCAAGCTGCTATGAGACACCAGATGAATGGCCATTGAATTGTACGTTATCCAAAATTTAAATTATTGAGATTAGTTGGAATAAATATATCGGAGGTTAATATGAGGTTAACCAACTATCTGATTAAATTTTCTTGGAATTTTTATTCTTGCTCGAAATATTGTAAACAACACTGCAACATTAAAACAAATAGCTTTAAATATTCATTTCCTTTTTTTCTCATTTACCAAACAATAGCGATACGAAAACGAAATTTCATAAAGATGGTTATAATTCTCGACCTAGAAGTAGTGGTATATAACTCAGGAAAATAATGAATAATTCATGAATATTTATAATATTTGTAGTTTTATTGGTTTTAGCAGGAATTCAACCCAATGAACAATTTTTGTGTGCATTGTTATCTAATTTACGAAAGAATCGCCAAAAATTCAAAATATGGAGTCATTTTGAATAGTTATTTATGATGGAACCAGTTACGCAAGCGATACGGATAATGACATATTAGCTAGTCCTATAAAGAGAAAAAAATGAACTGAGGAATGTACAGAGTGATCATAAGTTGATGAGTTGAACGCAAAAATTAATTTCAAAACTTTTTTCATAAGGTTTTCCTATACTTAAATTCCATAGTTTCTCAGCAATTCTCGATTTTCAATTCACTACACTTTGAACAGGTATTCGATTAATTAATTCTCTGAGATTCATTCTGCAACTGTCAAATCACTCATCATAAAAAAAATTTCTATGACATAATATTGTTGGTTTACTAGTTTCGAAAGAATTTCGAAAATTGCTGGGAAACTATCAGGTTTAGGTATAGGAAAACCTTATGGAAAAAGTTTCGAAATTAATTTTTGCGTTACCGAGATAAAGAAAAAATGGGCGTGTCAATTGAAATAAGGAAGTTTTTTACCATTATTCGTAGTAAGATGCTTGACAATTAATTATGATCACTCTGTACATTCCAGAGTAAAAATTTTTTATCTTTATGGGACTAGCTTATACCGATTCGGAAATTCACATCGAAAACATACGATATACAAGGCATCAGACAGAGAATTTTTCCCTCCAGTTGCACAGATAAATAGGCAAGATAATCAAGTGCGATAACTGAATGAATTCAACTGTCTTACTGCAAATATCTAGTCTTGTCTCTCTCTTATCGCAGTATGGTAGGGAACCCGAACTACACGTATAGAATTTTTAATTTGTCAGGCTGCCCGTAATACTCGATTCAAGTATTTACTGTTGCCTACCATACTAAAGAATTACGCTCCTCTAAACGATAGAGAAAGACAAGAGTAGAATAATGAAGTGAGACAACTGAATTCAGTGTGTTACAGCAAGTGATTGTCTCGACTATTCATCTGTGCAACTGGAGGGAAAAATTCTCTGTCTGATGCATTGTATATCGTATATTTCAGATGTGAATTTCCAACCTGTATGTCTACCCATAAAAAGATTATCGCTTATCGCTTGCGTAACTGGTTCCTTTATAAATTACTATTCAAAATGACTCCATTGTTTGCATTCTCGCGATTTTCTCGTGAATGGTGCATTAAATGTACATAGGGATCTGGAGAAACTCATCATAATTTGAGGTTGCCTTTCCTCATATATAGGGTGTCACATTTAAAAAAGTGTAACTTTGTATTTGGACACCCTGCATCTATGGAAATAATTTTAAATTGTGCTTTCGGCTACCCTACACTCACCACAAAAAAATATTTTCAAAATATCATCATTTACACCCTCGAAATGACCATCGCGTCAGTGGTGGGCCACCCGGTATATAACTGTAAAGGGACTCAAATGGAGAGTACCACACCTTGAATTTGGAAACGCCTTTTCTGCCTTTTCTTTGTGGCAACAATGGCGCATCTCACGATAGTAAATTGTGCGTATCAACTCCATATGATAGATAAAATACTTCTCTGGGTATTCTCATTCTTAAAAGTGCTTCATAAGTGGAACATATGATTGCTAAACAGTGAAAAGTCTCGTCTGATTTTTCCTTTGTTACTGGCATAAAATAAATATTCTGTAGTATAAACTATTCCTTATATGTAAGAATTCACTCCATTTTCAGTGTTCAATTTGATACGTTCTCTGCCTTTTCGGCTCTATGTGGCAACAATGGCGCACTTCACGAATGGTAATTGTGTGTATCATCTTGAGGATTAGGGATTAAAATATACGGGACAGCTAAGCCTCCATATTATGATTCATAAAATACTTCTGTGTGGATTATCAACTTTAAAACTGCTTTATAAGAAAAAACATATGATTGTCAAACTGTGATTCATCTCTTCTGACTTTTCCTCTGTTTCTGCACTAGAAAATAAATATTCTGTAGTACAAACTACTCCGCTTCAGTATGAGTTCACTCCATTTTCAGTGTTCAATCTGATACCGTTCCCTGCCTTTTAGGCTCTATGTAGCAACAATGGCGCACTTCACGAATAGTAATTGTGTGTATCATCTTGAGGATTAGGGATTAAAATATAAGGGGCAGCTAAACCTCCATATGATTGATAAAATACTTCTGTGTGGATTATCACCTTTAAAACTGCTTTATAAGGAAAAATACACTGCGCAACAAAATCAACGCACATTATGGAAACCTCAAATTTATTCTACAACTGAAGGTGTCCTCAATGATAATTATTTTTATCAAAATTATGCATGCATCTGTTATCCACTTTCAACGTTTTTCTTCAATACAGATGTTTTTTCCCAGCAGGAATGAAAAAGATGAGATATCAGATTTTGAATGTATTGGCTCCATTCTGAAATCAGTTGTTCTCGTTCAATTCAAGTGATCAATAGTTTTTCTTTCGTTTGATTTTCTACACTCAATCGCTATGCAATGCGAAACACGCAATTTGCCCAAGCGGTAGTTTTGCGAGAAGAAGGGTGGACATACACAAGAATTGCAGAAAGGTTTGCAGTTTTCCATACAAGTGTGTCCAGAATGTTGCAGCGGTTCAGGGAGACAGGTATGAATGTCCGAAGACCAGGACAGGGTAGACCACAGGTAACAACTGCCATTCAAGAACGTTACTTGAGAGTTTCTTCGTTGAGACAAAGGTTTGTAACCACTCGCCTCCTTCAAAATCAGCTTGAGCAAACTCACGGGGTGCAAATTAGCACTCAGACAATAAGAAATTGGCTCAGAGAATATGATTCAAAGCCTCTTGTCGCGGCAAGAGGCCCAGCTATTATCCTAGCCCATCGAAGGGCGCGTTTGGATTTTGCGAGAGAGCATATCCATTGGAAAGAGGCTGATTGGGAAAAAGTTCTCTTCACAGATGAGTCTAGATTCTGCCTCTACCATTATGATCGATGTTCCCTTGTATACAGACGTCCACATGAAAGAAATGCTCAGTGCAATTTCCTGAATACTACTGGTTTCGGGGGAGGATCGATTATAGTATGGGGTGGAATATCTTAGACTGCTCGCACAGACCTAGTGGTCGTTGATAATTTAGCTATGAATGCTGATAGGTATATAAGGAACATTCTTCAAGAATATGTAGTGCAATTTGCCCCATACATTGGTGAAAATTTCATTTTATGGGCGATAATGCCAGACCCATCGTGCGCTCATCGTTCAGGAGTACATGAAGAGGTTGAACTCTCTCGAATGGAATGGGCAGCAAGAAGTCCAGATCTCAATCCAGCAGATACAATTGAGCAGGTTTAGGTCATCCTCAATAGAAGACTGAGAAGTTCAGAAAATCATCCAGCTACTCTTAATGACTTAGGAATCCAACTCAGAGAAATTTTGAGTATGAACCATCGTTGCCGAGGTGTAATTAACGCAAGAGGTGGAAATACCAAGTATTGAATCACTTATCAGCATTCCAGTATTTTGAAAATTGTTCATTTCTCTTCTTTCACATAAGATTCGGTGAAATCCTGAATTTTTCTTCCATTTAATGTGTCTTGTTTCGTTCAAAGCCTTCCCGAGAGAACATAAAAAATAAATTATAAAGTCAATGTAGAGTTAACTTTCATTAAAATTGAGATTTTCAGAATATGCGTCAATTTTTTGGGCAATGTATGTGATTGCCAAACTGTGATTTAACTTTTCTGACTTTTCCTCTGTTGCTGCAACAGAAAAAATATTCTGTAGTACAAACTACTTCGCATTAGAATGAATTCACTCCATTTTCAGTGTTCAATCTGATACCCTCCTCTGCCTTTTCGGCTCTATGTGGCAACAATGGCGCACTTCAAGAATGGAAATTGTGTGTATCATCTTGGGGATTAGGGGTTAAAAGATACGTGGGCAGCGAAACCTCCATATGATTGATAAAATACTTCTGTGGGGATTCTCATTCTTAAAAGTGCTTCATAAAGGAAAACGCAAGATCCAGAGCACAAAGCAAATACGGGCACACCTTTTTGTCGATTGAAAGAGATATATTTGAGCGAAAATCGCCGATTATTCGGTCCGGAGCTAACGTAAATCTTGGATTTACCCTAGATTTATTGTTATGCCTACCACTCTCCTCTGTTATAGATAGTGGAATTGATTTCTTAGAATTACTTCGTGTTTACCCACTGATTTCGACATTTAAAAGGTTCAGTTCCAAAAAATTTTCATTTTCATTTGTGCTCTGAAAAATAAATGAAGCATATGTATGTATGTATGTATATGTGTGCCTTTGCTGCCAATCTGTCGCACATCTGTCAGAAGTTTCTTCAGGAACTGGCTGAACAGGGAATTTTCCTCGGAATGGAGCGCAGGGGTGGGCCTGAGGTGGTCGAGGATTCTCATTGAGAGACCGTCCTCGCGATCTGAGGTCAATAGGCTTCTGCTGCTGGAGAGGAAACAACTCGGTCTGGTGACTGGTGCATTGACTGGTCACATGTTTAACAAGCATTTGAAGAGAATGGGATTGACGAGCTGCTCCCTATGCCGGTGGTGCAGGAGTACTGATGAAACGGTTGAGCATATTTTGTTCAACTGTGGAAACCTTACTGAGTTAAGGTCAACACACCTAGGAAATCCAACACCTTCTATTCCTATGGTGAGAGGGACCACTCCTGGCAGGCTCGCGACATTTCTGTCTTCGTGTCTGAGGAGCTGAGTCTCTATAGAACGATGCGGATGAACATTGGGCCACTAGGCCTCAGTTCGGCCGGTAAGGCACCGCACAGAGAAGAAGAAGCATAAATGTGGTCTTCCATAC
Source organism: Propylea japonica (assembly GCA_013421045.1). NCBI lineage: Eukaryota > Metazoa > Arthropoda > Insecta > Coleoptera > Coccinellidae > Propylea > Propylea japonica. The sequence goes on along the minus strand of CM024248.1, from coordinate 41,906,048 downwards.
AACAAATCATTTGATAATTCGGTGGAGGTCATTTCTGTTTTCGTTCCAATCACACAGATCGTCTTAAATATGAGGCAATTTCAAAAAGTGGGGCATCTATCCGGGTTTTCCCCTACTGGACTATTAATTTCAGAACGAATGTTTTGGAGTTTGCCACAATATCGATAACAAGACCCCGTTGCCGAATTGTAAATGACGTCTCTGCCCCTTTCGCTTGAATGCTAAAATGATCACGTACGATCGGAATTCCAATGGGAATTTCCTAGCAATTAATACAATATCTCCTGGGAGGGATGTTATTATAAAACAGGTCTTGGGGTTCCAGTTTCCGATATCTTCTCATTAATTCGCTCAACATTCTCCTGAAACAAATAATTTTCATCGTGTCATTGCATCAAGACAAGATAATGCAGATATTGGAGTAGAAGCAGCGTTGCCATATTTTTTGGGATAACTGATCAAACCAAATACACACATTGTCGAAAGTCGCGGCCTTTTATCAACGCGCAACTCTCAATTTGTTGGAGGTGACATGACAATTTTTTATGTTTTCACCTCAGAGTAAGAAGTAAACATAAAAATGCCAAAACGCATGAATAGTATTGCATTGTAATCAACCAAGCATAAGAGTGAGATAGTGACGTTGCTCCCATCTCTACCAAAATGTGTTGCCATATTTTACCTTTAGAAATAAACATCTCGGTCGCCACCTCAAGTTTAAAGTGTTGAGGACACTATGGTACCTATTTGGTGAGAAACATAATGTGGTTCATGCATGATGGGACACCAGCACATTTCAGTGAAGAAGCCAGGGAATTCTTGAATAATACATTTAATAATCGAGGGATAGGTAGGGGTGGGCCACAACCATGGCCACCTAGGTCCCCTGACTTAAATAGTTTGGACTTTTTCTTAGGTGGATATCTCAAGAGTTTAGTTTATACCACTACAGTGAACACTGTAGATGAATTGAGGAATCAAATAATAACCTCTTGTGAAACAGTGAAACAGTGCGTGATAATATTCGAAGAAGGGCAGAGGCCTGTATTCTTGCAGGTGTAGGACACTTCCAGCAATTCATTTAGTTTTAAATTGTTCTCTTCTTTTGTAGTTTGATATTGAATAAGCTTGAGTTGAGTCTCAGATGACGAACTATCAAAATAAAAGCAAATTTTCAGCATACCTATCGAGTATTTCAATTATTTTCTTTATTTAGCGAATAACATACAATCGTTCAATAATTTTTCACTCGAAAACGGTTAGAGATACAAAAAAATTACATGCGTCAAAAAAGTTTTTAAATTGAACGAAGATATCAAAAATATTTCTCGCTGATAGGTAAGTGGCGTACCGCGAAAAAAGTTCGAGAGGAAAAAGGAGACATGGCTCCGGAAAAAAAACACCCTGTGGATTCTAGTTAAGATTCAGGACGTGCAATGATGGAGACTGTTGAAAATAGCTCGCATTCCAAATTTGAATATCTCAAAAACTGCAGGAGTTACGAAGAAAAAACCAATTTTTTTGAGAATTTCAACACCCATGTTTATGAAAACTTTTTTCTTAAAATGACATCTAGATTCACCCCTCAAGTTGTGACATACTATTATGTAACAACGACAATTATGTACATTGTCGTTTCGCAGCTTAGATTTCCAACAAAAATATTATTATAAACTACAAAGTTCCGTTGACATCACCGGAAAGAAGACAAAAACAAATTCCGATAATATGGAATGCTTATAGATCGCTTTCTGAACCTCCGCAAAGTTATCAGTAACCTCCTCAAGTCAACCGTCCACGCCGCAAGGTACGCTGCCAGTTTTAAATATCCCTGGAGTAACATAAAAATAACACATTCTCTCATTTCCGTTCCAGTTTCTCAGCGTGCATGTCCATTGTGCAGCTCCTGGCCAAATCCCAAATCACCTAAAGAGAAAGACTGGATCCTATTTCGATATCGCTAAACTTTTCACGTATGGAGGTCTGAAAAATGCCTGGCACGTTCCGGGACACATGTTACCGTGAAAACCCTACAGTTCGTATTCCGTGAAGAAAAAGATACAGAATTTAATAAACGAGAACTAATTACCTGAGGGTAGGGAATGTTGTCGTGTCTAATCTCGATACAAGCAATTAGCCCGAATCTAGAGGAAAAATTACGTTTTATGGGAACGGAATTAGGAATTGCTTCTTGCTCATGTGTTTTGAAGTACAGATGGGGACATTCCATTACATTAGCTTTACTAGATATTGAATTTTGAAATAGTTTCTGGTACCACTCGGTAGATTAAATTTAGAATTGTAGTTCTGTCTTATCCTCAGCGTGATGAAGTGACAGTGTTAGGTTAGGTTAGGATACGTTAGATTAAAACATTAGATGGGGAAATTTCATTGCATTGGTGGCAGTAGATATTGAATTTTGAGGTTGTTTCTGGTACCACTCAGCAGATAAATATTGCTTTGCAATTATGTCTAATCTTCAGAGTAATGCAGTGACAGTGTAAGGTTAGGTTAGGTTGAATTTGATTGGCATGGTCTGGATCCTATTTCGATATCGCTAAATATTTCACGTATGGAGGTCTGAAAACTGCCTGGCACGTTCCGGGACACATGTTACCGTGAAAACCCTACAGTTCGTATTCCGTGAAGAAAAAGATACAGAATTTAATAAATGAGAACTAATTACCTGAGGGTAGGGAATGTTGTCGTGTCTAATCTCGATACAAGCAATTAGCCCGAATCTAGAGGAAAAATTACGTTTTATGGGAACGGAATTAGGAATTACTTCTTGACGGTATGTTTTTGAAGTACTACAGGTGGGGACATTCCATTACATTAGCTTTACTAGATATTGAATTTTGAAATAGTTTCTGGTATCACTCGGTAGATTAAATTTAGAATTGTATCTGTCTTATCCTCAGCGTGGTGAAGTGACAGTGTTAGGTTAGGTTAGGATACGTTAGATTAAAACATTAGATGGGGAAATTTCATTGCATGGTGGCAGTAGATATTGAATTTTGAGGTTGTTTCTGGTACCACTCAGCAGATAAATATTGCTTTGCAATTATGTCTAATCTTCAGAGTAATGCAGTGACAGTGTAAGGTTAGGTTAGGTTGAATTTGATTGGCATGGTCTGGATCCTATTTCGATATCTTTGAATATTTCACGTATGGAGGTCTGAAAACTGCCTGGCACGTTCCAGGACACATGTTACCGTGAAAACCCAACAGTTCGTATTCCGTGAAGAAAAAGATACAGAATTTAATAAGCGAGAACTAATTACCTGAGGGTAGGGAATGTTGTCGTGTCTTATCTCGATACAAGCAATTAGCCCGAATCTAAGAGAAAAATTACGTTCTATGGGAACGGAATTAGGAATTACTTCTTGACGGTATGTTTTTGAAGTACAGGTGGGGACATTCCATTACATCAGCTTTACTAGATATTGAATTTTGAAAAAGTTTCTGGTACCACTCGGTAAATTAAATTTGGAATTGTAATTCTATCTCATCTTCAGCCTGATGAGGTGACAGTGTCAGGTTAGGTTAGATATGGTTAGACTAGCACATTAGATTGGGGCTTAGACAAAGGAAAGTCTAAGGATTGTGGCATTCTATTGCATTGCCACCACTAAATATTCAATTCGAAAATGTTTCTGCTACCACTCGGCGATAAAATTTGAAATTGTAATTATGTCTAATCTTCAGAGTAATGCAGAGTAAGGTACTGGTAATTTTTTCGTCCACAATTTTGTCCTGTGTTTTCGGAAAACCAATTATTGATAAATTTCTAGTTTTCATTTCTTGTTGAAGTTCATCAATTTCATCTTCTTTTTCATTTGACTGTTGGATGAGGTTTATAAGCATTATCAGCTGTATTACGGTTTTCCAAAATTTCCATCACTTTCTCAAAGATTTTTTCCATTTATGAATTCATAACTCCAGCTACTGTTTCTTTGACAATGTCCTTGATTTCAGCTTTATTCTCACTTGTAAAACCTATAATTCTTTATTCAATATTCAGTTCAAAACGTTTTCAGAATTCTTGGCTTTCTCCTTCTCCAGAAACTCCTTTTATAGGTACATTTACCTATACCACAGAAGGGTTCTGGGCCAATGAGTGACATTCGTGCTCCCTGTTTTTCAAGTGAATTGGCCTCTTCTTTTCCTTTGATTCCCGAATTGCCGGGAACCTAGATTGAAAAGACCTTATTTTTCTTGTCTACCTAATCGAGTTTGTTCCGGCACTCCCAGATCATCTTTGAGTCGATGACGTAGGAGCTCAGTGCTTTAATAGCAGCTTGACTATCGGAGTGTATGGCTATATCGCAACTCTGATAGTTTCTTTCTAGATTTATATCTAGACATCTTTCAAGGGCTAAGATTTCCGCTTGAAAGACGCTCAGACAGCAGCCTAGCGACAGTGAATACTTGGTACTTGGCCCGTATATCGCCAGCTCTTGTAGAGATTTTGGAACCATCTGTATACCATTTTACGGTATTTTCTTTGAGGTTAAAGTCGGTGTATTCTCGTTCTCATTTCTCCCTTTCAATTAGCAATGTCTTGAAGTTTTTCTCAGTACCTACTTTCTTTATCATCACATCACTAGGGAGGTTCGCAGATGAGATGTAGTTGCTCAGAGAGGACCACACTTTCTGTTTGAATTATTTTTAATTATTGATTCTTTACATATTTCATTTTTCGAATGATTTCCAGGATAAACTTTCGATCACGCTGAGTTTTTGCATTCATATACTTAGAATGAATTTCAAGTCCTATACAAAATTTTGAAGTGATAGCAATATTGTTCCACCAAAGAACGATAGCTCAAAAGCACCTGCCCACGGCTTTCCTTAATTTTTTTGTCAATTCTTGTTATTCCGTAACTTTGCGATCTCTGACCCAGATCTCCGAGCGAAACATTTTTCATCCGACGTTAGTCGACTAACATGAAAATAAATGATTTATACATCCGAAACTTTCCCGTTTCCAGCGCAATAAGAAATACACCATACATCACAAAGGAAACCTCCGAGTTCAAGAACATCTGTTGTACGAAACAATGTTCGACATTTTCGGTCGAGTTGGGCTTGTTTTGTGAATATAATACAGGGTGATTAACGGCAGTTGGCTCAAGTTTAGACAGATAACCTGTTTGACAATGACGCAGAAAAATTTTGTGTGTAATGTTTTAACCGAAGATTAGGACACTTATACATATTCCATATTCCTTTATTCACTACAAGCAGACCCAACAGACGTTGTTCTGTATACACAAAAATTCATTCAATTCGATCCAGCCGTTTAGTTGCAGAGTAGATGAATAACCTAAATAACGACTACAGCGTCACGTGTTGATCTGATTTGTGATCATAAACATACGGGCATCAGGCAATCCAAAGTACATTCATACATCCCTCATACTTCTTTACCTTCTCTTACCCGCCTAGTGCCTACCTCGGAGACGCATTTTGGTGCGATTTAATCTTCAACCTGCCATATCTTTGATGTATTTATCATAATTGAATGATGTAAAAGGCAATTTCGTTCTAAATTAAATACTGGGTATGAACGACGTATTAAATTGGATAAGGACCAATAGCGTATTCATAAAAAAAATACTTCCAAATAATGCATAACTATTAGAGAGGTACATTTCCGTCATATAATGTTTCCATGTACGTCTTACGGTTTTTGCAGCGCACCTGAAAATAGCTGATCATGGCTGATTTTGGTACTCATATTTATTATCAATGAAGTTATAGTAGGTTTCCTTAATTTTATCGGGTGAAAAGTATAGCCTATGTTACTCAGGGATAGTGTAGCATTCTAAGGGTAAAAGAATTATTGAAATCGGTCTAGTAGCTTATGAGTTAACTCGTATCAAACCCACAAACTCACAAACATACAAAATCTTTCCTCTTTATAATATTAGTATAGATTCAGTTGAAAACGTTTTCAGAATTCTTATGAAACTGATTTATTTATTTTGAAACTGCATGTTATCGTCGTTTGTTAAATATGATGTTACTCTGATGGAATCATACACACAATGTCTCTTATTTTCGAATTTTGATCCGAAAATAGAAATTTTGTGGTAATAGTCTTATTGCCCCAAGAATGAACGTGCACTAGAAAGCTCCTGCTCAGGGCTTTTCTTGAATTTTTCGTTCTTCTTAAACGAGTGCTTTATCGTTTTACCGAAATGTCTCTTTTTTTCGAATTTTGAGCCGACAATGGTCTCAAACGATAGAGTTCGACTCCCTGCCTGATGACAAATCCGTGGTCAAATTCGATTCTGTTCGTGGGGCCGGCCGTTAGCACTATAACTTTAGAAGGGATTGTCCTGAAAACTTGGAATTTTCAGGGTGAGTTCGGGTCCCAAATGCCTCGGTTGAGTTCGTTAACCAGCAAAATCGTACAGGGTGTGTTTTTCAATATCTAAGACAAAACAGAACCAATTGCAATGGAATATTGCGGCCGAATAAAAGATGCTCATAATGAAACTCAGGTAAAATTATGTGGCCATAGTGTGCATAAAACCATAAAAAATCAATTGGAATATTTTAAAGAAGAAACTTCATACTTTCATAAAAAGACATCCGATTCGAGTGAAATTCATTTTTCTTCTTCTTACGAGCACAAAAGTGCTTCGAGTGCTTTCACGAGCACTAAGCACAAGACTTCGGCACAGCTCTGCCGACGGTATATTGGCAGACTGCTTTACCAGTAGCATTTATGAAGAAGTAAATTTTTTAATGATTCGTCTTATAGTGATTTCAGAGAGACGATTATGTAACTCATTAAATTCACGTTATTTTCTAAAAATACTTTTCAAAGAAGGCCTAATTAATTTATTTCTTGTAGTTTATAGGTTTGTTCCAACTCAAGAATTGACCGTACAATGATCGTCAGGATTCTGCGCAATAGATAAAAATGTGTTCCAACTGAAAATGTATCGTTTGAGAACGGTTTCGTTTTTGTTCCATCCTGCTTCGGGACCGTGAGTGGAACGGTTTTGTGATCGTCATTTCGATCCCTGGTCTGGAGCAGGTACTGTTTGGACGGTTCTTGTACGGTCAAAGTTTAGACGTGCGCATAAGATCGATTACTAACAGTTTGGTGACCGTCAAATTACCGTACAAGAGTCAGCTGTTGGAACAAACCTATAATTAGCCTTTTCATTTGAATGCGCATCTAAAAATACAAATCGACGTCTCCAAGCGTTTTTTCCTATACGTTTCCATTTATTCGTTATCGAATTTATTCCATTTGACTGTTACTAACTGTATAAATGGATGTTTTATCTACATGGAGGCAAATAATTGCATTGAAAGCCAAATTTTTTTTTAACACTCAGTTTTCAAAGTCATCGATGAATTTCACATTTAAATAAGTTAGGTTAATCTGTTTTATCTCTTGTAATTTAGGAAAATTGGTACTTGATAATCGCAAAGTTGATGCAACACTCATACGTAGAAACAAATAAGTTTTTGTTACACATATTGTCCGTGAGTATTTTTCTGATAGTGGCACCATTCGTACGGAGCACATCCTCTTCTGAAAAGGGGGGTCTCCGGTGTCCCCTGTGCCATTATATATTCTTCGTAGCAAGAATCGTCACCAGCATCTCTTCTTCTTCTCTGTGCGGTGCCTTACCGGCCGAACTGAGGCCTAGTGGCCCATTGTTCACCCGCATCGTTCTATAGAGACTCAGCTCCTCAGACACGAAGACAGAAATGTCGCGAGCCTGCCAGGAGTGGTCCCTCTCACCATAGGAATAGAAGGTGTTGGATTCCTAGGTGTGTTGACCTTACTCAGTAAGGTTTCCACAGTTGAACAAAATATACTCAACCGTTTCATCAGTACTCCTGCACCAACGGCATAGGGAGCAGCTCGTCAATCCCATTCTCTTCAAATGCTTGTTAAACAGGTGACCAGTCAATGCACCAGTCACCAGACCGAGTTGTTTCCTCTCCAGCAGCAGAAGCCTATTGATCTCAATCGCGAGGACGGTCTCTCAATGAGAATCCTCGACCACCTCAGGCCCACCCTGCGCTCCATTCCGAGGAAAATTCCCTGTTCAGCCAGTTTCTGAAGAAACTTCTGACAGATGTGCGACAGATTGGCAGCGAAGGCTCCGGACCAACAAATGCTAATCCGGCTCCCCGCCTAGCCAGTTCATCTGCCTTGACGTTACCAGGGGCCTGTAACACAAGCACTACAAGTCCTACAATTGTAAGAATCTATTCTACACTTGTAACTGTTTCATAACACAAACCATCTTGTAATTACAAGTACGGACTAGTAATTACTTCAAAATCTCTACATATGTAAACTTTTTCTGTAACATAAAGTTCACACTTGTATAATCGTGTCACGGATTTTTCTACAAGTGTAGATAATGTTTTACATATCTCCAACTCTAGGTAGATACAACACATTTTAATGTATTTGTAAAAATTAACAAAAAATCACAACTGAGTAATTATATGTTCCTTATAAGGGATTGTACCCAACTACTATCACAAATTGAAAAGCGCAGCCCCATTTTCATCTTCTTTATATTGTGGTAACGATGCCGTGAACTCTGACATGGGCAGTTGGAGCTCTTGTTCTAATTTTACAATTTCCAGTTCAGTTTTGTGGTTCTTCAACCTTAGATATTCTACTTGCAAAGCAAGCTCTTCTTGTTTTATCTGAGCAACTTTTTCCGAATCGGAATTATTGACTCTATCTCGCTTTCTTTTTCCTGTATAATAATGCATTTTTCTATTATTATTTTGCTTCGAAAAGAATTAGGTACCATTGAATTGCTTTGGAATAGATGGGGTTTCGTGAGCACTGATTGGTCCACTTTTATTGGCAATATATTCAGCATTATTATTCTCTACATCAGTTTACCGGCTTGGTTGCTTGAGTTTTTCGAAAGACTCAGCTACTCCAAGACCGCATATTACAGGAGAGTCTTTCCCAACTATTTCCAGTACAATTTTTTCCACTTCCGTTAGATTCCCCATTCCACCAGAGCCAGTTTTCTTCGCATTATCAATTTTAATCTATAAATATGTACCATATGTCGATAAGAATAATCTTGCAAGTTCCAAGTTTTGCTGACCATAGCAATTCTCTTCAAATTCTGCCATATCTAATGTATCCTTTACATAAGTCCAATCTTTATCCGCTGGTACTTAACAATTACTTTGAGCCAAATTGGCCATTTCTTTCCACTTTTCTACTTTATCTTGCTTTCTCAGTTCATCCGAGAAAGCTCCGAAAAATATGTGTCTATATTTTCTCTTACCTTAATTAAAAATTGCATTTTACGTTCGAAAACAATTTGTTTTGAAGACATAATGCAAACAGAAGAGCCGCAATACTACTTATATTGACAAGTAATGTCATATAGTAGGAATCAAATAATAATTAATTCTATGATATTTGCATTATATGTAGCTACACATGTACAAAATTATTTAATTTCTACAATTGTAGCCATTCGCATTGTGACATCGAATTGGGTTGGACTTGTAGTTACAGGCAAATTACTTGTAACTTGTAGACTTGTTACACTTGTAAGAATTGTGTTACAGGCCCCTGGTATATCCGCATGAGCCGGACACCAGATTACTTTCAAAAAGTTATCAGAGCCCAGCCCACGCAGAGCTTTCCTGCATTCTTCTACCAAAAGAGAATCAACTCTAACATCAGATAGAGATTTCAGAGTTCCCTGGCTGTCGCAACATACCTATAAATGTGCTGGCCAGAGTATCCTCTGCGAATGTTTTCCAGTGCGCATGCAAGAACCGCAAATAGATCCAGCATCTATATCGCAAGTTTTAGTATTTGTTTCATTGCCGTAACGACAGGGGGATTTCGGATCGGTACTGCTGCAATATTGGCATTCCAGACTATTCACGTGGAAAAAAATGCACAACAACAAACACTGTAGATATACGGCAAAAATCATTGAAATGCATGTTGATACCTAAAATTTTCAACTATTTTTACCCCTATATCTACAGTATTTGTTGTGAATTTTTTCCACGTGAATAGTCTGGAATGCCAATATTGCAGCAGTACCGATCCGAAATCCCCCTGTCGTTACGGCAATGAAACAAACACTAAAACTTGCGATATAGATGCTGAGGACGATTCTTGCTACGAAGAATATATAATGGCACAGGGGACACCGGAGACCCCCCTTTTCAGAAGAGGATGTGCTCCGTACGAATGGTGCAACTATCAGAAAAATACTCACGGACAATATGTGTAACAAAAACTTATTTGTTTCTACGTATGAGTAGAACTTTTCGATTATTAAGTACCAATTTTCCTAAATTACAAGAGATAAAACAGTTATACAGGGTGACTGGTGACGTAAGGGACAACGGCTAACTGGAGATAGAGGACCTCAAACTGAATGAGAATTGAGGGTTTAAATGTCCCATAAGGCTATTAGTTTCAGAGATACAGGGTGTTTTTTGCAAAAGTGCTAAAACTATAAACTTCCATATCTTCGTCAATATGGCAAATTTTTCGCTGATATTTGGCAAGCTTGCTACTATACATATTCTCCATCAGATCGACAAGAAAAAATTCTCAAAAATTGCAGGTCCGTATTCAAAAATTTCCATTTCCGTGTCAGGTGAGAAATATCACTCGGTATATGAAATAAAAAAAATTGAATTGGGAAATTGGAATCTGCAAAAAACACTGAGTAAAAAATTGTTTTTAGTTTTAATGGCACAAATTTTTTAAAGTTTTTATGATATGTTGAAAGTCGAAGATTACAATTTTTTTATATTGAATTCAAGAAACACACTATTCCTGAAAGAAAAAAACACTGAATTTGAGATGCTTAAATAATCCTGACGCATTTTGAATATTCCTTCACATCTTGAAATACTTTTTCATTAAATTTTCTATCAATATTATAAGAAAAACTCAAAGAACAATACAAACACAAAAAGAGTAACAGTAGCACATATGGTTCATAAAAAAATCAAATAAACAAATGCTTGATATGCGAGAGCCATTTCCCTCACACACTTATTGGCTTTTTTGAACAATAATTGAAGTACTTTTCATATCCACAAGATGAAAAATTACTTTTGATAGAACAGTAACACTAGATTTCAGCTCGAGAAAAGTTGGACTTTCTTCTCAGAACGCCTGAACAATAATCCATCTGATACTTATTCTTTCAACAAAATTTATTTTTCTATTAAATAATGCAATGATTCATGAGAAAACAACTAAGCAAATGCTCGAAATCAGAGCATTTCCTTCAACGCATTTATTTGCTCTCTTGAACTCCAATGATTTCTTTCTCTTCTGAGATGAGGATTATTCTGAGACTAATATTATATCCGTTCATTTTGCGCAATCCAAAAACAAGTATCATCTACATATTCTTCATTCGTGAATATTGAAGGCATTTTTCAATAGATAAACAAACGACAAAATTCCCAATAATTCACAATCAATGAATGTATGAATATAAACGTCATTTTTTGAAATATGCCTACTCTGTGTAGTAGGATGTATTTTATTTATAATGAATAATAAACCTCTTATTGTAAAAAATCACTTGTTTCCCCAATATTCTGTTTGCATTAAAGAAATTCATATGCTTCTCAAAAAAAGATGAAGTTGCTACACCTAAGTACATATTTTAGAGGAAAATAAGTCCTCAAAATTCATTGAAGAATAAATTTTGTTGAAAACATAAGTACCAGATGGATTATTGTTGAGGGGATCTGAGAAGAAAGTCAAACTTTTCTCGAGCTGAAATCCAGTGTTTCTGTTCTATCAAGAGTATAATTTTTCATCTTGTGGATATGAAAAGTACTTCAATTGATCAAAAGAGTCATTAAGTGTGTGAGAGGAATGGGTCTCGCATATCGAGCATTTGTTTATTTGATTTTTTTATGAATCATATGTGCTACTGTTCCTCTTTTTGTATTTCTATTGTTTTTTTAATTTTTCTTATAATATTGATAAAAAATTAATAAAAAGGGAGTTCAAGATGTGAAGGAATATTCAAAATGCGTCAGGATTATTTAAGCATCTCAAATTCAGTGTTTTTTCTATAAGAATAGTATGTTTCTTGAATTCGATATGAATAAATTGTAATATTCGACTTTCAACATATCATAAAACATTAAAAATTTGTGCCATTCAAACTTAAAACAGATTTTCACTCAGTGTTTCTTGAAGATTCCAATTTTCCAATTCATTTTTTTTATCTCATATACCGAGTGATATTTCTAACCTGACACGGAAATGGAAATTTTTGAATACGGACCTGCAATTTTTGGGATTTTTTCTTGTTGATCTGATGGAGATTATGTATATTAACAAGCTTGCCAAATATCAGCGAAAAATTTGCCATATTGACGAAGATATGGGAGTTTATAGTTTTAGCACTTTTGCAAAAAACACCCTGTATCTCTGAAACTAATAGCCTAATGGGATATTTAAACCCCCAATCCTCATTCAGTTTGAGGTCCTTTATCTCCAGTTAGCAGTTGTCCCTTACGTCACCAGTCACCCTGTAGATATATCAATTGATGTTATTTTATCATTCTGACGTTGTCAACTTTAACTTCAATGAAATGTTTTTTATATATTATATAAATGGATGTTTTATCTACACGGACACAAATAATTGCATTGAAAGCCTATTTTTTTAAATACTTAAATTTTCAAAGTCGATAAATTTCACATATAAATAGGGTAGAATAAAAATGGTTGAAGAGTATTCTGTGGGTGTTCAATTTTAGGTATCAACATGTATTTGCTTCATTTTTGCCTAATATCTCTACTATTTCTTGTGCAATTCCTTTTCCACGTGAGTAGTCTGCAATGCCAATATTGTAGCAGTACCGATCCGAAATCCCCCTGTCGTTACGGCAATGAAACAAATACTAAAACTTGCGATATAGGTGCGGGTGACGATTCTTGCTACGAAGAATATATAATGGGACAGCCGGCACAGGGGAGACCGGAAACCCCCCTTTTCAGAAGAGGATGTGCTCCGGACAATTGGTGCGACATACAGAAAGATAATCACGGACATAATTTGAAAGATTGCAGAACATGCGACGACGACAATATGTGTAACAAAATTGCATTTGGTTCTACATGTAAGTATTGTAACAGTTAGTAAGCATCAACTTTTTCGATGATTAAGTACTCTCCTAAATTGAAAGAGATGAAACAGTTATATACAGGATTTTTCAGAATAAGATTCAGAAAATTCGGCGTCTTAATCCTTAGATGATTTCATGATATAGAGTTCATATTGACTATGGGTCTATGGTCTATGACGCATTTTTTTGAGATACGAGTTGTTCGAATTCGAACAAAAAATTGTGTTTTCGAAAATATTTTCGACACCGTATACGATTTTTCCTTGTTCTTTTGGTAGTTTATGAGTACGCATTGAAATACAGTAGAGACTCGATAATCCGGAGAACGATAATCCGGATATCTCACTAGTCCGGATTGACGTCAAAGTTGTACTATCACTATCACTACATAGTATAAAACAAAGTCGCTTTCTCTGTCCCTATGTCCCTTTGTATTCTTAAATCTTTGAAACTACGCAACGGATTTTGATGCGTTTTTTTAATAGATAGAGTGATTCAAGAGGAAGGTTTATATGTATTATAATATCCATTAAATAGTGGAGAAGTACTGTTAATTTTGAGGTTTCTAATGTGATGTCGTACCGTGCGAAGCCGGGGCGGGTCGCTAGTGTTCTTATAATCCGGATTGCAAAACTCAATAATCCGAATTTCCGATCGTTGCATGCGTGATTTTCGGTTCTAACTAGTCTAGGTATTTTTATTATTTTGGCATTCGTTGGGTGCACAATGGTGAAGCAGAGCATGTTATACTTTGTCTATCAAACAAAAAAAATGAGATTTTAGACAATAATAATCAATTAGTGGAAATGGAATGTTTCTACCTCCAAAGTGTTGAGCTCTGATACAGCCTTGGTTCAAAATGCTGTCAAATTAACAAAACTGAAATACCGAAAAGGCCTTTAGGCACAATATTGTTAGATACTCGAAGACGGATATGGTGTTGGCAAATACATTCAGATCATAAATCAATCCGATGCAGTTCTTTCAACTCCATAATTCATGGCAATTACTGAAACGCAGCTACTGAAAGATATCTTTAAGCATTCTGTTTCTCTTAAAGTGAAAAATTACGAAAAATATCTGATTATTTCAAATAATGTATAGTCCGTTCACGAAAGGTTGAGAGCATAGTAGGCGTTTCTTTATTTATCTGAAGTTGGCAGTATTTACTGTCATAAAGTAAAATAAAGTCAACGTTGCCAAATGTACTCGGCCTCGTCCGACGAGCTTGCGAGTTATCAGAGAACTCTATGCAATATTGACAACATTGCGTATCAATCTGTCAAAAAAATAAACATTATAACCTAAAATTTTAATATAAACAGTGGAATATGCCAAATTTCCATGGCCAACCGACGGCTCAACCTTTCGTGAACGGAGTATATTTGTTTTGTGATTTCGACAATAAAGCCTATATTTATCACAATCGTTTATTCAATTGCATTTTTAATAAATTTTAAGACGCGATATTCCGGATTTCTTATTAATCCGGATTGGCCCTAGCATTAATTGATTCGGATAATCGAGTCTCTACTGTATATTTTTTTAAGTCAAAATAATTTTCTCCAGTGGTGTCCGTACAGATATCGCCCGAATGAATTTGGGGAAAAAATTGGTACGCCAGTGCTTTTATTCAAGTACACAATTCTTTTCGTAATCACCACATAATTCTTCATAAGCAAGGTAGGTATCTTTATTTGCGAAGAATACTTTCTGGGATAAAAAATGAAATGCTTTTACATCTAAGACAGTTACGAGTTCTTCGAAAATCGTCTTGACGCAGATTGAGGCAGCACAGTCCCTTCAATTTCAAGAAAGTGTGGTGTATAAACCACAACGCGTTTCTTTTCATAATTGGGACATCTTCCAACAGGAAGAAAGGCTAAACTAAACTAAATATCAATTTTCATGCAAAATTGCCATAGAGTAAACAGAACCATAAAAAATTCAATTGGAATATTGAAAAGGAGAATCTTCATATAATTTCTGTAAGTTATATATTCAGAAAGTAATTGCTGTTCGAACATGACCCTTATGAAAATTGATAAAATGGAAACACCTCAGTACTGTACTTTCGATAATTTTCAATGATCAAACAAACAAAGTAATCATAAAAATTGCTCAAAATGGCCGGCTTTACTCTGTAGACAGGCAGTGGCCTTCATGACGACCTGTCTTGTGTCTTTTGCCCGCGTAGTGATCATGTTCGAACAGCAATAACTCTCATATTATGTAACTTACAGAAATGATGTACTTGTTGTTTTGTAGCTAATATCCTTGCGTGTTGAATCATTGAAAAAAAATACTTCAATGTGTTTGTTCTTGTTCTATTGTGGATTTACTAAGAAAATCAGTACATATTTTCACTAAAACTTTTTTAGAGAATTTTCTTATGGTGTTTTCAAGTCGAATGTTTTTATATTGTTATACTTCAATAAGAGGTGGTAGTATCATCTTTCAAAAACCATTCTTTTAACATCTGTAGGACCTTCATGTTCAAAGAAATCGATATTATTTGGAAGGGTCAACGAAAATAAAAGAGTAAATTTCAAATTGGGGCTACTCCAAAACTAAGGGAGAAAACTTCCAAATTTGGGTGTTTGTCGATAATATTAGGTGTATTTGATGCCCTTAAATTATCGCTAAGTCATGATCAAACAAACTGTATATTTATATTATATATATAATATATAACACAATATCCGTCGAGTGAAATTTATTTTGTGAACCAAGACTGATGTACAGAATGTTCATGCAAGATTTTTAGAGGATCGCATCATCAGACAGAACTAATCATTATAATTTTTTTGTTATCTATTTTTAACATATTTCATATTTGAGCGCTCGTCCTCTTTGAACGAGTTCTATATCATTTTGCCCCAATGTATGAAATTTTCGTCTCAAACCATAGGGTTCTACTCCCTGATGACGAATTCGTGGTCAAATTGAAATTTCAACTTTCAACTGCTTCAAAGTTTTACCAACTGTTTAAAAATATTTTCAACTACCTCAAAGTTTTTCCAACTACTTCGAAACTTTTTTCAACTACTTCAAAAATTTACCAACTGCTTTGAAAATTTGCCAACTCTGTTCAGCATTGGGGGGATCGTCGCCTTCCTTCCCTCCTTTGGGCCCGTCGGTGTCTATCTCCAACTGTTCAACTAAATCATCGAAAACATTTTAGAACATTAAGTGCGTGTAACGAACCCTAACGTTATTGGAACTTTTCAGTTTGTTATTGGTTTCGTTTAAGAGGCTGGTTTTAAGGCTTGTAATTTATTTTCATTTGTATTATGTTTTATGCAATTTGTTTGTCTTTCTTTTTCATTGTATACATGCTTAAATCAATATAATAAAAATTAATTCATTTTCTGCAACTTGAAATCATATCTACATGAATTTTCATCACAAAAATCTCATTCAATAGTTATTTTTGTATCTAGTGCGCGAAATGCTACTTTGGTGATCGAGAACTGATTTTTTTAACGAGGCGCAGCCGAGTTAAAAAAAATAGTCGAGATCACCAAAGTATTTCGCGCATGAGATGCAAACAAAATTTTTTCTACAAACGCTTAGCTTAATATGGAAAAAAATATTGAACTGGTTCGAACTGTTTTTCCAAATCAAGTAATTAGGTATTATAACTATGGGCAATATATTCTATGTTGAAAGCAACACTCCAAGTTAAAGAAAACGTGGATTTCAAGAAATTTACCAAGTTAAAATATAAAAATCCCATATAGTTTACATGCAGTGTGCGAAGTAAGTACTTCGCGCACGGTGTCATAGTAACGAAGGAAATGAAAAAAGGGTCACTTCGCATATTCTTGCCAATGCGCGAACCTTGTCATTTTTTGATGTTTGTAGAAAAACTATATTTTTTTGCAATTTAAGTCAATATCCCTAACTCATGTGGAGCAATTTATTTGTGATTGCATAAGGATTACACAGTAATACAAGCATTGTATTTTAGCATTGATCAAGAGGCAGTGCAGAACATGCTTTGCCAGGAGCATCAATAGTGAATGCAGACTTGGTGGCATGGATTTCGACAAAACGACATGTAGGGAGGGTCAAAAATGCGTCTCTTCCTACTTCATTCTTGGTATAGACGAAGACCATTACTACAGGGGATGTGAGCGGAATGATTATTGTACCAAATTGAAGAGCAAATATGGAAATGATTTGAAGACATGTTATTTCTGTGAAAACGACTTATGCAACAGTTGGGAAATGCCTGTTTCTAATTAAAATTAAATTTTTCCTTGTTTCGAAATAAAGATGCACGCCTTTTTTGTTTTTTTCAATGGAACTTGGGGAAGAAATTGAATAAAGAATCTATTTTGAGCAGTTTACTTGTCCTCTATGAAAAATGCCAATAAAGTGCCTTCGACACATCACCAAGCATTTAAAAAATAACTGAATTATTGATGAGCTTGCTGGGTTAGCATCGTTTTCTGAACAGCATGCTCTCAAACTTAATATTAATAGTAATTTAATGGACTAGTTTATAAATGGTAGCAATTCAATTTCGCTCCGTCAAGTCAAAAGTTTTTGCATGCTTTTTCATATTGGGAAAAAAATCCAATGTGAATATTTTGAGAGCTATTGGTTTCGTTTTATCTAATCATAAATTGTGCCTTCATTTTAAAATCTCAGACCTGCCCTAAAAAAGTTTTTGAGCTGTTTCTTCCTGAAGTTATTATGTTCACGTCCGGAATTCATAAATGGATAAAATGAAACCAACAGCCCTCAGAATATTCCAATTGTATTTATCGTTTTCCGATATAAACAGGATCGTCAAAGCTTCTTCTGCCACCTTATATAGTAAAACCATGAAACAACTCAAGAAATAGGGTCAAATTTAATATAGTAAGTCGAGATCATAAATTAGAAAAATGATGTCAAAAATTATCGAAATGCTCGAATTCGAATAAACGGTTTCTGAATCCTATGACGATTACAACAGAAAATTATACCTATAGATATGTCAAATACATAGCTATAGTCCGTTCACGAAAATTTGTGCCGTCGGTTGGGTCATGACAATTTGGCATATTTCACTGTGTAAATTAAAATTTTAGGTTATGTTGTTCATTTTCTTGTCAGACTGATACGTAATGTTGTCAATATTGCAATAGAGTTCTCTGATAACTCGCAAGCTCGTCGGACGAGGTCGGGTACATTCGGCAACGTTGACTTTGTTTTACGTTATGACAGTCAATACTGCTAACTTCAGATAAATAAACAAACGCTTACTATGCGATCAAACTTTCGTGAACGGACTATACCTACAACTTAACGTAATAGAACATTCTCACAGAGACTATTCAGATCCTTAGCTGCATTACAAATCATACTACAGTAGAACTCCAATTATCCGAACTCCGACTATCCGAATCGCCGATTATCCGAAGCACTTTCTGAAAAAAAATTGTCCAAAAAACAGCTTACATTGACGGAGATGTTTGAAACAATGAGTTTTATTTCTAAACTTGTACATAAGTACATTTTATTTATATTTAAAACATGTGAAAATATCATGTTTCTTTCATTTAATTCGATAAAAAAAATAGTGCAATATCAAAACGTATATTGTATAAATGTATATGTATAAATGGATGTTATTTTATCATTCCTACGTTGTTAACTTCAACTTCTATTAGATGTTTTATCTACACGGATACAAATAATTGCATTGAAAGCCTTGCTTTTTTGAACACTTACATTTTCATTTTGATTGCATTAAAAGCCTATTTTGTTTTTAACTCCCAAATTTTAAAATTCATAGATAAATTTTACATATAAATAGGTTAGAGTGAAAATAGTTGAAGAGTATTCTGTGGGTGTTCAATTTTAGGTATCAACATGCATTCGCTTCATTTTTGCCTGATATTTGCAGTATTTGTTGTGCAGTTTTTTTTTCATGTGAATAGTCTGGAATGCCAATATTGCAGCAGTACCGATCCGAAATCCCCCTGTCGTTACGGCAATGACACAAACACTAAAACTTGCGATATAGATGCTGAGGACGATTCTTGCTACGAAGAATATATAATGGGACAGGGGACACCGGAGACCCCCCTTTTCAGAAGAGGATGTGCTCCGTACGAATGGTGCGACATACAGAAAGGTATTCACGGACATAATTTGAAAGATTGCAGAACATGCGACGACGACAATATGTGTAACAAAAACCCATTTGGATCTACGTGTGAGTATGCATCAACTTTTTCGATGATTAAGTACTACTTCTCCTAAATCAAAAGATATAAAACAGTTATACAGGGTGTCCGGGGAATAACTGTACATACTCTTACCAGAGATAGAGTTGCACTAGCTGACCACTGATTGACTATAAAAAATTTATTTCTGGATTTCCCTAGAAAACTACAGGGTGTTTTTCCAACTTCATGGAAATACCTAGACCATCATAAAATCCAAACTTATTGACGGATATTATTGAAACTTGGGGGGTTATTGGCACATGCTAAGGTCGAGTCAGAAAAACATCAATTATTTCATTATTCCAGGGCCGGACTCATTAATCTTCATTTAAAGTGTTCAGGGTAAAAAAAACACTTGTATTTCGAATTACGGATATTTGATTCGCTTTTTAGAAAGAAGCTAAATTATGCTTCAATTTGTGGTATCGCTTAAAGTTGTCACAAAAAATTAATTATTTTTTATGAATTTTTGAATTTGGAAAAAGTTTGAAAAAGTGAATTTATTTACCTGAACAGGACTTAGGCACCTTGTGGAGGTCGAAAATAAATAATAAATTTCTTAAAAATTATAGTTATTTTTCCACAATTAATGAGAAAGTTAGAAACTGAGGTGGAATTCTAATGTTAAATCTAAATCTCAATGTTAACAACACCTTAATATCAGACAAATTAACTGGTAAGTTGGTCTATACCACAGTTTCCGCACATTTTTTAGTTTTTAATCTGTATATTTTTGAGTGAACTAGTGTATAGTCATCGTATTTATTGTTTTATATTTATTATCATGTGTAAAAGTGTTTTATTTTAATTACATTATTGAATATTTAATCATACAACTCATCTCTGGTGTTAGCTGTCATTCTGATTGTTTTTACTAAGTGTTACTGGTGATTTTTTATATCTATATCTTGTATTTGTAGCCTTGAAAAAGTTCGAATATACGGACGAAACGTCGGCATTTAGTTCAGCTCAGTCTTGTTCTGTACCACCTGTCCTAGCTCCTGTTAGATTACTCAGCATAAATAATAAATTTTCTTTAAAAAGTCACTGAAGGTGAGGAAGACTATAATAATTTGTTGATATACTGGGTGGCCACCCTAGACACGGATCTCATTGCGATAAAGTGAATGAAGGTATATTGCGAAAAACAAATTATTGGCGACATGTATAGGGTATACATAAGCATATTTCAAAATTATTCGTATGTATACCGGGTGTTCATTGGAAGAAGTGTCACTTTGGTCTATATCTTTGTTGTCGAACACCCGGTATACATACGAATAATTTTGAAATATGCTTATGTACACCCTATACATGTCGCCAATAATTTTTTTTCGCAATATATCTTCATTCACTTCATCGCAATGAGATCCGCGTCTAGGGTGGCCACCCAGTATATCAACAAATTATTATAGTCTTCCTCACCTTCAGTGACTTTTTAAAGAAAATTATTATTTATTTTCGACCTCCACAAGGTGACTAAGTCCTGTTCAGGTAAATAAATTCACTTTTCGAACTTTTTCCAAATTCAAAAATTCATAAAAAAATAATTTTTGATGTGACAACTTTAAGCGATACCACAAATTGAAGCATAATTTAGCTTCTTTCTGAAAAGCGAATCAATTATCCGTAATTCGAAATACAAAGTGTTTTTTTTTTACCCTGAACACTTTAAATGAAGATTAATGAGTCCGGCCCTGGAATAATGAAATAATTGATGTATTTCTGACTCGACCTTAGCATGTGCCAATAACCCCCCAAGTTTCAATAATATCCGTCAATAAGTTTGGATTTTATGATGGTCTAAGTATTTCCATGAAGTTGGAAAAACACCCTGTAGTTTTCTAGGGAATCCAGAAATAAATTTTTTATAGTCAATCAGTGGTCAGCTAGTGCAACTCTATCTCTGGTAAGAGTATGTACAGTTATTCCGATTCCGAAAAGTCGGCGTCTTAATCCTTGGATGATTTTATGATAAAGAGTTCATATAGACTATGGGTCTATGTGGTCTATGACGCATTTTTTCTGAGATACAACGTATACGATTTTTCTTTGCGTTTTTGGTAGGTTAGAGTTCGCATTGAAAGACATTTTTTATTCAAAATAATTTTTAATTTTCTCCAGTGGTGGTTGTACACATTTCTGCTCGACTAAATTTGATGAAAAACATTGGTACGCCAGTGCTTTTATTCAAGTACACGATTATTTTCGTAATCACCAGATAATTCTCCGTTGGCAAGGTATCTTTGAATTTATTACCTGCGAAGAATACTTGCTGGGATAAAAATGAAATGCTTCTACATCTAAGACAGTTACGAATTCTTGCGGCAGCACAGTCCCTTCATTTTCAAGAAAAGAAGTGTGGTGCATAAACCACAACGCGTTTCTTTTCATAATGGAGACATCGGATGCTTTCCTGTACCTTGTGTGCCCACCCAACTAACACATAAAATTTGTTTAAGGATAGAATTGATCTACAATAGATTCATAACAGCATTGCATATATCTGAATTGTTTTTTACTAACTAAAGAGGAACTGTATTGTCATATTAGCCAACAAATTTTAAAAAAATATTGCTTAAATATTTATATAACGTCCAGCTCCTGGGCGACTTGTTGCCAATCCGGGGATTCCCTTAAATCCTGTACAGGACCGATTGTGCAGTATGGGTTACAACAGAACTGAGTCCTTATGCCATGTAGTGCGCAAAAATGTCCTGCTGCACACTGGAAGGGGATCCGTTGACACGACCATCTTGTCAATACAGTTGGTAGGTTCGCCGAAGGAAAAGGGTGGTGGTTGACGCGACTGTTTCCTGGAGGAACCTAACTCTCTGTCGGTGGCTGCTCAAATAAAGTTATAGCGAGCCAAGGTTCATCCATACCATGACGACCGCGATCCCCTGGTTGTAGGTGCTAGGGGCACCTGGTGCGAGGATAACTCGGTGCTTTCTATCATCTTGGGATTCACGCTCCAGGTGACAAAGACCATAAGGGGCAGCATAATGGTCTGGAGTCAATTCATGAAGACCTCTTGAAGGGGGTGCCCAACAACCAATTAAAAAAAACTTATGTTGAAATCCACACTGTATTTCATTTTTTCGATTAAGTCTCTCACCACGCCACAAAAACCAATTGTGTTGGATCCTGCAAATACGCGTCTTACTTGCTGCTTCGCCACAAATTGCGCTACGCTGCGTAAGTATCTCTGGTGTGCGGGTATTCATAAGGATTAAAGGGAACGATATTCTAATGATCCACATTTGTGGCGCCGCAAATGTACGCTCGGCGTGCGGCCTGCCTAAGAAGGGAGTCCGTTAAAAAAATCTGCTACACGATAATAATGCTCCACAAGAGTTAGGTCTATCGTATTCAATCGTTTTGAAAAGTATATAACATTCGAGAAAATCGCTTTAAAATCATTCAAAACTCAATAACAACTTGAATCGATCCAATAAAAATCAGTATAATACATTTCTTCAATCTGGTCGCCTTTTTTCTGAAGTTTGGTTCTTTGCATATGCTCCATGAATGTTCTTGTTTTCAAGTGGAGTCAGTTTATCGGCTCCGATTTGAAAAGAGTTTTCTGAAAATGCCAAGACGTAAATTAACAAAGACTGAGTCTAATAGGGCTATCGGAATGCTATAGAGTGGCCTAATTCAGGTTGTTGTTGCGGAAAGGCTCCAAGTCAGCAAAAGTGTGATATCTCGACTTTGGAATACGTTCAGGGAGACAGGTTCCGTGTTGGAAAGACCAATACAAGGCTTAAATAAGCGACAAAAAACAACAGCTAATCAGGCTCGTTTCATCAACGTTACGGCGAGAACAAACCCTACATTACGTGTAGAAAGCTACGGAATACTCTTCAAAATGCAGGTGGGGTCCAAGTTTCCATAGAATCGTTCAGACGACGATTGAGAGAGGTGAATCTAGGTTCTAGACGTCCATTAAGAGGAGTTCCATTAACACGTAACCATAAGCGTCAAAGACAGGAATGGGCAAGGCAACATATCAAGTGTAACGATCAATAGCGTAGTGTCCTTTTCACTGATGAATCCAGATATAGACGATTTTCAGATTCTCGAAGAATAAGGGTATGGACAATCCCACGCATACCCCGTAATCGTCGCTATGTCCAAGAAGTCCATCCATTCCGAGGGGGTAGTGTTATGGTATGGGCCAAGGTATGTTTCAACAGGCGCACAGATCTGCACATTTGTCCTGGAAAAATGACCGCCTTACAATATAGGAAGCATATGCGCGCGAGGAGCTTGGTATTCCACATTTACAAATACCTATGCACTCACCAGATTTGGATTGCTCAGAAAATGCATGGGATAAGCTCCAAAGAATATCAGATAATTATCAACCTACCCCAATATCATTAAATGACCTGAGAGAGATTCTGCCCAGTTTATGTTCACCTCGTGTGTAGTATGCAAGAAATATGTCAAGCTGTTATTGATGCCGGTGGATGCCATACATTCTATTGCCATTCTGAAAATGCTTGAATTCTCTGAGAATTCAATTTCGTTATTGTTCTCGATTTTTCTTAATCACCCTGTATACGCTGCACACTACAGGCTAAAATTTATATAATAAAAATAATTCATTTCCTGCAACTTGAAGTCATATTAATATGAATTTTCATCACAAAAATCTCATTTAAACTAATTTTTTTGCAATTTAAGTCAATATCCCTAACTCATGTGAAGCACTTCATTTGTTTTACAAATGAATTCTTCCATAGTATGTTCTCTCGAAATCAAGAAATGTAAAATAAAATAAAACACACTATTGTTGTTTATTAAATCTTTGGCTATCGATTTCGGAATATCATTCCATCATCAGGCCAGCTGAAGTATACAAATATAAAAACATGTATTTATCTAGGCGAGAGTATGCAACTTACTGTCTTGAATTAAAATGAACAGAAATTGTTTAAAAACATAAAAATATTAAAAATGGTTCTCCTCGGTCAGAATTGTTAAAATTTGAATTTTAGTCAACCTTTATTATTGATGTATCTTTCTTGTGGGAATGTCAACTGAATCTGGAACTATAGGATATGTGCGAAATGTGATATCTAATATGTTATTATCGGTGGTCTATTGGTGGCGGGAATTTTTGAATTTTATTTATTGTTGTTTTTCAAGAATCTATGAGTTTAAAAATACTTCTTCTGTCGAATTCTATATTATCATTAAGTAAAAATTGGTTGTCTTTATTTTTTAAAATTTCTAGTTGTTCAAGTAATATTATTTTATGGTAGTTATTTTCTTTATGAAGTATTTTCAGATTATTTAATGTGATATGATGTCCGGTATCGTTTAAATGTGTGCCTAAAGCGGAGTGGGGTTGATTTCTTTTATGTTCTTTGAATCTTTTTTCTACATTACGAGTTGTCATTCCTATGTAAAATGAAGGGCAGTTTGTGCATGTTATCTCATAGACTCCGCTGGATTGTTCGAGTTTAGTTTTCATTTTATTTAATCAGTATATCTGCTATTGTTCTGTGTCGTTTACTTGTTAGTGTGTAATTGTATTTCTCTAAAGTATGTTTTAATTTTTCATGTAGATCTTTGTAGTATGGTGTTGATATGAAATATTCCTGATGGGTGTGTGGGGGTAGATCTTATCTAGAATTATTTTTTTTCATTGATGTTAAAATTTCGTCGATATATGATCTAGAATATTCATTTTCTCTGCCTATTGGTATATTATATCTAGTTCTTTCTTATAATTTTCTGGTGTTAGAGGGGTGTTAAAAAAAAGTGTTTTTATTTCATAGACTTTTTAACACCCCTCTAACACCAGAAAATTATAAGAAAGAACTAGATATAATATACCAAATAGGCAGAGAAAATGAATATTCTAGATCATATATCGACGAAATTTTAACATCAATGAAAAGAAAAATAATTCTAGATAAGATCTACCCCCACACACCCATCAGGAAATATTTCATATCAACACCATACTACAAAGATCTACATGAAAAATTAAAACATACTTTAGAGAAATACAATTACACGCTAACAAGTAAACGACACAGAACAATAGCAGATATACTGATTAATAATAAAATGAAAACTAAACTCGAACAATCCAGCGGAGTCTATGAGATAACATGCACAAACTGCCCTTCATTTTACATAGGAATGACAACTCGTAATGTAGAAAAAAGATTCAAAGAACATAAAAGAAATCAACCCCACTCCGCTTTAGGCACACATTTAAACGATACCGGACATCATATCACATTAAATAATCTGAAAATACTTCATAAAGAAAATAACTACCATAAAATAATATTACTTGAACAACTAGAAATTTTAAAAAATAAAGACAACCAATTTTTACTTAATGATAATATAGAATTCGACAGAAGAAGTATTTTTAAACTCATAGATTCTTGAAAAACAACAATAAATAAAATTTCAAAATTCCCGCCACCAATAGACCACCGATAATAACATATTAGATATCACATTTCGCACATATCCTATAGTTCCAGATTCAGTTGACATTCCCACAAGAAAGATACATCAATAATAAAGGTTGACTAAAATTCAAATTTTAACAATTCTGACCGAGGAGAACCATTTTTATATTTTTAATGTTTTTAAACAACTTCTGTTCATTTTAATTCAAGACAGTAAGTTGCATACTCTCGCCTAGATAAATACATGTTTTTATATTTGTATACTTTCAGCTGGCCTGATGATGGAATGATATTCCGAAATCGATAGCCAAGATTTTAATAAACAACATAGTGTGTTTTATTTTATTTTACATTTCTTGACTTCATTTGTTATTGCAATAAAGATTAGAAAATAATACTTGCATTGTGTTTCAGTATCGCACAAGAGGGAGTGTAGAACATGCTTTGATTCCCAGAATTTCCATAGTCAATGCAGATTTGGTGGCATGGATTTTGAGAAGACGACATGTAGGGAAGGTCAAAAATGCGTCACTTCATTCTTCGTTGATGGGTATAACATGAATTACTACAGGGGATGTGGTCGGAAGAATTATTGTTCCAACTTGAAGAGCCAATATGGAAATATGTTGAGGACATGTTATTTCTGTGAAAACGACTTATGCAACAGTTGGGAAATTATTCTTGATTAAAATTAATTTTTCACTTGTTTCGAAATAAAGATGTACGCCTTTTATTTTTTTTTAATGGAACTTGGGGAAGAAATTGAATAATGACTGAATTATTGATGAGCTTGCCGGGTTAGCATCATTTTCTGGACAGCATGCCCTCAAACTTAATATTGATAGTAATTTAATCAACTAGTTTATAAATGGTAGCAATTAAATTTCGCTTCGTGAAGTCAAAAGTTTTTGCATGCTTTTTCATATTGCGAAAAAGAAAAATCCAATGTGAATATTCTGAGGGCTATTGGTTTCGTTTTATCAAATCATAAGCCCTCAGAATATTCAAATTTGATTTATCGTTTTCCGATATAAACACGAGCGTCAAAGCTTGTTCTGCCACCTTATATAGTAAAACCATGGAAAAACTCAATAACTAGGGTCTATTTCAATATAGTAAGTCGAGATCATAAATTTGAAAAATGATGTCAAGAATTATCTAATGCTCGGATTCGAATTTTCGTTCGTGTAATATCAATAAACGTGACACGGTTTCTGAATCCTATGATGATTACAACAGAAAAATGTTTGGTAGTTTCAACAACAAATCTAATTTTATGATGAACCATTTCATCCAATCATGTCAATATTACATCGAAAACTATATCTAATGCAATTTTCAATCCCAATGATAACAAAAATAAAATTATATTTTATAGTTCCATGGCAACATCATTCCAAACAAATTTCAAAATATCGGTTGAAATATATTCTCGGAGGATTTTGGCATTCCAGAGAAAATAAGAAGAATTGGTTCCAAATTCAACCAAAGAACACAAAATGATTTGAGATTCATTCTAACCAGAACGAAACTAATGAATGAGACACAAAAATCAAAAAATTGTGTTTACAATATTCCCTATATATGTGCAAAATCTTATACAGGAGAGACAACAAGACCCTTAGAGATAAGAAAAAGGAAACATAAGAATAACATCAAAAATAGAGACATCACAAGATCACAAATCGCTGATCATGTATGTTCAAATAACGGAGATCATATGATGAACTGGAACAACACAAATATGCTTTTGACGGAACCTGATAATTATAAAAGGAAAAGTAAGGAATCCACATGTATTTTGTTAGATGAAGTAGATAATTTGTCCAATTGTTCTGTGGGAATAGATCGTATTTGGATTGATTCATTGAAGAAAGAAATAACATCAGGAAATTTCAAAATTAAATAAATCAACATCTCTATGTATTGACAACTTTCAATGTCAATTGGATTGCAAATGAAAAAACACACAATTCTGAAGATTTTACAAGTTTGTCTGGAGTAGGTGTCTGATATAGACACCGGAACATTACATTATCCTTTTCATTTATTTCCTTTTTTCAGTTTTACTGTTAGGTAACAATTTTTTCAAGACCAATTTGCTCTTGACATATGTGCAAAGATTCTCGCAGGAGCACTTCGTCTTAATTGAAAATTTTTTCATTATTTCTGTTTCAGAGACTGGGAGTGAAAACCTATAAATTTTTTGAGAAATTTCAAAATGTCACGTTTTGGTAATGTTAAAAATTTTAATGAGCTTATCAAAGAAAAATATTTCCAGAAATACAACCAATAGCCACAAAC
This sequence comes from Propylea japonica, assembly GCA_013421045.1. NCBI lineage: Eukaryota > Metazoa > Arthropoda > Insecta > Coleoptera > Coccinellidae > Propylea > Propylea japonica. Next base: position 41,877,913 of record CM024248.1, on the reverse strand, counting down.
ATAATTGGGGAATATTTATGGAATTTTGCTACTAACGATCGAATTGAATGAACGCAGAAGCGTAGAAGAATTGGCGTTTATACTCAAAGATTGAACTGTCAATATGAGAAAAAAAGACGGAACAGAATTCAAAGAAGCAACGGTGAAGACAATGTGGAATGTAAACTCTTACAAAAAAAGTATTATAAGGACTACAACATTATGATTAACCCGTTTAATGATATAATAGTTAAGCCAGCCCGAGATTCCCGCGATGCAATCAGATAAAAATTGCAAGCAGACCCAAGTAAACGTAACTCCAGCTCAGTGCCTTGAAATTTGTCTGAAGTAAGCAGAATTATATTGTACCTATTTTGCTATGGGATGAAAATACTCCTGAAGGCGTAAATTTTATCATAATGCTGCAGTAAAACTAGCAAGGCGAGGACGACTAGCAGTTGCTTGTTTGGTGAATTTTTTTCAAATCGAGAAAAATAGCGATGGTTCTCCAACAATTCGCATCGAATACAATCCGGTAGTCAGTAGAGCGTGCCAGAGTGGTTCTAAAAACTATAAAAGTAGTACCTAAATGGTTGGTTTCCAATAGTGAGAGACAAAGCCGTCTTTTTCATAAAATAATATCAAAACGAGGCGAAAATCATAGACCTAATAAGAAGTATTCATAGATCTATGGCGAAAATATTACCTCACCACGACTATTCTTTGAACCAAATCGATATTGGAAAAACTGAACTGACAAATGGTACGATAATGTACCTGTTGGAAGGAATACCATAAATAAATGGACTAAATAATGCTGCCGAATCAATAGGGATGTTGACTCATGTTACGAATTCATATAATTGAGGTTTTCCTCATAGAAGGAAATTTTTGCAATCCTAAAAAACCATTTTAGTGATCTTATTATTCTCGTTGAATTAAATAAAGCTGATTTAAATTATGTTATTTATTATCAACTATCACGTGACTGCGAACGCCAATCAGAGGTATTCCGTATAGTGACGTCAAACTATCCGTATTGTCATTGCAAATTCGAATGTTCGGTGCTCAGATCAACAAAATACATTCATAGGCCGGGTTCCGCAAAACTCCAATCACCTTGATTATTGAAATCTCATCATTTCTCTGCAATTTTCAGTTCATTTTTGACATAAACCATCGACTTACTTCAATATAAACGATTTGATTGCCAATCAAGCTTTGTGAAACCCACGGTTCTGTGACTTGAACCATAGTAAATATATAATATATCATATCTATGATTCGAACTTACGAAGTTGAAAGCTTAAAGAGAACAGAATACCTAGTTCGTTACAAGAACGATAATCTACAATTTTCTTTATAATGGAGATAGGATTCATCAAGGGTAATAGTAGTAACTTTTACCGAAGATAAATTCCCTTATGGTCGCAAGTTTCTTTGCTGAAAATAGGGATTTTTGTGCAGCGGAGCTTAAAAACGTGAAATTGTCTTTGTAAGTAGCAGACTTTTAACTCATATTTATTATTACAAATAAAAGAAGCACCTTATTCAGCATTTACAGACTGACCTATTTATTTTGAAGGCTTAGATTGAACTTTTCCACAAGGGATCGGGCAAAATCAGTTCGCTTTGACTGAAGTCAAAGTATGTTCACTGTTTTATGACGTAATTATCCGAACGTGACAAAATTGAGCATTTCCGCGGGAATTTTGAATTGTCTTTTCATTTACTTACTCATTTTTATTGGCAACTACTATATTTTTAAGGAAAAAGTAATTTTTTCGTGTTTGTATAGGGTTCATCTTTAAAATAAAGTAAATTCCAAAAAGTAGTCAACATCCCTATTGGCTTGAATGTCAAAGACAAAAAGGTAACAAATCATTCAAATAGATCAATAACTGTCAGTCAATTGGCAAAAAGTGGTGTAGAGGAACAACAATTGCTGAAGATTACTGGTCATAGCAATCAAAATTCTATTAAATCATACCTAAAACCATGGACCTATGATACTAACTGGACGTCGAACTTCCTACTGTCACGTAGAAAAAAGTGAGGCAAGGGCCGCCATTTGCAGTTTGGGATGAAACTCGAATATTTTGATTAATACCATCTGTGCTCGAATTTTGATTGAATTATAGACGTTCCTTCGAAAGAAGTGATGAAAAACGAACTCTTTATATCAGTGTTCTGTGAACTCTGACATTTCGGTCTATATCAAATTATGAATATTTTCGATTTGTGTGATTAGTTATTAAACAATATTGGTAATCCTATCATTATAATTCGTTGAAATAAAATAAATAAAGGAATATTGGTAAATCTAATACTTCAATTCGTAGAAAAAGTGACACCTCTCAAATCCAACCCAAACTGCAAATGGCCGCCGTTTGCTTTCAAAATTTTTGACAGGTTCGCCATCTAGTTAGTATTATAAATCTATGCCTAAAACAAGATAATAAATATTATGCGTGGAAATAGATCTTTTATACAAGAGAACAGCAACGAATCTAATGTTGAGTTGACTTTTACTAATTGCACTTTCACTAATTGTACTTTCAAAAAATAAATAAATGTTTTGTTGTGTTGAGTTATACATTTTTTCTGTCAGAAAGTTTTTTACCGAATATTGATAAATGCCTCATAATTTTATGACAAATATCTCAAGCTCGTTTCTTGGTAACAGCCCTCAGCCTTCGGCTTTCGATGGTCATAAAATTATCTCGTCTATTATCAAGGTCTTAGGGATATTACTACTGAAAACTTATAGACATGTCAAATGCATAGCTACCTACAACTTAACGTAATAGAACATTGTCACAGAGACTATTTAGATCCAAAGTATCATTACGAGTCATACTATTTATTTTTTTGTGAAAATTCTAATGTGATTCGCTCGGTCTATTTCGACGGAGCAAAGCAATTTTATCCATAGAGTTTTATGTTTTTTATATATATATTTTTTTGTTTTATGTTGAGTTTCCTGATCTGACAACCGATAGATTGAGAAATTCTAACACTTTTATTCTTTTGTTTTCATTTATTCATAAAAAACTTAATTAATTCATTAAAATTTTTCGATATAGCTATCGTAGTTATGAATGGACAGGAGGAGATATTCCTTTCTCGTTTCTTTTTCGTGTAATTAATTAATTAATTAGGATCTCTCGGTACAACTATCGCTGTATTGATCGACCAGAAGGGGATATTGCATTCCCCGTTTCCTTTGAATTCAGTGCCTTTGCAGCTAATTATTTAATTGAGATTTCACGGAAGAGCTACTAAAAGGGTGAAAGTATCGTTAAAAGATGAGCATATTTCCCAAAATAGTGATCTTTGAAATTTCATACTCTATGAAAGTAGAACAGAGCAGTATGTTCTGTGGCAGATGCCCTGCACCGTTCGTTTATTAGTCTCCCTCACTGGCCTCACTTATACTTCGTTTCATTAATTCTTAACTATAAACATTAGGCCCGTTCGGCATTGTTGATATTTGAGAATTAATGAAACGAAGTATAAGTGAGGCCAGTGAGGGAAACTCCGAAAGCAATAAACCGATTTGCAATGTAATAATGTAAACATACAGATATTAGTTGTCCCGAATCTACTGTGTAAAGCCTGCTGCTACATACCATCGAACAAAGCTCAAGACATGTTCGTACATACAGGGTGATTCACCATCTTGGTAACCTAATTTTACTCGAAAAGGAATGAATATTTTTTATTCTGTTGACGGTAAGGTTGACTCTCTTTTGGTAGAAGAATGCAGGAAAGCTCTGCGCGGGCTGTGCTCTGATAACTTTTTGAAAGTAATCTGGTGTCCGGCTCGCATGTTTGTACAACACCCAGGATCGCCAATCGGCTTTCGCCCGAACATCTCTGGTAAATAGCAGACGATATGGCAATCACTTGGGTAACTAACACCCGTGATCGCGAAAATGTTCCTTAAAACCAACCTTAAAAATCTTGTGTTAATATCTTGTGTCAAGACCAAAAAATAATTTTATATAAGATAGGTACTGGCACGAACCCTCCTAACCAGTTGTTAAAACCTCTGCTTTTAGTTAGAGAACCAGAATCCAGCACTACTTGTTCAACAAAAAATAAGAATTATTTGTCAGAAAGACTCATCACAATCTCTTCATTAGATACGGAAATCGATAATGACAATGACAACCCTATAGAGGAACTAAATACCAGTGATCTTATAAATGAGTGGAAACTATTTGCAACGAAATTTACATCCGATATCGAAAAAATTTGAGAGATGACCCGGAAAACTTTCAAGAAGGAATAAAGTCTTTATGAACAGTTATAACACGAATGTGAAAAGTGCCTCCAACCTTTTAAGTGGCTTACATACTGCCTTTAATTTGGGGGTAATAGCACTAAACGATCAATTAACGCTTCTCGAAAGGGCAAGAAAATTTCTGTACAACCAACCACTATTATGCGCAAAAAACTAAATTTACAGGGAGAAGGCGATTCCAATCGGGGAGAAAACCGAAAAATGGAGCTCAGAAACAGAGTTTAGCTCCCCATGATTACAAGAATGCGTTAAAGACAATAAGTCCTTAGGCAGAAGGAAAATTGCCAAATAATATTTTTATTCAAAGTACATACATATACCTACATCTTATAACTACCTAGAATACATATTGGTTAATTAAATTTGCAATTAAAATGCCAAAGTCTATTGAAGTTGTTTTATTCATTGACACATCACGCATACTTATAGCACTTTCAGAATTTGCAACCACGGATGCTATTTGCTAGACGGATAATGCGATATCTTCTGCCGTTTACAAAAGGGGTTAAGGCAGTTGAAATTTGCAATCACGGATGCTGAATAGGATTTGCGATATCGTATGCTCTTTACGGAGAGGTTACGGCAGCGTTCGGGCGAAAGCCGATTGGCGATCCTGGGTGTTGTATACAAATATGCCGCCCGCTCATGCGGATATATCTGGTAACGTCAAGGCAGATGAACTGGCTAGGCGAGGAGCCAGATTAGCATTTGTTGGTCCGGAGCCTGCGTTGCCAATCTGTCGCACATCTGTCAGAAGCTTCTTCATCAGGAGCTCGCTGAACAGGAATTTTCCTCGGAATGGAGCGCGGGGTGGGCCTGAGGTGGTCGAGGATTCTCATTGAGAGACCGTCCTCGCGACCTGAGGTCAATAGACTGGTTGCTGGAGAGGAAACAACTCGGTCTGGTGACTGGTGCATTGACTGGTCACCTGTTTAACAAACATTTGAAAAGAATGGGATTAACGAGCTGCTCCCTATGCCGGTGGTACAGGAGCACTGATGAAACGGTTGAGCATATTTTGTTCAACTGTGGCAACCTAACTGAGTTAAGGTCAACACACCTAGGTAATCCAACACCTATACTATTCCTATGGTGAGAGGGACCACTCCTGGCAGACTCGCGACATTTCTGTCTTTGTGTCTGAGGAGCTGAGTCTCTATAGAACGATGCGGGTAAATAGTGGGCCACTAGGCCTCAATTCGGCCGGAAAGGCACCGTGCGAAGAAGAAGAAGAAGAAGAAGAAGAAGTCCGTCCTGTTGAAATTTTCAGAATGAGTTTTCCAAATGGGTCGGTTGAGTTCGTTAACCCGCCAAATCGTATAATGTGTTCCATAAAATATGGCCATTCAAAATTTTTGTTCCTCAATATCTCAGACAAAACCAAACCCATCGAAATTCAATCTTGCGGCCATATGGAAGATGCTCCTAATGAGCTTCATCCAAATTTTATGGCCATAGTGTAAACAGAACCATAGAAATTTCAATTGGAAAATTGAAAAGAAAAACTTCAGATTTCCATGGAAAATATACGATTCGAGTGAAATTCATTCTATAAATAAAGATTGATACACTGAATATTTATGCAGAATTTTGTGGCCATAGTATTAACAGTACTATGAAAAATTCAATGAGGGCTACCGCGTATGAATTTTCCGCTAGAGGCGCTAGTGTTGCGTGAGGTCCACGATAATTTGAATTGTCAATATTCAAACCTAATTGTGAATCTGTATTCTGTTTATTTTCAATCTTACGAGGATGTGAAGAGTTTCACATAAATATTCAGATTAATAACAGCAATATGAATCACGGATCAATGAATATCACTGCTTTGAAAGCGGTATTACAGAAGATAGTTGCCCAATTAAGCGGCTAAAAGAGAGCTAATTCAAAAGTGAGTTTGTTCAGAGTTTCAATACGCATTCTTGCGGAAAGTATGCTTATTTATCGAGTTTAGAGTTATGGTTTTTCTTTTTACAGATCCAAATACTATGATAGGAATGATAATTCCAGTGGAAACGCATTATCATGATTTGAAATAAGTTTATTACAGAAGTAGATTATCATTTCAAGAGAAATTGCTTTTTATCCTACTTACATGATACCTGTGATAGCTGAAAAGTATTGAAACTTGGAGTAGAACAATAAAACCTCACACAATCCTTTCATTCATCATTATAAGTGAATATTTGGAAAAAACTTTGTGCAAAAAGGAAAACCTCAGAGATCAATGTACTTATACTAACTAATCACGTATCATTCATTTAAAGTAGGGTAATTTATTTATTTACACAAGTTCTTGATATATTTTTACAGTAAATGTTTTCCTCGAGTTAGTGAGTTGATTGATAACAAACATGAAATGTTTGTAGTTGTAAAATCCAGAGTAAAATTGTACCAATTAGATTTTCAATTCTTAGTAGGTATGTTTCTATTACTCTCAAGTTCCGACAAAAAAGCAGTATCAGTTGAGCTCTCTTGACTACATATCGATTTTCCTCTACAGTTGAAACGATTCTTGCATTTCAAATTTCTTTCTGCGTTCAAGAACTCTCTCTACTAGTATTTATTCATATCTGTCTTCACCTCCTGGTATACCCAGAAAATTGGCTAGGTATTGATTTCAGTTTCAATTTAGGAATAGCTGAAAATTTTCAACAGTAGATTACAAGTAATATAACTATGTACATATAACTAGATTTATTCAATTGTAAAAGTAAAGTGTCTGAAGCAACATGTACAAACATGTACATGTAAAAGATTATTAGGTACTCACGGTTTTCTGTATTAGGATCGTTAGGTCACGTATTATAACCAGGGTTAAAATGTTTTTCACAAAAATAGAAATGTTTTGAAGGGGTAACATCAGCTGCTTTAGGACAGTCTTATCGTTCCCTTTTTGCTGAACAATACGGAACTGCACAACACTGCGGCATGCTCGATATTGTACAGTATTCAAGGAATAGAATGTACACTTTTTTCACACGACTTATAACACCGAACACTAATAAATAAGAATTTGTTATAATAATAATAAATCAATGACAGTACAAGGAACTTTGACAGGACCTCACGCAACAGAGGCGCCAACTAGCGAGGAAAAAAACGGTAGCCCTCATTGGAATATTGAAAAGAAGAATCATTATACAGGGTCTCTCTAAATGATTATGACAGCGCAGTTGGCGTTAGACTATTATGAATATGTATATTCTGATGTAAACTTTAGATTTAAACAAACGATACTGTGAATTTGTCTGGCCATTCCGAAATAAATAGAATATTCAGACTGAAATCGGAAATCTATAGAATTTGCGTAAGAAACGATAAGATGAAAAAATTTCAAAGCAACCTACTATGTTACAATCATTTATAAAGACCCTGTATTTTCATAACATGATATCCGATGTGAAATTTTTTTGCGAATGAAGACTGTTATACTGAATTATCCGGTCCGGTTTAACAAAAATTATAAATCGTTTGAATCGTCGAAACATCACCCTGTACATCGGAATTTGGAAATCTGTTTTGAAATTCGAAAATACCACTAAAAACTACACAGATAGTTTCACTGCACAAATTTTCAACGTAGAAGTGAAGTTTCAAAATCTGGGATATCTGAAAGTGATTTGAAGTTTTTTTCAACAATGAATTATCAAAATATTGATATTCATAATTATTTCGACATTACTTTGTAATTGGTTTTCACATTAGTTTTCAATTATTGAGAAGTGAGTTGCATAAGGTTGCTCAAAATGTCCTCCTTTTGATTTGACCATTTTCTTGCTCGTTCAAGAATATCTCAAACTGCTTTCCGAATCATATTTGGTTTGTTTTTCATTTTCTTGCTTGCCTTTTTTATTTTTCTGGTTAGCTGATCCCGAGTATTGATTTCGGAGAAATAAACTAACGATTTCATGTGACCCCAGACATAATAATCAACAGGATTCAAATAAGGGGATCTTGAAGGCCAATTATGAGGGTCTCCACGACCAATAGGGGCGTTCGGCATCGACATCGGACGTGTCGTCGATCTAAAACCGTTCGTTTATTACATCCGGATTGAGGGGAATACACATCTGTACCGTTCGTCATCAAAATCTGAGCAATCGGACGTCGATCTTTTCGCTCGGTCTATTTCGACGGAGCAAAGCGATTTTATCCATAGAGTTTTATGTTTTCTATATTTTTTTGTTTTATGTTGAGTTTCCTGATCCGACAACCGAAGGATTGAAAAATTCTAACAGTTTTATTCATCTGTTTTCATTTATTCATTAAAAACTCAATTAATTCATTAAAATTTTTCAATATAGCTATCGTAGTTATAAATGGGCAGGAGGAGATATTGCTTTCCCGTTTCTTTTTCGTGTAATTAATCAATTAATTGATCAGGATCTTTCGGTACAACTATCGCCGTATTGAACGACCAGAAGGGGATATTGCATTCCTACTCGTTTCTTTTGCATTCAGTGCCTTTGCACTTAATTATTTAATTGAGATTTTTTGGAAGAGCTACTAAAAGGGTGAAAGTATCGTTAAAAGATGAGCATATTTCCCAAAATAGTGATCTTTGAAATCTCATAATCTATAAAAGTAGAACAGAGCAGTATGTTCTGTGGCAGATGCTCTGTACCGTTCGTTTATTCCCAGATATTTCAGATTTATCTGTACGATATGTGGTCACGTGACAAAAAAATCCGTCCGCTCGCGGAGGTCAATGCCGAACGCCCATAATACATGAATTACCGAATTGTATTTAGAAAGTCTCGAACGATTAGCCTGTACCTATTTTGGCGATGCACCATCGTGCTGAAAGAACATGCCAGCAGTGTTCACATTCTCATCATGGAGAAATCTGGAAACACATTCTCCAGAAATTCCAGGTATACTCCGCCAGTTAAACGTGCAGTAACAAAATAGGCTCCTAATATTTTATTGTCATAAACACCGCATCATACTTCGATTCAAACGATCCATAGTTTTTGTTAACCCGGATCTGGATTATCCAGGTGGTAATTGCATGATGCGTTTGGGCTTTACACAAAAAAATACTATGCTCTCAATAAATAACTCATTGATTTATCACTAAAAGTTATTTTTAATCACTTCCAGCAAACCAAATTTTCAAAAACTTCACGTTTACGTTGAAAATTTGTGCAGTAATAAGAAACGACGAGAGAGTAACTCGAAAATAAAAACTGAAATGTTATGCAGCTATAAAACAAAAACCAATGTGAAAATGAATTTCAAAGTAATGTTGAAATAGTTATGGATTCAATATTGTTGATAATTCATTGTTAAAAGTCACATCAAACCATTTTCGGGTATCCAAGTTCTTAAATACTTCACTTTTAAGTTGAAAATTTATGCAGTAAAACTGTCTGCGCGAAAATTTGACGCACCCATCTCAGTTAAGTTTTTGTGGTATTAAAACAGATTTTCAAAATTCCGATGTACAGGGTGTTGTTTCGAGGATTCAAACGATTCATATTTTTTTGTTAACCCGGACCTGGAGTTTCAAGGCGGTTATTGCATGATACGTTTGTGCTCTCAATTAGGAACATATTTGCCAAATATGAAGAAAATTTACTGGGTGGTTCGTTTGATACGGCCTCAAAAAGAAACGAGCAAAATTCATAAACACCCTGTATCTCGGCTACGAAGACAGTAAGACTCAATAAATGGGGTATCTCTAGAACCGCCTTGGTGCACCTATTAACCTGTGAAGTATTTCCGTTTCCCAATGAAACACCCTGTATAAATGGATGTCATTTTATCATTCCTACGTTGTTAATTTCAACTTCAATTAGATGTTTTATCTACACGGACACAAATAATTGCATTGAAAGCCTAGCTTTTTTAAACACTTACATTTTCATTTTAATTGCATTAAAAGCCTATTTTGTTTTTAACTCCCAAATTTTAAAAGTCATAGATAAATTTTACATATAAATAGGTTAGAGTGAAAATAGTTGAAGAGTATTCTGTGGGTGTTTTTAGGTATCAACATGCATTCGCTTCATTTTTGCCTAATATTTGCAGTATTTGTTGTGCAGTTTTTTCTTCATGTGAATAGTCTGGAATGCCAATATTGCAGCAGTACCGATCCGAAATCCCCCTGTCGGTTGGGCACTGAAACAAACACTAAAACTTGCGATATAGATGATGGTGACGATTCTTGCTACGAAGAATATATAATGGGACAGCCGGCACAGGGGAGACCGGAAGTCCCCCTTTTCAGAAGAGGATGTGCTCCGTACAATTGGTGCGACATACAGAAAGATAATCACGGACATAATTTGAAAGATTGCAAAACATGCGACGACGACAATATGTGTAACCAAACCCCGTTTGGATCTACGTGTGAGTATGCATCAACTTTTTCGATGATTAAGTACTACTTCTCCTAAATCAAAAGAGATAAAACAGTTGTATACAGGATTTTTCAGAATAAAATTCCGAAAATTCGGCGTCTTAATCCTTGGATGATTTTATGATAAAGAGTTCATATAGACTATGGGTCTATGTGGTCTATGACGCATTTTTTTTCGAAATCACCAGATAATTCTCCGTTGGCAAGGTATCTTGAATTTATTACCTGCGAAGAATACTTGCTGGGATAAAAATGAAATGCTTCTACATCTAAGACAGTTACGAATTCTTGCGGCAGCACAGTCCCTTTATTTTCAAGAAAAGAAGTGTGGTTGATAAACCACAACACGTTTCTTTTCATAATGGAGACATCGGATGCTTTCCTGTACCTTGTGTGCCCACCCAACTAACACATAAAATTTGTTTAAGGATAGAATTGATCTATAATAGATTCATAACAGCATTGCATATATCTGAATTGTTTTTTACTAACTAAAGAGGAACTGTATTGTCATATTAGCCAACAAATTTTTAAAAAATATCGCTAAAATATTTATATAACGTCCAGCTCCTAGGCGACTTGTTGCCAATCCCGGGGATTCCCCTAAATCCTGTACAGGACCGATTGTGCAGTATGGGTTACAACAGAACTGAGTCCTTATGCCATGTAGTGCAAAAATGTCCTGCTGCACACTGGAAGGGGATCCGTTGACACGACCATCTTGTCAATACAGTTGGTAGGTTCGCCGAAGGAAAAGGGTGGTTGACGCGACTGTTTCCTGGGAGGAACCTAACTCTCTGTCGGTGGCTGCTCAAAATAAAGTTATAGCGAGCCAAGGTTCATCCATACCATGACGACCGCGCTTCCCTGGTTGTAGGTGATCGGCGTGCGGCCTGCCTAAGAAGGGAGTCCCGTAAAAAAATCTGCTACGGAATAATAATGCTCTACAAGAGTTAGGTCTATCGTATTCAATCGTTTTGAAGTATATAACATTCGAGAAAATCGCTGTAAAATCATTCAAAACTCACTAACAACTTGAATCGATCCAATAAAAATCAGTATACGACATTTCTTCAATCTGGTTGCCTTTTTTCTGAAGTTTGGTTCTTTGCATATGCTCCATGAATGTTCTTATTTTCAAGTAGAGTCAGTTTATCGGCTCCGATTTGAAAAGAGTTTTCTGAAAATGCCAAGACGTAAATTAACAAACGCTGAGTCTAATAGGGCTATCGGAATGCTATAGGGTGGCCTAATTCAGGTTGTTGTTGCGGAAAGGCTCCAAGTCAGCAAAAGTGTGATATCTCGACTTTGGAATACGTTCAGGGAGACAGGTTCCGTGTTGGAAAGACCAATACAAGGCTTAAATAAGCGACAAAAAACAACAGCTAATCAGGCTCGTTTCATCAACGTTACGGCGAGAACAAACCCTACATTACGTGTAGAAAGCTACGAAATACTCTTCAAAATGCAGGTGGGGTCCAAGTTTCCATAGAATCATTCAGACGACGTTTGAGAGAGGTGAATCTAGGTTCTAGACGTCCATTAAGAGGAGTTCCATTAACACGTAACCATAAGCGTCAAAGACAGGAATGGGCAAGGCAACATATCAAGTGTAACGATCAATATCGTAGTGTCCTTTTCACTGATGAATCCAGATATAGACGATTTTCAGATTCTCGAAGAATAAGAGTATGGACAATCCCACGCATACCCCGTAATCGTCGCTATGTCCAAGAAGTCCATCCATTCCGAGGGGGTAGTGTTATGGTATGGGCCAAGGTATGTTTCAACAGGCGCACAGATCTACACATTTGTCCTGGAAAAATGACCGCCTTACAATATAGGAAGCATATGCGCGCGAGGAGCTTGGTATTCCACATTTACAAATACCTATGCACTCACCAGATTTGGATTGCTCAGAAAATGCATGGGATAAGCTCCAAAGAATATCAGATAATTATCAACCTACCCCAATATCATTAAATGACCTGAGAGAGATTCTGCCCCGTTTATGTTCACCAACCTCGTGTGTAGTATGCAAGAAATATGTCAAGCTGTTATTGATGCCGGTGGATGCCATACATTCTATTGCTATTCTCAAAATGCTTGAATTCTGTGGGAATTCAATTTCGTTATTTTCTCGATTTTTCTTAATTGCCCTGTATACGCTGCACACTACAGGCTAAAATTTATATAATAAAAATAATTCATTTCCTGCAACTTGAAGTAATATTAATATGAATTTTCATCACAAAAATCTCATTTAAACTATTTTTTTTGCAATTTAAGTCAATATGCCTAACTCATTTGAAGCACTTCATTTGTTATTGCATAAAGATTAGACAGTAATACTCGCATTGTGTTTCAGCACCGAACAAGAGGGAGTGCAGAACATGCTTTGAGGTCAAGAATCAGAAGAGTGATTGCGGACGTGGTGGCATGGATTTTGAGAAGGAGACATGTAGGGAAGGTCAAAAATGCGTCACTTCACACTACATTAAAGATTATAACTTCCATTACTACAGGGGATGTGATCGGATGAATTATTGTTCCAACATGAAGAGCAATTATGGAAATGATTTGATTACATGTTATTTCTGTGAAAACGACTTATGCAACAGTTGGGAAATTACTGATGTAAAAAATTAATTTTTTACTTGCTTCGAAATAAAGATGTACGCCTTTTATTTTTTTTTTTAATGGAACTTGGGGAAGAAATTGAATAATGACTGAATTATTGATGAGCTTGCCGGGTTAGCATTATTTTCTGGACAGCATGCCCTCAAACTTAATATTGATAGTAATTTAATCAACTAGTTTATAAATGGTAGCAATTCAATTTCGCTCCGTGAAGTCAAAAGTTTTTGCATGCTTATTCATATTGGGAAAAAGAAAAATCCAATGTGAATATTCTGAGGGCTATTGGTTTCGTTTTATCTAATCATAAGCCCTCAGAATATTCAAATTGGATTTATCGTTTTCCGATATAAACACGAGCGTCAAAGATTGTTCTGCCACCTTATATAGTAAAACCATGGAAGAACTCGATAACTAGGGTCTATTTTAATATAGTAAGTCGAGATCATAAATTTGAAAAATGATGTCAAGAATTATCTAATGCTCGTATTCGAATTTTCGTTCGTGTAATATCAATAAACGTGACACGGTTTCTGAATCCTATGATGATTACAACAGAAAAATTTTTGGTAGTTTCAACAACAAATCTAATTTTATGATGAACCATTTCATCCAATCATGTCAATATTACATCGAAAACTATATCTAATGCAATTTTCAATCCCAATGATAACAAAAATAAAATTATATTTTATAGTTCCATGGCAACATCATTCCAAACAAATTTCAAAATATCGGTTGAAATATATTCTCGGAGGATTTTGGCATTCCAGAGAAAATAAGAAGAATTGGTTCCAAATTCAACCAAAGAACACAAAATGATTTGAGATTCATTCTAACCAGAACGAAACTAATGAATGAGACACAAAAATCAAAAAATTGTGTTTACAATATTCCCTATATATGTGCGAAATATTATACAGGAGAGACATCAAGACCTTTAGAGATAAGAAAAAGGAAACATAAGAACAACATCAAAAATAGAGACATTACAAGATCACAAATCGCTGATCATGTATGTTCAAATAACGGAGATCATATGATGAACTGGAACAACACAAATATGCTTATGACGGAACCTGATAATTATAAAAGGAAAAGTAAGGAATCCACATGTAATTTGTTAGATGAAGTAGATAATTTGGCCAATTGCTCTGTTGGAATAGATCGTATTTGGATTGATTCATTGAAGAAAGAAATAACATCAGGAAATTTCAAAATTAAATAAATCAACATCTCTATGTATTGACAACTTTCAATGTCAATTGGATTGCAAATGAAAAAACACACAATTATGAAGATTTTACAAGTTTGTCTGGAGTAGGTGTCTGATATAGACACCGGAACATTACATTATCCTTTTCATTTATTTCCTTTTCTCAGTTTTACTGTTAGGTAGCAGTTTTTTCAAGACCAATTTGCTCTTGACATATGAGCAAAGATTCTAGCAGGAGCACTTCGTCTTAATTAAAAATGTTTTCATTATTTCTGTTTCAGAGATTGGGAGTGAAAACCTATAAATTTTTTGAGAAATTTCAAAATGTCACGTTTTGGTAATGTTAAAAATTTTAATGAGCTTATCAAAGAAAAACATTTCCAGAAATACAACCAATAGCCACAAACATAATTGGGGAATATTTATGGAATTTTGCTACTAACGATCGAATTGAATGAACGCAGAAGCGTAGAAGAATTGGCATTTATACTCAAAGATTGAACTGTCAATATGAGAAAAAAAGACGGAACAGAATTCAAAGAAGCAACGGTGAAGACAATGTGGAATGTAAACTCTTACAAAAAAAGTATTATAAGGACTACAACATTATGATTAACCCGTTTAATGATATAATAGTTAAGCCAGCCCGAGATGCCCGCGATGCAATCAGAAAAAAATTGCAAGCAGACCCAAGTAAACGTAACTCCAGCTCAGTGCCTTGAAATTTGTCTGAAGTGAGCAGAATTATATTGTATATTGCTATGGGACGAAAATACTCCTGAAGGCGTAAATTTTATCATAATGCTGCAGTAAAACTTGCAAGGCGAGGACGACTAGCAGTTGCTTGTTTGATGAATTTTTTCAATCGAGAAAAATAGCGATGGTTCTCCACAATTCGCATCGAATACAATCCGGTATTCAGTAGAACGTGCCAGAGTAGAATTAAAACCACATCAAACAAAACGTATTGGTATAAACAAATGCCTCGGGCAAAACAGACTGCATTAAATGTGTGAGACATACAAAACAAAATTTTTCTTGTAGTAATTTAGAGCCCTACTTCATCATGTGGTTTCCTATGTCGGATTATAATTTGAAATTAAGATGTTTATCTATCTATCCATTTACCTATCTTCCTTTTTTCAACACACAATTTGAAACATCCTTCATATTCGGATATCGAAGGCATTTCAAGGAATAGAGACCAAAATTGACTGTATAGTCCCGTTCACGAAGTTTGAGCGCATAGTAGGCGTACGTTTATTTATCTGAAGTTGGCAGTATTTGCTGTCATAACGTAAAATTAAGTCAACGTTGCCGAATGTACCCGGCCTCGTCCGACGAGTATGCGAGTTAACAGAGAACTCTATGCAATATTGACAACATTGCGTAGCAATCTGACAAGAAAATGAAAAACATAACCTAAAAATTTAATATATACAGTGGAATTTTCCATAACCAACCGACGGCTCAACCTTTTGTGAGCGGACTATAGTTTGATGCAAACTGAAAATTTTAATTTTATTATTGTTATAAATATATATATTGTGGATTTTATATATTCGTATTTATGTTTTATTCCTGTTCGACTTCTATTCTAATTTGGAATAAGAACAACAGCGCGCGTGGACTCGTTTATTCGACTGACTCTGATATGGTATTGTTATCTTGACCGTCTACATATGGTGTTAACTATAGATATATTTATTAATACATTGGGCATATTTCTTTTACATGGATGCAACCAGCAATACATGTTAATAATTATACAACAATTATTAATTTCTTATAGTTTTTCTTCTTCGTTTCGTTTTGTCAGACCTACATTCTAGATATCTAGCTGAAAAGATGAAAGGAAAGAAAGTAATTTAAGCAATGGAGGAAAACTCTTCTGATATTTCAGAGAATTTGAATTCAAAAATATCATTTGAACCCTTTTTATATAATTGATATATAAATGGTTGTTATTTTATCATTCTTACGTTGTCAGCTTCAACTTCAAATTTTTCTATATTACATAAGTGGATGTTTTATCTACACGAGCACAAATAATTGCATTAAAAGCCTATTTTGTTTTTAACTCCCAAATTTTAAAAGTCATCGATAAATTTTACATATAAATAGGTTAGAGTGAAAATAGTTGAAGAGTATTCTGTGGGTGTTCAATTTTAGGTATCAACATGCATTCGCTTCATTTTTGCCTAATATTTGCAGTATTTGTTGTGCAGTTTTTTTTCCACGTGAATAGTCTGCAATGCCAATATTGTAGCAGTACCGATCCGAAATCCCCCTGTCGTTACGGCAATGAAACAAATACTAAAACTTGCGATATAGGTGCGGGTGACAATTCTTGCTACGAAGAATATATAATGGGACAGCCGGCAGAAGGGAGATCGGAAACCCCCCTCTTCAGAAGAGGATGTGCTCCATACGAATGGTGCGTTTGGCAGAAGAATACTCACGGACATAATTTGAAAGATTGCAGTACATGCGACGGCAGTATGTGCAACAAAAACGCTTTTGGATCTACGTGTGAGTATTGTAACAGTTAGTATGCATAAACTTTTTCGATGATTTAGTACTACATCTCCTAAATTAAAAGATGAAAAATATAAAGGTTTCAGAATAAGGTTCCGAAAATTCGGAATCTATGGACTATTTGATTATGGTCTATGGCTCATTGTTTCTGAAATACGAGGTGTTAAAGTTTAGACAAAAAATTGTTTTTTTCAAAAATATTTTCAACGCCGTATACGATTTTTCTTTGCATTTTCGGTAGGTTATAATTACGCATTGAAAGACATTTTTATTATAAAATATTTTTCAATTTTCTCCAGTGGTGTCCAATTGGTGTAAAAGTGCTACGACAATGCTTTTATTCAGATTTAAAATTATTTTCGTAATCACCACATCATTCACAGTGAGAAAAATATCATGATTTTTTTTTACTTGCGAAAAATACTCTCTGAGATAATAAATAAAATGCTATTTCAGTCAAAGAGTCATGAATTTCTTCGAATACCAAAATAGTCTAATCTCAGATTGAGGCAGCACAGTCCCTCAATTTTCAAGAAAAATTGTCGTGCACCAAACCACATCGCGTTTCTTTTCGTAATAGGGACATCTTCCAGAAGGAAGAAAAGCTCAACCAAATATGAATAGTGTAAAAAAAACCATAAACATTACATTTATTCATCCGAAAAGCGGCGATATGACTCTCCTTTTAATCTACCGGGTAGGAAGAAAGGCTCAACCAAATACAGTGGAACTTTCCTCTAGCGAACGTATATTTAACGAATTTCTCTGTTTAACGAATTTCATTGAAGACATTACACCTTGAATCCAAATTCCTTGTTGAAAACACTCTCTAAAACGAAGTAAATTCTCTCTATAACGAAATATTCCCAGTGGCGGCTTATCCTATGAGCAGATAAATTACGGAAATCACAAATAATATCAAGCGAATTAATCCAATATTTTATTAATCAATTTCATCATCCAATTATGTTCTTCAGTCTCAATATTTTGTACGATACTGCACTCGTCTTCCATAATATCCGAGCTCAATCTCAAGCCGGGTACAGCTACAGACGTATGGTAACATTCACGTTACTGGCGTTACGATGAATGCACAAAAATCGGACCGTAACGTTACATGTTACAGGCGTTAAGGTCCGATTTTGTACATTCATCTCACTCCTCTTCAAGGCGTAAACGGTGAGTGTGAGGCTTGCCTCACGCGCTTCCTTGTCTAGCGCGTTATTCACATCGACGTTACGAGATCATGAGCCTCCCCTTCGTTGTTTATATATTGCGGCTTCTAAGGTGAATTTGAGGCTAGCTTTAGTAACAACTTTTAGAACATTTGAAGCGTTTTATCTCAGAAACGGTGCCTCGTAGGAAAAAGTTATGAATAAAGAATTTAAATGTCACGAGACATATGATAATGAAATAAGAAATCACACGATGGAACAACTGAACACACCAGGGGTAGTTCTGAAGTTAGGGTGAAAAAACAGATTTTGTTTCACCCTTTATGAAATGACGTATACTGAGTCTTCGTGAAATTCAAAACTGGTGATTGATTAGCGATGAACATACCTACAATTGAAAAAAAACTCATTTAAATCGGAGTTGAAATAACATATTATGTATTTATGATTTATTTTGTCGGTCATTGTATTTGCGATGGCATTAGGATCAAATAGTGACACACACATTGTGTTTTAGCATTGACCAAGAGGCAGTGCAGAACATGCGCATCCCAAAGCATTGAGGGAATTTGCAGACAAGGTGGCATGGATTTGGACAAAAGCACATGCGAGGAAGGTGAACAATGCGTCTACGCCTACGCCGCTAATGAACGAGAAGACCATTACTTCAGGGAATGTGGTAAAAAGGATTATTGTACCAAGATGAAGAAAAGATTTGGAAGACAACTAAAGAGTTGTTCATTCTGTGAAAACGACTTATGCAACAGTTGGACAATGGACATTTATTTTGTTACGAAATAAAGATGCACGCCTTTTATGTTTTTCTTATCACATCGTTTTTTAATTTATACACTGCGCAAAAAAACGCACATTATGGAAATCTCAAATTTATTCTGCAACTGAAGGTGTTCTCAATAATAATTATTTGATCAGAATATAATGCGGCGTTCCACGAGGCGTTATTCACGACAGTGAACCACGCTTTCGTTGAAATACACTTCTGTGTGAACGCATAGTCGTTAAACTTGCTTTCGTGAGGAACGGCGCACCGACTCAAGCGTGGATAGATCAACCTGTTTGATTTTCAGGCTGTGATATACCGTTCGTGAAGCCAAGATGTCATCACAGCAACGTGGAATTATTAATTTTAACGAGCATGAAACTACGCGTTCTTTGGAGTTATATTCGATGGAAAAGGTGTTATATGCACCTCTGATT
The DNA here is from genome assembly GCA_013421045.1 of Propylea japonica. NCBI lineage: Eukaryota > Metazoa > Arthropoda > Insecta > Coleoptera > Coccinellidae > Propylea > Propylea japonica. The sequence goes on along the minus strand of CM024248.1, from coordinate 41,858,474 downwards.
TTGTTTTGCACTAATTGCTAGTCTCATGTTAGTGTTAGATTTTGAAATTTTATTTGTAACACGCAATAAGAGGTATTCAAACTGAAATTCAGTCATTCGCAGTAGGTTTCTAAACTCTTCTGGAAAATTGCTTTGTAGTTCCATACTAACCAAGTTTGATGACGCTCCTACATATTTCTTCGCTGTATCCATTCTCTAACCCAAAAAACGTCTTTTTTTCGTTTTCTTGTAATTGTGTCTGTAAGCATCCAGCTTTTTTGCTAAGATAGTAGCAAAAAACGAACTTAACAGCACAACTTTCAACAACTAGATCATTCATAATCGATGTTTCGATGGTGACATTTCTGTGATGGTGACTAAGTCGAAACGCGAGGCGTGAACGTCGAACCTCCCAACCGTGTGAACGTTTTATAAATTCACACTTTCGTGAGTGTCACGAACGAAGTGACTAGCGTGGTTAACTTTCGTGATTAACGCCTCGTGGGAACGCAGCATATGTTATCCACTTTCAACGTTTTTCTTCAATACAGATGTTTTTCCGAGCAGGAATATAAAAAGATGAGATTATCAGATTTTGAATGTATTGGTTCCATTCTGAAATCAGTTGTTCTCGATCACTTTTAGTAATCAATAGTTTTTCTTTCGTTTGATTTTCTACTTTCGAATGTATGCAACGCGAAACACGCAATTTGGCCAAAGATGAATGTGCTGAAACGTTAGTTTGCGAGAAGAAGGGTGGACATACACAAGAATTGCAGAAAGGTTTGCAGTTTCCCATACAAGTGTGTCCAGAATGTTGCAGCGATTCAGGTATGAATGTCCGAAGACCAGGACAGGGTAGACCACGGGTAAAAACTGCCATTCAAGAACGTTACTTCGTTGAGACAACGGTTTGCAACCGCTCGCTTCCTTCAAAATCAGCTTGAGCAAACTCATGGGGTACAAATTAGCACCCAGACAATAAGAAATCGCCTCAGAGAATATGATTTAAGGCCTCGTGTCGCGGCAAGAGGCCTCTTACCCCAGCCCATCGAAGGGCGCGTTTGGATTTTGCGAGAGGGCATATCCATTGGGAAGAGGCTGATTAGGAAAGAGTTCTCTTCACAGATGAGTCTAGATTCTGCATCTACCATTGTGATCGACGTTCCCTTGTATACAGACGTCCACATGAAAGATATCCTCAGTGCAATTTCCTGAATGCTACTGGTTTCGGGGGAGGATCGATTATGGTATGGGCTGGAATATCTTTGACTGCTCGCACAGACCTAGTGGTCGTTGATAATGGAGCTATGTATGCTGATAGGTATATAAGGATCATTCTTGAAGAGCATGTAGTGCCATTTGCCCCATACATTGGTGAAAGTTTCATTTTTATGGACGATAATTCCAGACCCCATCGTGCGTGCATCGTTCAGGACTACCTTGAAGAGGTTGAAGTCTCTCGAATGGAATGCCCAGCAAGAAGTCCAGATCTCAATCCGATTGAGCAGGTATGGGACAACCTCAATAGAAGGCTGAGAAGTTCAGAAAATCATCCAGCTACTCTTAATGACTTAGGAATCCAACTCTTGTGTATGTCCACCCTTCTTCTCGCAAAACTACCGCTTGGGCTTATTCCTCTTGGGTTAACTTGCGTGTTTCGCTTTGCATAGCGATCGAGTGTAAAAAATCAAACGAAAGAAAAACCATTGATCACTAGAATTGATCGAGAACAACTGATTTCAGAATGGAGCCAATACATTCGAAATCTGATAATCTAATCTTTTTTTATTCCTGCTGGGAAAAACATATGTATTGAAGAAAAACGTGGATAACATATGCATGCATAATTCTGATAAAAATAATTATCAGTGAGAACACCTTCAGTTCTAGAATAAATTTGAGATTTCCATAATGTGCGTTAATTTTTTTTGCGCAGTGTATTTGTGTGATATCCCCACGAATTAATCTGAAAAATTCATATACGCCGATGATATTGCTTTGTCTTTCCCTCATTCAGATTTGAAAGCAATAGATAATTATCTTTTTGCAGATTTAGAAATAAAAAAAAATTTTTTTCGACTGGCGTTAATGCTAATGAAACCGAGGTCTCGTGTTTCGATTTGGATAATCATCAGAAATATAGAAAATTGAACGTACTTTTCGGTAATTCTTCTCTTAAACAAAATTACAATCCTAAATATTTAGGCGTTAAATTAGATTCTTCTCTTAATTTCAAAGCCCATTTGGATGATTTACGTATGACTGAAAACAAGAATAATCACTTCATACGGCAGCTCTAGCCTTAGCGTAGGTACTTTACTGCCGAATATTTTTGCCCTTATTGCTCAACAGTGCAGATGTACCGGGTTTTTCACTATAAGATTTGACCCCCCCTTTAACTTTGTTACCAAAAGGAGATACAAAAAATGTTTCGTTTAAAAGTTTCACGAAATCACCTGAGGTTTTTTATATGAGTCCAAAAATGAAAATATTACAGGGTGGCACAACATTGATATCAACTTCATTTTTTCAAATGGACAGCTCTGTCTATTTTTCCATGTTTGGCTAGCCTTTTTCCCTGATTTCGAATAAGTAACATACTTTGGTCTATCTCTTTTATTCTGAGAACCACAGAGGTTTCAAATTTTAAGAACCACCTCCCAATCTGTAATCATTTTACAAGTGGCAGAGTGCGTTCACTGAAAATGCTCATTTAGGAATTATAATAACGTCAATGGGAAGATATACGTGGTAAACAACAGTGAATGCAACTATTTTTTTTCAAAGACGACCCCTGTGCTGTATATTCTTCCTTTTTTTTGATAGGCTATTTCCTACGATCTCGATATAAATGCGTATGTGTATGTGTCTCTTCATTTTCAGAGTTTCAAAGTTGTTGGATTGATGATACACCGAAAACAATATGTGAAATACCTACAAAATTCTTTATATCCAAACAATCTACTTAAAGTTTATTTAGAATTGAATACCTAACCATTACTTAACCAATGGAAAATGAATGAACTATGGCAGTATGTAAGAATAACATCAACTAAAGAAATGCTCAAAATGACCACCTTCAGTCGATACACATAGTTCATATATTGTCTCAAGTTGTTAGGGTTTAATATTGTTGATTTATATCATCAATATTATTCTCCGGCTCTTTCATGATTGTAATTCTTTTCCTTCGGGAACGGCTATAAAAACGTGACCAACGGTGTTTCCAATCAGACTATTTGGTATGCCATTACCGAACTAAAGATAAATTGGCCACTAAATATTCACGAACTTCCCAAAATGATGATTATTGAAATTTGAACTCGTGGTGTTCAGAATAAAAAGATAGACCAACATATGTTACATACATATTCGAAATCAAGGGAAAAAGAGCTAACCAAATATGGAAAATATACAGGTGTCCATTTGAAAAAATGAAGTTGACATCAATATGTTGGTCACCCTGTATATAGTTCAGTTCTGGACTCATATCAAAAACCTCAGTTGATTTCGGGAAACTTTTATACGAAACATTTTTTTGTATCTCCTTCATTACAAGTTAAAGGTGGGGTCAAATTATAGTGAAAAACCCGGTACATAAGATCGATGCACAATTGAATTTTTCCATTTGAATAGTAACTGGAACAATAAAATCAACACCAACTCAATGGTTACCAGTTCTTTCAAACATTACTCCTCCACATATCCGCAGGCAGGCCAATACTCTCGTATATTACAGACAATAAGATTCCTCGATTAAAATCACGTAAACCTTTTCGGTCAAATTATTTTATGAACTCAAATGAAAGTGACAAAGCAATTTGGCAATCCGAGTGGAACCCATGTAATATTCAGAACAAAGACTTAATAACTGATCCCTGGAATAAAGTTCCTGGATTTGATCTTCCAAGGAAAGTATGGACTGTTCTCAATCGTACAATAACAGGTCATGGACGTTGCAATAGTATGCTTTTCAAATGGAATTCAGTTGAGAGTCCTAGTTGCGAATGCGGAGAAGCTGAGCAGACAATTTACCATCTGATAAATAATTGTTCCATAAATAAATTTCAGGTTGGCTTGAGAGCTATACATAAAATTACCGAGTCGTTTTTGAATTGGGTTGTTAATTTTAAATCGATTTAATAGAGTTTGAATCATTTTATTTTTCTGTCCTTTTTTTCTGCTTCAATTTTTTTGTTCCAGATTCAGAATTTCGAAGGCATCTTAGAGAGGATTATCGAATATTTTGTTGGGCTCAATAAAGAAGAAATATTTCAATATTAAGAAATGAAAGCACACTAAATTTTTTAATAATAGTCTATTGGCTATCGATTTCGGCCCTTGGCCATCATCAGGCCAGCTGAAAATACAAAACAAATTACACACAGAAAATCCCACAAAAAACGCAGTCAGATTGATAAAAAATGGCAGTAAACAGGTACATCTTTTTCCCGAACAGTAAAACTCACCGTCATGTTATGAAGTTACAATAAAATGAGATACATTCGTAGGGTGTTTTAACAATTACTATAAAAATCTGGCGACAATTATATTCAACAATTTTAGGTTATAGAATTATTACGTTTTATTCTACTAAAATGACCTTAACTGAGCAAGCAGGCGGGAAGAATGACGGAATGAGAATGACGTATATCACAGATAGAGGGGAATGAAACCATAGACTAACTAAACGGAGAATAGATGAGACACTAGTAGATCAAGCTTCAACGCCATCTGTTTTTTGTACAACATTACTAATTCGTGAAAAAACCTCAATTGAAAAAGAATTTGTATCGTAAGCTGCCGGAAAAAGAATTCTTAGTGCACATTTTGAATAGGTAGGTACTCCCATATAGGCAAAAAGTTTTTCGAAATTCAATTTCCAAAAGGATATCAGAAATGGATTCGTGCAAGTTATCGATGAGTGAGGAAATTTATTCTCATGAAAATAATACCTGCAAAGAACTTTGATCTGATTTTCTTTTGGAATCGAGAATGAGGATCAATAATCAAATTCTGGATAGAATAAAAATTTATTAACTGAATAGGTATCACCAATTGAAAATACAGATTTATTTCATAAATATCTAATCAATAAACTAATAATTGCATTGAAAACATTTTCAAAAACTAACAATAATGAATTCAATAATACAAAATATGAGTATTTACCTACTAAACTTATTCAATACATGAAAAACTTTTTTGAAAACTACGAGTATCTTAATTCTTATAGGTAACAGAATATACATATAAATTTTATAATTACCTTCTTGCATCTCGATTTTCACATCCAATAACACAGCACGTTTTCACTCTTGCAGGCATATCGAAATTTATTATATTTCAAAAAGAACGTGTCAAACCACTCCTTGTGTCAGTTGACAATTCAAAGGTTTTTTGATAATAATGATTTTACATACTTACTATTTTCTCGATAGGATTTCCATGAATGCAACGACATCTAACTCTCAAATTGAAAATAATTTTTTCGTGCATTAGTCTCCTCCTCCGACAGATGGCGTGGAATATACGAGTGGCTCATCTAATTTTTTAGTTTGTCTATGAATGAGACTAAGCTGTCAGGAGTGTCAAACAGGAACACAGAAACACACTTTGATATATAAATATACACAATATGGATATCTGAAACATTTCATAAAAATTTGAACATATGTCTTCCATTAATTTCTGATATATCGTTTAATAGTAAATTGTTGTTTTAATTTTTTAGAAATTCATATTGCTCTAAAAGAATAAGTTTGTTGTAATTGTTTTCTTTATGTATTAATGACAAGTTCTCAATTGTAGTTTTGTGCTTACTTCTTCCAAGAAAATATAACTACTTAATAGTAAATAAAAAAATAAGAAATCTGGGGAACATACTTTTAAACAATAAAGATAAGACGGAAGATATGTGTTGCAGTGGTATTTACAAAATATCTTGTGGTGAATGTCCTTCATTTTATATTGGTATGACCACTCGGTCAGCTTTTATAAGATATAATGAACATGTAAAAAAACAGACCAAAATCAGCTCTAGGTGAACATTTATTAGAAAGTAATCATAAAACTACAATTGAGAACTTGTCATTAATACATAAAAAAACAATTACAACAAACTTATTCTTTTAGAGCAATATGAAATTCTAAAAAATAAAAACAACAATTAACTATTAACGATATATCAAAATTTAATGGAATGTCAATAAGGTGCCTAATTATTCAAAAATTAAACTTGTGAGAAATCAATAATTAAAATAAATTATATGGTTCAGTTGATGCGATCCTTTTGAAATTTTGCATGAAATAGTATATCAATCTCATCATTCACAAAATGAATTGCACTCGAATCGGAAATCTTATAATGGAAATAAAAAAACATTTCTTTTTAATATTACAATTGAATTTTCTTTGGTACCGTTGTGAAGTAGACTATAAATAAATCTAGTCTGAAGCTACACATCATCTATGCTATCTGATACATAACTAAGTCAATGTTCAAATATTAAAACCAAATAATAACGTGAAAATTAAACAAATTAACGTATATCGGCTGTCCCAGAAAAGTGGCTTTGTGGCTTATTAGATTATTATGGAAACTACTGATGGTAAATATTTCAAATATTCGATATTAAGCTAGGTAAGGTATATTTTGAAAATAATTGTATCAATATAATATTAATTATTTATTATATATGGTAGGAGTACCTACTACCTTACTAGTAAGGTAGTGGTTGGAGGCGAAACACCAAAGCGATTATATCACGTCGTCAAAGGGTATACGAGTATTCACTTATCTATACGACGGTGACGTAACTAAGACAAATTCACCGATAACATTCGTTCATTAGTACAGAGTGATTCACTTTTTTGGTAACCTAATTTTTGTCGAAAAGAAATGAATAGCTTTTTATTCTGTTGACGGTATTTGGTACAAGTCAATGTTGACTTGAGATGTGCATTAAAGTCGGAGGAAAGAATTGAGACGCCAGGCGTAGAAGCGCTATCAAGAATTTTTCTTCAGGAACACACCTTTTTTATTATGTCATTTGGAAGATTTTCTAATTCTTAATATTCCTTCTGAATGCCATTTTTTTCTTTTTCTTACCGTCAGCGCCCTGCAGCATGTTCATTCTAATCCATTTTTTTTTTCTGTATTGTGACAGTATGCCTTGATTTAGAGACAAAGATATGATTGTGTTTCTTACAATCAAAGAGACTTTGTTGCAAACTATTTTTCAATCATTACATTCATCACACATATTATATTTTATAACAATAAGCAAGATTATTATGAATCTAGTCTGAAATGATATTTCATTTATGTTAGCTGATCCATAACTATGCGAACCATAGACAAACTAATAAAATAGATGAGCCACTCGTATATTCGGCGTCATCTGTCGGAGGAGGAGACTAATACACGAAAAAATTATTTTCAATTTGATAGTTAGATGTCGTTGCATTCATGGAAATCCTATCGAGAAAATAGTAAGTATGTAAAATCATTATTATCAAAAAACCTTTGAATTGTCAACTGACACAAGGAGTGGTTTGACACGTTCTTTTTGAAATATAATAAATTTCGATATGCCTGCAAGAGTGAAGACGTGCTGTGTTATTGGATGTGAAAATCGAGATGCAAGAAGGTAATTATAAAATTAACATGTATATTCTGTTAACTATGAGAATTAAGATACTCGTAGTTTTCAGAAAAGTTTTTCATGTATTGAATAAGTTTAGTCGGTAAATACTCATATTTTGTATTATTGAGTTCATTATTTTTAGTTTTTGAGAATGTTTTCAATGCAATTATTAGTTTTATTGCTTAGATATTTATGAAATAAATCTGTATTTTCAATTGGTGATACCTACTTATTTCAGTTAATAAATTTTCATTCTATCCAGAATTTGATTATTGATCCTCATTTCTCGATTCCAAAAGAAAATCAGATGAAAGTTCGTTGCAGGTATTATTTCAAAAACTTTTTGCCTCTTACCTATTCAAAAGGTGCACTACAGAATTCTTTTTGAGGCAGCTTTGCGATACAGATTCCTTTTTCAATTGAGCTTTTTTCACGAATTAGTATGTTGTGTACAAAAAAAGATGGCGTTGAAGCTTGTTCTACTAGTATCTCATCTATTCTCCGTTTAGTTACTCTATGATGCGAACTCTCTTAGGTATGTTGTTCAGCTCTATCAAAAGTTTAGTTAAAAGGTAGTTATTCTGTCTTGTTGACTACAGATTATTATGAATCAAGTCTGAAGTGATATCTCATTTATGATAGCTGATCCATAACAAAGTCAAATTTCAAATATTAAAATCAAATGACAACGTGAAACTTCAATTAATTATCGTTCAAAAACTCTCTTCACTATCAACTGCATCTTTCAAACCTAGTGAAACAACATTATTTTTCCATTTCCCTGTCACTTCTAACCATAGAGATGGAATAGAGAAGAGACGCTATGACATACAATTGTGTAAGGAAAAATGGAACCACTGGGCGGGGCTTATATATTACCAATATGGCTGAAAGTTCAGGGTTGAATTAAGTTGCCAGTTTTTTTCTGTTTACGAATTTCACCCAAAAATACGACGTGTTGGCTCTTAGGAATCCTGTTCAAATAAGGTCAATTGAATATCAAATAAACAATTTTCTTCGGGCGATAATATGCACATATAAAAAGATATCAGATTACCAAGACATACTAGCAAAAATTTTGAATGCGGATCTGTTCAGTACTCATCCCTACCTGTGATAGTTTTTCCTCTAATTTTCTTCTTATCTGTCCCTTCCCTGCTTGTAGAAAGCCATACAGCACACGATACCATTTTATTTTATTTATTAAGCACAAGAAATCTCAATTTAACTTGAAAAAGGTACAAAATCACTATTTTTAGAAAAAATTCAATGATTGTGAAAATTCGACGTATCGCAGTAATATGGCGGATCTGATATCACTTTCATTTCATCGATAGCAACTCTATACTATTCTATCTCTATGCTTCTAACTGAGGCTCATTGCGAACTCTGTTAGGTATGTTGTTCAGATCTATCAAGAGTTTAACTTAAAGGTCGTTGTTCTGTCTTGTTGACTATAGATTATTATGAATCTATTCTGAAGTGATATATCATCTATGGTAGCTGATCCATAACTAAGTCAAATTTCAAATATTAAAATTAAATGACAACGTGAAACTTCAACAATTATCGTTCAAAAACTCTTTTCACTATCAACTCCATCTTTCAAACTTAGAAATATTGACAGATGGCAATCGTATTCTTCCCGGGACACCCTGTATAAATGGATGTAATTTTGTCATTCCTACGTTGTCGACTTCAACACCAATTAGATGTTTTTTACGTAAGTGGATGTTTTATCTACACGGACACAAATAATTGCATTGAAAGCCTAATTTTTTTTAACTTCCAAATTTTCAAAGTCATCGATAAATTTTACATATAAATAGGTTAGAGTGAAAATAGTTGAAGAGTATTCTGCGGTTGTTCACTTTTAGGTATCAACATGCATTTGCTTCATTTTTGCCTTATATCTGCAGTATTTGTTGTGCAATTCTTTTTCCACGTGAATAGTCTGGAATGCCAATATTGTAGCAGTACCGATCCGAAATCCCCCTGTCGTTACGGCAATGAAACAAACACTAAAACTTGCGATATAGAGGCTAATGACGATTCTTGCTACGAAGAATATATAATGGGACAGCCGGCAGAGGGGGACCCGGAAACCCCCCTTTACAGAAGAGGATGTGCTCCGCACGAATGGTGCGATATACAGAAAGATAATCACGGACATAATTTGAAAGATTGCAGAACATGCGACGACGACAATATGTGTAACAAAAACGCTTTTGGATCTACGTGTGAGTATTGTAACAGTTATGCATCAACTTTTTCGATGATTAAGTACAACTCCTCCTAAATCAAAAGAGATAAAACAGGTTATATACAGGATTTTTCAGAATAAGATTCCGAAAATTCGGCGTCTTAATCCTTAGATGATTTTATGATATAGAGTTCATATATATATAGACTATGGGTCTATGTGGTCTATGACGCATTTTTTCTGAGATACAAGGTGTTTGAATTTAAACAAAAAAATCGTGTTTTCGAAAATATTTTCGACACCGTATACGATTTTTCTTTGCGTTTTGGTAGGTTATGAGTACACATTGAAAGACATTTTTTAATTCAAAATAATTTTCTCCAGTGGTGTCCGTACACATTTATGTCCGAATAAATTAGGTGAAAAAAATTGGTACGCCAGTATGCTTTTATTCAAGTACACAATTATTTTCGTAATTTCCAAATAATTTTCCGCAAGCAAGGTATCTTGAATTTTTTACTTGCTGAGATAAAAAATGAAATGCTTTTACATCTAAGATAGTTACGAATTCTTCGAAAATCGTCTAGACGCAGATTGCGTCAGCACAATCACTTCATTTTCAAGAAAAAAAAAGTGTGGTGCATAAACCACAACGCGTTTCTTTTCATAATGGGAATATCGGAAGCTTTCCGGTACCTTGGAGAGAATTTTGGGGTGATGGGCAGATGGGCCCGGCGTTGCAGGATCTCAAGACTCAGCTTGGAAGGATCGGTGCTGCGTTGCTGAAACAGCAGCAAAAGCTAGACATCTTAAAGGTATTCTCTTGCCCAAGTTCGGTTATTTCTTGCAGACGCCAGTCATAATTCTCCGGACCCTTAGGCATGTAGATTGGGACGTAAGGATAGCAGTGCGTAGCTACTTCATCTCAATAAATCCGTGCAGAAGCCTTCATACACGCTCCGGTTCGGGAGGGCGGTTCCGGAGTTACCTGCTTCACGGAGTATGTGCCCATAGTCCTCCGACTGATACGACATCGTCATCAACGCCTGACGTGGAATTTGCAGAAAGCTTTATACCAAACTTTGCGGATGGACCAGGGAGAGCTGGCCAGGAAGATGTGTGAGAGGCTCGGAACAGCTATTCAAGCAATGGCTTGTGGCAGGGCAGGGATTGTCGCCCAGCTAGAGACTGGATTTCTAACCCGCCACCCTTCTGGACAGGTCAAGACTTCGTCAGGGCCGTCCAGCTCCGAGGCGACTTGTTGCCAACCCGTGGGATTCCCTTAACTCCTGTACAGGACCGAGTGTGCAGTATGGGTTACAACAGAACTGAGTCCTTATGCCATGTAGTGCAAAAATGTCCTGCTGCACACTGGAAGGGGATCCGTTGACACGACCATCTTGTCAACACAGTTGGTAGGTTCGCCGAAGGAAAAGGGTGGTTGACGCGACTGTTTCCTGGGAGGAACCTAACTCTCTGTCGGTGGCTGCTCAAAATAAAGTTATAGCGAGCCAAGGTTCATCCATACCATGACGACCGCGCTCCCCTGGTTGTAGGTGCTAGGGGCACCTGGTGCGAGGATAACTCGGTGCTTTCTATCATCTTGGGATTCACGCTCCAGGTGATAGATCTATGGTGACAGGGACCATTAGGGGCAGCAAAATGGTCTGGAGTCACTTCATGAAGACCTCTTGAAGGGGGTGCCCAACAATCAATTCTGGATTGCTCTCATTTTCCGTAATAAAACTTATGTTGAAATCCACACTGTCTTTCATTTTTCCGATCAAGTCTCTCACCACGCCACAAAAACCAATTGTGTTGGATCTTGCAAATACGCGTCTTACTTGCTGCTTTGCTACAAATTGCGCTACGCTACGTAAGTATCTCCGGTGTGCGGGTACTCATAAGGATTAAAGGGAACGATATTCTAATGATCCACATTTGTGGCGCCGCAAATGTACGCTCGGCGTGTGGCCTGCCTAAGAAGGGAGTCCCGTAAAAAAATCTGCTACGGGGTAATAATGCTTCACAAGAGTTAGGTATATCGTATTCAATCGTTCCGAAAAGTATATAACCTTAGAAAAAATCGCTGTAAAATCATTCAAAACTCAATAACAACTTGAATCGATCCAATAAAAATCAGTATAAGACATTTCGTCAATCTGGTCGCCTTTTTTCTGAAGTTTGGTTCTTTGCATATGCTCCATGACTGTTCTTGTTTTCAAGTGGAGTCAGTTTATCGGCTCCGATTTGAAAAGAGTTTTCTGAATATGACAAGACGTAAATTACAAAGACTCAGTCTAATAGGGCTATCGGAATGCTAAAGGGTGGCCTTATTCAGGTTGTTGTTGCGAAAAGGCTCCAAGTCAGCAAAAGTGTGATATCTCGACTTTGGAATACGTTCAGGGAGACAGGTTCCGTGTTGGAAAGACCAATACAAGGCTTAAATTAGCGACAAAAAACAACAGCTAATCAGGCTCGTTTCATCAACGTTACGGCGAGAACAAACCCTACTTACGCGTAGAAAGCTACGGAATACTCTTCAAAATGCAGGTGGGGTCCAAGTTCCGTAGAATCATAAAGACGACGTTTGAGAGAGGTGAATCTAGGTTCTAGACGCCTATTGAGAGGAGTTTCATTAACACGTGACCATAAGCGTCAAAGACAGGAATGGGCAAGGCAACATATCAAGTGTAACGATCAATAGCGTAGTGTCCTTTTTACTGATGAATCCAGATATGAACGATTTTCAGATTCCCGAAAAATAGGGTATGGACAATCCCACGCATACCCCGTAATCGTCGCTATGTCCAAGAAGTCCATCCATTCCGAGGGGTAGTGTTATGGTATGGGCCAAGGTATGTTTCAACAGGCGCACAGATCTACACATTTGTCCTGGGAAATGACCGCCTTGCAATATAGGAAGCATATGCGCGCGAGGAGCTGGTATTCCACATTTACAAATACCTATGCACTCACCAGATTTGGATTGCTCAGAAAATGCATGGGATAAGCTCCAAAGAATATCAGATAATCATCAACCTACCCCAATATCATTAAATGACCTGAAAGAGATTCTGCCCAGTTTATGTTCACCAACCTCGTGTGTAGTATGCAAGAAATATGTCAAGCTGTTATTGATGCCGGTGGATGCCATACATTCTATTGCTATTCTCAAAATGCTTGAATTCTGTGAGAATTCAATTTCGTTATTTTCTCGATTTTTCTTAATCGCCCTGTATACGCTGCAGACCTACAGGCTAAAATTTATATAATAAAAATAATTCATTTCCTGCAACTTGAAGTCATATTAATATGAATTTTCATCACAAAAATCTCATTTAAACTATATTTTTTTGCAATTTAAGTCAAAATCCCTAACTCATGTGGAGCAGTTTATTTGTGATTGCATAAAGATTAGACAATAATACTTGAATTGTGTTTCAGTATCGCACAAGAGGGAGTGCAGAACATGCTTTGAGGTCGGGAAGATCAAGAGTCAATGCAGATTTGGCGGCATGGATTTTGAGAAAACGACATGTAGGGAAGGTGAAAAATGCGTCACTTTACACTACGTTGATGAGTTAGATTCTCATCACTCCAGGGGATGTGGTCGGAAGGATTATTGTTCCAACATGAAGAGCAAATATGGAAATTATTTGAGGACATGTTATTTCTGCGAAAACGACTTATGCAACAGTTGGGAAATGCCTGCTTATTAATTAAAATTAATTTTTTCCTTGTTTCGAAATAAAGATGTACGCCTTTTATTTTTTTCAATGGAACTTGGGGAAGAAATTGAATAATGACTGAATTATTGATGAGCTTGCCGGGTTAGCATCGTTTTCTGGACAGCATGCCCCCAAAGTTAATATTGATAGTAATTTAATCAACTAGTTTATAAATGGAAGCAATTCAATTTCGCTCCGTGAAGTCAAGAGTTTTTGCATGCTTTTTCATATTGGGAAAAAAAAAATCCAATGTGAATATTTTGAGGGCTATTGGTTTCGATTTATGTATCTAATCATAAATTATGCCTTCATTTTAAAATCTCAGACCTGCCTTAAAAAAGTTTTTGAGTCGTTCCTTTCGGAAGTTACCATGTTCACGACCGGAATTCATGAATGGATAAAATGAAACCAACAGCCCTCAGAATATTCAAATTGGATTTATCGTTTTCCGATATAAACACGAGCGTCAAAGCACAAAGCTTCTTCTGCCACCTAATATAGTAAAACCATGGAAGAACTCGAAAACTAGGGTCTATTTCAATATAGTAAGTCGAGATCATAAAATTAAAAAATTATGTCAGAGAAACGTGACACGGTTTCTGAATCCTATAATGATTACAACAGAAAAATTTTTGGTAGTTTCAACAACAAATCTAATTTTATGATGAACCATTTCATCCAATCATGTTAATATTACATCGAAAACTATATCCAATGCAATTTTCAATCCCAATGATAACAAAAAATAAAATTATATATTATAGTTCCATGGCAACATCATTCCAAACAAATTTCAAAATATCGGTTGAAATATATTCTCGGAGGATTCTGGTCTTTCAGAGAAAATAAGAAGAATTGGTTCCAAATTCAACCAAAGAACTGTTTTCAAAACACAAAATGATTAGAGATTCATTCTAATCAGAACGAAACTAATGAATGAGAGACAAAAATAAAAAATGTGTTTACAATATTCCCTATATATGTGGAAAATCTTATGCAGGAGAGACATCACAAGACCTTTAGAGATAAGAAAAAGGGAACATAAGAACAACATCAAAAATAGAGACATTACAAGATCACAAGTCGCTGATCATGTATGTTCAAATAACGGAGATCATTATGATGAACTGGAGATCCTTATGAAGGAACCCGATAATTATAAAAGGAAAAGTAAGGAATCCACATGTATTTTGTTAGATGAAGTAGATAATTTGGCCAATTGTTCTGTTGGAATAGATCGTATTCGGATTGATTCATTGAAAAAAGAAATGACATCAGGAAATTTCAAAATTAAATAGATCAACATCTCTATGTATTGACAACTTTCAATGTCAATTAGACTGCAAATGAAAAAACACACAATACTGAAGATTTTACAATTTTGTCTGGATTAGGTGTCTGATATAGACACCGAAACGTTACATTATCCTTTTCATTTATTTCCTTTTTTTCAGTTTTACTGTTAGGCAACAGTTTTTTCAAGACCAATTTGCTCCTGACATATGTGCAAAGATTCTCGCAGGAGCACTTCATCTTAATTAAAATTTTTTTCATTATTTCTGTTTCAGAGACTGGGTCACCTATTATTTTTTGATGAAATTCTAATGATGTGATTCTGATGAAAGTCTGCACAAATGTGCGCGTCGCTGTCTAAATTCTAAAAATCATGTTTATATCGAGATTAATGAAACGAATTATAAGTGAGTGTCTATTCCCCCCCGCTTTAAGCCGGGTTTAGACGAAGCGCACCCACTCGCGAGTCAAACCTCGTCACCTACTCGCGCACCAAAACACATCCTCGCGCCAGTTTTTACACTACGCGCTGGATTCGCCTAGAGGGTAGAGCATGAGGCGATGAGCGAGGTAGTAATCTGCCTAGTATAAAGTCCGAGACTCGACTAGCTCCAGAAGCTTGTTCAAACGACACAGCGAGGCTTCTTTGATGCGCGACTGAAAACCGACCGGCAATGGCTCAACCCGAGGACGAGAGGGCCTCACGGCGAGGAGCATGTTCACACTATGCGAGGGAGCGGAAGCGAGGCTGGCTTCGTCTAAACCGGCTTTAGGGTTCAATTCCACCGCGCGAAATTGACTCGAGCAACTGCTTCGCGGGGCTGACTCGCGAGTCGCTGTTTCGGATTACGTTTACACGACGCGAAACTTTTCGCAAAAATGGGTGAGCCGCCAGTTTTCCAGAGACAAGCATGTCGTTCGTACCTCGCATTTGCTATGGGTTATATGAACAATAAAAAAAAAACAAAGGAAACATAGATATATACATATATACATTCAAAAAAATGTTTTTCAATGTCAAAGATTTCTTCTTTTCTATCCACTATTAGGATTCCATGAGTCCCACCCGAAGAGTTCCGTTAGTCAATTTGGCGTTGTACTTTGAATGATGAGTAAAACCCTATTTTATTCATTTATAAGTATGCTGAATCGAAAATTGACAAAAAAACATAGTATTTCTTTTAGCCTCAGGAATCCTCGGTTGAAATATTTCGACTTCAAAATCGTTCACAATAAATAATTAAACTATGGACTCATCATTCTTAACAAGCATGCAAAAATCTAACTTTGAATTTGTTGAACGAATAATCAATTTCGATACTCATTCAGTATGAGCTTTAAGGGCATCACGTCGGGAAGTGTTATACAGGTTGGAAATTCACATCTGAAATATACGATATACAATGAATCAGCAGAGAATTTTTCCCTCCAGTTGCACAGATGAATAATCTAGACAATCACTTGCTGTAACACATGAATTCAGGTGTTTTGCTTCATATTATAGTCTCGTCTCTCTCTTACGTTCAGAGGAGCGTAATTCGTTCAGTATGGTAGGCAACAGTAAATACTGAATCGAGTATTACGGGCAGCTTGACAAATTAAAAATTCTATACTGCAGTGCGGGTCCCTACCATACTGCGATAAGAGAGAGACAAGGACTTGATTTTTGCAGTGAGACAGTTGAATTCATTCAGTTATCGCACTTGATTATCTCGCTATTCATCTGTGCAACTGGAGGGAAAAATTCTCTGTCTGATGCATTGTATATCGTATGTGTTCGATGTGAATTTCCAAATCGGTATAGCTGAAGTACACTCATAAAAAGCCATTATTGAGCGAAACAACACGTGAACGCGAACTTGAACAGCAGCGGGCTTTCAGCGGAGTGGAACAATTATCCTTTAACTTGATTCTCATCCAAGGACTCTTCAACTAATTTCCAGACCACTCACAGAACAACGACCTTTTAGCTAAACCTTTTATGGAGTTGAACAGCATAAGCGAGTTCGCGGTCAGCCTTAGTTAGAAGTGACAGGGAAGTGGAAAAATAATATTGTTTCACCTGGTTTGAAAGATGAAGTTGATAGTGGAGAGAGTTTTTGAACGATAATTTGTTGAAGTTTCACGTTACCATATGATTTTAATATTTGAAATTTGACTTAGTTGTGGATCAGCTATCATAAATGAGATATCACTTCAGACTAGATTCATAATCAATAGTCAACAAGACAGAAAAACGACCATTTAGCTAAACTTTTGATAGTCATCAGGGAGTAGAAGAGTGATAGATTTATAGAAGTACCCTGAAAATATCTATCTATATCTATAGGCTGAAATTCAGAATATTCAACATGTTTATAGGAACAACCTGTTTATATTCAAAGCGTCTATTTAAAATTTATAAGAAATCTTTCACAAATCAAATGAAACATCAACAATACAGAACTCATATGTGACACGTTAAAAAAAATGATAATGCTGAAGGGGATATGAAAACGGCTGCTTGGAAAGGATAATTAGAATATTAGGAGAGCAGCCCATCCGATTTAATATATTTTTGTAGTATCATGTAGCCATTCATTTGAACATTAAAGGGCCCACTCACTAAGAGGGAAGCGCGAAGACTTGAATGCGCGTTGTACGGGGGTACAGTTTAAAACAGTGTTGTGTATGGCGTAAATTTGGAATGCGCAATTATCTCCGTCGTGTGGCGTGTGCATTCTTCACCGTACGTGGAAGAATGACCAAAAACGACCGTGTATGGGCAACAAGTCTGTGCACGTTTCATATTTTTAGCAATGCAGGTCGGGTTCCCTATTTATACATTGAACATTTTTTCCTAAATAACAACACACGCCACTGCCATTAACATAAGATTTTTTTCGACGTTATCTCACGCTTGTCGCACATCCAACCAACACGCAAAAGTGTATGTGTGTGGGAAATATGAATGCACACGTTGCTTTACAGCAAACGTGCAGATACTTAACTGCGCATTCTTCCCTCTTAGTGAGTGGGCCCTTTAGACATTTTATCTGTTAGATAGATGCATCTAATCGAATATGTGTGTCAAGTTGCTCTGGATTAATCTGATGAATTCTTCAGCATCAAAAAGATCGGTAAGTATAACTGGTCCGAAAAGTTCTCCTCTCATGACTGCCAACCTCATGTTAAATCATGTTGGAAATGAGAAACAATAGTCGCATGAGGGTTTTCTCTCTGCCATACATGGTTGTTTCATGAATCAATCACATCTGATTTCGTGGAAGTGGCCACATCAGTCCTCAATATCCTATGGCCCCCTCTCTCCTGAATGATTCTGGTACCGACTACAAAATATAAGTCTGGGGCCTATTGCACCACCAAACACTTTGCAACTTTCACTTTTCAAATTGAATTAAAATGCACGAAACGCATCATATAAATGAAAAATACATTGTGAAAAGTCAAGTGTATAGTGAAAATTACTTCGCAGACATTAAATATTGGGAGAAATGTTGGCAACATAACTAATTTCACTTTGGAAATGTGTCAGAATGCAAAGTGCGAAGTGAAAAGTTGAAAAGTATTTTGGTGCAATAGGCCCCTGGTCTCAGGTAAACAGATGAATTGATGATTTCCACAAAATTACACTAAGATTCAATTGCGAAGAGCTTCAAAATAGAGCAAATTTAGGTTCGGAATTTTTAGACTTTTTCGTTGTTATCATGTTAGCCATGATATTATAGCGTAGAATGAGCAGCTAGCACAAAAATTGATATGTCATTCGAAAGTACACTTAATGAGGTATTCTTTACTGAAGAGAAGCGTGTGCATAATTATTGATATTTCATCGAAAAAATCATTGGAAAAATAGGACTTCATAATCATGATATTCTTCTCCTTACCACACCTGCAATGAGAGTATTTTCTGCACACAGACTCTTTCATCTAGTAGAAAATTTACTGCACTTTCCAAATATGTGGTCAAATTTGCTGAGACTACAAGGAAAACTGAACAATGATCTTTTTCGAAAAAAAAACTGAAAATTTTTCGTGAAATCGAGAAATGTTAAATTGAAGAACAACCGTCAACATTTTGACCATGTGTTATATGACATTTCTTGTTGCAAATCACTTGTTTAATCACCCTCGAAGTTTGTCCACTAGACACCCTGTATAACCATAATACTGATGAATCATCTCCCATAGTTTTAAACAGTGGTATTTCACACTAATATCATTTCCTGTAACCATCATGTCATACCTTTTCGCTTCAAATTGGATTATTCAGTTCTGTTCACTCATGACATAGCTACGAATCGAATGTTCGATGAAAATCATCCGAAATATGCTTTGAACATCAATAACACGATATCAGACCCGACTACACTCAATATTCAACATAGGCTACCATTGAAAGACCATCACAAAGTATACTACACCAATTTTGTTCACTTCCACAAAGGTTTCCGAGCCTCTACTGACCCTAATATGTCCTGATGGCTTTCTGCTTAATGCAATAACTGGCTAGAACTCTCAAAAGTGGATTGCTAATGTATCGGAAGTGTGCTTTGATCAACATTAGGGTTCATTGCTTCGGACTTCGATGTTGTAGCCATCTGAAAGCATGCTAGATTATTAAGATTACATTAATTACCTGTTCTACTTCACGTTTTACAGGGGCTTGTTGTTTCCTCTTTTTAGGTTATTAACTTTTCAACTGGAATTGAGTGGAAAATCTTTCAGGCAGGTTGAAATTTGGATCGTTTCAATCGGGAAAGGATGGGAAAATTTTGATTCTATGGAGAAGAAACATTAGTATGAAAAACTGTTTGGAAATTACTTTCTTCTGGTTGGATTTAATTACAGGAAAAGAGTTCGATTGTGAAATGAAATTATGCTAGCTATTTTCGATTTTAATCCTTATTCCTCTCAGATACTTATATTTCTCACCTCATTTATTCCTGATTGAAATAAACGTTATAGAGCAAGAGCCCGTGAACCCCAGACTTTCGTTTTTATAAAAACTGAAAACTTGTCTATGCATGCTTCCAACACAGGTAAGAATGATGGACCAGTATGAAGTTTGGGTTACCCTGGCTTTGGCAGGTGAACGGTATTAAAGGGGGTAAAATACTGATCTAATTTCGTCAAATTTTGAAGTGCGATTTTTTGATATTACCTTCAGAATATCATCAAAATTCACGTCATTAATTGCCAGACACTTACTATAGTGGCAACCCCTTGCCAGACACCCTTAATGTTCATTAAATTTTATGTAATTCTACTTACGTTATAGTATAAAAGCTGATTTTCATATATAATACTCGGGTAATAATTGGATAATGTTTCCTCACTAGCCAGACATTTTTGATAGTGCCAACCCTTTGCCAGAGAAGCTTGTAGTTTAGCTGCAGGTGCAATATTCCAATTTAATTTTCTATGGTTCTGTTAACACTATGGCCATACGATTTTGTAGAACATTCAGTGTATCAATCTTCATTCATAAAAAAATTTCATTTCAATCGGACATCTTTTCATCGAAATATGAAGTTTCTACTTTTCAATATTTCAATTGAATTTTCTATGGTCACAAAATTTTGCATAAAGGTTATTATGAGTATCTTGTATATGCTAGCAAAATTTCATTTCGAATGGGTTCCGTTTTGTCTGAGATATTGAGGAACAATAATTTTGAATGGCCATATTTTATGGAATACCTTGTATGATTTGGCTGGTTAACGAACTTAACCGCGGCATTTGGATACCGAACTCACCGTGAAAATCTCAAGTATCTACAATAATCTCTGGGAAGTCATCGTGCTGACGGAGGGCTGGCCCCACGAACAGAATTGAAATGACCACGATTTGTCCTCATGGAGTCGAATCCTATCCTTCGAGACCATTTTAGCCTCAAAATTCTAAAATTAATTCAGGCAAAGTGTATGGCACTCGTTCAAGTAACGGTTGTTTTTTTTGCATTACTGTTCAAGATGGCGACTGATTTAACAGCTGTCAAGTGATTTATTCTCAGTTGGGTTTGGCAATTCATCATGAATAGACACACTTTCTGTGGGGCCATGTAAAGTCATTGGTCTATGCGGATAAGCCACAAACGCTTGACCATTTGGAAGAAAATATTTGCCGTGTTATTGCCGATATACGGCCACAAATGTTGGAAAAAGTCACCGAAAATTGGACGTCCAGATTGGACTACATTCGAGCCTGCCGTGGCGGTCATATGCCAGAAAACATATTTAAAATGTTATGCCACAAGATTATCTTTCGGATAAATTAAATTCATGTCAATCAAATAATCCATCGCTTTTATTGCAATTTAAAGTTCTATGCCTCTAAAAAAAACCATCTTAGAACAAGCGCTCGAAAAGGGCTTGATTTTCGGTGTGTTTTGCGCAGTTGGCTACTCTTATGATACTCCTTTTCCATTAATCCGTTTTGTTCTTCATTAGCAAGTTGCAAACAACTCTGCATTTCTGCAGAGTTGGTTTTCGAATTTATTCGTCATTCCAATAACATTATGCCTTTCTGGAATTAACGAGTCTAATCCGCATCATTTTTCACTGTCCGGTCTTGAGCGTAATCCACCCCTTCTTGGTAATTAAGATTAAACATCCAATGAAATATAGGTCACGTGATAATACAGCAGAAATTACACACCACATAGGAGAAGGAAATCGCTTCATCAATCTTCTTTACCTGCCTGGTAGGACGTAAGTCTAATAGCGATAAAAGGTGAGGATCCTCCGAGGACAATAACTGCAATTGAATAAAATGCTTGGTTTCTCGATATTTCCCGAATGAAAGCAGATTCCTGATCACTTGCAAGGTATACAGAATGTTTCATGAGGAGAATCTGAGTAGGTTTGTTCGCGTTCGCGTCGCAGTTCTCTGTTGTTCTGGGCACAGAGAGAAACTTGGTTCCAGAACTCAGGGAACTCAAGCAAACTGTTCTGTGACACGAACGGCTGGGAACTGGAAACCACCGTATGACATTTGGCGGACATCGGATTTAAAACAACGATCAACGTCATTTTTCCATGTAAAATGTAAATAAAGCAAATCCACGAGGGATTTAGGTGATTTTCAAGTGTTGGATTATTTCCATCTTGGATTGAAGAAGCGTAAAAAAAGAATTTATCAAATTATTGTTCATATCATACTCATCGTGGAAAAAAATATCAATTTTGGCCATTCACCCTTGTCAACTGCAGAAGGAAGATATTCATGAATCTAATGTGGCTCATTTCAAAGATAAAATGTATCCTGCTCTATCAATTATTAAGAGGAAACGAAGAGTGATGCTGCATGAACCAAATTATTTTTATAATATTTATCTTCAATATATGAAAAAATGCTCATATTGGTTTCTTGATATGAAAGGCTTTGTGAATTTCATGATAAAATTGTTCAAACAATTCAGGATTTCATGAAAATTACCAATTGAATTTCAATTATTCATAAAGCTAAAACAGTCTCAATTAGGTTTCTAATTTGAAGAAGAAAGCTCAATTATCTAATACAAAAAATAATTTATTCAACAATACAGAGTTAGAAATATTTGTTTATGCTTTTTTCTATTGAATGAGGCGAGGATGTGAATTTCAGGTTACCTTTTACTCGCATCATATAAAAAACAAAAAATATACTGCGAATTGAAAGAGCCTCCAGATAAGTTTTAGAACTAGTGATTATATTCGAGGCATATATTTATAAGAACTTAAGTTATCACAACAATTTTGTCAGTTAAAGAGTAGTCTTCATCTCTTTTCTTTTACGAGTGAATTGGAAATGCATCCAATAATATCCTATACATATTTCTTTCCTATCAATTATCCTCTCTTCTGACACTGGCCTCTTTGCCTTTGCAGTTTCTTCTGCTCTCAATTACTCTCTGGTGCAAAAATTGAATAATGATATATTATTTGATCACCTTCCTATGAAATGGCGTGCCTGTAAAAGATTTTCAATGTTTCTTCACCTGATCAAAATGTCTGGAAAATACTTAACCATACTTTGTTAATCTTCTTTCCATAATTCTTGTCTAATGATCATTTTGTTCCTTTTTATATGTTGACGAATAAATACCTATTATAAATATCATTAATTCACTGCAGCAGCTCTTTTCATTTCCACAAAATGATCGATAATATCAGAATACATTTAATCTTCGGAATAAGCCACATTAGATAGATACATTTTCCTTCTGCAGTTGACAAGGGTGAATGCCGAGAACTGATATGTTTCTACATATCGTCCTCAGTGAATATAATCTTAACTCAACAAATAATTTGATGGATAAATCAACTCCAACACTTGAAAAACACCAACATCTATCGTGGAGACCAATACAGAAATGTTTGTTTATTTACAACACTTGACGTTAGGTTAGATCACCTGTCACTCTGTCCGCTGTTCCTTCTACGGATCAGGAACAGTAGGAATAGTACCTAACAGTTCCGAACTTTTCTGTTCCATGCGAAGCGAACGGGTGGGAACAAAAAAGTACAGTTCCGAATAGTTCCGAACTGCGACGCGAACAAACCTAGTGTAGAGACCGGATTGGATTATATGCAATTGCATATTGAGACATCTGTCATTTGATATAAGTTTGTCACACGTTTTTTTTATCATTATTCCGAAACTAAATTCGATATTTAGGATGAAGTACCACTATTTAAATCTATGGAAGATGATTACCCTTCAGTAGGGTCCTGTAGCGGTCTTAGAAGAACAGGAGATCACTTGGAACGCCAGACGTGGTTTAAAACACCCTGCTGGCCCAAGAGCAAGAATTACGTATTTTGTATCTGAATATTGAAGGTATTTATTCGAATAGTTTTAAGTTTCAATTTTGTAAAAACGGCGAGGCAGGGTTTTTTCTACTGAGGTTTTTCCCTGTGCTCCGGTATCACGACAGAATAGTATGGTACCCCATTTTTGCACAACCTCAGCTAGGGACTTTTTTGTTTCATGTAGTGTATTTTGTTTAGCTCTCAATTCAAAAGAATATATTGATATGGTAAACGTGTAATTCTTATTTAATTTATTGTAATTTCAATTGGTATGAAATTACACGACCCAAACAATCTCCTATATTAATTTGTATTGATTTATACGACTTTTTTCAGGGGGATTCTAGAGAAAACATATTCGTGACATTACTTTATTTTATTAATTTCTAACTGACAATCCATCTGTGAAGTTGTTCAAAACATAATTATAAACAATGTCTAAAAGTTCCCCATCATTCCCCTTTAAGGAAAAAATTTAATTCGAGGTCAAAGGTCAAAAAAATGAGTTTTTCGCGATTTTCAGCAAAACGGTGAGTTTTATCATGAAAGTACCTCAGACAAAAATTGTAGATCATAAAATAATCTATAAAAAATGTATCAATACTTCTTTTCTTACAAGCCACCGTTTCTGAGATATAACGATTCAAAAAGTCATAACTACGCGCTAAGTACACTACCTCCTATGTGGCGTGGAAACGTGTGCATATTATGGCGATAACGACTTTTATAACTTTTTGAATCGTTATATCTCAGAAACGGTGGCTCGTAAGAAAAAAAGTATTGATACATTTTTATAGATAATTTTATGATCTACAATTTTTGTCTGAGGTACTTTTATGATAAAAACTTACCGTTTTGCTGAAAATCGCGAAAAACTCATTTTTTTGACCTTTGACCTTGAATTAAATTTTTTCCTTACAGGGGAATGATGGAGAACTTCTAGACATTGTTTATAATTATGTTTTGAACAACTCACAGAAATTCAGCTTGTTGGGACTTTATGTAACTTCGAATGTCTAAATAGACCGGACTATGAAACCTAGAAATAGATCAGTGTTTTTGCTCCAACGCAATCTTCGTTCGTAAGGTTAAAACTACATCATCATAACTTCGCTTTCAGGAAATTTCGCCGATAGGGGCAATTCTTCCTTTTCGTCCATTTGTCGCTATCAAATCAAATATGACCTTCGGCGTTTTCCTTACATCCTCCCACGTCTTCTCTTCAAGAATTACGCAACGAAATATTAGAAACTCATCCGAAGTTCTATTCCGGATTCCATCAATATAAATTACTCCAAACAAAAAATGTCACTTAGATTGCTCGAAGAAAGATCCAAATCCAATTTTCCGAATATTATGAGAGCCCGGATCGAACGTCTGATACGATATCGAATCAGTTTTCGAGACTCTTTCAGTTTTCACGATTGATTTACTGCATCGACGATGTCGTAATGTGATCAGTGGCCTGAGAGCCGGATTCAGTGAAAGTTTCAGTTGTTGTTTTCAGTTATTTTTGTAGTCTGTTCACCGAACGAATGGTATGATGATAAAACTTGAAATGTAGGGTTCTAGAGTGCCTTATATAGGCCAAGCAATAGAGATATTTCCTTGACAAAAATACTACCTGGAAGCCACCTGTGCCATTCCGTGCAGGACAGTCCGTAGTTTAATCGCACCATGTCCTCAACACGAAAATGCCATTTTTTTATTTGTTATTAACAAAAAACAACAAAAATACGCGTTCTTTTTAGTTTTTTCGTTGCAAAATGGAAACTATTGATGCAGTGATAACGTTCCAATGGGATGAATTGCACAATTGACCGAGCGAGAGCGGTCGAGTGGTGAGGAAATGAGCGAGTCGAGGGAAAACGCCGCGGAAGCCAACGGTCGCCGAGTATAAGAATTGTTGCGCGGGAGCGAACCAAATTTTGTACACACAATATACGTTTCCCCTCGATTCGCTCATTTCCTCACCACTCGACCGCTCTCGCTCGGTCGGCCGTTTTCCCTCATGTTCTCACTAGTTTTTAACACACTTAAACGCGTTGTATTGAAAAATCAGAATAGACGTTTTTTTACTGATCGCGTCTTCTTTCCAAATAATTTTTTTTTTCAATCGGACGACCTCAAACGCATCCAGCCTTCCGCGAAAATATGTCAAAAAAAAATCAAATGGGAATTATGTGAAAACTATTTATCCGACCGAATCCAATTTTGGCACACATGATTTACACGTCAATAAGTACCATCGTGTGAAGCTTCAGTTCTTAATATTGCAAAATGGCAGAGTTATGAGTTAAAAGAAAAAACAAGCAATTTTCCGGTTTTTTCCGCTTTTATCCAGTTTTAATTATTCGATCGCATCGTTTGACCATCATTCTCTTCACAATGTAATTTTCTACAATTCATTCCATTGCAACGTTATCACTGCATCAATAGTTTCCATTTTGCAACGACAAACTTGAAAGAACGGGAATTTTTGTTGTTTTTTGTTAATAACAAATAAAAAAATGGCATTTTCGTGTTGAGGACATGGTGGGAATAAACTACGGACTGTCCTGCACGAAATGGCACAGGTGGCTTCCAGGTAGTATTTTGTCAAAAAACTAATTATTTGTAGCTCTGTTGCTTGGCATAATACGGGGTGTTTCGCTGGGAAACGGAAATACTTCACAGGTGCATTGGTAGCACCAAGGCGGTTCTGGAGAGACCCCATTTATTGGGTCTTACTGTCTTCGTAGCCGAGATACAGGGTGTTTTATGAATTTTGACCGTTTCTTTCTAAGGCCATATCTTACGAACCACCTGGTATATTCCCTTCATATTTGGCAAATATGTTCATAATTGAGAGCCCAAACGTATCATGCAAGAACCGCCTTGAAAATCCAGGTCCGGGTTAACAAAAAATTACGGATCGTATGAATCCTCGAAACAACACCCTGTACATCGGAATTTTGAAAATCTGTTATAATAATCGAAAACACCACAAAAAACTAAATTCAGACGCATACTTCAAATTTTCGCGCAGACAGTTTTACTGCACAAATTTTCCTGTAATGTGGCGATGCACCATCTTGCTGAAAGAACATGTCAGCAGTATTCACATTCTCATCATGTACTATAGCAAAACTGATAACACATTTTCCAGAAATTCCAGGAATACTTCGACAGTCAAACGTACAAATAGAAAATAGGGTTCTAATATTTTATTATCATAAACACCGCACCATACTTAGATTCAAACGATTCATAATTTTTTGTTAACTTGAACCTAGATTTTCAAGGGGGTTATTGCATGATACGTTTGAGCTTTACAGTTACACACAAAAAATGATTCTGCTCTCAATAACAAGCTCATAGATTTAAGGTCATCAAATATACCTAATATTATCGACAAAAATACCCAAACTTGGAAGTTTACCCCCTTAGTTTTGGAGTAGCCCCCATTTTAAATTTATCTTTTATTTTCGTTGACCCTTCCAAATAATATCGATTCCTTCGGACATAAAGGTCCTACAGATGTGAAAAATATGTTTTTTGAAAGATGACTCTACCACCTTTCATTGAAGTATAACAATATAAAATCATTCAACTTGAAAACGCCATAAAAAAATTCTCTAAAAAAGTTCATAGTGAAAATATGTACTGATTTTCTCAGTAAATTCGCAATAGTACAAGAACTAGCACATTGAAGTACGGTAGGATATTAGCTACAAAACAACACTACATCATTTCTATAAGTTACATAATTTGAGAGTTATTGCTGCTCGAACATGATCACTACGCGAGCAAAAGACACAAGACAGGTCGTCATGAAGGCCACTGCTGTCCACAGAGCAGAGGCGGCATTTTGAGCAAATTTTATGATAAATTTGTTTATTTGATCATTGAAATTTATCGAAAGTACAGTACAAAGGTTTTTTTATTTTACCAGTTTTCATGAGGGTCATGTTCGAACAGCAATAACTCTCAAATTATGTAACTTACAGAAATGATATGAGTGTTGTTTTGTAGCTTGTGTCCTTGCGTGTTGAATAATTGAAAAAAAATTATACTTCAATGTGCTAGTTCTTGTATATTGCTGATTTACTGAGAAAACCAGTACATATTTTCACTATGAACTTTTCAAGAATTTTTTTTGGCGTTTTCAAGTTGAATGTTTTTTAATATTGTCATATTTCAATGAAAGGTGGTAGTATCATCTTTCAAAGAATATTTTTTTCACATCTGTAGGACGTTTATGTCCAAAGAAATCGATATTATTTGGAAGGGTCAACGAAAATAAAAAAGTAAATTTAAAATGGGGGCGACTCCAAAACTATGGGGGTAACTTCAAGGTGGGTGTTTTTGTGATAATATTAGGTATATTTGATGACCTTAATTATCGCTAAGTCATGACCAAACACACTGTATTAAATTGGCAGCTATTCTCCCTTGTAATGAAACGGTCCTTCAGACGCCCCGAGTAATTTGTTCAAGCATTTTTACGTCAGTTTTCCATCGGAGCGCCGTTGTCCACTCTCCCTCTATCTGTTAGTGTGATATTTCATCCCCTATAATCCCCCAGGCGCGTTTTAGAGGGCCATAGCTTCGTAATCAGATACTTTTGTCGGGCAAATTTGGTGGCCAACGATATTTCCTTTCATGCTCGATAACATGTACCGACATTGATGTTTTTCCGGAAACTCCTCATGAATATTCTGTCCGTATGAAATACATTCAGGGTGATGCGGATCTCTTTGGTATTTTGAGCGAACGAGATGGAATTGAGCATATTTTTCGCAGGTCAACTACTGTAAGATGTAATAAAACACCGGAAGAACGACTACATATACACAACTAAAGGGCCTACAGACGATCAACCTAGTTGAAGACTAAGTTTGTAACACGGCATGTTGAAGACTAAGTTGAACGTCTGTAGGCTGGTTGGTGGTTGAAATTCCAGGTTGAAGACTAGGTTGATGCGAGATCAAATCGGTTTGATATTTGGTGGGCGGAGCCCGATGTTGATGACTATGTTGGAGCGTCTGTATGGTAGTCATCAACTAGGTTGACAACACCAGTTGGAATTCTACCAGAGACTTGTCTCTGATTCTACCTTGTAGAGTGAACATCTCATAGCGTATTCAAAATCCGTCGTAAATATTCGAGGAAAGGTAGTAATTTAACTAGAAACTATGAGCAAAATTCCAAACATTCAAGTTTGGGTAGATTTCTTTGATTGGTGAAAGATCTTCCTGAATTATGGAGAGTAAAATCCGAGATATATAAAAAAACCTTAAGCAGATGCTTTGAACGAACATTCATTGGTGGAGCAATAATGCTATTACCTCAAAATTTGTATAGTACTTGAGATTCATGCTTAGTAAATGAATGCAAAATTTCAGGATGATCAGACTTATATTATGGAAATTATTAAAAAATGAAATATGTAAAAATCAATAATTAAAAGAAAATTGAACTATATGCTTCAGATGATGCGATTCTGGATATCTTGTTATGACATATAATGATTCTTTCTTTCAATATTCGCATGAGGCTTACTGTGAGCATTTTGCATGTGGTCGAGAAATTCTATTTCAATTGGTTTCGTTTTGTCTGAAATATTAAGGAACAAAAATTCGGAATGGTCATATTTTATGGGACACCTTGTATGTTTTGGCTGATTAACGAACTTAATTGTGGCATTTGGAAACCAAACTCGCCCTGAAAATCTCAAGTCTCAAGGACAATTCCTTAGAAAGTTATCGTGTTTATGGCCGGACGGTCCCACGGACCGGATTGAATTTGACCACGGATTCGTCATCAGGGAGGAGAACCCTATCGTTGGAGACCAATTTCGGCTCCAAATTCAAAAAGTTCTTTCATTGAACCGAAATGGGAAAAATGAGACCGATGTGGTACCAATCCTTGGTCCAAATTCTTTCATTCAAGAACTGTGCTGCACCACATTGTCGCATATACTTATCGTTTATAATAACATATAACGAAAGATCTCTCTCCATGTTTCGATAATTTCTCCTAATCAGCCGACTAGTTCACTCGACGGAAACCACCGCTGAAATGATGTTTTCAACTTGGTTAACAACCTCTATTTTCACTTTCATTTGGTTTACAACCTAGTTGACAACATAGTCTTCAACTAGTTGATCGTCTGTAGGCCGCTTAAGAAACAGAGTGAACCTAGAAATTCGAAACATCAAACGAGAATACTGGGAGAGATTTTCTGCGGAAATGGAACACGACCTATACGGGGCGCAGAAGAAAATTTGGGGAATCCTAAGAAGGAGAAAGTTGTATGTGAATGAATATTCTCAAACACAAAAAATCGGTGAAGATACCTGGAGGGGCTACTTCAAAAATCTGTATACAGTTCTGATGAAAACATCCCCCCTACGGACGATGAAGGAAACCATGAGAGAGTGGAAATAACTACTGAAATGACCGCCGAAACAGCGAAGAAACTATTAGGTGTACAAATAAGTTTCCGCGGTTTGTCAAAAGATGGCCCCACCAGAAGGTTATGGAGAAATTGTCAGATGTAAAACGTAATATCCCAAGTTTAGTCATCTGGCAACACCATAACCTTAAAGTACTAGTGATTCCGTATCAGCATCACGTAATTTTTTTCGTGCAAAAATGTCAAGTTTTATTCCGAATAAGCATCATTTGCGGGAACTTTTGATTTACTTCTTTAATGTGAAAAATCTGCAGCTGAGGCGCATCGATTGCTTCTAGAAGCATATGGTGAAGCTGCTTTAAGTGAGAGAAGTTGTCAGGAATGGTTCAAAAGTTAAGAACGGTGAGTTTGACGTTAAAGACAAAGAACGCAGTGGAAGGCCGAAAGTGTACGAAGACAGGGAATTAGAATAGAAGCACTATTGGAGGAAGATTCGTCCCAAACGCAAAAAAAACTTGCACTTACTCTACAAGTGACTCAACAAGCAATTTCACATCGTTTAATGAATGATTCAAAAACAAGGAAATTGGGTTCCATATGAACTAAAGCCGAGAGACGTTGAACGCCGATTATGCATGAGTGAAATGCTGCTTGCCAGGAATAAAAAAAAGAGTTTTTTGCATCGTATAGTCACTGGTGACGAAAAATGGATTCACTACGATAATCCAAAGAAGAGAAAGTCATGGGTTAAGCCCGGCGAACCATCAACATCGACAGTTAAGCCATGCTGTGTATTTGATGGGATCAGCTTGGTGTCGTGTATTATGAATTGCTGAAACCAAGCGAAACCATTACTGGAGCCCTCTACCGAACACAATTGATGAGATTGAGTCGGGCCCTTAAGGAAAAACTCGCCCATTACTACTCCAGACACGACAAAATTATTCTTTTACACGATAATGCTCGTCCACATGTTGCGGCGCCGGTAAAAACATACTTGGAAACACTCAACTGGGAAGTTTTACCCCACCCGCCGTATTCACCAAACTTAGCCCCTTCTGATTATCACCTGTTCCGGTCGATGGCACATGGTCTGTCTGAGCAGCGCTTCACATCATATGAAGACACCAAAAATTGGGTAGATTTGTGGATAGCGTCAAAAGATGAAGAGTTTTTTCGACGGGGTATCGAATGTTGCCAGAAAGATGGGGAAAAGTAGTGGCAATGATGGAAAATACTTTGAATAAAACGTAATGTACTTTTTCTTTACAATAAATTCCTAATTTTTTATAAAAAACCGCGGATACTTATTTGTACACCTAATAAAAAACAGAAAAGCTCCTGGATTCGATGGTATTCCGAATGAACTCATAAAATATGGCGGAGGGTCAACTTAAATTCAAGAAGTAGATTTAAAAAGGGGGCTACTCCAAAACTGTCGCACATCTGTCAGAAGTTCTTCAGGAACTGGCTGAACAGGGAATTTTTCCTCGGAATGGAGCGCAGGGGTGGGCCTGAGGTGGTCGAGGATTTTCATTGAGAGACCGTCCTCGCGATCTGAGGTCAATAGGCTTTTGCTGCTGGAGAGGAAACAACTCAGTCTGGTGACTGGTGCATTGACTGGTCACCTGTTTAACAAGCATTTGAAGAGAATGG
This sequence comes from Propylea japonica, assembly GCA_013421045.1. NCBI lineage: Eukaryota > Metazoa > Arthropoda > Insecta > Coleoptera > Coccinellidae > Propylea > Propylea japonica. The sequence goes on along the minus strand of CM024248.1, from coordinate 41,826,765 downwards.
GATTGACGAGCTGCTCCCTATGCCGGTGGTGCAGGAGTACTGATGAAACGGTTGAGCATATTTTGTTCAACTGTGGCAACCTAACTGAGTTAAGGTCAACACACCTAGGAAATCCAACACCTTCTATTCCTATGGTGATAGGGACCACTCCTGGCAGGCTCGCGACATTTCTGTCTTCGTGTCTGAGGAGCTGAGTCTCTGTAGAATGATGCGGGGAACAATGGGCCACTAGGCCTCAGTTCGGCCGGTAAGGCACCGCACAGAGAAGAAGAAGAAGAAGGGTCAACTTAAATTCAAGAAGTAGATTTAAAAAGGGGGCTACTCCAAAACTGAAGGGTAAACTTCTCAATATGGGTGTTTCTGTCGATAAAATTAGGTATATTATAATGGGAAACATTCCTGTTCCACCGAAAACCCATAAAGGGTTAAACAAGAACAAACGAACGTATTCTCTATTACATCGAATTGTTCTTCTCCAAAACGGCAAGTAGATTACTCAAACTCTAGATGTTCAATTCGGAAATATAAAATATTTTCATGTCTTTTAAAATTATGTCTCGAAATTTCCATCTGCTGCAATATGCGGGCGTCAACAACTCTATCATTCTGTTCTTAGCAATAATATATTACTTCTGTCTGGCTTTGGCAGAAGGATGAAATGGTTTTCTCGGAATATAAGTTGTAGACAATGAACTTTATGAGGAATTTCTGGGAACAAATGTAGTTAGTTTTAGTTTATATGAACTCTTTCGATGTTTCATGCCATTTGTTGAATGAAATATATCGGCCGAAAAGTTGTTTTTGAATAATAACTTCATAACAAAGTTAGAGCACACTATTTTGCGTATTACAGGGTCAGAAATTTTTAGATGAGGGCTACAGGAATATCGAAAACCATTAGATATGAAGGGTGGCTTAAATTATGAAAAAGTTGCATTATTTAGGAATGAATGTTGTGGTGTGAACAGTTTTCGTGAGGTGTTTCAAACTGCTGAAACATTATTTTTTTTCTTTACCGCCAAAAGATGAAAACCCATATGGCGTATCTGTATGAGGAAAAACACAAGTTGTCGTGACTACTGATTTTAGAGGCATGAAATGTTCGGGACACCCTAACTGGTTTTTGACGAGCCATCGATTGGAATTATAAAATTATAGGGTTGCCATTTGAAAAAAGTGAGATTTTATAGTTTTATTGAGGCTCACTTTGGGGCCCTTTTTCAGACACCCTTTATAATATTTCCTCATAAGTTATACAAGAAACAGTATCAGCGTACTTTCTCTTGTTCTACTTTCGCAGAAAGAAATTCTTGTAATGACGGATTTTGAAGATATGGACACTAATTTGTGACAACCTTTTTTCCAAAAAATTTGATAATCAGGCTATAATTCAAGAACCGCTTGAGTGGTTGCACATATCATACATCAAATCAGTGTAGAATTGAACGAAGAATTCGAATATGTATAAATATACAGGGTGTTGCATTTGAAATAACGAAGTTACATTCGTTTCCGGTGAAACCGGAAGTAGATTCCTCTTGAAAATATTTTACAATTAAAGTTCATGTACTCTAAAACGAAAATCCAAAATCTTGAATCTGTATTACAATTCCTTCCTCGAAAACGTCTAATGAAACACTTAAAAAAATCACCCTGTATATTATAAACAGTAAACTATTCTTGCGCTCAACCAGCGCAACAAAGAATAAGCCTTCACTAAGTCGAACGATCAGGCAATCCTTCAAATACGTTCCACTGGTTCCATTGGAAATTAACTGCACAAGAAATCGATGAAAACCAGTGCAGTGTCAATGATGCACCCAATGAAAACTGTATAAGATTTTGGGACAATCCACATGCTGAAGTTGTATTTCATATCATCCACAAACTGCAAAACTGCGTAGCTAATGAGATATTCTATTTATTTCCACTCGTTGATATGCTGTCTACCAACTTTGTATCTAGATGCAATTTCTTTGTTCTCATTCTACAAGAATGATGATAACTGAAAAAAAATTGATGAGCTAAAATACAGATTTGAAAATTCACATCTGAAACATACGATATACAATGCATCAAACAGATAATTCTTCCGTCTAGTTGCACAGATGAATAGTCGAGATAATCACGTGCTGTAACTGAATGAATTCCGTTGACTTATTGCAATAACCTTGTCTTGTCTCTCTCTTATCGCAGTATGGTAGGGAACCTGCAGTACACGTATAGAATTATTTAATTTGTCAGGCTGCCCGTAATACTCGATTCAAGTATTTACTGTTGCCTACCATACTAAGTGAATTATGCTCCTCCCAACGATAAGAGAGAGACAAGACTAGAATATTGCAATAAGACAACGGAATTCAGTGTTACAGCAAGTGATTTTCTCCACTATTCATCTGTGCAACTGAACGGAAGAATTCTCTGTCTGATGCATTGTATATCGTATGTTTCAGATGTGAAATTACAAACCTGTATAGTAATGCCAGCTCATCTTTCTCTTTTGAATAGACAATCAAATAAGATTTTATCGTCATTCATAGCTCCACCAAAAAATAAACGATCAACAAGTAGCTTTCATTTATCATGTATTCCATTAATTTAAATTTCCATTCTGACTAACAGTGCGTTCCCTTATCCACATACCTAGAAAATGGTATATCAAGATGAATATATAGCCTATTGGTTTTGAAGAGTTTAGAGCTCCTGAGTAACTCAAAAGCTCGAAATACGGGTTGCCATTGGTTGCGCACAAGCACTGGAACAGTTCAGGAGCACGAAACTCTTCAAAACGAATACTATAATATGTTCAAACAAATACATATACCTAATCATATCAGGGTTTTCATTTTTGATGTATAAAATCTTGTCTAGAATTTAATGAACTTATACACGTCATATATAGTTAGGACTTGTTGCTCCAGTTACTTATATTATGTTGGTAATAGAGAATAATAAAATTTTGTTTTGTTTTGTTCCATTTTAAAAAAAAACAAAAGATTTGTACAAATCGATTCTTTATTTGTATTCATTTATAATTTACTGACATAATTTAGATCTTGATAATCAAACAAATCAAAAATGTACAATTTTAAAAGTAAGAAGTTTATTGGTTTTGTTACATAGTGTGTATGAGAAGAAATTTTCGAAATTTAGGATAAGTTTTCAAACTTCAGCGAACTATCAAAGACAATCTGAGATTACAAGCAGTAAATTTTTTTTTCAAGTGATATGTTAAATTAGATTTCAGAAACATCATTGAATTATTATAAAGTAGTCTCGTATAGTGTTGGTGCTGAACTATTGATGTGGTTGAAAAGTACAGGGTCTCTATGAATGATTACAACAGCACAGTTTGCATTGGACTAATAAAGGGTGTCCCAAAATTAACGCAAGATTTGAAATTGCCGCCATTTGTGCAGTGAAGTGTTAGCAACCCTGAAAAAAAAGCAATTTGACAGCTAACAGTATAGGATTATTAAAAATGGAGCGTTACACGATAGAACAACGTGTCTTCATTATTAAAGAATATTTCAAAAATAGTGAAAGCTTGGCGGCTGCAGTTCGAAAATTTCATACAAAATATGGTCGGAATAGTGTTTTAACTTCGTCAACTGTGAAGAGATTAATTGAAAAATTCATGGAGACTGGATCCGTTGGAGACGCCAAACACACTGGTCGTCCAAAAACAAGCCGTTCAAATGTGAATGTCGAAGCTTGTCCACGACGTCGAATTGAGGTTCCTGGATTGTCAGCAACACTCTCACGCACTGCTTCGACATTCACATTTGAACGGCTTGTTTTTGGACGACCAGTGTGTTTGGCATCTCCAACGGATCCAGTCTCCATGAATTTTTCAATTAATCTCTTCACAGTTGACGAAGTTAAAAAACTATTCCGACCATATTTCGTATGAAATTTTCGAACTGCAGCCGCCAAGCTTTCACTATTTTTGAAATATTCTTTAATAATGAAGACAAGTTGTTCTATCGTGTAAAGCTCCATTTTTAATAACCCTATACTGTTAGCTGTCAAATTGCTTTTTTTTCAGGATTGCCAACACTTCACTGCACAAATGGCGGCAAATTCAAATCTTGCGTTAATTTTGGGACACCCTTTATAAATATTGATATTCTGGTATAAACTTCCATTTAAACAAACGATACTGTGAGGTTAGGTCATTCTGAAAGAAATTGAACAATGTGACTGGAATTATAAATTTGTAGATTTTGAATACGAAACGATGAGATAACAAAATGTCCAAAGCAACCTACGATGTTAAAATCATTTATAAAGACCCCATACAATGGTACATTAATGCAGTTTGAAAATGAAGGAATATATACAGTTGTTGAATCTTCGGAGATTAAGGCTTAATTTGTTGACCAGCAAAATCAAAGACAGATTTGATATCCATTTAGGCGTAATTTTTGAAATATTGATTCCTGTTCGTTTATCATAAAATGAACACATTGGACAGCTTTTTATATTTTACTAGTCCACCAACTTTTACTAACATCATTATTCACAACATAATCATCTCAAGATGTTCTCCTCCAATCACATTCACTTAGAAATAAACAAGTTCATCTTGAAACGTTACAAAACCTTCATCAGTGAAATATTTTCCTATTCAGAATGAATTTGGAAACTTGAGCAATTTTTTCAGCTTAATCTACGCAAAATATAAAAGTAACCCTATTTCGTAATATTGCTGTAACTGAGTTACAATAAATATCTCATTTTGTAGTTATTTCTACCTACCGAGAGTTTCTTTGACACATAGCCATCATTATTCTCCTGTGTTTCAAATGCTCCAGTGAAGATCTCAAGTTTGATAGGTTTCGAAGCAGTCGTATATGCAGAGTCATTTGTTGAACTCTAAGTGTATGTTGTTGATAATCTTCGAAAGACGGTTCTTTGAAATCACGAATGTAAGAAGATCTTCTTTTGCGCAGGCGCCTTGGTTGAGGATATATGGAATTCGGTACATTGATTTCTTCATTTTCATGTCTGTGACTCTGAAGCAAAAGTCTTTCTGATGGAATCATATCCATAATATCAGTTGAATTATTGAAAATGGTTGGTACAGCATCACTCTTAAGGTATCTTTTGAAAGTCCAGGGATTCCCTATGAAGCAATCAGGAGAAAAATGTTTGGAACATAACCAACTGTGTGGAGATGGGGTGAAATTTTCACATCCCATTGCAGAAATCCAGTTATTCCTCAACTGTAATTCTAAGGGAAACCTGTAATACAACATATACATAAATAGGATAATTGTAGTAATAAGAGCCTTTATTAATATGTAATTATTGAATGATATTTAACTTTGTTACTGAAGGAGATACAAAAAAAAGTTTCTTATAAAAGTTTCACGAAATCAACTGAGGTTTTCTGATATGAGTTCAGAAACTGAAATATATACAGGGTGGCCAACATATTGATGGCTACTTCATTTTTTCAAATGGAACACCCTGTATATTTTTCCATGTTTGGCTAGCTCTTTTCCCCTGATTTCGAATATGTAACATATATTGGTCTATCTCTTTTATTCTGAGAACCACAGAGTTTAAAATTTTAAGAACTACCTGCCAAGATCTGTAATCATTTTACGAGTGGCAGAGTGCGTTTACTGAAAATGCTCATTTTTGGAGTTATAATAACGTCAATGGGAAGATATACAGGGTGAACAACGTTGAATGCAACTATATTTTTTGAATGGGACACTGTCTCTTCAATTTTCAGAGTTTCAAAGTTTTGAAATGATGACACCGAATAAAAAAATATGTGAAATACCTACGAAATTCTTTATATCCAACCAATTTACTTAAAGTTTTATTTTAAAATGAATACTTAACAATTACTTAACCAATGAAAAATGATAAACTATGGTAGTATGGTAAGAATAACATCAACTAAAGAAATTGCTCAAAATGACCACCTTCATTCAATACACATAGTTCATATACCTAGTTGTCTCAAGTTGTTTAGACTATTTTTGATAGCATTATTATGGCTCCGATTCAAGTCAGAAATTAAAGCTTCAAAATTTGTTTCTAATCATTACAATATTATCATTATTCTTTGTGCGTTGACGGGATTAGTTCCGAATTATGGGTTTAATATTGGTTGATTTTATATCATTAAATAATTCTCCGCTTTCATTGATTGTCCTTATTACTGAAGTAATTTTTCCTCAGGAACGGATACAAAAACGTGTCAACGGTGTTAAATCGGGACTATTTGGTGGCCATAAAATGGGTGCGCCATTACCAATCCAAAGATCAAATCAGCCACTTAAATATTCACGAACTTCCAAAACGCTATGCCAGATGGTTATTGAAATTTGAAACTCTGTGGTGCTCAGAATAAGAAAGATAGACCAACATATGTTACATATTCCAAATCAGGGGAAAAAGAGCTAACCAAATATGGAAAAATATACGGGGTGTTCCATTTGAACAATGAAGTTGCCATCAATATATTGGTCACCCTGTATATATTTCAGTTTCTGGACTAATATCAAAAAACCTCAGTTGATTTCGTGAAACTTTTATACAAAACATTTGTTTGTATCTCCCTCAGTAACAAAGTTAAAAGGGGGGTCAAATTATAGTGAAAAACCCGGTACCTATTTGTCCTTTGTAGAAGCCCTGATGAACCATTAAAATACAATGCAAAAGCTTGGCAAAGAATAAAGAGTATCCCATTTTACTCCCCAAACCAGAGTCGATAGACCCTTATCATTCAATCCATACTAATATTATAAATGCGAAAGTAACTCTGTCTGTCTGTCTGTTACTCTTTCACGCCTAAACGGCTGAACGGATTTTGATGAAATTTGGTATGGTGATAGATGATAACCTAGAAATGGTCATAGGCTATAAATAATCACGCCATCGTTCTTAGGGGGTAGGCAGTAGGCAGATAACTAAATTGAGTTAGTGATTTTTAGTAGTTTTTGTTGGGACTTTTGCTCTTCACGTCTAAACGGCTGAACAGATTTGATGATATTAGTAAGGAATAGACGGTTACCTAAAAACGGATATAAGATCAAAATGATCACGTCATCGTACTTAGGAGGGTAGGAGTAGGCAGAAAACTGAATTGAGTTAGTGATTTTTTTATGGTTTTTGCTGGGAGTTTTGCTCTATCATGCCTAAACGGCTGAACGGATTTTGATGAAATTTAGTTAGGTGAAGACTTCAAGTTAGTATTTGATCACTTTTCTAACTTAGAGGGTCGGTAGGCGCCATAATTTAGGGAATTTATGATACAATTTTGATGCAACTGTCTTTATTTAACAGTTTACTTGGATCGAAACTAAGCGACATTTCATCACACTACTTAACTTATAGGGTAGGAAGGTACCAAAATTCAGACTACTTTTTACTTCGGGAAAATAACTTATGCGGACGAAGTCGCGGGTAAAAGCTAGTAATATATAAATATGTATTGAATGCATGTCAAAGGTTTTGATACCTTCAGTAAAGTCTATACTACGTCTACAATACGAAACATATTAGTTGAGTACTCACCTATGAAATGAAATTCCAGATCCTTTCTTGTACCGTTCAAGGCAATTAGAAGCACTACATGTTTGCACCATCGCCATGATTATATTTTCAATTGAATCTCAGAATAAAAATCCTGTATTTAATGGATCAAATTGTACCTTATAAAATAAAGTTGTAAACTGTCTTCGCTCCAGTACAGCCCAACCTGTTTATTTATACACAAATTGTGAGGTTATGGTTACCTGACACATGAACACAGAACATAGAACACAGAAAAATAATTTAAGAATAAGGAAAATGGCCTTATGCATTTATGCTGTTATGCCACTTAATCATAATTTAATTATGCGTGAGGCATATACCTATAAAACTAACTGCTAGCACGAAATTAAAGTTAAAGCAATATATATAGTTGCCATTTCTGAAGGCCCATGGAATCATCTGCGCATGTGCAATCTCGAATTTTCATGTGAACGCTGCTTCAATTTGTAATACAGAAGTGGATCCATGTTAGCAATATAGAAGTTTTTAAGTATATGGTGTGAAAACGTGAAAAATAAATATTTGAGGGCGAAAATTCATAAGAACAAAATATCAGTCTAAGCTTTTAATAAGTCAATAGATGGCGCTTCATGGCTCATTTTGGTTTTCGAGGAAGCTGAATCAGAAAAAAATACTTTCGAATCGATATCTGCAAGCGTTAAGAATTTCACTGTTCAAATGGCGTTTTTTCCAAAACTCGGAAATTCAAACTCTCATAATTTCCGTTTGAATAGTTGGAATTAAAAAAAAATTGCATATTCTTTTTCAGTCTGTAGTACCCTTCAATATAAGCACATAAAATGATCATCTAAAATTTTGAAATTTTGGACGAAAAATGACTAAGGGGTTGACCCCCCTAAAACGCTATATTTCAGCATTTTGCAAAAATTCTGTAGGATCTACAGAAACGGTTATTACTGATGATTATAGAGTTCGTTCTAATGAATAGATTGACGTTGAAAATTCATCGATTCGAAGCGAACTGCATTTCGCAGACGCTCTCAAAAACGCAACTCGAAAATGAAAAATGAAAAATCTATAAAATGAATTCATTCGGAAAGTATGGCAGACTTCATTGAATTTGGTATGTTTTTATAGGTTTTTGAGGTAGCTGAATCAGAAAAAAATACTTTCGAATCGATATCTGCAAGCGTTAAGAATTTCACCGTTCAAATGGCGTTTTTTCCAAAACTCGAAACTTCAAACTCTCATAATTTCCGTTTGAATAGCCGGAATTAAAAAAGAATTGCATATTCTTTTTCAGTCTGTAGTACCCTTCAATATAAGCACATAAAATGATCATCTAAAATTTTGAAATTTTGGACGAAAAATGACTAAGGGGTTGACCCCCCCTAAAACGCTATATTTCAGCATTTTGCGAAAATTCTGTAGGATCTACAGAAACGGTTATTACTGATGATTATAAAGCTCGTTTAATGAATAGATTGACGTTGAAAATTCATCGATTCGAAGCGAACTGCATTTCGCAGACGCTCTCAAACGCAACTCGAAAATGAAAAATGGAAAATCTATAAAAAGAATTAATTCGGAAAGTATGGCGACTTTATTGAATTTGGTATGTTTTTATAGGTTTTCGAGGTAGCTGAATCAGAAAAAAATACTTTCGAATCGATATCTGCAAGCGTTAAGAATTTCACCGTTCAAATGGCGTTTTTTCCAAAACTCGAAACTTCAAACTCTCATAATTTCCGTTTGAATAGCCTGAATTAAAAAAGAATTGCATATTCTTTTTCAGGTGTAGTACCTTCAATATAAGCACATAAAATGATCATCTAAAATTTTGAAATTTTGGACGAAAAATGACTAAGCAGGGGTTGACCCCCCCTAAAACGCAATATTTCAGCATTTTGCAAAAATTCTGTAGGATCTACATAAACGGTTATTACTGATGATTATAAAGCTCGTTCTTATGAATAGATTGAAGTTGAAAATTCATCGATTCGAAGCGAACTGCATTTCGCAGACGCTCTCAAACGCAACTCGAAAATGAAAAATGGAAAATCTATAAAATGAATTCATTCGAAAAGTATGGCAGACTTTATTGAATTTGGTATGTTTTTCTAGGTTTTCGAGGTAGCTGAATCAGAAAAAAATACTTTCGAATCGATATCTGCAAGCGTTAAGAATTTCACCGTTCAAATGGCGTTTTTTCCAAAACTCGAAACTTCAAACTCTCATAATTTCCGTTTGAATAGCCGGAATTAAAAAAGAATTGCATATTCTTTTTCAGTCTGTAGTACCCTTCAATATAAGCACATAAAATGATCATCTAAAATTTTGAAATTTTGGACGAAAAATGACTAAGGGGTTGACCCCCCTAAAACGCTATATTTCAGCATTTTGCCAAAATTCTGTAGGATCTACAGAAACGGTTATTACTGGTGATTATAGAGCTCGTTCTAATGAATAGATTGGCGTTGAAAATTCATCGATTCGAAGCGAACTGCATTTCGCAGACGCTCTCAAACGCAACTCGAAAATGAAAAATGGAAAATCTATAAAAGAATTAATTCGGAAAGTATGGCGGACTTTATTGAATTTGGTATGTTTTTATAGGTTTTCGAGGAAGCTGAATCAGAAAAAAATACTTTCGAATCGATATCTGCAAGCGTTAAGAATTTCACCGTTCAAATGTCGTTTTTTCCAAAACTCGAAACTTCAAACTCTCATAATTTCCGTTTGAATAGCCTGAATTAAAAAGAATTGCATATTCTTTTTCAGGCTGTAGTACCCTTCAATAAGGGCACATAAAATGATCATCTAAAATATTGAAATTTTGGACGAAAAATGAGTAAGTGGTTGACCCCCCCTAAAACGCAATATTTCAGCATTTTGCAAAAATTCTGTAGGATCTACAGAAACGGTTATTACTGATGATTATAAAGCTCGTTCTTATGAAAAGAGAAGTTGAAAATTCATCGATTCGAAGCGAACTGCATTTCGCAGACGCTCTCAAACGCAACTCGAAAATGAAAAATGGAAAATCTATAAAATGAATTCATTCGAAAAGTATGGCAGACTTTATTGAATTTGGTATGGTTTTATAGGCTTTCGAGGTAGCTGAATCAGAAAAAAATACTTTCGAATCGATATCTGCAAGCGTTAAGAATTTCACCGTTCAAATAGCGTTTTTTCCAAAACTCTAAAATTCAAACTCTCATAATTTCCGTTTGAATAGCCGGAATTGAAAACGAATTGCATATTCTTTTTCAGTCTGTAGTACCCTTCAATATAAGCACATAAAATGATCATCTAAAATTTTGAAATTTTGGACGAAAAATGACTAAGGGGTTGACCCCCCCTAAAACGCAATATTTCAGCATTTTGCGACAATTCTGTAGGATCTGCAGAAACGGTTATTACTGATGATTATAAAGCTCGTTCTTATGAAAAGATTGAAGTTGAAAATTCATCGATTCGAAGCGAACTGCATTTCGCAGACGCTCCCAAACGCAACTCGAAAATGAAAAATGGAAAATCTATAAAATGAATTCATTCGAAAAGTATGGCGGACTTTATTGAATTTGGTATGTTTTTATAGGTTTTCGAGGTAGCTGAATCAGAAAAAAATACTTTCGAATCGATATCTGCAAGCGTTAAGAATTTCACCGTTCAAATGGCGTTTTTTCCAAAACTCTAAAATTCAAACTCTCATAATTTCCGTTTGAATAGCCTGAATTAAAAAAGAATTGCATATTCTTTTTCAGTCTGTAGTACCCTTCAATATAAGCGCATAAAATGATCATCTAAAATTTTGAAATTTTGGACGAAAAATGAGTAAGTGGTTGACCCCCCCTAAAACGCAATATTTCAGCATTTTGCAAAAATTCTGTAGGATCTACAGAAACGGTTATTACTGGTGATTATAAAGCTCGTTTTATGAATAGATTGAAGTTGAAAATTCATCGATTCAAAGCGAACTGCATTTCGCAGACGCTCTCAAACGCAACTCGAAAATGAAAAATGGAAAATCTATAAAATGAATTCATTCGAAAAGTATGGCGGACTTTATTGAATTTGGTATGTTTTTATAGGTTTTCGAGGTAGCTGAATCAGAAAAAAATACTTTCGAATCGATATCTGCAAGCGTTAAGAATTTTACCGTTCAAATGGCGTTTTTTCCAAAACTCGAAACTTCAAACTCTCATAATTTCCGTTTGAATAGCCTGAATTAAAAAAGAATTGCATATTCTTTTTCAGTCTGTAGTACCCTTCAATATAAGCGCATAAAATGATCATCTAAAATTTTGAAATTTTGGACGAAAAATGAGTAAGTGGTTGACCCCCCCTAAAACGCAAATTTCAGCATTTTGCAAAAATTCTGTAGGATCTACAGAAACGGTTATTACTGGTGATTATAAAGCTCGTTCTTATGAATAGATTGAAGTTGAAAATTCATCGATTCAAAGCGAACTGCATTTCGCAGACGCTCTCAAACGCAACTCGAAAATGAAAAATGGAAAATCTATAAAATGAATTCATTCGAAAAGTATGGCAGACTTTATTGAATTTGGTAAGTTTTTTAGGTTTTCGAGGTAGCTGAATCAGAAAAAAATACTTTCGAATCGATATCTGCAAGCGTTGAGAATTTCACCTCTCAAATGGCATTTTTTCCAAAACTCGAAATTTCAAACTCTCATAATTTCCGTTTGAATAGCCAGAATGAGAAACGAATTGCATATTCTTTTTCAGTCTGTAGTACCCGTCAATATAAGTACATAAAATGATCATCTAAAATCTTGAAATTTTGGGCGAAAAATGACTAAGAGGTTGACCCCCCCTAAAACGCTATATTTCATCATTTTGCAAAAATTCTGTAGGATCTACAGAAACGGTTATTACTTATAATTATAAAGCTCGGTCTAATGAATCGATTGACGTTGAAAATTCATCGATTCGAAGTAAACTGCTTTACGCATACGCTCTGGAACGCAACTCGAAAATGAAAAATGGAAAATCTATAAAATGAATTCATTCGAAAAGTATGGCAGACTTTATTGAATTTGGTATGGTTTTTTAGGTTTTTGAGGTAGCTGAATTGGAAAAAAATACTTTCTAATCCATATCTGCAAGTGTTAAGAATTTCACCGTTCAGATGGCATTTTTTCTAAAACTCGATACTTAAAACTCTCATAATTTCCGTTTGAATAGCCGGAATTAAAAACGAATTGCATATTCTTTTTCAGTCTGTAGTACCCTTCAACATAAGCACATAAAATGATCATCTAAAATTTTGAAATTTTGGACAAAAATGACTGAGGGGTTGACCCCCCCTAAAACGCTATATTTCAGCATTTTGCAAAAATTAAATAAGGTGAACTGTTTTGTGCGAAATTCGTTATATAGAGAAATTCGTTATACAGACTTTCGTTATAGAGAAGTTCCACTGTATACAGTCAGGGCGCACTAGTTTACCCAAGCTTTAATCAAATATTGAAATATCGATTCGGTATTAAAATATCTTGACCATTAGTCGCTGTCTTTAAAACCCTAGTTGATTAAATAACTATTAATTGTGGATTTCTCATAATGGATTTCTTACATTTTTCATTTTTTGAATAATTTCCAGACTATTGTTCTGATCGTGCTGAGATTTTGCATTCATATACTTAGCATGAATCTCAAGTCCTATACAAAATTTTGAGGTGATAGCATTATTGCTCCACCAATGAACGAGCGCTCAAGAGCACCTACTTTTCCTTAATTTTCCTACAATTAACCGCGCAAACATACACATTGTTTATCTTGAGCAATTGGCGCAATAAATCATTCCACTAATCCCTAGATCTGTTTCGAGTGACTAGAGAGTACACCAAGTGATACTTATTCCTGTTTTCGGTTCAACGACTCCATTTTTAATCTCCGTCCAGTTACAGTTACAGTCCGAATTGATGAAGCGATGGTCGAATGCACCGGTACATGAGAGGAGAACTATATAGGATGCTAGCCAGGCATTTCTTCGAGATAACACTCGAGCAAAAATGAAATGAGAGATGACCATTATTAGCCAATTAAAATAGTCCTCGCTGCGTCGTGTTAAACAATCGTAATAGCGAAACGGAAAAGAGTGCGCTAATGAGATCGACAGATTCCAAAAATCAATAGTCATTTTATTTTTTGTTTTTTCTTGTGAGATTCTACTTAGGAAAAAACGATCTATAGCATTGCACAAATGTCTATAATTCTCGAATTTTCGGAGAAAAGTGCTCTCAAACGACTCGGTACATGAGAACACTATATATGATGCTAGCCAGGTATTCCTTCGAGATAACGCTCGGGCAAAAATGGAATAATTTTCAGAATATAATTCCGATTGTGCTAAGATTCTGCATAAGATATGTTTGGTATCAATCTCAAATCCCATATAAAATGGGCTTTTCTCAAATTTTTCATTAAAACTTCAACACCCTGTTTCTTGGAAACAATGCATTTCCAGACTTACATTCATAGGAACTTCTTTTCATAAAACGATTCGAGGAATCATTCCTTTCATTTTTTCGGTTTTATTTTAATACACCTGTGTATAACTACACTGCTCAATTTTAATGAAAGTTAACTCTACATTGACTTTATCACTTATTTTTTATGTTCTCTCGCAAAGGTTTTGAACGAAACAAGACACATTAAATGAAAGAAAAATTCAGGATTTCACCGAATCTTATGTGAAAGAAGAGAAATAAACAATTTTCAAAATACGGGAATGCTGATAAGTGATTTGATACTTGGTATTTCCACCCCTTGCGTTAATTACAGCTCGGCAACGACGGCTTATACTCAAAATGAGTGATCTTAAAATGTTCTGATCTAATCCTTCTCAGATTTCTCTGAGTTGCATTCCTAAGTCATTAAGAGTAGCTGGATTATTTTGTGAAATTCTCCGCCTTCTATTGAGGTTGTCCCAAACCTGTTCAATAAATATGAAATTTTCACCAATGTATGTGGCAAATGGCACTACATGCTCTTCAAGAATGTTATTTTTATACCTATCAGCACTGGCGCAGCTAGAGGAGGGGGCTTTGGGGCTGCAGCCCCCCGCAAAAGATTCAAACTGTTTCAATTTTTTCTGAGTTCATTTTTTTTTGCAACTTTCGTATTTGTTGTATCATCAAGAATTGTTCAGTTCAGCCCCCCCCATAACAAAATCCTGGCTGCGCCACTGCCTATCAGCGTTCATAGCTCCATTATCAACGACCACTAGGTCTATGCGAGCAGTCAAAGATATTCCAATTTCCACCCCATACAATAATCGATCCTCCACCGAAACCAGTAGTATTCAGGAAATTGCACTGAGCATATCTTTCATGTGGACGTCTGTATACAAGGGAACGTCGATCACAATGGTAGACGCAGAATCTAGACTCATCTGTGAAGAGAACTCTTTCCCAATCAGCCTCTTCCCAATGGATATGTTCTCTCGCAAAATCTATACGCGCCCTTCGATGGCTGGGGTAAGAGCTGGGCCTCTTGCCGCGACACGAGGTCTGTCGTGGAAATTGTTGTTCTTATCCTTGAGTTGTCTAGCTCTTCATAGGAGGGATATTCAAACTCGTCAGATTTTGTATTTTCTTCCTTTATTTCAAAAATTCCCAATAATACAGTCAATTCTTCTCGTGAAACTCCTTTGTCTTTCTTCCCGTTTTTCGTTCTTAGCAATAATAAAAAAATTGAACAAGGACTGCGCGCGCACTTCAAGATCATGCGCGAGCAGATTATTATAATTACACCTACTTTTAATGATGCATTTGCACTAACCGAAACATCCTCCCCACCTCTTTTGAAGCAATGGCTTCAACAAATAAACTAAAGTACTTACCCAAAGAAAATTAATATATTTATAAGTTAATGGCTGCAATGAGCTTATTGTTGTGGCAGTGGACATAACTTCGTTATGGGACGTACAAAAATTCCGTTTTGAGTTTTCAACTTAACCACTCGGACTCGACCCTACATCAGAGCCAGGTAACGCTTCAATTACTCTACCGAGCAACCATTTCAAGGCAGGTAAATATCTTCCTTAATTAATACCAAAGTATCCCTCTCGACATTTTTGACTGGTTTATGCCATTTGGCACGCACATGTAATGATTGCAAATATTCTGTTGACCATCTTTTCCAAAAACTCTGAATATTCTCTGACATAACTGCCAATGATTCAACCTATTTTCGGGCACCTTTAAATATTACGTTCCGGTAAGGCATTAAGAGGTGTTCCGATCAAAAAATGACCAGGTGTGAGACATGCTATATCTCTTGAATCATTCGATAAAGCACAAAGCGGGCGTGAATTCAATACTGATTCAATTTGAGCAAGGCACGTCGTAAACTCCTCAAAGCTTAATCGTGAATTGCCAACGATACGTCTTAAATGATATTTAGTCGATTTAATATAGACTCCCACAATCCCCCCCAATGCGGCTGTTAGGTGAATGAATTTCCATTCGATTCCGTGCAAAGTTAAAAAATCATAAAACTTTTCATCTAAAGTTTCCTTGAGATATCTATACATTTCTTTCATTTCATTATTAGCTCCCTTAAAATTTGTCCCGTTATCACTCCAAATCGTTTGAGGTACACCCCGTCGAGCAATAAATCTCTTGAATGTATGTATAAATGCTTCAGTACTCAAGTTGGAAACCAATTCTAAATGAACAGCCTTGGTTACCATACAAATGAATAAAACTACATAAGCCTTTGATTCAACGGATTTTCTGATTCTCGATTCTTTAATGTATATAGGACCACCATAGTCAATTCCTACTCGAGCGAACGTTTTAGCTGGTGCGTGACTCTATCAGAAGGAAGCGGGCCCATTATCTGATTAACGGGCTTAGCTTTAAATCTAAAGCACCTAATACAACCCTTTAATGCCGCCTTAACTTCACGTAAACCTTTGATTATCCAAAATCTGGTTCTTAAATTAGTTAATGTGGTCTGTGGTCCGGAATGTAACAACCTGAGATGTTCACAGACAATGATAAGTCTAACTACATGATGCTTTGCAGGCAATAAAATAGGATACTTGCTATCATAACTCAAATTAGAATTAGCTAATCTGCTGTTTACTCTCAAAATATTCCTTTCGTCCAAAAAGATATTCAGATTATTTAAAGAACCGAAATTAGAAGAATGTTCACCTTGAAGTTTCTCGATTTCTTTAGGAAAACTTTGTCTTTGAATTAATGATATTAACTTCAACTGTGCTTCATCAACTTCTTCAACTGAAAGAGGTCCCGATAATTTATTTTTATTCCTACAATTCTTTAAAAACCTCAAACAATATGCAAATGACCTTTTCAATCTATGATATTTGGAAAAGCGATCAAAAGGAAAATGTTCCTCTGTGTGTAGCGCAACCACACAAATTTTTTGTTCTCCCTTAAGATCCTCCTCACTAACATCAGAAATCATCACAATGAAATTCTCTATTGACTCTATCGACTTGATGTGAAATTTCAGGACCTGACCACCATTTAGTACAGTTAGTTATTTCATCTGTATTCGCTCCTCTAGACAATAGATCCGCAGGATTATGTTCTGATGGAACATGTAACCATCTACAATTCTTTGTAAGCTCCTGGATTTCTGAAACTCTATTCGAAACAAAAGTTGTCCATCGAGACGGACAGAATTTATCCAACAAAGAACAATCTTCGAGTCTAACCAAAGAAATATTTGACTCGAATCGAACTCTAATATAGCTTTGAGTCTTTGAATTAGTTAGCCAACAAAATGGCGCCACACAATTCAAGACGAGGCAATGATATTACTTTGAGAGGAGCAACTCGAGATTTTGAACAGAGCAGATTGCTGGATATCGTGCAATCGGTGTAAAATGCCCGAATATAGACACATGCTCCGTATGCCTTCTTGGAGGCATCAGCAAATCCATGCATCTGAAGAAACTTAATCTTTTTATTTTCCAAAACACATCGTTTGATTGAAATGTTGGAAAGTTTCGTCAAATTACCCTCAAATTTTATCCATTCATTCTTAATATTTAACGGTAATTTATCATCCCACCCAAGCTTCAATGACCATATTTTTTGCATAAGGACCTTTGCCGTTATTAGAACCGGACTAACGAGACCCAAAGGATCATAAATCTGTGCGATTTTCGATAGAATTCCCCGCTTTGTATAAAACTCGGTCATTACACTTGAACGGATAATTTTGAATGTATCTTCACTAGTATTCCACGTCAATCCTAATACCTTATTTGAATGACTTTCGTCCATTATTTCAAACAGTTCTGACTCATTATCCTCACTGACTATTTCTTTCACGTTTGAGAACCACTTGTGCAATTTAAAACCCGCTGACGCTAACAAATCAATCAATTCACGTCTTAACTCAAAAAGTTTAGAAATTTCATTAGTACCAGCCAGAATGTCATCCATATAGCATTGTTTGACAAATGACAGTGTGTCCGATGCTAAAGGAAATCTACATTTTTCATCTTCCGCTAATTTTTTCAAACATCGTGTAGCCAAATATGGTGCACTTTTAGTACCATATGTAACAGTTTGCAATTCGAGACAATTCAATTTTTCATGAGGTTTACGCGCCATAAGATATTCTGTAATTTTTTATGATTTCCTGAAATCTGAATCATCCTATACATTCTTCGAATATCTGTCGTAAAAACATAATTGAACATTCGAAATCTAACCAAAATGTCAAATAATTCGGGTTGAACAGTATTTCCCTTGAGCATTATATCGTTTAGGGACTTCCCAGAAGAAGTTTTCATTGACGCATCGAAAACAACCCTCAATGGAGTACTTTTACTATCTTTCTTCAAACTCCATGATGAGGTAGGAAATTTTTCTCAGCGTAAGATGAATAATTATTTTCATCAAAATCAACTATCTTAGCGTGACCCAAACTAACATATTCATCAATGAAAGCTTTGTACTGCGAATAATATTCTGGATAATGTTGAAATTTGCGTTCGAGCGCTAAAAATCTTCTCTTAACAAAGTCAAATGAATCTCCAAGCCTATTTACGTCATTTTCGTGGATGAATGGGTAATCTAATTCGAAAGTCCCATCAGGTAACCTTTTAACTGAATTCATAAACATTTGTTCACACAATTTATCTCCTTCAGATAAAATGCTATGTTTTCCTACCTCCTCTAATTGCCAAAAGCGTTTGTAACAATTTATCCAAACCGAGATCCCCCGAATCATATACACTACAACAATTTGTATAAGAAACCGTCAGCGAAGTAAATCCGTTAGCATTAGTCACTGGCCCTGCAACGACCCAACCTAAATGACTATTTTGCAGTGTTGGTAACCCTTTACCTAACCTTATCGTTTCACCGAAAAAAATATCATAATATAAATCAGCTCCTATTAAAAGATCTATTTCAGAAGGACAATTAAACTTTTCATCAGCAAGTTGCACATCTTCCGGTATTTTAAGATGCGTTTTATCAATACCTATTTGTGGTAAACACGATGTAATTTTATCGAGAACAATACATGAAACCTTGAAATGTCTTGAACTAACTAGGCCCCTAAATTCTAAATCGATAATTTCCGATGTTTTAGTGACAGAATCTGTTATACCACTTATATTAAATATTTCATACCTTTTTCTAGCGCCTAATTTGTTTGCAAATTCTTTGGTAACAAACGACATTTGACTTCCTGTGTCCAACAGTACTCTAGCAATTACTTCGCCTCTATCCACCATAACCTTTACTCTAGCTGTACCTAATAATACTTGAGGAGCTTGGCATATTGAAATTGATCAATTTTGACATGATAAGACGATTGGCCTGTAGGTTGAGTGGTAGTCTCCAGGTATTGTTATTTATTCGTTTTGAACTAGAAGCAGAAAACTTATTAGCATTTACATCAATATAAGATAGGTTACATTCAACCTTTTCTGATTTGTTTGCCTTTTCTGGACACAGAAGTGAATGATGTTTTCGATTACAAATTCTACAACCGCTAGATTGACAATTTACAACTCTATGTTTGAAACCTAAACAATTATAACAGAGTTTTTGGTTTTTAACAAAACCTCTTTTATTTTCGAGACTATCCAATTTGAACCTTCTACAGCTATAAAGTGAGTGATTTGATCCAGAACAGTAAATGCAACCCTGATTGCAACCCTTTTTAGAAACCTCAACCCTGGTTTCGGTGGTAACTACGTTTGAAACCCTCTGTTGTAACACGTCGTGAATCCTGTGACATAACATTTTCTAATGCGCGACATCTTTTCTCTAAAAATTCCATGAAGCTACTGAAAGTAGGAAGTGCTGAATTCTCGCGTTCGAGTTCATATGCCGTTCTTGTTTGATTGTCTAGTTTCCGAATAAGAATGTAAACCAAAATAACGTCCCATTTGTCAACTGGTAACTTCAAAGCCTGAAGAGAATTAAAATTTTGCTTGATGTTTGTAATTAAATCTCTTAACTGTTTAAAATCACATTTTGTTACCTGCTGACCATCTATAAGACCCGATAAATGCATATTTATGATAGTTAATTGATCATCATATCTTTTATATAATATATCAAGAGCCACCCTGTAATTTTCATTCGTCAACTGTTAATCTTTAATTATATTCAAAGGCTCGAATTTCAAACTAGATCTTAAATAAGAGAATTTTTGTACGTCACTTAACTCAGTATTGTCGTCCACTAATGCCTTAAATAAGTCCTTAAAGGAATTCCAATCAGAAACCTTGCCATCAAAAGTTGGGATATTGATGTTTGGTAGTTTAATTCTAAAATTATCAACCTTACTTTCATTGAATGACATTTCCGACTTTTGAAATTTTGAAAGAATTCTTTTAATTTCTGATAAAAGAGACAAAAACCTTTTTTCAATTTGAACCCTATCACTTTCCTCATTTTCATCATATGTTTCAAGTTCTTCCTGAATAGTACTATATTTTTCATAAGCCTGAATTAAAAGAGTTTCACGAGTTACAAATTCATTTATATCTATTTCATCATTATCCCTATTTGAATAAACAAAAGTTTCAATTCTTGTGATGGTACCCTTGTCGATGCACGTCTCCTTTTCAATTTTTCAACAATTTCTTCTGATTTCTCAGTCATGTTGAAGTGTAATGATAAGATAGAGTGTTTGAGAAAACCAAAATTGGAAATTCAAATGTACCTTGATCCACGCTTTGACAGCAACCTCTGGTGTGATTGGTATTTCCTATTCTTGAGATGTGTTCCCGTGTTCCTGAAGCCAATGTTCCAAATTCTACCTTGTTTGTGTTTTTTTTTCCCAGGTTGTATTAAACATATAGCGAATATATGTTAGTGTGTTGAGTTCGACCAGATCTTCAATCCGACGTTATCTCGTACGCCATGTGTGATATCCTTCCTGCACGAGCCTCTGATTTCCCGCCGATGCACCAAATTATGTCGTGGAAATTGTTGTTCTTATCCTTGAGTTGTCTAGCTCTTCATAGGAGGGATATTCAAACTCGTCAGATTTTGTATTTTCTTCCTTTATTTCAAAATTCCCATAATACAGTCAATTTCTTCTCGTGAAACTCCTTTGTCTTTCTTCCCGTTTTTCGTTCTTAGCAATAATAATAAAAATTGAACAAGGACTGCGCGCGCACTTCAAGATCATCGCGAGCAGATTATTATAATTACACCTACCTTTAATGATGCATTTGCACTAACCGAAACAAGGTCTTAAATCATATTCTCTGAGGCGATTTCTTATTGTCTGAGTGCTAATTTGCACCCCATGAGTTTGCTCAAGCTGATTTTGAAGGAGGTGAGCGGTTGCAAACGTTGTCTCAACGAAAAAAACTCTCAAGCAACGTTCTTGAATGGCAGTTGTTACCCGTGGTCTACCCTGTCCTGGTCTTCGGACATTCATACTCGTCTCCCTGAATCGCTGGACATTCAGGACACACTTGTAGTATGGGAAACTTCAAACCTTTATGCAATTCTTGTGTATGACCACCCTTCTTCTCATAAAACTCACGCTTGGGCACATTCCTCTTGGGTCAAATAGCGTGTTTCGCGTTGCATAACGATCGAGTGTAGAAAATCAAACGAAAGAAAAACTATTGATCACTAGAATTGATCGAGAACACCTGATTTCAGAATGGAGCCAATACATTCAAAATCTGATAATCTCATTTTTTTTATTCCTGCTAAGGAAAAACATCCGTATTGAAGAAAAAACGTTTGAAAGTGGATAAAATATGCATGGATTATTCTGATAAAAAATTATCATTGAGAATACCTTCAGTTGTAGGATAAATTTGAGATTTCCATAATGTGCGTTAATTTTTTTGCGCAGTGTTATGTATACTAATAATTATTCGGGTGGTTGACGGACGTCATTTCAATTCTTCTCTGAGATTTCGAGTGAGATTTGAATGAGAATCATAAAAGATATTCTCAATATGATGAATGATCAATGTAGTTGAATAAACAAATGAGCCCGAATTTCGCATCGTTGATGAAACATCAAAAGCCCGGGTCCTCAGGTAGCCAAATGCGAAATGTGGCGAGTTTGTCGACCTTATTGGCAACAACAGAAGGGTTTCGATATTGCAGCTTGCACCAATTCCGAGAAATGCACGCATCCTTGCATCTTTAGCCGGTGTCCTAACTGCAACTGCACCGACAAACAAACAAGAAAACAACGAGAACATAACAAAGAAGACGCCAGCTGCTATTCGCATGGGGAAGTGCACCGTTTAGGTCCTTGGGCGTCGATATTTGTATTGGTGCTGCAGGTATACACATGAGATATGATCAGGATCATTTCATTTTTATTCCCAAATTATTAGGGTTGGTGAATGATTGGGTTATTATGTTTCGTAATGACTTTTGACTACATTGCGCAAAATAATTAACGCACATTCTGAAAATCTCAATTTAAATGAAAGCTCTACATTGAATTTATAACTTATTTTTTAAGTTCTCTCGGGAAGGTTTTGAACGAAACAAGACACATTAAATGGAAGAAAAATTCTGGATTTCACCGAAACTTATGCGGAAGAAGAGAAATAAAACTATTTTCAAAATACTGGAATGTTGATAAGTGATGTAATACTTGGTATTTCCACCCCTTGCGTTAATTACAGCTCGGCAACGACTGTTCATACTCAAAATGAGTGATCTTAAAATGTTCTGATCTAATCCTTCCCAGATTTCTGTTAGTTGCATTCCTTAGTCATTCAGAGTAGCTGGATGATTTTCTGAACGTCTCAGCCTCATGGGCGTAGATAGGGGGGGGCCTGGGGGGGCACGGCCCCCCCCAGAATCCACGGTGCCCCCCCCCCAGCCACTGAAGCCGAAAATCACATTTGAATACATCATTTTCGAACGAGCAAATATATTTTTCGTTGAGATTTATATTGTTAGAGATCACATTTCATGAATAATTTCGAAAATACATTTATATTACGTTCATACCCCAAATAAGAAAATAACATAATTCAAATAAGACGATGCAGTGTTTCAGCAAAACAAAGAACAACAAACGCGTATATTTGGTGGTTGGAATCCAGCGCAGGTACTTAGATTTCACAAGCCGATATAATAGGGGACGCAAACCGAGGAAGCTGGCCTAGCCTACCATAAAATCATAAAAATTGTTTTCATCTGGACATCTGGTAAAAATTCTGCGAAAGAATTTCTCTCTGCTCTGCATTCGAAATCGAAATGTGCGGGATCAGACCATTAGTACAAACCTATTTCACCTACATACACATTGATACCCGTTTGCCGTTGTGCGTTCTGTGAAAAGTTACATAGTTTAGTAATCTCGCCAATCTCTGAATACAGACAGGTAAGAGTCTCATCAGGCACTGAACACTGTTCGAAATTTAAATTTTTAACGAAATCGAGAAGATTCTATTTGGATATGTAGCTGAGGAAAAGTAATTACACTTTATATTTGTCAAGCGTATCAGAAAGTTTTTATTGAAATATGTAATTTAAAACATTTTTAATTAAGTGAACCGGATGATCAAAGCTATATACAGGGTGTTCCTAAATTCATGCGACAAAATTCAGGAGGTGATTGCTCGTAGATATGAATAGAGGTTTTCTATGACAAAATTTCCTCAGCCCTCTACTTTCCGAGATATCGCCCTTAGAAGATGGTGACTAAAATTGAGTATATAAATTTTTTTTCTCAAATTTCAGTAATGGTAGAGAGATTGAAATTCTGTAATTTTGGTGCAATGGACTAAGCATGGGTATTTTTCCAATATTCCTGTTACATTCTACGGGGATGAAGTTAGCAACCCTTACTTTATTTCATACAAAATCTTTTTCGAGATGAAGTTTCATGAAATGAAATTATAATTTAACATCCTTGTTTTATTTTCAAAAGAATTACACTTGAATTTCCTTCTAAGCCCAATAGATGAATTGAAAAAAATATATAGTCCGTTCACGAAGGTTGAGCCGTCGGTTGGCCATGGAAATTTGACATATTCCACTGTGTATATTAAAATTTTAGGTTATGTTCTTTATTTTCTTGTCAAATTGATACGCAATGTTGTCAATATTGCATAGAGTTCTCTGATAACTCGCAAGCTCGTCGGACGAGACCGGGTACATTCGGCAACGTTGACTTTATTTTACTTCATGACAGTAAATACTGCCAACTTCGGATAAATAAAGAAACGCCTACTATGTGCTCAACCTTTCGTGAAGGACTATACATCATAATTTACAATTTTTCCATGAATTGATGGAGTGGAAAAGACTGAAGATGTAAAATGTAATAGGCACGATTCATAATAAATGCTGGAAATTACCACCTCTAGCCGAAATACATGAACGTAGTCTACGTTTCATGCATTGACGTAGACGTTAAAAGATTCGCGGTGTATTTCTTATGGTGTCACCAGCTTTTAAGGGTGATATCTCAGAAAAGGTTGGGCTGACGAAATTTTGTTATAGGAAAGACTCATATTAATTTCACAAGAGCTATCACCTCCTGAATTTTGTCGCATGAACTTCAGCACTAAATGCTGAAGCTATGATTATGAGGAATATGCTTGAATCGCAAAATGAAGAAATTAATGCTGAAAATTTGATTAAACATATAAGAAAAGAGTTCTGTACAAATCTGTTCAAGCTGCTTCAAACAGCATTAGTACTCCCAGTAAGCTCTGCCAGCTGCGAAAGGAGTTTTTCCGCCATGAGGCGAATAAAAACGTGGCTGCGGAGCACTATGGGTCAAGAACGATTTTCTAATGTGGCATTGCTGAATATTGAAAGTGAAATGGTCAAAAACAAAGTTTCAGCAGAAAAAGTTTTGAACAGATTTGCCGAAAACATAGGAAGTTGAAACTGACTTCATAGGTATCTGGCTGCAATAAAATATTTATGGAAAATTACAATATCTTATTAGTCACAGCGCTATCATGACTTTCCTATAAATATAAAAAAAAATTCATATTTTGTGATATCTACTTTCTATTTAGGAAATAAGTATTCTTTGATTTTTGCTTTAATAATAATGAATACCTATGATAAACTTGCAACATTGATGTGATTAAAATGTGATAAAAAGCCATATTTTTCATTATTATTATATACTTATTTATAAAAACTTTTTATCTTTTCTTTTAAATAAATTACTGAAAAAACACATTTGTTTTTCTTGTTCGTTTTCCACTGTGCCCCCTCAGGCCCCCCCAGGAAAAAGGCTAGCTACGCCCATGCTCAGCCTTCTATTGAGGTTATTGAGGTCATAATCGATCCTCCCCCGAAACCAGTAGTATTCAGGAAATTGCACGGTAGCATATATTTCATGTGGACGTTTGCATACAAGGGAACGTCGATCACCATGGTAGAGGTAGATTCTAGACTCATTTGTGAAAAGAACTCTTTCCCAATCAGCCTCTTCCCAATGGATATTTCGCAAAATCCAAACGCGCCCTTCGATGGGCTGGGTTAAGAGCTGGGCCTCTTGCGCGACACGAGGCCTCAAATCATATTCCCTGAGGCGATTTCTTATTGTCTGAGTGCTATTTGCACCCCATGAGTTTGCTCAAGCTGATTTTGAAGGAGGCGAGCGGTTGCAAACAGTTGTCTCAACGAAGA
Organism: Propylea japonica; assembly: GCA_013421045.1. Classification (NCBI taxonomy): domain Eukaryota; kingdom Metazoa; phylum Arthropoda; class Insecta; order Coleoptera; family Coccinellidae; genus Propylea; species Propylea japonica. The sequence continues at coordinate 41,801,113 of CM024248.1, read as the reverse complement.
AACTCTCAAGTAACGTTACCTCTGGTCTACCCTGTCCTGGTCTTCGGACATTCAGACATTCTGGACACACTGTATGGGAAACTCCAAACTTCTCTGCAATTCTTGTGTATGTCCACCCTTCTTCTCGCAAAACTACCGCTTGGGCACATTCCTCTTGGGTCAATTTGCGTGTTTCGCATTGCATAGCGATCGACGGCACGTAGCTAGGGGTGGGCTAAGGGGCTTAAGCATTTCCCCATGAATTCATGAATTATAATTGTACTCAAGTTAGCCTCCCCCCAAAAAAAAAATGGCTACGGGCCTGGCGATCGAGTGTAGAAAATCAAACGAAAGAAAAACTATTGATCACTAGAATTGATCGAGAACACCTGATTTCAGAATGGAGCCAATACATTCAAAATCTGATAATCTCACCTTTTTTATTCCTGCTGGGAAAAAACATCTTAATTGAAGAAAAACGTTGAAAGTGGATACATATGCATGCATAATTCTGATAAAAATAATTATCATTGAGAACACCTCAATTGTAGAATAAATTTGAGATTTCCATAATGTGCGTTAATTTTTTTGCGCTGTGTATGTTATACAGGGTGTCTACTCCTGAAGTGGACAAACTTCGAGATGTGATTTCACAAGTGATTTGCCACAAAATATGTCATATAATACGTGGTCAAAATATTGACGGTTATTCTTCAATTAAGCATTTCTTGATTTCACGAAAAATGTCAAGTTTTTTCTCTAAAAAGATCATTATTCAGTTTTCCTTGTAGTCTCATCAAATTTGACCACATATTCGGAAAGGGTAATAATTTGCTACAATATGAGGGTGTCTGTGTGCAGAAAACACTATTATTGCAGGCTTGGTAAGGAGAAGAATATCACGATTCTGAAGTTAACAAAATCAGTCCTATTTTTTCCAATGGTTTTTTCGATGAAATATTAGGTAATGATTAGTACAGGCTTTCTCTTCAGTAAAAATACCTAATTTATTGTACTTTCGATTTTTCGAATGACATATCAAGCGTAAACATTTCGAACCTAAATTTGCTTCATTTCGAAGCTCTTCGTGATTGAATTTTAATGTAGTTTTATTAAAACCATCAGTTAGGTGTGATTGATTCTAGACCAGCAATACCAGCAAGAATTGTTTCCAACTGTTTCGAAAATTTACCAACTAGTTTGAAAATTTGCTAACTCTGTTCAACATTGGGGGAGAGTCGTCCTCAACCCCATTCGGTGCACAGGGGGGAAACATTTCTTATTAATTGTTGTATGTTCTACACTTAGTTTTCAGTTTATTTTCATTACATTCGGATTTAATATGGAATCTGTGACAGTACTCTTATTGCTATAACGATTGTGAAATAAAATGTTTTACTGAAAATGAATGAAGAATTGAATTGACAAGATGAGATGTTTCGTAATAATAAAATAAGAAATCAATATTGCCAATTTATGTTATCTTTCTGAAATAATTTATTTTTTACAGGTGAGTACCATTTTCTTCATCGTACCGTCATGGATATTGCACCAAATAATGAAGATGGACTTCAGCATCATTCAATGTAAGTTTCTGAGATATTTTGATGACTTGGGTCTAGTTATCACATCAAAGAAATAAGTTAGATACATGCAAGACATCTTTTCGGAGTGACTGTCAACGAAATACAGGTTTGGAAATTCACATCTGAAATATACGATATACAATGCATCAGACAGAGAATTCTTCCCTCCAGTTGCACAGATGAATAGTCGAGACAATCACTTGCTGTAACACACTGAATTCAGTTGTCTTACTTCATTATTCTAGTCTTGTCTCTCTCTTATCGTTTAGAGGAGCGTAATTCTTTAGTATGGTAGGCAACAGTAAATACTTGAATCGAGTATTACGGGCAGCCTGACAAATTAAAAATTCTATACGTCTAGTGCGGGTTCCCTACCATACTGTGATAAGAGAGAGACAAGACTAGATTATAGCAGTATAACAGTTGAATTCATTCAGTTATCGCACTTGATTATCTCGCCTATTCATCTGTGCAACTGGAGGGAAAAATTCTCTGTCTATGCAATTGTATATCGTATGTTTTCGATGTGAATTTCCAAATCGGTATACTAATTGTGATGCTAATTGCGCATGCACAATTTTCGAACCACAAACGAGGGTGTGAAACAATTGAAGTGCCACCAGTACAATTCAACATGGCTGCTAAACCCTTGCGGAAATAGAGCCAGAATTTCCCTATTTTTCGGACCTTGGCGATTTTGACTATTTTGTTCATCATTGTGGTTTGAATATACAGTGTAATTTTACGGCATACAGTTCGAATAAATATTTTCACAGATATGATAACAACAAAATAACAAAAAAGGTCGTAGATAGAGCCTTTTGACGAACTCTCCTGATTCGCTGATGTTTGAGGCTTCGTGATTATTGAATATCAGTTTCTCTTTTATGCATTCCTCGACACTTTCGAACGACATTTCGAGTCAACTCGTAAGCTGACTCAAAATTTTTTAAGTAGGTACACAGTCGAAATATCTCTGTTTCGTTTATTATAATCAACATGATTTTCTGAGGGACCATTTTTCTGAAATGAGTTTTTCTGGAAATCACTGGAAATGCTCATTCTACTGATAACTTTTTTGTGCCCAAACTCGCGAACGCAACAAGCTTTCATATTAAAAATTGAATAAAGTTAAAAGCTTTCACCATTTTTCCTCTTCAATCAAACAAAGTTGCCATTTAATAAATTGCTGTATGTTGAAAACTTTTCATTTCAGCGAGTTCTCTATATTCCTTATGCAATCATAATTAACCAAACATAATGTAAATATTTCATGAAAATCTGCTGATATTTATGACCCACAGCTCAGATTCTTTTTCTCCACTCAATTAAAAGTTACTGGAAGTACAGTTTATGAAGAGTTTCAACAGAAATTATTAAGCTCCATACGAGTAAAGTTCCCAGAGGCGGAAGTTGAGCAGTGCATTTTTTATTAGGATCTCCTCTGTTTGCCTTTAGTGAATATGGGCCATTTTTAATTTACTCCACTATTAGGACGTTGTCGATAAACATAAGAGACTTCAATCTTCATAAAAATAAGTACATATCGACGGCGTTATGCAGAAAGCTTCCAACCCACAATATCAAGGTATTGAGTTGGATGTGTATAAGTGTTATCAAAGACCTGCTCTACATTCTGTAAAAAGCTACCATGCCACAAGAAATATTTCATTCGTTGAATTCATGAAAGGCTAATCCCCATCTTCATTTTGATAAATCCCAATTGCAGAAACCTTCGATCCCAGTTAATATTACCTATTTGGAAATGCCTAGCGTCTGGTGTATCCAAGTGGGTTTGCATCAGCTTTCAGCATCTTCTTATATGAGCTTCTTCTGAAAACATACAAAATAACCGTACCTAATTTTTGTTTCGTATTATTTTTGTGTTGTTTATGTGTTGAATTGTGTGAAAATATTACCAATCGAACAAGATGAACAAGAGCCATTTTTGTTGATGATTCAGCAACATGATTCTTCCCAACCTCATCAAAAAATTTCATTCGAAAAATTTTCTCAAGGTAAACCTGTTTATTAAGAAATCTTTACCGATTTAGGACTACTGTATCCATCCAGAAAGCCAGTCGCTAAGGCAAAATTGGAGAATTTGTAGGAAATTACATAATATCGAATTATCAGATTTTGAAGTGAAATAAAAAAGTTTTGAAATGAATAGGTATGCAGTTCAAAATGCAATTTTCAAATTTTGCGAAGATGAATATATGGTTTTGTACAACCTATTCATTGTAATAATGCCCTATTCCACAAAGAACAGAAACCTACCAAACCTCAAAAATGACAAATATTCGTTCTTTTTGAAACACATAATATATGACAAAATCTATAGATAATTCCAAAAAGTTACCAAAAAACATTTGAGCAGCTAACAAGATATTTTGATAATTCTCAAAAACTTTGGAGCTAGATATCTCAGTTTGACTTTATTGAGAAATGGTAGCTTTCTGTATAACGCCGTTCATGTTGGGTGTTTCATAGAAAGTCTACACAAGAGAATTCGCTTTGCTTCGGAAATGATTAGGAACTATAGAAAACTTTGTCATCAGAAGTTCCTTCGAACCTCTCAAAGTTGACCGTTTTAAAAAGAATATCCCAGGACATAATAAAATTGTGAAAATTTAGGAATATTCTGAGAAAAAATTGTTTAGAATCACATTGACAAATACATATGCCATATGCCAAATTTCAGATCCGAATTTGGCAATTTAATCTACACTACTGGGAAAAATTAAAGGATCAAAAAAAAATTCCAATTTTTTCATCCATTTTCAACATGCCGTAACTTTGAGAGGAATGGTCGTATAAGGAATTTAAAAAAAGGAAATTGTAGCTCCAAGTCTCTAATTTTTGGATTTGAACTTCAAAAATTTTAAGTTCACTTCTCCCCGAGATATCGGTCTTCAAATGGAAATGGAATTTGTCTTTGATTATCGATTTCTCAGCAACCAATGATCGCACAGAAAATTGAAGGAGGGTTTCAAGACTTTAAATGAACTCCGATTAATGAACAACTATTGCTTATTCATAGAAATTTTTTTCTCTTCATGTCGCATCAATATAAAAATTCAAGAAAAAAAGGGCTTTTGGTGGTTTCTTGGAAAATCTACCGCTGCATCGAAAATGTTGAGGAAACCAATAATGTTAAGTGTGACTTTCACAGTTCAATATGTTGATAAAAACCTTACGAAGAGTCAACTCAATCCAGCGAGCCGTTTTTTTGTTTGACTCGATTGAATTTTTGAGTTTGAGTTTTGAGTTTTTGCTCTGAGAAGCTCATAATCTTCAAAAAAGGCAAAAGAGAATTTTCTCAAGCTTTTTCCACATTTTAGTTGCAGATAGTACATAAATTTCAAAAAAAGAAAAATAAACTAAACTAACAAATAAAATTTTTATTTATTTAATAACGGATAAAAAATGGATCCTTTTCCATTTGAAGACCGATATCTCGGCGAGAAGTGGACGTATTGAGGTCAATAAAAAAATAAATTAAAGCTGAATTAACAAAGTATCCTATCCTTATAACGATTATGCAAAAATAAAATTTCCACGCTCGTAGACAAGAAAAAAAAAGTGGTAAAATTTTGAGAATTTTTTGTTGCTGATTTTTCTATCATTACTCGAAAACCACTGAAATTAAAAATTTTTGAAGATTTAATCCAAAAACTAGACACTTGGAGCTACAATTTCCTCTTTTTAAATTCCTTGTACGACCATTCCTCTCAAAGTTACGGCATGTTGAAAATTGCCGAAAAATTTGAAATTTTTTTTGATCCTTTAATTTTTTCCAGTAGTGTAGTTGATCAAGTAACTATTGCGTGTTTCGTAAGAAACGGCCTCTCAAAGAAATCAGCCTAATTGATAAAACAGTGTATATTTGGTATGAAATTTGTTCACTTCTTTACGTTTGTTTCCTGGTATACCATATTCACATCCCCACGACCATCTGCAGTCATTTCCATAAAAAAGCGTCCTGCTCACAGTTCGTGCGTAAAAATTTGTCCCTCCTATCTGTTGATCTGTTGTATAACGAAAGAACATACACCTGCACAGAGAATTGCAATCGCGGATTTCCCGTTAGCTTAATAACTAATTACTACGAAGGTAAATCATTGTTAATTCCAAACATTTCTACTATACTGATGACACAGTTCTACAAAGGAACATGAGTGATTACCGAAGAAATAACGATGACGTTTAAATTTTTCTGCAGAGTGATTATCAACCCACGGAAACACACAATCATTTATTGAATACTCTCCCATGAAAAACCAGCTTTTGAATGCGTTTTTTGACCGACTGTTCATAAAGACGTTATTGTAGGTTGATTAGAGACCAAGATAAGCCATTTCAGAGAATCAAAAACGGAGTTTTGAGCGGGAATTACTCGCAAAGGCTTATTTAGAAAAAAACTGGTAAAAATTGTATAACAGATAAAATTGTGCCAATAAGTCCGTCAATAAAAATTTTTAAAAAAAGCCCTGAGCAGGAGCTTTTGAGCGCTCGTTCTTTGGTGGAGCAATAAGACTATTACCTCAAAATTTTATATGAGATTTGATTTTGATAACAAATATAGAAATGCAAAATTCAGCATAATCGGAATTATATTCTGAAAATCATTCAAAAAAAGATATATTTAAAAAAAAATGTTTACAAAAATCAAATTCTATGATGCTGATGATACGATTCCCTTGAAATTTTGCATGCACATTGAGTATAGTTGCTTTCATTCTCAAAATAATTTCACTCGAATCGGATATTCAGTTATGGAAATATAAAGATTCTTCTTTCAATATTCCAATTGGATTTTCTATGGTTCTGTTAACACTATGGCAATTTTGCATGAAGATCCAATACAGCATCAATCTTTATTCACAGAAAAATTTTTGCGCTCGTTCTCCAAACTATATCGTTTGGCCCAGATGTCTGTAAGTTTTTAACTTTGAGCCGAAAATGGTCTCAAACGATGGGGTTAGACTCCCTGATGACGAATTCGTGGTCAAATTCAATTCTGTCCGTGGGGCCGTCCGTCCGGCCATTATCACGATAACTTTCGAAGGGATTGTCCTAGAAACTTGAAATTTTGAGGATGAGTTCGGGAACCGAATCGCTCAGTTGAGTTCGTTAACCAGCCAAATCGTACATGGTGTTCCGTAAAATATGGCCATTCAAAATTTTTGTTCCTCAATATTCAGAAAAACGAATGAATGAAATTATAAGGTCAAATGCAAGATGCTGATAACAAGCTTCATGCAAATTGTGTGGTCATAGTGTGAAAAGAACCATAGAAAATTCAATTGGAATATTCAAAAAAGAGTAACTTCATATTTCCATGAAAAGATATCCGATTCGAGTGGAATTTTTTTATAAACGATATTCTGAATGTTCATCCAGAATTTCGTGGTCATAGTTTTAACTGAACCATAGAAAATTCAATTGTAATTATGAAGAAGAAAAATCTTCATATTTCTATAACAGGATATCCGATTCGAGTGAAAAGGCATATACCCTGAGAAAAGTGACTTACAGGTGAAATATTTTTCGGACTTTGGGGGACGATATCTTTAAACTAAAAGATATACCGCCAATGCTTTTTTCACTTATATTGTTCAGAGAGCCAATATGATAATACAATGGCACCAAAATTTGATGAATATCTGCTGAATCCCAGAATTCAAACAGTTTTAATTTTTTTAATGTTCCACTGTTATTCGAAAATTGTGAGAAATTTCATGTTGTTTAAAGGATCAAAGAAGACATTTTATGTTAAAAAATGGGCGTGGGACACTTTGAAGATAGGTAACAAAAAACAAATGATGATTATTTTATTTTTCTTTCCGGAAATCGATTTTTCAGCTGAATTCAAAAAAATTATTCGCCTATTTCTTTGATAGCAAAGAATCAATAAAAAAACCATTCGAAAATTTTGGATTCACAAAAGAAAAAAATAAAATAGACACAAAAGTGTGTGTTTACAAAAATCTCCAAATGGTAGAGATCAAAAGCTAAAAAATTAGCTGAATTATTTTCATTCAATACCTAATCGATCCCCTCAATATGAATCGAAAAGGCCGCGGGGCAGATTTACCGTTGAAAACCGGCGGCTATACCCTTATTTGAGAATGAAAACTACTACACTGAAGTTCATACAAAATTTCAAGGCGATCGCATCATCAGAACCATAGAATTTTTATTTTTTTAATTATTTATTTTTCACATATTTCATTTTCAGAAATATAATTCCAATTGTGCTGAGATTCTGCATTTAATGTATATGTAGTATCAATCTCAAATCCCATAAAATTTTGAGGTGGTAATAGTCTTATTGCCCACCAAAGAACTCAATAGCTCCTTCTTAGTGCTTTTCTTAAATTATTTTGAATATCGTTTTCCTGAGTACGGCCGCCGAATGCTGACGGAAACATTGAATCGAAGCAGCATAAATGAAGAAAAAAATCAATCAAGTCTCACCATCACTAATTTCATGTCAACAACTGCTTCATTATTATGAGTTATCAAAATACAGAGTAGAGACTCGATAATCCGGAGAACGATAGTCCGGATTGACGTCAAGATTGTATTATGTCCTTATAATCCGGATTGCAAAGACTCAATAATCCGAATTTCCGATCGTTGCATACGTGGTTTACGGTTCTAACTTGTCGTAACTCAATTTCTTTGACGACGATCGGGAGTTCTTTTGGTATATAATAGTGCACAATGGTATAAGACAAAAAAGTCAGACAAGAATAATTAATTAGTGAAATGGAATGTTTCTACCTCCAAACCATACAGCTTTTATACAGCATATGGATCATAATGATATTGAATTAACAAAACTGAAATACCGAAAAGGCCTTTTAGCACATATTTTTTGGATCCTCGAAGACGGAGATAATGTAAGCAAATGCATTTAGACTTTAGAGCATAGATCAATTCGATGCAGTCTGTTTATTCCATAACTCATGGCAATTACTGATATTCAGCTTCTGAAAGATATACAGGAGGAAAGCTATGTTCAGCATTCTTTTTCCCTTACCGTAAAAAACGTAAAATATCTAATTATTTCATTTAATATATTTTGTTTTATGATTTCGATAATAAAGCCTATATTTATTCAACCGTTTTTAAATTGCATCTTTACTAAATTGTAAGACGCGGTATTCGGATTCCTCATTAATCCGGATCAGCCCTTGCATTAATTGATCCGAATTATCGAGTATCTACTGTAATTCAATTCTTCCTAATCAATTTGAGATTCATTAAAGGTGTACTCATACACCGCGACTAATGATATATTGTATCTTTGTATCCAGTCATAATAATCACAATATGCAGGTATATTTCAAAAATTTGTCCGACTCAATACAAATAAACCTTAATGTAATGAACTCCCAGGAAATTTACAGTATCCGCCTATTTTAACGCTATTATACCGTTCAAAGCACAATACCACTTTTATAAACGGTTGTATCGTCGATGACCATCTACCGTAAAAATGTTCTCTGTCTGCTTCTTTATTCTTTACACAGAAACATTAAATTTATGTGTAGCAATTTACATCTATTATAATACAACTTGTTAGTTCGAGGTAGTTAAATTGCGTGTAGTTGATATCACTTTATAGGATTTGTTGTAATGAGAAATTTCAGTGATATTTATTTCTGATATTAAGCACGAATCTGAACAAACATTTGTTATAAGCTTTATGACGGAATCGAAAGGGGAGTATGTTAGTTTCATTGGAATATTTATGAGCTTGAGTTATATTCCTAAGTAATATCAAAAGGACGCTTAATTTTTCCGAAAAAAATAAAAACACTCTGTAATATTAATAGAAGCATGAGTGCTGGTGGCAACAAATAAATATCCTTGTCAAAGACGAGCATTTTTGAAGCGGCACGTACTATGATATTCTGTTGAAAATGTTAGGTGTTTTTTTCGATTTTTTTCATAAGAAAAAATACTGGCAGGAATGATGTTCGACAAGACCATTGCCAGATTATTTTGTATGCATTATTTGCATTATATGTGCGTGTTAATTCGACAATATCCAACTGTCAAGTACGCCGCGGGTACCTTAACTAGAAAAAATTTTGCTGCTAGGTTTTATTTGTAGATCTAAATTGCACGTTTCTGATTGTTGAAATAAGAAATTTCATTGATATGTACTTCTGTTATTAAGCACGAATCTGAACGAACATTTGTTGAAAACTTTATGATGAATTAGGCGGAGAAGTTTATAAGTTTCATTGGAATATTGAATAACTTTAGTTATATTAAATATAAAATAAAAAATTAATCATACGAGAAAAAGTATTTTTTCGTCGACCTCAAATAAAAAGCTCAGTTCAACATACACGAAATTGATTTCTACCATTTCAATGTGTAATGGTCTTTGGCAACCGAACATGAAGTGTTCAGAAACAAAACGAGTAATTTACAACTCGACTGAAAATGGAAATTATGAATTATGAATGTCTTATGCAAAATCAGAATGTATTTCAATTAATAATTTATACTCAATTTATAATCCTGTTGACTGAAAAATCTTCTAGTCAACTCGATTATTTATCTTGTGATTGAAAAATTAGTTGATTGAATAACTATTATTATACGAAACTACCAGAATAACTGGTAGCACATAATATATGCAAGGTGGGCTATCAATAAATTTCCACCACCCCAATTTTGAGTTTTGGGATGAAATAACGAAAAAACACTCGACAGGTCAAATTTTGTTGAAAGGGGGACAAATAAGGATGTTCAAATGAGTTTGATATCACTTACCCTCTAGCTGCAACCCCTAACAGCTCTCATTTTTGAATATGGATAGGGGTCGAGCAGCACCCTGTTGGAAAGGTCCTAAAATTTTCTGCATAAGTGTATTTTTTCATCGCTTTATTTTCATACAAAATGACTCAGTATTCCATCAATTTTATTTACAGAAGGAGATGTTAGTGTGTTGATATGAGTTTGATATCTCTAACCGTCTAGCCGCTACCCTAACAGCAATTATTTTATTTGAACGAAAGCGCACGATTTACTTCGTTAAAAAAATACACTCATAGAGAAGGTTTATATTTTTAGATGCGCATTTTTTTCAAAGACAAATAATTATATAGGGTGTGTCGTGTGACAGTGGCCGATACCAACTTTCTTATTTCGAATACAACCTCCTTTATATTATTATGTTCTTGGATCCGGCAGAAAATTTTAGACATAATGTCCCATACCTATCAACTGTTTCGGAAATATTAAATGTTTTCAGATGTATCAGAAAAATTAACATTAAAAAGAGAAAATATTTTATTTCATAAGACGTTCGTGTCGAACATTTTGAACATCTCTTATATTGAAATAGATATTTTTTTGTTTTTCTTCACATTTTTAATGTTAATTTTTGTAATACATCTGAAAAGATTTAATATTTCTGAAACAGTTAAAGATAGGTATGGAACATTGTACTAAAATAATGTCTAGAATTTTCTGAAGAATCCAAAATTGACTACTATGCAGGAGGTTGTTTTTAGAATGAGAAAGTTGGTATCGGCCACTGTCACATGACACATTCCATATAATTATTTTTGTTTTAAAAAAATTCGCATCTAAAAATACAAATCGACGTGTCCAAGCGTTTTTCCCAACACGCTCTCATTTATTGTTATCGAATTTATTCCATTTGGCTGTTCCACACTGTATACCTCAGACTGTATTAGTCTATGATAATATACCAACCTACGTTCGCGTATCCAGAGGTGATTAATAACCTCCAATAATAGAACATTTTTACACAATTGAAACGAATGCCTCACATTCAGGAAATGCATTATTTTCATTCTATTACATGAATTATAAGGAGGCACCTACATGATACTTAATGCATACCGTAGAAACAGAAGCATTAGCCTGCAGATTACCTTTCTAGGGTAGAAATTGCGAGGACTAATAAATCAAAATAGCTATTATCAAGTTGTAGCTTCTGAATTGATTATTCCCGATTTTTCCAAATCGAACTGCGAACATAGAAATTGAATGCTGATGCCAGAAGCGTGTCTAAGAAAGCATAGGTAACCGTTCAATAATAATAATCCCTAAATACAGTGCTACCGTTTCTAGGTAGAAAAGAAGGATCAGAGACTAATTATAGGTTTATAGTCGCCAGAAGATTTCCTGTACTAAGATCAGAATGTATGTTGGAAATTATTACAGGATGGTACTGTTATGATATTTTGTTTTATAAGGAATGTAGGGGGTTACCAGAACGAATTAATATCTAATCAATTATAATAATATTATGCAGATAGCATTGCTATTCTTCCACTAGTTTTTGAATGAGACTTCTTTACGAAGCATTTTACATTATTTTCTGACTTGCTGAATTTTTATTGGCATCAATAGAATTCATCGAAGTAATTTTTTTCGAATTGAGAAATACCTATTGGCTATTGGTGATGATAACGACATTCGTGCTTAAATTGTTTGGTAAGTCTTCGTACAACCATATTAACTACTATCGTCTTCATTGATTGAATCAGTGATGAAAAATTTAGGAAAGCCCTGAGCAGGTACTTTTGAGCGCTCGTTCATGGGTGGAGCAATAAGACTATTACCTCAATTTTCAATAGGCGACTTGAATATTCAATAGATCAGTCTCGATTCACAAAATAAATTTCACTCGAATCGGATATCCTGTTATAAAAATAAAGAGATTCTTCCTTTCAATATTTCAATTGAATTTTCTATGGTTCTGTTATTACTATGGCCACAAATTTTGCACGTACATTTAGTATATCAATCTTCACACGAATCCAATATCTTTTTATGGAAATATAAAGTTTCTTCTTTTCAATATTCCAACTAAATTTTCAAGGTTCTGTGTACATCTGTTAGGGGAAGGTGAGGTATAATGATCCCCTTAAGGGAAAATTTTCAATTGTGGCTAAAGTTGAAGGCAAAACCGCAAGATTTCAATTGTTGAAGGTAGTGAATTTACTTAACTTTGTATCTGCCTACTTATTTTTCATTTCATCTATGTAGTTTTTTTGTATAACATATTTTTGTAAAAGTTTAGTGAAGGATCATTTTATACACCCCTGTGGATAAAATGATCCCGGTGGGGTAGGGGCAAAATGATCCCAGGGACCATTTTGTACTGTGAGTTAATGAATATCAAATAAAATGAAATAATAAACTCTGCTGTTTATTTGAATGATAATATGTATTGTTCATAACAATTTAAGTATGTAAGCAAGTCACACAAAACAAAAATGTTCTATGGGTTGAAAAATAATATTTTTCTTGGGCGTTTCTCAAAGTCGAGAGAAATTCATCCACCACATTCTTATTAAAACCTCGCGCACGCATTGTAATGTCTGGATATCTATAATACTTCTAAATCCACGAAGCCATTCAAGTCCAGCTTTTCCTTTAGCTTCGGAAAATTGATGCGGTAAATTATTTCTTTCTGCCATTTTTGGTGGGCTGAGGTTAAGAATTCCTGAGTGGTCAGCCCGTATATTATTCTGGACCCCATGTCAATAAGTTCCAGTTCTTGTTCCAGGTTGAACACTGTTTGTTTGCTACCTAACTTTTTAGCTGAGCATACAGCTATTTTATTTTACCTTCGGCTCTTCTTCTAATACCATTACAGGGACCTCAAATTCTCTTCTCGCGGTTTTGTAAGCCATACCATCTCTAATGCCTTTTGCATATGTTCTTCAGGCCTCTTTTGGCGATAAGTTTTACGTTTATAAATTCTCGGCCTGATTTGTAAACAAAAACTATGAATGGGGTAAAATGATTCCAGGGATCATTTTAGACACACAGAAGGGATCATTTCACCCCAAATACGAAATTACAAAATATCGATCAAAACAAAACCTTCACATACCGCGTGCGATGATCGAACATGACTTAAATATTAGCTAACTGCTACTAATACCCGCAAATAAAACAACATTTCAGTAAACACTTACATGTAAAAAAAACGAAAGTCCAAAAACCTGCCTTCCTTAGATCAGAGCCACACTTTTTGATTATTTTTTAATAAAATCACGCCAAGCACTCGCACCGCATTGACATTTTACAGGTAACTCGCAGGGGCGCAGAAAAACATGTTTCATGTGTATTTGGATAGATGGTACAAGCTATTTCTGATTTACGGTGGGGGATCATTTGGCCCTTAGGTATCGTATTACCTCACTTTTCCCTACATTGTAATTTGAAGTAGAAATTGGTTTCTCGAATATTTTTGACACAGTACACGATTTTTTTCGTTTTGGTAGGTTATGACATTTTTTTCAATTCAAAACTAATTTTAATTTTCATCAGTGGCGTCCGAATAAATTTAGTGAAAAAAAAGGTACGCCAATGGATTTTTTTAAAGTTAAAATTATTTTTGTAATCCCCATACACAACTCAAAGTAAGGATGGTTTGTTGAATTTTTCACCTGCGACGAATACTTCCTGAGAAAAAAAATTAAAGGCTATTTCATCTAAGATAGTTGAAATTCTTTATTACTTTCAAAATCGTCTAGACACAGAATTTGATAGCTCAGTCCTTTCACTTTCATTTTTTGGAACCAAAGATAATACACAAAAGATTGAAAAATGAAAGTTCACCAATTTTGTTGTAAGATGTTATGAAAAGAAACGCGATGTGGTTTGTGCACGATATTTTTTTTGGAAATGAAGGGACTGAGCTGCATTAGTACGTGTCTAGACGATTCTGGAAGTAATCAAAAAATTTCATAAATAGAAATAGCTTTCTTTTTTATCTCAGAAAGTATTCGTCGCAGGTGAGAAACCCTAGATACTCTTCTCACCTTGAATTATGTGGTGATTACAATAGTTATTTTTGTATTAACGGCGTAAAATGAGTTTTTCTTCATGGCACATAAGAGTGTCAGTTGGCTCAGACTGCAAGTCTAGGCGAAAACTCTAATGTGTCATAAAAATACGAATTCTTACGCACGAAATACAAACAACATTTTTTGTACAACTATGAACGTGAATTGATATCGTCTGAAATATAATTATTAAAGATAATGCTTCCAATCTAGATCCAGTGATCTTTTTTGTGTCGTTACTTCAAAAACTTAATTTGTTTAGGGGTGAAAAAGAGTAAATTCTTTTTTAAACGGTGAAAAATAGTATATTATGCAACAAGTGTATAATGAGCTATTATTCGCGAGGGAACAACAGCCATTATACGCGAGTAGCATACTATACTTTATCCACGGCTACTGAATATATTTCTTGAAGAATTTAACATTTGGTAACCTCGAAAAGACCCTTCTATGACAAGCGTGCAAAAAGTCAAGTTGACACATGAGAAATTTTCAGAGAACTGGTCACTGTATATTTTGGAATAAAAAAAGCCTCAATTGATATAATGAAAGTAGATTGATTGGCAAGGTATGCCCATATTTGTTAGTTGAAGTACTTTAGAATGCTGAAGAAATACCAATTTGAAGAATATTATATCAAAGCTAAATCTAAAAAGCATCTGACAGCAGTTAAGTATAATCTCATTATTCCCTAGTGATAAATGGGTATTATTAAGGTCGAGCATAGAGATGTACAATGGACGGATTTTACAATAATCGTGGATAAAAGACTTTTCTTAACGGTGAAAAAGAGTGATCATTTACGAATCCATAGTGATGAAGAAAAGTCAAGTTTTTTTATAGTTGTCTAAAGATAATTTTAAATTCACACAGGGTTTCGACCGCATTCTCAATTGCGTATAAATTCTTGATTAAAATTCATTTTTATTTGGTATTAAAAATACATTCGACTTAATATAAATTTTTAGGTTGCTATGATCAATGGAGCTGTGCCATTACTTGTATTGATTCTGTGTACTTGTGTTCGGTTGCCTATGACAATTGCACATTAAAATAATCATGAATTGTACATTAAAATGGATCATCATTGTTCTTTTTTAGAATTCGGCATTCTCTTACAGGAAAATCTTCAGTTGAATGATGAGAAAAATATCGCGATTTATTGAGCCGAGATAACAGTTCGATCAATAAATAATCTTAAAACATGAAGATACCTAAACACAAGTTAAAAACATGTTATACAGTGTCCTTATAAATAGAAAAATCAACAGTGTTCATTTCTTCTTGAAATATAGCTGATTATAAATTATCATCACGTAAACAAAATTTCACATATCCTTTCCTTGTAGTTTCCTGCTGTTATCTATTAAACCTCATGTTCAATCCAATCACGTAGAGGTTATGTAAATTATTATACTTCTTCAAATGTAAATAATCGCCTCGACAATTTTCTAATCTGAAGTAATTTTAATATCGATAAAAACAAGTTTTTGCAAAAATGATTAATATTCGAGTAATCCGTACGAGAGCGCTGCTACAAATAATATGACAAGACATTGCCTCCTCTTGGTGCATAGCTATCAATTTTATTACCGCTGCTATTACATGATATGGTATTAAATCATTATGTGGGATAGCATCTTCAGCGACGTGAAACGTAGATGCGAATTTATTTTTTCGTGAGAAAAACGTTGATCGATTGACTGAAATTTAATGGAAAATAACTGGGATAAACCAATAAATATGGAACGTGACTAAATGGTCCGTCGATAACAAAAAAATTGAATAAACTTAAAGAAAAAACATTTGAACGATGTATATCTAAAAGCAAGCAATTATTTTATACAATCTGATTGGGGACACTGATGAAGTGTCCCATAAATACCACGTTGAAGTTGAGTAACTCTATATTATAAAAATTTAAGAAAAGCCCTGAGCAGGAGCTTTTGAGCGTTCGTTCTTTAGTTGACTTTCACCTCAAGATTGAATAATATAGGTGGAACAGAAAAGTTCCCTGTATCAATTCACATTAGTTATAAGTAATGATTACGATATTCGTGCTTAAATTGTTTCGTAAGTCCTCGTAAAACCATATTTAACTACTATCGTCCTCGTTGATTGAATCAGTGATAAAAAAATAAGAAACCCCTGGCTGGTGCAATAAGACTATTAGCTCAAATTTTATATGGGAGATTGATACCAAATATATAAACAGCACAATCGGAATAATATTCTGGAAAGAATTCGAAAAATGAAATATGTGAAAAATAAGTACACAGCTAACAAATTTATTACCGCTGTTATTACATGATATGGTATTAAATCGTTATGTGGGATTGCATCTTCAGCGACGTGCAACGTAGATGCAAATTCTTTTTTTCGCGAGAAAAACGTTGGTCGATTGACTGGAATTCAATGGAAAATAACTCGGATAAACCAATAAATATGGAACGTGACTAAATGATTCTTCGATAAAGAAAAAACTGAATAAACTTGAAGAAAAAGCATTTTTGAACGATGTATATCCGAAATCAAGCAATTATTTTATACAATTCTGATTGGGGAGGCTAGTAGAGTGTCTCATAAAGACCACGTTGAAGTTTGGTAACTCTATATTGTAAAAATCTAAGAAAAACCCTGGGCAGGAGCTTTTGAACGCTCGTTTTTTGGTAGAGAAATGAGACTATTACCTCTGAATTTTATATGGGATTTGAGATTGATACCAATATAGGTACAAATGCAGAATCTGAGCACCATCGGAATTATATTCTTCTTTCAATATTACAATTGAATTTTTTATGGTTCTGTTGATACTATGGCCACGAAATTTTGCATGAAGATTCAGTATATCAATCTTCATTCACAAAAAAATTCCACTCGAATCGGATATACTGTTATAGAAATATGTATAAAGATTTTACTTTTCAATATTCCCATTGAGTTTTTTATGGTTCTGTTTGAACTATGGCCACGAAATTTTGGATGAACATTAAAATATCGATCTCCGTTCACGAAAAAATCCACTCGAATCGGATATCTTTTCATGGAAATATGAAGTTTCTTTTTTTGATACATATTCCAATTTAATTTTCTATGGTTCTGTTCACACTATGACCACAAAATTTTGCATGTGGCTTGTTATCAGTATCTTGCATTTGGCCGTAACATTTCATTCCGATTGGCTTCGTATTTTCTGAGATATTGAGGAACAAAAATTTTGAATGGTCATATTTAATGCAACACTCTGTACGATTTGGCTATTTAACAAACTCAACCGAGTCATTTGGGAGCCGACCTCATCATGAAAATTTCAAGAGTCTAGGACAATCCCTTCGAAAGTTATTGTGCTAACGGCTGGACGGACGGCCCCACGGACAGAATTGAATTTGACCACGAATTCGTCATCAGGGATTCTAACCCTATCGTTTGAGAACATTTTCGGCTCAAAATTCGAAAGTTACAGACATTTGGGCGAAACAATATAGCACTCGTTTAAGTAGAACGATCGCTCAAAAAGAGCTCTACATGCCAAGCCAACAAGAAGTTTTTCACACTGATAGACGATAGACGTCAGCGCCTCTGATGAAGTGAAAAAATAATGTAGAAACGTATGTTCTGTTATTGAATGAAATATTTTTTTCTCTTTTCTTTTTTCTTCAGAAACTCTTTGATATTATATGTTTCAGGTTCAAACTGAAGCTGGAAAAATGTTGCTTGTAATTTTTTTGGCATAAAAAATAAAAATGTTTTTGTTGAACCAATTTGAGAGATTTTAGAGGGCTCGTTCTACTTAAACGAGTGCAATATCGTTTTGCCCAAATGTCTGCAATTTTTTAATTTTGAGCCGAAAATGGTCTCAAACGATAGGGTTAGACTCCCTGATGACGAAATCGTGGTCAAACTCATTTCTGTCCGTGGGGCCGTCCGTTAGCAAAATAACCGTCGAAGGGATTGTCCTAGAGACTTGAAATTTTCAGGGTGAGTTCGGTTTCCAAATGGCCAATCGTATAG
The DNA here is from genome assembly GCA_013421045.1 of Propylea japonica. Lineage (NCBI taxonomy): Eukaryota > Metazoa > Arthropoda > Insecta > Coleoptera > Coccinellidae > Propylea > Propylea japonica. Next base: position 41,782,674 of record CM024248.1, on the reverse strand, counting down.
GGTGTTCCATAAAATATGGCCATTCGGAGTCTTTGTTCCTCAAGATCTCAGACAAAACGAAACACTTGGGAATGAAATGCAAGATGGTCATAAGAAGCTTCATCCAGAATTGTGTGGCCATAGTGCTAACAGAACTATAGAAGGGGATCGCATCATCAGAAAGATTAATTTTTGTAATTTTTTTTTCTATATCTCATTTTTGAATAATTTCCAGAATATAATTTCGCTGAGATTCTGCATTTATATTTTTGATATTAATCTCAAATCCAATATAAAATTCTGAGGTAATAGTCTTATTGCTCCACCAAAGAACGAGCGCTCAAAAGCTCCTGCTCAGGGCTTTTCTTGAAGTTTCATTCTGACGGAAGGGTAATACATTTGATAGAAAACCTTCGACTAATTTCAGTATAATATGGCAAGTCGTTCCCGAAGTATTGAGTTATTCAGATTCAGAATTATTTCTGATCTGATCTGATATTGATACGATCGATTAACCTGAAACTTGTGAGTTGATGAAAGAAATAGTAGGATCTTTCACTCCCATATATTCTGAAAACCTTTATAAAATTTTCAGTTTACATTTCAGGAAAGCTTTGACAACTGTGAATTCCATTTATCTTGTTTTTTTTCTTCTGAAATATTTTATGGTGCAGACAATGAGATGAATCGAATACTGTGCACCTGTCTCACCTGAATTGACAGTAATGAAACTGTTAGAATGAAATGAATGCTAGGCTCCTGTTTCTTATTTCAACAATAAGAGCAAGAAAAGATCACTTCCTAGAGCTGAAGTACTAACAGGTCGCACTGCAATACCAACTTCATAATTCTCGTAATGTTCGTGGTGAAAGGAATCGGGATTTTATTCGCTCATTGAAAATGAAGCAGCTCATTTCCTCTGATAAATGAAAGAATATGAGTACAGCTCGAGAGCCATCTATTATATCGTTATCGCTGTAATTTTTTTTATTGTTCAACAGTGCCGTAGCGGTTCAACTTTGAAGAATAGCTGTGGTCGATTAAAATGTTTTCCACATGACAATGATGGTTGATCAGCGCTTCAAAACGAAAAGCGTGTTTTCGTCTTGTCGATAGTGAACACAATAATAGGGACGTTGACTACTTTCTGGAATTTATTTCATTTTGAAGATAAACACTAAAAAAAAAGAAAAAATTACTTTTTTAAAAGTATAGTATTTGCAAATAAAAATACGTAAATGAAAAGACAATTCGAAATTTCCGCTGCATTGCTCAATTTTGTCCGATAAACAAACTTGGACTTCTGTCAAAGCGAACTGATTTTGCATGGTTCCTTCTGGAAAAGTTCAATCTAAGCCTTTAAAATGAATACGTCGATCTATAAATGCTGAATTAGGTGTTTCTTTCATTTGTAATAATGAATATGAGTTAAAAGTTCGATACTTACAAAATAATTTCACGTTTCTAAGCTCTACTGCACAAAAATCCTTGTTTTCAGCAAAGAAACTTGCGAACAATAGAAAATTAATAATAGTAAGTTACTACTATTACCCTTGATGAATCCTGTCCCCATTATAAAGAAAATTGTAGATTATCGTTCTTGTAACTAATAATTGAACTATTCTTTTCTCTTTCAGCTTTCAACTTCGTAAGTTCGAATCAAAATCGTTGATTTTGAATTGAGTTGATGGTTTATGTCAAAAATGAACTGAAAATTTCACAGAAATGATGACATTTCAATAATCAAGGTGATTGGACTTTTGTGAAACCCGGCCTTATGAATGTATTCTGTTGATCTGAACTCAGAACAGAATTTGCAATGACGTCAACTACCTCTGATTGGCGTTCGCAGTCACGTGATAGTTGATAATAAATAACATAATTTAAATCAGCTTTATTTGATTAAACGACAGTAATAAGATCACTAAAATGGTTTTTTAGGATTTCAAAAAGTTCCTTCTATAAGGAAAACCTCAATTTATATGAATTCGTAACATTAGTCAACATCCCTATTTCCGAAAGGACAACTTCAAATCTTGAAATTTTCAAGGAAGCTTCAAGATTTGAATAGAAAAGTTGAATTCATAAAATGAATTAAAATGAAAAAAAAACATGGCTCTGTTGAAACTATGGCCATGAAATTTTGGATGATCATTCAGAATATCAATCATCATTCACAAAAAGAAATCACTCGAGTCGAATATCTGTTGATGGAAATATGATTCTTTTTTTCAATATTTCAATTGAAGTTTCTATGGTTCTGTTCACACTATGGCCACAATATTTTGCATTAGGCTTGTTATCAGCATCTTGCATTTGGCCATAACATTTCATTCCGATTGGTTCCGTATTTTCTGAGATATTGAGGAACCAAAGAATTTGGATGGCCATATTTTATACGTACGATTTGGCTGGTTAACGAACTTAACTGTGGTATTTGGGACTCGAACTCATTCTGTAAATTTCAACTCTTTAGGACCATCCCTTTGAAAGTTATTTTGCTAACGACCGGACGGCCCCACGGACATAATTGAATTTGACCACGAATTCGTCATCAGGAAGTAAAACCCTATCGTTTGAAACCATTTTCGGCTCAAATTCGAAAATTTCAGACATTGCAGCAAAACGATAAAGCACTCGTTTAAGTAGAAGGAGCGCTCAAAAACCAGAGCGGTCTCAAGACAGTCCCTTGAGGCACCCCAGCTAGTCACCAAATTTGCGTTCGCATAATTCCCACGCACGCAAAAAGTTCACCAAAATTTTCCGTAGCCATAAATTTTCGACCTGATGAAATGTTTACACGTTAATAACACAATAAGCTTTTGATGTCGTCCAGTCGCTTATGCAACAACCCCCATAATAATTCCATGGCTAAACGGAAGCGATTCATCAGGGCCGAACCTTCGTAATTATGTCGCGCCCAGTTTCCGTCCATTCATCTGAAGGATTCGACCGGATCAACGGATCTCATGGCCCGATGCTTCCATTAACAGATTCAAATTTGACGAATGAATTTTACTCGAATAACGCAGCTATCGATTCGGGATTCATTAGCGACCTTATTCATACTAGTTTGTACTCTATTAATCCAGTCGAATTGTGCTTTTAGCAGGAAAGTTTTGGGGTAGTTTTGATTTCTTTCATTTTTAGTCCGGTCTATTTAGACATTCGAAGTTACATAAAGTCCCAACAAGCTGAATTTCTGTGAAGTTGTTCAAAACATAATTATAAACAATGTCTAAAAGTTCCTCATCATTCCCCTGTGAGGAAAAATTTTATTCGAGGTCAAATGTCAAAAAATGAGTTTTTCGCGATTTTCAGCAAAACGGTAAGTTTTATCATAAAAGTACTTCAGAGAAAAATTGTAGATCATAAAATTATCTATGAAGAATGTATCATTACTTTTTTTCTTACGAGCCACCGTTTCTGAGATATAACGATTCAAAGAGTTATAACTACGCGCTAAGTACACTACCTCATAGGTGGCGTGGAAAAGTGTGCATATTATGACGATAACGACTTTTATAACTTTTTGAATCGTTATATCTCAGAAACGGTGGCTCGTAAGAAAAAAAGTATTGATACATTTTTTATAGATAATTTTATGATCTACAATTTTTGTCTGAAGTACTTTTATGATAAAATTTACCGTTTTGCTGAAAATCGCGAAAAACTCATTTTTATGACATTTGACCTCGAATAAAATTTTTTCCTCACAGGGGAATGATGAGGAACTTTTAAACATTGTTTATAATTATGTTTTGAACAACTTCACAGAAATTCAGCTTGTTGGGACTTTATGTAACTTCACTCTCATTTTTTGGTCTAAATAGACCGGGCTATTTAAATGCTTTTTGGGGTGCTGAATCCGAATTGAGGGTTGCTAAAAAATTTTTAAAAAAGTACAAAAACAAAATGAAAAAACTCCTCCTTGGTCATTTTTTTGCTTATTACTCGGAAACTATCAACTTTTCGTGAAAAACCTTTCCATACGAAATGGCGGGCTTTCCCTCGAATTTTTTCGATGTTTTTGCAATAATTATCGAATATATCTGAAATAAAATGAATAAAATCTTCATGTTAAAATGTTCAGAGAGGCTTTGAACTCAATAAAGCGGTAATCCAGTGTTTCTGTAGTGAGAAAAGTGACTTTCGGGTCAAATATTTTTCGGACTTTGGAAGCCCATATCTCCCAAACTAAGACAGATCGCAAATTGTTTTTTCACTAATATTGTTCAGGGAGCCAATATCCAATATGAATACAACGGCACCAAAATTTGATGTATATCTGTTGAATCCTAAAATTCAAACAGTTTTAATTTTTTTCAGAATGTTCCACCAATTTTAAGAATGTGAAAAAATTTCACGGTATAAAGGGCCAAAGAAGACATTTTATGTCGAAAAATGGCGGTGGACAATTTTTAAGAACACCGAAAAACAAATGACAAAAACTTTGTTTTTTTTTTCTAAAAATAGATTTTTCAGCTGAAATTCGTGAAAAAATTATACGTCTATTCCTTTAATAGCAAATAATCAACAGAAAAAATCACCATTCGAAAATTTGGATATCACAAGAGAAAAAAAATAAACACGAAAAAAGTGTTTTTCATAGAAATATCAAAAATGACGACAGATAAAAAACTGAAAAGTTGGCAGAATTATTTTCATTCAATGCCAATAGATCCCTTCAATATGAATCGAAAAGGCCGTGGGGGCAGATTTACCATTGAAACCCGGCTATACCCTTTATTCTACAACTGAAGGTGTTCTCAATGATGATTATTTTTATCACAATTATGCATGCATATGTTATCCACTTTCAACGAATAAATCGAATCATTCAAAGAACAGACTTGAAAAATTTGAATTTTTTCCATCAAAGTTCAAATCGCATTTGCTCGGCTTCTTGATGTCCGATTGAGACAATTGATACTTCATTTTATTCAGCTCAAAGGAACTCTTGAAACTGCATAGAAAATATTTTCATATGTGCAAACGTTTCAGAAATAAATCGAATCATTCAAAGAACAGACTTGAAAAATTTGAATTTTTTCCATCAAAGTTCAAATCGCATTTGCTCGGCTTCTTGATGTCCGATTGAGACAATTGATACTTCATTTTATTCAGCTCAGAGAAACTCTTGAAACTGCATAAAAAATATTTCCATATGTGCAAACGTTTCAGAAATAAATCGAATCATCCAAAGAACAGACTTGAAAAATTTGAATTTTTTCCATCAAAGTTCAAATCGCATTTGCTCGGCTTCTTGATGTCCGATTGAGACAATTGATACTTCATTTTATTCAGCTCAGAGGAACTCTCGAAACTGCATAGAAAATATTTTCATATGTGCAAACGTTTCAGAAATAAATCGAATCATCCAAAGAACAGACTTGAAAAATTTGAATTTTTTCCATCAAAGTTCAAATCGCATTTGCTCGGCTTCTTGATGTCCGATTGAGACAATTGATACTTCATTTTATTCAGCTCAGAGGAACTCTTGAAACTGCATAGAAAATATTTTCATATGTGCAAACGTTTCAGAAATAAATCGAATCATTCAAAGAACAGACTTGAAAAATTTGAATTTTTTCCATCAAAGTTCAAATCGCATTTGCTCGGCTTCTTGATGTCCGATTGAGACAATTGATACTTCATTTTATTCAGCTCAGAGGAACTCTTGAAACTGCATAGAAAATATTTTCATATGTGCAAACGTTTCAGAAATAAATAGAATCATCCAAAGAACAGACTTGAAAAATTTGAATTTTTTCCATCAAAGTTCAAATCGCATTTGCTCGGCTTCTTGATGTCCGATTGAGACAATTGATACTTCATTTTATTCAGCTCAGAGGAACTCTTGAAACTGCATAGAAAATATTTTCATATGTGCAAACGTTTCAGAAATAAATCGAATCATCCAAAGAACAGACTTGAAAAATTTGAATTTTTTCCATCAAAGTTCAAATCGCATTTGCTCGGCTTCTTGATGTCCGATTGAGACAATTGATACTTCATTTTATTCAGCTCAGAGAAGCTCTTGAAACTGCATAGAAAATATTTTCATATGTGCAAACGTTTCAGAAATAAATCGAATCATTAAAAGAACAGACTTGAAAAATTTGAATTTTTTCCATCAAAGTTCAAATCGCATTTGCTCGGCTTCTTGATGTCCGATTGAGACAATTGATACTTCATTTTATTCAGCTCAGAGGAACTCTTGAAACTGCATAGAAAATATTTTCATATGTGCAAACGTTTCAGAAATAAATCGAATCATCCAAAGAACAGACTTGAAAAATTTGAATTTTTTCCATCAAATTTCAAATCGCATTTGCTCGGCTTCTTGATGTCCGATTGAGACAATTGATACTTGATTTTATTCAGCTCAGGGGAACTCTTGAAACTGCATAGAAAATATTTTCATATGTGCAAACGTTTCAGAAATAAATCGAATCATTCAAAGAACAGACTTGAAAAATTTGAATTTTTTCCATCAAAGTTCAAATCGCATTTGCTCGGCTTCTTGATGTCCGATTGAGACAATTGATACTTCATTTTATTCAGCTCAGAAGAACTCTTGAAACTGCATAGAAAATATTTTCATATGTGCAAACGTTTCAGAAACAAATCGAATCATCCAAAGAACAGACTTGAGAAATTTGAATTTTTTCCATCAAAGTTCAAATCGCATTTGCTCGGCTTCTTGATGTCCGATTGAGACAATTGATACTTCATTTTATTCAGCTCAGAGGAACTCTTGAAACTGCATAGAAAAATTTTCATATGTGCAAACGTTTCAGAAATAATCGAATCATCCAAAGAACAGACTTGAAAAATTTGAATTTTTCCATCAAAGTTCAAATCGCATTTGCTCGGCTTCTTGATGTCCGATTGAGACAATTGATACTTCATTTTATTCAGCACAGAGGAACTCTTGAAACTGCATAGAAAATATTTTCATATGTGCAAACGTTTCAGAAATAAATCGAATCATTCAAAGAACAGTCTTGAAAAATTGAATTTTTTCCATCAAAGTTCAAATCGCATTTGCTCGGCTTCTTGATGTCCGATTGAGACAATTGATACTTCATTTTATTCAGCTCAGAGGAACTCTTGAAACTGCATAGAAAATATTTTCATATGTGCAAACGTTTCAGAAATAAATCGAATCATCCAAAGAACAGACTTGAAAAATTTGAATTTTTTCCATCAAAGTTCAAATCGCATTTGCTCGGCTTCTTGATGTCCGATTGAGACAATTGATACTTCATTTTATTCAGCTCAGAGGAACTCTTGAAACTGCATAGAAAATATTTTCATATGTGCAAACGTTTCAGAAATAAATCGAATCATCAAAGAACAGACTTGAAAAATTTGAATTTTTTCCATCAAAGTTCAAATCGCATTTGCTCGGCTTCTTGATGTCCGATTGAGACAATTGATACTTCATTTTATTCAGCTCAGAAGAACTCTTGAAACTGCATAGAAAATATTTTCATATGTGCAAACGTTTCAGAAATAAATCGAATCATCCAAAGAACAGACTTGATAAATTTGAATTTTTTCCATCAAAGTTCAAATCGCATTTGCTCGGCTTCTTGATGTCCGATTGAGACAATTGATACTTGATTTTATTCAGCTCAGAGAAACTCTTGAAACTGCATAGAAAATATTTTTATATCTGCAAACGTTTCAGAAATAAATCGAATCATTCAAAGAACAGATTTGAAAAATTTGAATTTTTTCCATCAAAGTTCAAATCGCATTTGCTCGGCTTCTTGATGTCTGATTGAGACAATTGATACTTCATTTTTTCAGCCCAGAGGAACTCTTGAAACTGCATAGAAAATATTTTCATATGTGCAAACGTTTCAGAAATAAATCGAATCATCCAAAGAACAGACTTGAAAAATTTGAATTTTTTCCATCAAAGTTCAAATCGCATTTGCTCGGCTTCTTGATGTCCGATTGAGACAATTGATACTTCATTTTATTCAGCTCAGAGAAACTCTTGAAACTGCATAGAAAATATTTTTATATGTGCAAACGTTTCAGAAATAAATCGAATCATCCAAAGAACAGACTTGAAAAATTTGAATTTTTTCCATCAAAGTTCAAATCGCATTTGCTCGGCTTCTTGATGTCCGATTGAGACAATTGATACTTCATTTTATTCAGCTCAGAGGAACTCTTGAAACTGCATAGAAAATATTTTCATATGTGCAAACGTTTCAGAAATAAATCGAATCATCCAAAGAACAGACTTGAAAAATTGAATTTTTTCCATCAAAGTTCAAATCGCATTTGCTCGGCTTCTTGATGTCCGATTGAGACAATTGATACTTCATTTTATTCAGCTCAGAGGAACTCTTGAAACTGCATAGAAAATATTTTCATATGTGCAAACGTTTCAGAAATAAATCGAATCATCCAAAGAACAGACTTGAAAAATTTGAATTTTTTCCATCAAAGTTCAAATCGCATTTGCTCGGCTTCTTGATGTCCGATTGAGACAATTGATACTTCATTTTATTCAGCTCAGAAGAACTCTTGAAACTGCATAGAAAATATTTTCATATGTGCAAACGTTTCAGAAATAAATCGAATCATTCAAAGAACAGACTTGAAAAATTTGAATTTTTTCCATCAAAGTTCAAATCGCATTTGCTCGGCTTCTTGATGTCCGATTGAGACAATTGATACTTCATTTTATTCAGCTCAGAGGAACTCTCGAAACTGCATAGAAAATATTTTCATATGTGCAAACGTTTCAGAAATAAATCGAATCATCCAAAGAACAGACTTGAAAAATTTGAATTTTTTCCATCAAAGTTCAAATCGCATTTGCTCGGCTTCTTGATATCCGATTGAGACAATTGATACTTCATTTTATTCAGCTCAGAGGAACTCTTGAAACTGCATAGAAAATATTTTCATATGTGCAAACGTTTCAGAAATAAATCGAATCATTCAAAGAACAGACTTGAAAAATTTGAATTTTTTCCATCAAAGTTCAAATCGCATTTGCTCGGCTTCTTGATGTCCGATTGAGACAATTGATACTTCATTTTATTCAGCTCAGAGGAACTCTTGAAACTGCATAGAAAATATTTTCATATGTGCAAACGTTTCAGAAATAAATCGAATCATCCAAAGAACAGACTTGAAAAATGTGAATTTTTCCCTCAAAGTTCAAATCGCATTTGCTCGGCTCTTGATGTCCGATTGAGACAATTGATACTTCATTTTATTCAGCTCAGAAGAACTCTTGAAACTGCATAGAAAATATTTTCATATGTGCAAACGTTTCAGAAATAAATCGAATCATTCAAAGAACAGACTTGAAAAATTTGAATTTTTTATATCAAAGTTCAAATCGCATTTGTTATCCACTTTCAACGTTTTCCTTCAATACAGATGTTTTTTGCCAGCAGGAATGAAAAAAAAATAATATATAATAATAAAAAGATTATCAGATTTAGAATGTATTGGCTCCATTCTGAATCTCGATCAATTTTAGTGATCAATAGTTTTTCTTTCATTTGATTTTCTACACTCGATTGCTATGCAACGCGAAACACGCAATTTGACCCAAGAGGAATGTGCCCAAGCGGTAGTTTTGCGAGAAGAATGGTGGACATACACAAGAATTGCATAAAGGTTTGGAGTTTCCAATACAAGTGTGTCCAGAATGTTGCAGTGATTCAAGAAGACAGGTATGAACGTCCGAAGACCAGGACAGGGTAGACCACGGGTAACAACTGCCATTCGAGAACGTTACTTGAGAGTTTCTTCGTTGAGACAACGGTTTGCAACCGCTCGCCCCCTTCAAAATCAGCTTGAGCAAACTAATGGGGTGCAAATTAGCACTCAGACAGTTAGAAATCGCATCAGAAAATATGATTTAAGGCCTTGTGTCGCGACAAGAGGCCCAGCTCTTACCCCATCCCATCGAAGGGCGCGTTTGGATTTTGCGAGAGAGCATATCCATTGGGAAGAGGCTCATTGGGAAAGAGTTCTCTTCACAAATGAGTCTAGATTCTGCCTCCACCATTGTGATCGACGTTCCCTTGTATACAGACGTTCACATGAAAGATATGCTCAGTGCAATTTCCCGAATACTACTGGTTTCGGGAGAGGATCGATTATGGTATGGGATGGAATGCTCGCACAGACCTAGTGGTCGGAAGGATTAGATCAAAACATTTCAAGATCACTCATTTTGAGTATGAACCGTCGTTGCCGAGCTATAATTAACGCAAGGGGTGGTAATACCAAGTATTAAATCACTCATCAGCATCCAAGTATTTTGAAAATTGTTTATTTCTCTTCTTTCACATAAGATTTGGTGAGATTCTGAATTTTTCTTCCATTTAATGTGTCTTGTTTCGTTCGAAACCTTCCCGAGAGAACATAAAAATAAGTTATTAAGTCAATGTAGAGTTAACTTTCATTAAAATTGGGATGTTCAGAATGTGCTTAAATTTTTTTGCGCAGTGTAGAAAATTGACAAAATATCGCAAATTTTATCGAATGTCATCCCATTCAAAAAGTGACAAGTCATTACACCATTATATTAGACATCTTATGGTAGGGGTATGAAGGCCACATCATACAAATAATTACTCAACTTGTCAGTATTCGCCAAAATTTCTCATCAAACCGTCTATGCTTCCATGCACTGGCGTACCCAGGGGGGGGTTATTGGGGATACAACCCCCCCCATTGGTCAAAAAGAAAAAAAATCAAAGTAAAATTTATTAATTTTTACTTTCATTACCAGTAAACTAGCAAGGTAACCCCCCCCATGAGTCGGCTCTAGTTACGCTAATGCTTCCATGTAATATTGGGGAAGTTTCTGGATCTGGATTTCTTTTCAAGCTACCCCAACGCAGGGAATAACTGGAGGAGCACATTATCTGAAGTTCCCCGGAAGTTTGTGACAATACAATTTTCGTATATCTTGTTTTGCGCAAGGATTCATTTTAACTTTGTTGTATTTACACAGAACTCTCTAGCGTATCACACCTAATAGAAATTACTTTTTTCGACACGTTCTTGGATTCGAATTGAAACAATTCTCTCGGACAATATCTGGATTCCATTTCCTATCCGAAAAGTTGGAAGTTTTTCTTGATGTTGTATCTGTTCTTGGCACATAATTCTGTTCATAAATGTTTTTGGGCGTTTCTTTTATTTTGGAGAGATATGTACGGAAATGAATCCTGTTTTTGTAAAGTGTTGTTTCATATTCGGGGCAAATGTGAACAATTCAATTTTAACTGGTCATTTTCTTATTCACGCTATTGTTTCGAAATAAGGATTATCAATGCGTTTATAAGAACGCAAGTACATATAAACAATGAAAGCAGAGAAATCAAATAAACCAATATTAAACTCATACTTCGGCGATGAAGGGTTTTCTAATAAGAGGTGTTATTTTGAATAGCCCTTTATTTCGGTAGATGTCACATCTGAATCATTTTTTGATACACGCTTCAAGAGCCACCAGATTGGACCAGAAGTCCGATCCATCTTCTGGGAAAAAATGTTACCAGAAAAAAAAATTCCAGAGAAAATTATTTTTCCAGAAAAATTTTTTCCGGAGAAATTTCTCTGGAAATGTTTTTTTCTGGTAACATTTTTTTCGGAAGATGGATCGGACGTTCTGGTCTAATCTCGTGGCCGGCCCGTTCACCGGACTTGAATGCATTGGACTTTTTTACTGGGAAGCAGTTCAGGAAAAAGTGTATTCAAAGGCAATCGACGATAAATTTGAACTACGGCAGCTACAGAGATGGGATGAGATGGGACATACATATCGATGCAGTATGTAAAAAGCTGTATAGCTCTTACTATGCATTAAGCAGAGTAAAAAATTCGCTTCCTTTGAATTCCCTTATTGATATATATTACAGCTTAGTGTACAGCCACCTTACATATAACATCTGCTATGGGGAAATTCTTCCGATGTTGGAAGAGTTTTCATAATTCAAAAGCGAATTCTGCGTTTGATTTTCAATGTAGGCTTGCGATCCTCTTGTAGACCGATATTCACCAAAAATACATCCTTACACTGTCCTCTATATTCATCTTCAGATGCCTGCTTTATGTAAAAGAGAATGAAAGAGGTATTTTGAAACTATCTAGTTCCATTCACATGATACTAGAAATAAGGAAACTTTATATATTCCTAAACATAAAACTACTAAATTTGAAATGTCACCCAGGTATCAGAGTATTAAAATTTTCAATCATCTCCCCCGTAATATTAAGTCACTTAATATCATTAGGTTTAGAAAGTTGTAAAAGCTCTACTTATAGAAAAATGTTTTTATAGTGTTAATGAATACTTTTCAGCTAATTTTGATATGTTTGAATTACCTTTGAGTTTTCTTTCTTTTTTTGACTTGTCCTATACATACATTGTTTATGTCTAAGAGGATCAATAAATATTATTATTATTATTATTATTATTACAATTTACCAAGTATTTCACCATTTTGGAATCCTTACTAAATGCGCCAACTTTTGACAAAACATGCCAAACTTGCGTAGTACATTTTTTCTCAATACAGTCAGTTGAAACTAGGCAATTGTTCATTTTGATTTTTTTTTCTGAGAAGCAAGCCCTATTTTTATGAGACCTAGAGCAGCTGCTATCCAAATTTTGATTACAGTTTAGACAAGCATTATTCAAGGTTACCACAGCAAAAGAAAAAGTTGAAAAAAGTTGATATTTGTGGCAACAGGAGCGAAAAGACTGTCACAGGGTGTGGAATTTTGCGTGTTTTTTTTAAATGCACATTATTTTTAAATCATGCGACTAAAATTTTTTTTTATATTTTTCTGACAACCAGCATTACTTGCTTTTTCACCCGTTTCCGGTTTGACGTCGAGTTTTGGGACACCTGTATACGGAATATTCGTGCTAAATTTCAAGGGATCAGAATCATGGAATTAAATTTTTTTAATTGTCAAGTTTTTACATATTTCAGTTAATTAATAATTAATTAGTAGGTATCATCTCAAGTCTATACATAATTCAGAGGTAATAGCTTCATTGCTTCACTAATGAACGAGCTCTCAAAAACACCTGCTCAGGGCTTTCTCGATTTTTATATTAATTGCATCATACAAATCAGAATGGGAAAGATATTCATTTCGAAGAAATGCCATAAACAAAACAATGCAGATACTCATTTTTAATATTTCACTATGCGGCTATTTTCATTCGCAGATTATTGCAGAGGTCGTCTTCACAAACAGAACATTGCTGCAGCGAATCTTTGTATTCGTTACCCATCTTGTCACAGATATCATCCGAAGCACAGCCCCGTTTGTAAATGTTCCTTCTGGATGTACTCACGTAGGACATATAGCATTCTTGTTTTTCTTTGCAAGTCATTTTCTTCAAATCATTGCCACCCTTTCTACATTGGCTATCGATGGACTCAGAGGAACATGTTCTGCACACACGTCTGTTTGCTGCAAAAAAGTCACACAATTTAGATATCTTTCTAGTAGTGGAGCCCAAGCGGGGATTAAATAGGGAAAAACCTTTAACCTTGTTGAGTACTTCCACTGAATATGAGCCCTATATACAGTTTTTCTGTAAACAAACGCGAGGGAAATGATTCCTCGATGAAAATAAGCAGGAGTAGTTCATATAAATTTTTTTCGAAATCGAACCCCTTCCAATATACAGCCTTTGGAAGACGATGACGAGTTGACAGTGTTTAATTTTTTTACTGCTTCTCTGTAACACTGAATCATAAAACTATACATAATATGAAACACTTAGTAGATGTTACTCACACAATTTTTTATATCTCATAACTTTATTTTTAGGGGTTGAAAATAACAACCCCCCTATGATTTCGTTCAAAAATTGTTTTCGTGGGATATATTTTCGAAAAATAAAATTCTCCTATGGTTTTCCATTCAATTCTGGAGAAAAAATTTCCTTGCAAAATTTTGAAACAGTCGATACTTTTCTCGAAAAAATAAAAACTTAAAGGGCCCACTCACTAAGAGGGCAGCGCGAAGACTTGAATGCGCGTTGTACGGGGTACAGTTAAAACAGTGTGTGTATGGCGTAAATTTGGAATGCGCAATTATCTCCATCGGAATCAAGATAGTTTTGATTTTTGACGTGTGCATTGTTCACCGTACGTGGAAGAATGACCAAAAACGACTGTGTATGGGCAAGAAATTTTTGAAACATAGATAAATTGAAAATAGTAATCATCCAAATGAATATAATCGTCAATTTATAGGCTCACAGAACTTTCTTCATTCAAAATGGCTCTTTTTGTACGACAATGCAACAGCTAACTAATCCATGAAAACAATTTCAAAAATTCATGAACTACGTCTCGAATCGCTTCCTCACCCCCTTATTACCAGATTTACCCCAAGCGATCATCATCTGCTTCCAAACTTGTAGATATGGTTCCAGGGAAGGAAATTTGTAACAAATGAATATGTCAAATGGGAAACTGAAGCAAATTTTGGGGAGTTTGACAAATCTTACTATTCAATGTGGAAAAATCATTTCACTAAGTGTATTTAGCTGAAAGGGGAGTATGTTGAAGAATAAATAGTAATTTTGACAAAAATCGTTGTTTTCTTTGTTAGACTCACTATACAGGGGTTCATAAATTGAACGTACAAACGAAAAGGGGAGATTTCCTAAGTGAGTTCAAGAAAAAAAGTCCAATAAACATGGGGTCGCAACGTTTCGTTTTCGAGATACAGGGTGTTAAAGTTTTAATCAAAAACATGTGTTGATTATACGAAATTATCGAATCTTTATGAATCATCGCTACAGATCAGGAAAATTTCCATAAAAACTGACACTGAATTTATTCACCACAGCTTACAATGTGGCCTTCCCATCAAAATTTGGGTTTTCACGAGGATTTCGAGAGAATTGTTCAAAATTTTTTTCTCGAAATCGTTTAGTATGAGAACAAAGCTTCTTTTAACATTTTTTCAAAATAACAGTTGCTCACCAAAAAAAGGTCTGCACAAGAACAGGTGGCAGTGTTCCAGAAAAAATATCACCCTGTAGATCTTCTATCGAAATTGCCATGTCACGTGGTGAGAACTCTCAAATGTAACATCTATGCCAAATTTCAGTTGAATATCTTGTGAAGTGTAGATACTATGAGAAAAAAACTTGAAAAAAATTCAAACTTCAACACTCTGTATTTTGAAAACGAAACGTTTGCAACTCCATGTTTATGGGACTTTTTTTTCTTAAACTCACTTAAGGAATCTCCCCTTTTAGTTTGTACGTTCAATTAAGGAACACCCTGTATATTGAACGCCCTAGTATTTTAATTCACAGTAGTGAAAAAAGTATGACTTGATTATTGGAATACTTACAGGTAGTACCGAATATATCCTTGTTGCATTTATCACTTTGGCATGTGTTACAATCCTTAAGATCAGTACCTTGAGTATCTTCCTGTGTATCACACCAGTTTTTCGGAGCACATCCCCTTCTGTATAGCGGGACATCTGAATCCTTTTTTCCTAGCAGATATTCCTCGTAACAAGCATCGTCTCCCTTAGCAGGATCACACTTTTTAGTTTTAGTTTCATTACCCAAACGACAGGGGGAGTCCCGATCGACACTGCTGCAATATCGACATTGCAGACAATTCACCCAAACGAAATTCTGCAAGAGAAGTATGGAAAACATGCAAATATGTAGATTAGACATGACGTGTACCTTCGAAATACTTTTTAAATATGAGGTTGTTAACGAGTGCACCGTATTTATATGTGTTGGATAATCGGTTGAAATACACTGCGCAAAAAAATTAACGCAAATTCTGAAAATCTCAATTTTAATGAAAGTTAACTCTACATTGACTTTATACCTTATTTTTATGTTCTCTCGGGAAGGTTTTGAACGAAACAAGACACATTAAATGGAAAAAAATTCAGGATTTCACCGAATCTTATGTGAAAGAAGAGAAATAAACAATTTTCAAAATTCTGGTATGCTGATAAGAGATTTAATACTTGGTATTTCCACCCCTTGCGTTAATTACAGCTCGGCAACGACGGTTTATACTCAAAATGAGTGATCTTAAAATGTTCTGATCTAATCCTTCCCAGATTTCTCTGAGTTGGATTCCTAAGTCATTAAGAATAGCTGGATGATTTTCTGAACTTCTCAACCTTCTATTGAGGTTGTCCCAAACCTGCTCAATCAGATTGATATCTGGACTTCTTGCTGGCTATTCCATTCGAGAGACTTCAACCTCTTCAAGGTACTCCTGAACGATGCGCGTACGATGGGGTCTGGCATGATCGTCCAAAAAAATGAAATTTTCACCAATGTATGGGGCAAATGGCACTACATGCTCTTCAGGAATGTTTCTCATATTCCTCATATATCAGCATTCATAGCTCCATTATCAACGACCACTAGGTCTGTGCGAGCAGTCAAAGATATTTCACCCCATACCATAATCGATCCTCCCCCGAAACCACCAGTAGTATTCAGGAAATTGCACTAAGCATATCTTTCATGTGGACGTCTGTATACAAGGGAACATCGATCACAATAGTAGAGGCAGAATCTAGACTCATCTGTAAAGAGAACTCTTTCTCAATCAGCCTCTTTCCAATGGATATGCTCTCTCGCAAAATCCAAACGCGCCCTTCGATGGGCTGGGGTAAGAGCTGGGCCTCTTGCCGCGACACGAGGCCTTAAATTAAATTCTCTGAGGCGATTTCTTATTGTCTGAGTGCTAATTTGCACCCCATGAGTTTGCTCAAGCTGATTTTGAAAGAGGCGAGCGGTTGCAAACCGTTGTCTCAACGGAGAAACTCTCAAGTAACGTTCTTGAATGGCAGTTGTTACCCGTGGTCTACCCTCTCCTGGTCTTCGGACATTCATACCTGTCTCCCTGAATCGCTGCAACATTCTGGACACACTTGTGTGGGAAACTCCAAACCTTTCTGTAATTCTTGTGTATGTCCACCCTTCTTCTCGCAAAACTACCGCTTGGGCACATTCCTCGAGGAAGGTGCCCAAGCGGTAGTTTTTCTTCAATAGTTCAAATTGCGTGTTTCGCGTTGCATAGCGCACGAGTGTAGAAAATCAAACGAAAGAAAAACTATTGATCACTAGAATTGATCGAGAACAACTGATTTCAGAATGGAGCCAATACATTCAAAATCTGATAATCTCATCTTTTTATTCCTGCTTGGAAAAAACATTCGTATTGAAGAAAAACGTTGAAAGTTGATAACATATGCATGCATAATTCTGATGAAATAATTATCATTGAAAACACCTTCAGTTGTAGAATAAATTTGAGATTTCCATCATGTGTGTAAATTTTTTTGCGCAGTGTATTTTCTGAAAATCGCCATGAAAACTGAGATTGAATTGAGTGGCAGATAATAGTAATTAAAACCGAAAATATTCCCAAATGTCATTAGCAAAGATAATATACTTCACTATGAGCTACTAATTATGGCCTCACCAGGCCATCTACCGACAAAATCCTTGGTTTGTTTAATGGTCGAATGTATGTGAAGTTGGCCAACAAACTTTTGGATTTTCGATAAAATGTTTTTCGTGTTGAGTTTCCATTCGCGATCGGCATCTATTTCATTCTCATCAAGATATAGCATGCGGAGTTACAAAACCATCAAATAACATGATTGACAGTATTCTTCTGCAAGAAAAAAGCGGAGATTGGAATAGTTCATTGTTTAGCGGAAGTTGAAATTCGCGAGCGGTCCAAAAACCGATAGGTATGTCTGGCCCAAAACCGTCGGTACGTAGCGTTGGTACAAATATCTGCTGATGCTTGATTTTTGGCACGACGTGGCGGTCCATCGGTTGCCGTTTCATACCGACTGTGTGTGGGGATTTCGTCGAGAATCGGCGGTTATTTTCCATTAGCGAAGTATAAGTCTCGTTTCTTTTTCTTTTAACTCAGCACCGAAACTGCGGCCGCCACTGCTAAGAGATCTTCATGACATGCTTATTCGCGAACGACAGCAAATTAACTGTTCTGTGCTCATCAACATTCGAAACAATAGAAAATATTGAGACTCAAATAGAAATAGGTTTTTGACCATTTTATCTACTACATATTGATACAAACCACACAATGTTATATATTTTTTAAATCAGAAAAAATTAAGCTTTCAGAAAATGACACAAAAATCTAGTATTCCATTTAAAAAAACTTGGGGTCATAGCTCTAAGTAATTAGAAATGGTGCAAAAAAGGCAAACACGCCACTGAATTCTACGTAAAAAAGTGCCTGTTTAATGTTTTAATTTCAGATCTCTATCATCAGTATTGGCGGAGATATGAATTTTTTTCGATATCGCCACTTTTCCAATTTTCGCTTATAACTCGAAAACAAAAGAAAGTTGCCAAAAATTAATACTACTCTTGTTAGTTTCTCAGAAAGAGAGATCGAGAAGTGGGTATCAGATTTTGTCTATCTCCTCTGGTTTAAAAGTTGTTGTGCTAAAACATCGAAATATGCCCACCCTGTACACCTTCTATATTCGAGTTCGTGGATCCGCATCTCGCCACAGATAAAACTTTTTCCGATTTTTTTTTATGCGTGATTGTTTTGTTTCATAATACGATGTAGAGTCAAGAGCTTTTGCGCTCATGATCTATTGGGAAAATGTTAAATCATATTTTCGGTGGGATTCTGTTCGCACATTACTATGAATCTTGTTATCCAAGCAATATGGCTATCTCCCAAATTCATAGCAATATGACTACGGTATTCCTTATTCTGTTTCGACTGTTATAGTCATGTTGGTTATGAATTGGCAATCGAAGAGCAGCAACACTGTAATATATGATATTTGAACTACTATTTTTAGGTTTTGTTATGACATTTCTGTGTCTTTAAACATTTGAATGAGAATTTGAAAAGTGTTGCGGAATAGGAAAACCCAGAAAATTCAAATGGAAGTATTGATAAACTTCCTTGAATATAATAGTATTTAAGTGACAGGAAAACCCACCCTTTAGAAATATACAGGAGGTGAAAATCAAGTGGGTTGAACTAACAAATTTTGTGAATGCAGTGTGAAATGGAACAAGAAAAGATATGCTTCCTCTTAATGAAACATCATCTTTCAACTAGCTGAAGCATTCTGAAGAATAGCTGAAACTGTGATGTTATTTGAGAAATTATTACAATTAGTTCACATAATGAAGTTTATTTAATATTTGGTTATCAATAGCAATTTCATATGAATGTTTCCTTCGAATAAGATATTTCCACATATTACACAATTATTATTAATGAGAACACAATCTTATGCGGCGCACAAGGCGTTATTCACGACAGTGAACCACGCTTTCGTGAAATACACTTCTGTGTGAACGCATTCCTCACGAAAGCAGTTTAAAAACTATGCGTTCACACAGAAGTGTATTTCACGAAAGCGTGGTTCACTGTCGTGAATAACGCCTCGTGGGAACGCCGCATTAGCATTTTACCGAATAACTGCAGCAATCGGTGTGATGTTATTGGGGCTAAGAATTTTTCACAATTAAATCACAGAATGAAGCTTTATTCTATATTTGTTATCAATAAACAATTTCATAAATAATCAATAGAAATTTGAAATCAACTTCTATGTGTTCATGAATATACAGGGTTTTCCTTTTAAGTTGGCCTATTAGGCGTTTTAGGAGAACTAGTGAATATTTCGTTCTGAAATTTTAGGAGGAGCCCTGAGGGTGAAGGAACTCTTCGCCTAAAAATTTTCCATGTCGACAGTGTTGCCACGTCTATCTAAACGCATATCTACTTTTTCTTATTTCAAATGGAACTACCTATATTTTCATTTATGTATCGATTCAATACCAAATTCGCAGTATAACCCACTAAAAAAAAATTTCTCTGCTATGCACTGTTGCCAAGTTATTCACAAATTCCTGAAACTTTTGGCATTGCATTGCTAGTTTGGAAATGCAATATCTCGATTATTTTTTATGCGAACAGAACCAAACTCAGCAGTCTCATAGTAAAGACTCCATGCATTCATGTGGTCTATTCAGTATTTTGATACATCGTAAGATTTTTCGAAGATATTGCTCCGAAAATGTGAAACTCAAAATTGAAATATTTCGAGATTTTCAAATGGCAACCCCATATTTATTTTACAGCATTCAATTCGAAATGAAAAATGAATGGCAGTCTCCTTTTACACAAACTATTTATTTTGGATAGTTTTCGAATGAGATGAAAAATACTGAAAATTTTCAGTATTTATAGTTCATGATCTATGGTTCTGTTTACGATGAAATGGTTCTATGATTATGGCGTGAATTGTTGAAGTAGATTCTATGGTTCAAATCATAAAAAGTATTCGATGATCATGGATATCATAAAAAAAGTTTACCCATATCATTCAAACACGATTCGGGTTGTTTCACAATTCACGGGAAATGCCTTTAAAAATCGTTATTCACATTTAGTAAGAATGACTTGAAAGAAATTCCGAAAATTGTTTAGGCTTTCTGTAATCTGGCCTTATGTTCACTAATTATTTATTTTTGACAGTTTTCAAATGAGATGAAAAATACTGAAAATTTTCAGTTTTTATAGTCATGTTCAATGGACATAATGCTGTGTGATTATGAAGTGAATTATCGGAATGAATCCTATTGTTGAGGTCATGAACATAGGGCCAGGATTACAGAAAGTCTAAACAATTTTTGGATTTTCTTCCGATCATTCGTGCTAAATGTGAATAACGATTGTTAAAGGTCCTACAGGTCCTTTCAAGAATTTTTTGGCATTCCCCGTGAATTGTGAAACAACCCGAATCGTGTTTTTGAATAATATGGGTAAACTTTTTTCTATGACATCCATGATCATCGAATACTTTTTATGATTTCAACCATAGAATCTACTTCAACAATTCACGTCATAATCATAGACCATTTCATCGTGAACAGAACCATAGATCATGAACTATAAATACTGAAAAATTTCAGTATTTTTCCTCTCATTCGAAAACTATCCAAAATAAATGGTTAGTGTAAAAGGAGACTGCCACTCATTTTTCATTTCGAATAGAATGCTGTAAAATAAATATGGGGTTGCCATTTGAAAATCTCGAAATATTTCAATTTTGAGTTTCACATTTTCGCAGCAATATCTTCGAAAAACCTTACGATGTATCAAAATACTGATAGACCACATGAATGCATGGAGTCTTTACTATGAGACTGCTGATTTTGGTTTCGTTCGCATAAAAAATAATTGAGATATTGCATTTCCAAACTGGCTATGGAAATGCCAAAAGTTTCAGGAATTGTGAATAACTTGGCAACAGTGCATAGCAGAAAATTTTTTTTTAGTGGGTTATACTGCAAATTTGATATTGAATCGATACATAAATGAAAATATAGATAGTTCCAATTGAAATAAGAAAGTAGATATGCGTTTGAGATAGACGTGGCAACACTGTCGACTTGAAAATATTTTAGGCGAAGAGTTCCTTCACCCTCAGGGCTGCAAAAAAAATTTCAGAACGAAATATTCACTAGTTCTCCTAAAACGTCTAATAGGCCAACTTAAAAGGAAAACCCTGTATGTTCCTGTTGAAAATCTCTGTCGAATTTTTCGTCGAAAAATGATTTTGCCATATTTCCTCTGCATTATTAGTAAGAGTTTTGAGAAATGTTGTCATAATTCAGGGCTGGATAAAATACCCAAAATTTCCTTGAAGAAAACAATCTCTCTTCCTTGCACCACTTTGATCTCATGTACCGATAGATTTTTTAAACATGGCAAAGCCAAGTCGTGGGCAACTCCATGGAACTGTGCATTTGTTATTATCAAATTTACATCGAATATCTGAAAAATAATAATTCAATCAAATATAAAGAAAAAATATGGAATTATATTTACACCTTGTACATTTATACTGTGAAAACCCTTTCTATTGATGCTTTCTTCAAATCCTCATTACTTGAAGGAAATGTTACATATCGGGTAATAAATTTGTTGAAAAGAGGTCCTCATTTTATGTATTACTCTTCACATACTAGTAGGCTCATTCCTAGATTGAAGTCCTCACCAACTGTAGTCTTATAGCTGCCATAAGCAAAAAATTGTGAAGTTGGTTCATCAATAATTTTTCCAACTTTCAATCAAATCTGAAACGGCTTGTTTGTCCGATCGTAATATTTTGATTAACTTCTCTAGAGTCCCTGATATGTTAGTTTTGCGATCTAAAAATACTCCTAAATTAAATGTTCTGTAGTACGTCGTTCCATTTTCAGTAGTAATATCCCTAGGACTTGATAATAGACGAGATGATTTTATGACAATATTTGTCATAAAATTATGAGGCATTTGTCAATGTCCGAGGGATATTCGGAAGAAAATTTTTTGACAAAAAGCTGTATAACTCAGCACAACAAAACATTTATTTATTTATTTATTAAAAGTACAATTAGTGAAAGTGCAATTACTAAAATTAACGTAATATTAGATTCGTTGCTGTTCTCTACATTAGAACTATTACCACGCACATATGTTCTTCTTCTAACACATAATATTTATGATCTTGTTGTGGTGTTCTTGATCGAGGTTCAGGTATGGTTTAATGGAATTTTGATTGCTATGACCAGTAATTTTCAGCAATTGCTGTTCTTCCACACCACTTTTTGCCAATTGGCTAACAGCAGTTATTATTGGAATGATTTGTGATCTTTTTGTCCTTTATGTTCAAGCCAATTGCTTCGGCAGCAGATTTAGTCCATCCATTTATGGTATTTCTTCCAACAGGTACATTATCGTACCATTTGTCATTTTGATTTTTCCAATGTCTATTTGGTTTTAAGAATAGTCGTGGCGAGGTAATATTTTCACCTCGTTTTGATATAAGTTTATGAAAAGACGTACAGGGCAGCTTTCTCTCTTACTATTGGAAACCAACCATTTACTACTTGTGCAACTTTTAGAACCACCTTGGCACGTTTTACTAAATACTGGATTGTATTCAATGCGATTTGTTGGAGAGCCATCGTTATTTTTTTCGACTTGAAAAAAATCCACCAGGCAAGCAACTGCCTCCCCTCCTCTCCACGCTAATTCGACTGCAGCAATATGGTAAAATTTACGCATAAGGCCTTCAGGAGTATTTTCATCCCATAGCATTATTATTTTGTTAACTTCAGACAAATTTAACGAAACTGAACTGGATTTACGTTTACATGGGTTTGCTTGCAATTTTTTTCGGATTGCATCGCGGGCATCTCGGGCTGCTTTAAATATTATACTTTGGAACGGGTCAATCATAATGTTGTAGTCCTTATAATACTTTTCTTGTAGGAGTTTGCTCGAAACATTCCACATAGTTTTCACCGTTGCTTCTTTGAATTCTGTCCCGTCTTTTTTTCTCATATTGACCGCCCAATCTTTGAGTATCAACGCCAATTCTTCTAAGCTTCTGTGTTCATTCAATTCGTATGCTCGTTCGTAGCAAAATTCCATAAATATTCCCCAAATATTTGTGGCTATAGGAAGTATTTCTGGGAATGTTTTCCTTGATAAGCGCATTTATACTTTTAACATTGCCAAAACGTGACATTTTCAATTTTGTTCGGAATTATGTTGTGAGACTGTGCTGTCATGGTGATTGATAACTGCATTGAATGCAATTTTCGATGTAATGTTGACATGATTGGGTTAATTGTTCCATGTGATAAAAAATCATAAGATTTGATTGGTTTTTAGAACTGTCAAAAAATTTTCATATCAACAAACTTACCTATTTTCAAACCCTTTGAAAAATTAAAATGAAATAAGTGTTTTTTCTATCGTATTTCTAACTGTTTTGGTCCTGAGCAAGATTGTTATCCGTGGGGCAAGTACTCTTTCGACCTTGCTAAGATAGCAATGCGGATAGCAAAGTTTTGGCTAAATTGACAGATCATATTGCCACAGAATGGTCGATCAGAATACAGAATATTGCGGACCTTGCTATGATAGTCATATCTTTATCTTAGCAATATGGCTATGCGCAAACAGAATCGCACCGATTGAATATCCTGAGAACTATTGCTTTTATTATATTCATTCATGATTCCATATTTCCTTTTCAAATCTTGATCCTATCGAGTTTCGAGTTTTTGAGTTGTTACTTCTGGAAGCTATCGTGTTAACGGTCGGACGGAAACAGTGCTTTCTATTGTTTAGGGCATGGACCTATAATACTAACTGGACGTCGAACTTCCTTACTGTCACGTAGAAAAAAGTGAGGCAAATCGCCGCCATTTGCAGTTTGGAGTGAACCACAAATATTTTGATGTTTTATGCCAAATGTGCTCGAATTTCGAATGAAACATAGACGTTCCTTTGAAAGAAATGATGAAAAACGAACTCTGTATATTAGTGTTCTGTGAACACTGACATTTCGGTCTATATCAAATAATAATTTTTCTCGATTCGTGTGATTAGTTATTAAAATAATGTACCATTATGATGATTATACACAATAGATTCCTCAAAAACGGTATAACCTCGCTAATTCTAATATTTCAGTTCATTGAAAAATTGACAACTCTCAAATTAGTCAATCTCACTCCAAACTGCAAATGGCCGCCGTTTGCCTCAAAATTTTTGACATGTTCGCTATCTAGTTAGTATTATAAATCTATGGTTTAGGGTGGAAAATAATATTATCATAACGAAAAACATCTCAGTTGAAAAATATTTATTTCGATGAAATGCTACAAACAAAACAAATGCAGAAATTTATTCTGAATCTTTCATTAAATAGAGACTTTCAATGGCATATTATTGCATAGGTCGTATTCACATATTTTACATTCTTCCACCCCATAATATCCGTATTGTTCTTCCAGCTTAGTACAATAATTTTCCGAAGCACATCCTCTTTTCCAAATGTCTCTTTTGTTTGTAATAACGTAGGACATGGCACAGATTTGACCAGTTTTGCAAGTCATTTTCTTCAAATCTATGCTGCCCTTTGTGCATTCACTATCGAATTTTTCAGATGAACATGATCTGCACACGTTTGCTTCGGCTGAAATACATAAGAATTTAATTATATCATGAAAGTCAATTTTTTGGAAAAAGTTCATTGATATACGTCAAGTAATAGTATATAACATTACTAGCAAGGTAAGAGGGTTTTTACTGGCGAATGGAGGATATAACTGACGAGCCGCAGGCGAGTCAGTTACCTCCTTGAGCCAGTAAAACCCGTTACCTTGCGTGTATTGTTTTATGTTTTATTTGTTTCTCATTTGTAAAAAGGTTAGATAAATTCCAAAAAAATCTCAAGAATTTGTCGCAAATGTCGTAAGTTGCATTATTTATGATTATTATGACATCGGAAAATTATGACAACTATCAGTGGCTTTACGAGAGGGAAGTCCTTCGAGAATATTTGCTCATTTCTGATGAAAAAGGCCAGATCCAAATGAAACAAGGCATGAATATCGTTTTAAATACTTTTATAACGTTTATTACTAAAAATATTTGTTCCAGGAACGATGAAATTAGACGAATAAATGAAATTAGAAGCGAGTACGTGAAACTGTCAGTGAGTTTACAGGTCAAAAAACCTCTAGGATATTTGCAATTCTGAGAAGGAAAACAAATAGATACGAATAAAACAAGGTACGAATATCGTTTTCGAATAGTTCGAGAACGTTTATTGAGAAATACATTTGTTCCAGGAACTCTGAAATTACAAGGATGAATGAAATTAGAAGCAAGTACTTGACAAATCTCAATGTGAATAATACTACTAACTTGTAAAAATTTTACAAGTTAACTGTCAGTTAGTGACTTGATAAAATAAACTTTCTTGATTAATATTGTGTTTTTGGAAACTGACGTTTACAAATGAGAAACAAATAAACATTCTTTTCTCGTTGGGAATCTACTTTCTTCGATAATTTATCAGCTAATTCGTAAAACACTCAATACGTATTGAAAGGAAAGTGACTTTAGAAGACAAATTACTCTTCGTATGAACTCTTTATTGTTGAACTCTACATGTTTCGAGCGTTACAAGCTCATCTTCAGGAGTTAGATGAAGCTGAAGAAATATCAAGCTACTAAGCAACAAAATAAGCTGAACAAACAGGTGAATCAACGTGCACACAACAACATCAAAAACTTCAAACTTGAAAGGTAGAATGTCAAAAATTCTCTCCAATGAAATCCAAAAAGGAAGTTTGAAGTTTTTGATGTTGTTGTGTGCAGGTTGATTTACCTGTTCAGTTTATTTTGTTGCTGAGTCGCTTGATATTTTTTCAGCTTCACTTGTATGGATCTAACTCCTGAAGATGAGCTTGTAAAGCTCGAAACATGTAGAGTTCAACAGTAAAGAGTTCATACGAAGAGTAGTTTGAAACATAGATAAATTGAAAATCAAGGCATTAAGACATTTACTAATAACATAAAACACTCGACCAAGAAGTGCATAAGAACGAGGGTAACCTCTTATATTAAGGGATTGGACATTTGGACATTGTTGTAACTGATAGATTTATCCTAAACTTAACATCTTTGCGGCAATGTTTAGACATAATAAGCCCGTTCGGCATTGACCTCCGCGAGCAGATGGATTTTTTAGTCACGTGACCACATATCATACAGATTCATCTGTAATGTCTGGGAATAAACGAATGGTACAGAGCATCTGCCACAGAACATACTGCTCTGTTCTACTTTTATAGATTATGAGATTTCACTGATCACTATTTTGGGAAATATGCTCATCTTTTAACGATACTTTCACCCTTTTCGTAGCTCTTCTGTAAAATCTCAATTAAATAATTAGGTGCAACGGCACTGAATGCAAAGGAAACGGGGAATGCAATATCCCCTTCTGTTCGATCAATACGGCTATAGTTGTACCGTAAGATCCTAATTAATTAATCAATTACACGAAAAATAAAAGAGAAAAGAATATCTCTTCCTGCCCATTCATAACTACGATAGCTATATCGAAAAATTTTAATGAATTAATTAAGTTGTTAATGAATAAATGAAAACAGAAGAATAAAATTGTTAAAATTTTTCAATTTATCGGTTGTCAGATCAGGAAACTCAACCAGAGAAAAATATAAAAACATAAAACTCTATGGATAAAATCGCTTTGCTCCGCCGAAATAGACCGAGCGATTCGATTGCTCGGATTTTTATGACGAACTCTCCAGATGTGTACTCCCCTCAATCCGGATGTAATAAACGAACGGTTCAGATCGATCCGACACGTCCGATGTCGATGCCGAACGTCCCTAATATTGTTCTTCTGTTGTTCGTAAGAACTCAATCTCGGTCAAAAAATGGAATTGAATCGTAAACATTTTTGAGTTTATTTTTTACAACTTTCGACGTGAGTAAGCTCTGCGACAGTGCATCGATAAACTTAATTAAATTTTTGGCGATGAAGCTCAAATAAAGTATTTATCGATGGTATGGTGAATTTAATCGAGAACGTAGTTCTTTCCAAGATAAACTACCTACTGGAAGATTGTACATAAGCAGTTGTTTTTCTGGAAACCATTCATCGTCATGTAACCTATCGCGTTTCACCACTACCCAAAACTTCAAAGTAACTTTAAGCTTGATTGAAGTAAAAATCGTTTAATGGTATACGGTCAAGAACCAACGGTATTATTAATTATTAAAAATAGAATTTTATATTATGTCAAATATGGACTGAAAAATCTTGTAATTAACTCGATTATTAATCTGACAATTGGGGGTTTCGTGCTACACTGCGCAAAAAAATTGACGCACATTATGGAAATCTCAAATTTATTCTACAACTGAAGGTGTTCTCAATGATAATTATTTTTATCAAAATTATGCATACATATGTTATCCACTTTCAAATTTTTTCTTCACTGCAGATGTTTTTTTCCCAGCAGGAATACAAAAAGATAAGATTATCAGATTTTGAATGTATTGGCTCCATTCTGAAATCAGTTGTTCTCGATCAATTCTGGTGATCAATAGTTTTTCTTTCGTTCGATTTTCTACACTCGATCGCTATGCAACGCGAAACACTCAATTTGACCCAAGTGGAATGTGCCCAAGCGGTAGTTCTGCGAGAAGAAAGGTGGACATACACAAGAATTGCAAAAAGGTTTGGAGTTTCCCATACAAGTGTGTCCAGAATGTTGCAGTGATTCAGGGAGACAGGTATGAATGTCCGAAGACCAGGACAGGGTAGACCACGGATAACAACTGCCATTCAAGAAAGTTACTTGAGAGTTTCTTCGTTGAGACAACGGTTTGCAACCGCTCGCCTCCTTCAAAATCAGCTCTAGCAAACTCATGGGGTGCAAATTAGCACTCAGACAATAGGAAATCGCCTCAGAGAATATGATTTAAGACCTCGTGTCGCGGCAAGAAGCCCAGCTCTTACCCCAGCCCATCGTAGAGCGCGTTGGATTTTGCGAGAGAGCATATCCATTAGGAAGAGGCTGATTGGGAAAGAGTTCTCTTCACAGATGAGTGTAGCTTCTGCCTCTACCATTGTGAACGACATTCCCTTGTATACAGACGTCCACATGAAAGATATACTCAGTGCAATTTTCTGAATACTACTGGTTTCGGGGAGGATCGATTATGATATGGAGTGAAATATCTTTGACTGCTCCCACAGACCTGGTGGTCGTTGATAATGGAGCTATGAATGCTGATAGATATATAACGATCATTCTTGAAAAATATGTAGTGTCATTTGTGAAAATTTCATTTTTTTGGACGATAATACCAGACCCCATCGTGCGCGCAGCGTTCAGGAGTACCTTGAGAAATCCAGATCTCAATCCGATTGAGCAGGTTTGGGACAACCTCAATAGAAGGCTGAGAAATCCATAAAATTATCCAGCTACTCTTAATGACTTAGGAATCCAACTAGAAAAATCTGGGAAGGATTAATCAGAACATTTTAAGATCACTCAGATTGAGTATGAACCGTCGTTGCCTAACTGTAATTAACGCAAGGGATGGAAATACCAAGTATTAAATCACTTATCAGCATTCCAGTATTTTGAAAATTGTTTATTTCTCTTCTTTCACATAATATTGGTGAAATCCTGAATTTTTCTTCCATTCAATGTGTCTTGTTTTGTTCAAAACCTTCCCGAGAGAACATAAAAAAAAGTTATAAAGTCAATGTAGAGTTAACTTTCATTAAAATTGAGAATTTCAGAATCTGCGTAATCGCTGTCATTATTGAACTAGTTCTTTCAATAATTAATATTATACATATACTTATATAATTGTCCAATATTTAAATTTCAGGATGGTTTAAGGGCTATACATGAAGTAACAGAGTCGTTTTTAAATTGAGTGGTAAATTTCAAATCGATTTAATAGAGTTCAATAGTTTGATTTTTCTATTACTTTTTTCTGCTTCGATTTTTTTTTTCTGTTTCAGATTCATTCAGTATTCCAAAGGCATCTGGGAGAGAGTTTATCGGTTGGAATAAATAAAGAAGAAATCCTTCAATATTTCGAATAGTTTTTTTAAGTGTTATTTTTGTTGGAACGGCGAGACAGGGTTTTTTTGTACTGAGGTTTTTTCCCTGAGCTCTGGTATCATACGAAAAAATAGTATGGTACCCCGTTTTTGCACTAACCTCAGTTAGGGATTTTAATTTTTGTTTTATGTATTGTATTATGTTAGCTCTCAATTTCAAAAGAATATATATATATATATATACTTACTGGTGGAGCCGAATATGTCCTTGTTACATTTATCCTTCTGGCATGTTTTGCAGTCTTTCAAGTCTGTTCCGTGAAGATTTTTTTGACTTTCGCACCAGTTTTTTGGTGCGCATCCTCTCCTGTATAGTGGGACATCAGAATCTTTTTTTCCAAGTAAGTATTCTTCGTAGCAGGCATCGTCACCCTCCTTGGGATCGCAAGTTTTAGTATTGGTTTCATTTCCCAAACGGCAGGGCGAGTTTCGATCTTTACTGCTGCAATATCTACATTCTAGACAATTCACCAAAATGTAATTTTGCATGACCACTAGGGAAAATATGAAGATATGAAGCGAAGACATATTAAACACCAAAATGTTTTAACTGTTGTTCGGAAATACTTCCGAACTATAACATTTTTAAAAAGGCAACACTATTTATAGTCATATAGTTATCAATTATTAATAATATTCAGAAAATTACCGTAATATCTAAGATTAAATTCAGTGACAGACTAAAATTATTCTAACGAAACGTCTATTCATCATTAGGCAGAGATAATTAGTCTCATAATCACCCCCTCAGAAAGTTTATCATTATCAACATTATCGAAACGATAAAAATTGAATAGGATTCTTTTGTCCAATTTTCTATGTATAGTCCGTTCACGAAAGGTTGAGCCGTCGGTTGGCCATGGAAATTTGGCATATTCCACTGTGTATATTAAAATTTAGGTTATGTTCTTGTCAGATTGATACGCAATGTTGTCAATATTGCATAGAGTTGTCTGATAACTCGCAATCTCGTCGAACGAGGCCGGTTACATTCGGCAACGTTACGTTATTTTGCGTTATGACAGCAAATACTACTGCCACTTCAGATAAATAAAAAAAACGCCTACTATGTGCTCAACCTTTCGTGAACGCACTATAGTTCAGCATAAGCATATCCAGGGGCGTAGTGACTGGTGTTCGGCGTGTTCGAAGAACACAGGCCCGGGCCCCATAGGGGCCCGGCCCGGGCTTGGGACGACTATACTATTTTTTCTTGCAGAATAAATCCTTCATTTTGTACTAAAACCAACTTATCTCCGAAACTCTAGTTAAAATTATCAATTCATATCAGAAATATGATTGTTATTAAAATTTACCACATCGCACACAAATGATAACGTTGAATCAACAATTCCTTATTTATATTTATATTCTTCTGGTGAAAATTGCTATCCCCGTAATCAATTTTGCGGCCTGGACAAATCGTACCAACTCTTTGCATTCTGTTTAGGGATAATTACATTACATTAACGTCACCAGATGATCGCTTTATTGGGGCGGCTTCTTTTGAGCGGCTTCTTTGATGTAGATTCTTCATGTACATAGGGAATTTTTTTTTGGACTAGGGGGAAAATGCGAAATCATTTTACTTCTATTCCTATTCTAGAGAAATAAGTACCTATTCGAATTTGAAACGACGTTGTGCTTGTGTGTTCGAGTGAAAGTTCTCAAAATTCTTGATTTTTTTAGTGTGATTGCATTTCTAGACTTTAAGTGTTATTGAAGGTGAGTTCTATAATGCACACGTGGCTGATTTTTTCGTTAGGCGCCTCTCTTAATATGAAAAAATGCAGGTCAGTCTTTGGGTATTGCTGATAGAATTGAAAACTAAGTGAATTGTGAATTGTATCGTCGAGTTATCAGATTATTATGTCAAAGAATTTCGGTATATAATCAAGGATAAATGTTCGAATTGCTAATTGGTCACTAACACTTCTTTTATAACCAAAAATAATAAAAAAAAATAGCTCGACGATATAATTCACAAGTTACTTCGTTACTTATCTCAAGAAATCTCTTTTTGTGTTTATTATATTAATAATATATTTATATGTTAATTTGGTTTTAAAATTGTTTGTTTTTTGTTTTCATTTTGCTTATAGTTGTTATTTGTTGTAGTTGTTATTTTGTTAGTTGGTTATATTTATATGTGGAAGGTACCCCCCCACGTACTTTGTATTGTCACTATTTTAATATAAGTGACAAAGAAAATGTGCTTTTATTTTGTCCTTATCTAATTTTTTTGAATATGTAACCAGCAGGCAGCGCCGCTAGTGAGGGTAAGGGCCCGGAAAAATACTTGAACACAGGCCCGTGGTGGCGTTACTACGCCCACTGAGCATATCAGAGAATTCATTGTGAGCTGAAGAAGGTATGAAACTAACAGGTCCCAAGATATTCGAAATTGATTCACATTTTTCCAATAAGAGAAAACATCATGATCATATAGAAGAAAGAAAAAAATCAAACTCGAAAAAGTATATCGATTGAAAATATATTCTGGGAGGATTCTGCATTTCTAAAAAAGCTTTATAGGTTTTCACTCCCAGTCTCTGAAACAGAAATAATTAAACAATTTTTAATAAGATGAAGTGCTCCTGTGAGAATTGCATTTGCACTTATTTGTAAGAAGCAAATTGGTATTGAAAAAATTGTTGCCTACCAGTAAAACTTGAAAAGGAAATGATTGAAAAGGACAAGTAACGTTCGGTGTCTATATCAAACACCTTCTTCAGACAAACTTGTAAAATCTTCAGAATTGTGTGTTTTCTACTTTCAGTCTAATTGACATTGAAAGTTGTCAATATATAGAGATGTTGATTTATTTAATTTTGAAATTTCTTGATGTCATTTTTCTTTCTTCAATAAATCAATCCAAATACGATCTATTCCAACAGAACTGGCCAAATTATCTACTTCATCTAACAAAATACATGTGGATCCCTTAATTTTCTTTTCAAAATTATCAGGTTCCCTCATTAGGATCGCCAAAATTTGATGAGTAAGGTACATAATAATAATAAGATTTTTTTGTGAACGACATTTTGTGCGATTTCTACATGCATGAGAATGTGTTTTATTTTTTTAACCGGAAACGGTGCCTCGTACAGCAAAAAGAAAGAAATAGTAATTTTTATTGGCGGGGAAACCAGTGGCGTATAATTTTTTCATCTGAAAATATTCAGTCTCGCTGCAGTACGGACGCCACTGGTAGAATTGAAAAGGAACGATATTATGCAAAAAGTTCTTTTTCACGCTCAAAACCTATGTCTCAAATTTCATAAGAATATTTCAAGCAGTGTGAAAGTTATTAACAAAAAACATTTTTTTTCGATAATTTTAACACCCCTTAGGAAACTTTTCTCGACGTATGTTTATATAACAAACTAGGGCTTATTTTTGATATAGAATACGTAGTTAAAACTTCTTGATTACGATCTGGACCACCCTATATTTTTGACATGAAAAAAATTAAGCTTTCAGAAAAAGACACAAAAATCTAGTATTCAAACTTAAAGAAAACATAACTTTGGGTCATAGCTTCGTAATTAGAAATGGTGCAAAAAAGGCGAGCACGCCACTCGATTCTTAGTAAAAAGTGCCTGTATAATGTTTTAATTTCAGAGCTCTATCATCAGTATTAGCGGAGATATGATTTTTTTTCGAAATCGCCACTTTTCCAATTTTCGCTTATAACTCGAAAACATAAGAAGGTACCCAAAAATGACTACTCTTGTTAGTTTCTCTGAAAAAAAGATCGAGAAGTGGGTATCATATTTGTCTATCTTCTTGGTTTAAAATTGTTGTATCGCTAAAACATCGAAATATGCTCACCCTGTACACCTTCAATGCTCAGGGTCGTGGATACGCATCTCGCTAAAGGCAAAACTTTCCGAGTATGATTTTTGCGTGCTTGTTTTGTTTCATAATACGATGTGGAGTCAAGAGCTTTCGCGCTCATGTTCATATTGGAAAAAATTAATCAAATATTGAATATCCTGAGGACTATCACTTTCATTCTATTCATTCATGATTTCGTCCTTCAAATTTTGAACCTACTGAGTTTCGAGTTTTTTAGTTGTTCCTACTGAAAGCAATCGTGTTCACGGTCTGCCGTGAGCCCATAGACATAGAAAAGAATGGACAGGGCGTCACGTGACTTTTGCACTAAGTTTCGTGATCTCAACATAAGAGGGAGAGATACTGTGAAGGATGGAGTAATATTAGTGTGGTGCATAGACTAAACTAAACTAATATTACTTCATCCTTCACAGTATCTCTCTCTCATAATGTTGGGAAACTGACAGAACATAAAAATATCTAATGCGATCCAATGTTTTTATTATTGTTCTGTGCACCGCACTAATATTACTCTATCATATTCTGAAGTCATGTTCTCTCTCACACGTCCTGTCCATTCTTTTATAAGTCTATGCGTGAGCCTTGCTTTCTATTATTTAGGGTGCAAAATAATATTCTCGTTACCAAAAACATCTCAAATGAAAAATATTTATTTCGATGAAATGCTACACACACCACAAATGCAGATATTTATTCTGAATCTATCATTAAACGGAGATTGGCATTGAATATTATTGCATAGATCGTCTTCACATATTTTACATGCTGCCAACGAATGTCCGTATTCATTTTTCATCTCATTGCAATAATCTTTCGAAGCACACTCTCTTTTGTACACATCCTTTCTGGCTGTACTCACGAGGGAGTAGGCGCATATTTGATCAGCTCTGCAAGTCATTTTCTCCAAATCTATGCCCCCCCCTCTGCATTGACTTTGGGTACTTAGAGATGTACATGATCTGCACACTTTTGCACTAGCTGAAATGCATAAGAATACATCAGAACTATAGAATTCGATTTTTTTTCTACATTATAAGCTTCTCCTAATAATTCCGAGTAGTCGATTTGATCGAACTGATATTCTGCAGTAAAATGTCAATGCCAATGCCAATACAAAGAGACAAAGGAGCAAGGGCGGATATAGCTTTTTTTCATTTAGTAATGATTCAAGATAAAGATAAATCAGGTTCAAAACTTGAAAAAAATTTAATCGAAATATTTAGGAGGAATAATATAATAAGAAAAAATAGTAGTAAAGTAATAGTAGTAAAAAAACAAACAAATGAAAATATGTGCACCACGTTGCGTAACTTTTTCTAAGGTTTTCGATATTCATGGGGGGGGTAATTACCCCCAATTTTCTGATTTGCCATGAAAGTAATTTCTATTGAAACGATTTTGTGTTTGAAAATGTAAATGTACGAAATCTCAGGGGCACTTGCTCATGGGTATTCTCAAATTTTGATTTTAACATTAGGTAGGATATATTTTTAAGACCAATTTTTTCTGTTGATTTTTGAGCATTTTCACTTCATTTTCTGAGGAAATTTCGATTAGCATACATACGAGAATAACTACACTCATCGGCAAAATAATCGATCCACTCAATAAATCGATGAAGTTTGTTTATTCACATAAATGGTTTTTTTTTAGTTGGTCCATTAGACGTTTTTGGAGAACTAGTGAATATTTTGTTTTGAAATTTTAGATGGAGCCATGAGGATGAAGGAACTCTTTGCCTACAATATTTTCAAGTCGACAGTGTTGCTACGTCTATCTCAAACGCATATCTACTTTCTTATTTCAAATGCAACTACATTTATTGTTATTTATGTATCGATTCAATACAAAATTCGCTGTATAACCAACTGAAAAAATCTCCAATTTCAGTATTTTTCATCTCATTCGAAAACTATCCGAAATAAATAATTCGTGTAAAAGGAGACTGCCATTTATTTTCATTCAGTATCGAATATGCTGTAAATTAAAAATGGGGTTGCCATTTGAAAATCTCGAAATATTTCAATTTTAAGTTGCCCATTTTCGGAGCAAAATCTGCGAAGAACCCTACGATGTATCAAAACGGAATGTACCACATGAATGCATGGATTCTCTACTCTGAGACTGCTGAGTTTTGCATAGATTTATAATACTAACTAGATGGCGAACCTGTCAAAAATTTTGAGGCAAACGGCGGCCATTTGCAGTTTGGGGTGAATTTGAGAGAGAGAATCGAAAATATTTTTAATTTTAATAGACTGAAATGTCAGAGTTCACAGAACACTAATATAATAGAGTTCGTTTTTCATCACTTCTTCAGAAGGAACGTCTATGTTTCAATCAAAATTCGAGCATGAACCTATTATAATCTATGAATTCGAGCACAAATGGCATAAAACATCAAAATATTTGTGGTTCACCCCAAACTGCAAATGGCGGCCATTTGCCTCACTTTTTTCTACGTGACAGTAAGGAAGTTCGACGTCCAGTTAGTATTATAGGTCCATGGAGTTTTGTTCTGTGTGCATAGAAAATAATCGAGATATTGCATTTCCAATCTGGTAATGCAGATGTGAAAATTTTCAATAATTTGTGCAAAACTTAGCAACAGTGCATGACGGAGAAATTTTTTCAGTAGGTTATAGGTACAGCGAATTTGGTATTGAATCGATACATAAATAAAAATATAGGTAGCTGAATTTGAAATAAGGAAGTAGATATGCATTTGAAATAGACGTGGCAACACTTTCGACTTGAAAATATTTAAGGCAAAGAGTTCGTTCATCTTCAAGGCTCCACCTAAAATTTCAGAACTAAATATTCTTTAGTTCTCAAATCACGTCTAATAGGCAAACTTAAAAGTAAAACCCTGTATGTGTTATTTTGAGTTGTTATTTTTTTCAATTGTAGGCATGTTCATCCTTTATAAATCATCAGTTTTAAATTTAACTTAAGACTTGCCGTACGTCATTTTATACAGGGGGAAACGAAATCTGTTTTTTTACTTTAACTTTAAAAGCACCTGTTGTGTTCCAGTTGTTACACTACGTGATTTCTTATTTCATCATCACCACACATCTACTCTTAACAAACTCGTTCTCTATTTTTTACTATAGTTCAACTTTCATTGAAGGTTTTCAGTAAAACACTTCATTTCACAATTTTGCTATGGCATCAATAACAGCCTCAAAAAAACTCAAAAATGGCAATTCACCTGGTCGAGATGGTATTAATACAGAGCTATCAAAAAATGCAACTGAAAAATCATTTACCACATACACGAAATGCATCAATGGAGGAATAGAAGATGGCTTATATCATTTCAATACACAAGAAGGGCAACAAATTAGATTGTAATAACTATAGAGGATTATCTACATATAACCAGTACAATTAGTAGGCTATATGGAAGAATAATAAGAGATCTAGCAGAAGCAGAACACCAAAACCAAGGAGAGGAGTAACAATGTTGCTTTTGCTCTGGTAGATCCTTCAGCGATAATGTCTAATGTCTAAAACAAATTATTGAGAAAAAGTCACAAAGAAATAGGGCAACGTACCTGATTCTTGTAGACTTACATAGTAGTAGAATGCATATGATAGCATTCCTCTCATGAAACTATGGGAAGTACTTCAAGAGACTACTATCAACCACACACTTGTTAAAGCCATTAAAAATATACATATATTCAGGGTGTTCCTAAATTGAACGTACAAACGAAAAGGGGAGATTCCTCAAGTGAGTTTAAGAAAAAAAAGTCCCATAAACATGGGGTCGCAAACGTTTCGTTTTCGAGATACAGAGTGTTGAAGTTTGAATTTTTTTCAAGTTTTTTTCTCATAGTATCTACACTTCACAAGATATTCAACTGAAATTTGGCATAGATATTACATTTGAGAGTTCTTACCACGTGACATGGCAATTTCGATAGAAGATCTACAGGGTGATATCTTTTCTGGAACACAGCCACCTGTTCTTCTGCAGAACTTTTTTTTGGTGAGCAACTGTTAATTTGAAAAAATGTAAAAAAAAGCTTTGTTCTTATACTAAACTTTTCGGTCTCTTGTAGTTTTGTCGTATTTACCAACGATTTCGAGAAAAAAAATTTTGAACGATTCTCTCGAAATCCTCGTGAAAATCCAAATTATGATGGAAGGCCACTTTGTAAGCTGTGGCGAATGAATTCAGTGTCAGTTTTTATGGAAATTTTTCTGATCTGTAGCGATGATTCATAAAGATTCGATAAACTCGTATAATCAACACATGTTTTTGATTAAAACTTTAACACCCTGTATCTCTAAAACGAAACGTTGGCGACCCCATGTTTATGGGACTTTTTTTTCTTAAACTCACTTAAGGAATCTCCCCTTTTCGTTTGTACGTTCAATTTAGGAACACCCTGTATATATGATGACATGAGCATGCGTGAGGATTGGAAATAAAGAATCAGAGCCATTTTCAGTCAATAAAGGTTCACGCCAGGGTTGTTGCATTTCTTCTACGCTCTTCAAGATATAAAGCGAAAGCATTGTCACTGTGGAAAAGAGAATGTCGAAGTATGGGTATCAAAATTGATGGACATATAGTCCGTTCACGAAAGTTTGAGCGCATAGTAGGCGTATGTTTATTTATCTGAAGTTGGCAGTATTTTCTGTCATAACGTAAAATAAAGTCAAAGTTGCCGAATTTACTCGGCCTCATCCGACGAGCTCACGAGTTATCAGAGAACTCTATATTAAATTGGCAACATTGCGTATCAATATGTCACGAAAATAAACAACATAACCTGAAAATTCAATATACACAGTGGAATATGCCAAATTGTCATGGCTAACCGACGTCTCAAACTTTCGTGAACGGACTATACTTGCATATACCTACACTCTTCAATTTGCCGACGATCAAGTTTTTTGTGCGAATGATAAAGAAGACCTAGAATAAATGGCGAGGAAGCTTCGAGAAGAGTATGGAAGATGGGGTCTTCAGATGAATACAGAAACACAATACTTGTGTGTTGGAGAACCACTGATTTGAAGCTAGAAAATAATGAAACCATAAAGAAATGCGAAAGCTACAAATACTTTGGTATCAGTTTCAATACAGATGACACCGAAATTAAATCAGGAATAAATAAGACAAGCAAATAATAAATTCACTAAATGGTATGATATGTAGCACAGAGATAGAAAAAAAGATTTATAATACATTGATCAAAAGTACCCTAGTATATGGGTCTTAAACTGGCCATTGAAAGAACAACCGAGGAGGAGAATAGAAGCTACAGAAATGGATGCAATACGACGAGCATCAATAACTTCGAGAAGAGAGAGGGTACCGAATATGATAATAAGGAAAAATATGGAAATAGAAGAGACAGTCACAGAATATATAGATAGGAAACAGCTGGTACGGTAAAGACATGTGCAAAGAAAGGTGGAGAATAGATTACCAAAGAAAGTGATGAGATGGATACCTCCGGAAAACAGAAAAAGAGGAAGACCAAGGACGACATGTATTAGTGGAATAAGAAAATCAATTAGTGAAAGACGACTAAATGATGAAGTGATGAAGACTTCAGCAGTAGAAGGTATTGGCAATAGGGAATCGGACAACGTGCTAGTACTTACTCAAATTCAACCTTACATCCCAACGTAATGAAAATAACCTGAAAACTATCAATAACAACCATAAAAAGTGTTTCTCGCCGTTTACGGACAACAGCCGCAATTCGTTTTGGATGCCTTCAATAAGGTTTTGAATGATAGCCTGATCGATTGCATTTCAAACTTCAATCTAAGCGTCACTGAGCTGCTGCAAATTTTCAAGTGTTCCAGAGATCGAATTTTCCTCCTAAGAGCGTTCCAACATGCTCAATTGAGTTTAAATCTGGGCTTAGAGCAGGCCAATTCAATTTTTGGATATCAGCCTCTGCCGAATACTTCTTTAATTCAAAACCTTATTAAGGCATGTCAAGACGAATTGCAGCTGTTATCCGTACACGGTGGTAGATTAGATTGGATTAGATTAGATAGTGGTCGATCGGCACGTTGATTACCCTTCTACACTGCGAC
This sequence comes from Propylea japonica, assembly GCA_013421045.1. Classification (NCBI taxonomy): domain Eukaryota; kingdom Metazoa; phylum Arthropoda; class Insecta; order Coleoptera; family Coccinellidae; genus Propylea; species Propylea japonica. The sequence goes on along the minus strand of CM024248.1, from coordinate 41,743,188 downwards.
CAATAAGGTCTTTTGTGCGTTATCATACTAAAACTACGTTTTTCCCAGGAATCTAACCTCCTTAGCAAAGCTGGTTACTTCCTTAGGAGACTTCGCTCTTATGTCGGCTGGCGTTAATAACGCGCCACCTAGTAGAGTAAGTCTGCGGGTTTGCGCCAGCGCAGTGCATTGGCATAGTATGTGCTCGGTGGTTTCAGTGGTCGATTCACATAACCTACAAATGTCGGAGTTTTCTTTACCGATCTTGTGTAGGTGATATCTCACGGGACAAGGCCCTGTGAGAAGGCCGATCTCTGCCCTAATCAGTGTAGGTGATACCCAACAGAAGGGCACGGGTCCGGTGAAGGGTGTGTTTGCTCCTCTTTTTGCAAGGGCATCAGCTCTCTCATTTCCCTCAATGTTCTGGTGGGCAGGTACCCAAGCTAAAACTAGCTTGTTGTACTCCGCCAGTGTTTTGAGGGACTGTTTGCAGTTCCAAATGGTCCTTGATCTACAATCAACGGCCATAAGCTGCCTCAGTGCCATCTGACTATCAGAGGCAATGCAAATTCGTGCTCCCTTGTACTGTCTGGACAGACAGACTTGGGCGCATCTTTCTATGGCCAGAATTTCAGTTTGGAGCGTTGTTATTGGCTTTCCCAAAGGCACCGATTCCCTTTATTTGGGACCGTATATGCCTATGCCTGCTCCTCGTGTACCAGATGAGATGGTTTTTACGAAGTCGAGACAAACCTCCCACACTTTCTTGGCGATCACCTATGATCACTTCATAGTTGGCGTCAAGGTCATACTCGATTGGCATGGAATTCCTCGGTAGTAAAGGTACACGGTGGTAACAATTCTTATCAAGTGTTTTTTGTCTTTCCTGAAACTTTCAGTATATTTTCAGAACGTTCGGTTTTAGAGTTCAATTTGTGAAAGTACTGTTATTGCCGTAGCGAAATTATGAAATAAAATTGTTTTGAAAACTTTTATCTTCCACAAAAATTGAGCTATTGTAATGAATGAGGAGATAAATTGTTAGAAGAAGATGTGTCTTGATAATAAAATAAGGAATCACGTGACGGACAACTGGAATAAGCCACAGGTGGTTTTAATGGTACCTAGAGTAAAAAATGGATTTTTTTTCAAAATTGATGATGATTGATTAAGGATGAACATACCTATTAAATAACTTCATCGATTTATCGAGTGGATCGATCATTTTACGGGTGAGTGTATCTACACTGGATGATAGATAAGTACCCTCAACTCTTGCAATACTCACATTCACTTCCGAATATGTCCTTGTTACATTTATCCTCTTGGCATGTATTACAATCCTTTAAAGCAATACCATGATTACCTTTCTGTATATCACACCAGTTTTTTGAAGCACATCCTCTTCTGTAAAGTGGGACGTCTGTATTCTTTTGTCCCATTATATATTCCTCGTAACAAGAATCGTCGCCCTCACCTGGATCGCAAGTTTTAGTTTTAGTTTCAGTGCCCAAACGACAGGGGGAGTTCCGATCGGTACTGCTGCAATACCGACATTCCAAACAATTCACCGTGATGAAACTTTGCAGAATCAGTGCGGAAAAAATGCAAATATATAACGTTGACATATCGAAAGTGAAATGAATTGGCCCACAAAACTTTTCAGCTATCACTGAATATTTTAACTATTTAATTTTGTACTATTTACAGTGACATTTAATATAATTACCATAATAGCACTTTTAATGATGGATAATTGTTAGAAAATTTGGCCTGTTATACCCTATCATGCACTGGGGAAAGATAGTTTATCACTTTGAACCCAATGGTTATATCCATAGCAATTGTAACCATTATTATATCAAAACATAACATAAAATACTTTGATAGTTTGATGCATTCGAGCCTTTTTGCTCCTGTTTGATGCCGTTTTTCACCCACTAAACATTATCGGTCGGTATCGAGCGAATAAACGATTTGAAGAATTTTATTTCTTCTTTAAAATGCGTTTTGTAAAATTCAAATCCGACAAGCAGCCGAGTATCACGACCTTCTTGAAAAAAGTACGTCGAATTCGGAAAACTGCGATTGTGCAAAAACTATTTATCCGACAGCTTTGTAATTGTGCACCAATAAAGTATATGTTAATAACTACTTAAATTCAGAGCAACTACGCTTCATCTCAGAAATTGACCAAGTTATGAATTTTCGAAAAATTGATGTTTTTTTTCAGTTTTTGGACTTTTCTCGGAAACTAATTATCCGCTTGAGACGTGTCACCTCTCATTTTTTTTGTTTTTGAATTCTCAAAAAGTGCCTAAACAGCTTTTCGATCAGATCAACACTTCACGTTTTATAAGCGAAAAAGCAATATTTTAAATTTTTTTGGCTATTTTTAGCTTCTCAAAAAAAACCTAAGATGATTGAGGAGTGGAATTTATCATGAAAAACATGTAGAAACTACCTATTGCATGACTGCACAGTCAGATTTCAGGTAGTATTTTTGTCACGTAAAAAACCTTTATTGCTTAGCCTATATAGGCTGAGATCGTCTGTCAGTTGTACGGATTTGTACGGTGAGGGCATGTGTGATCTTGGTGAACAGAGAAGTGACGTCCAAAGAAAACAAGACCTAGCAGTCAAGTAACACAACATTCTTCGGAAATTCAACAGACTATTTACTGTGTGTTATAATGTGGATGCTACCTCACGTGTTGTGTATGAATGATGCAATATTAGGTGATGATAATTCAAAAATTGCGCAACATTTTCTTGAAGATGATATTTCCGAATGATCCTAAATCGAATTCGAAAATCTTTATGATTCTAGATTTCCTTAATGGACTTTTGAAGTTCATTATCCTGTTTGAAAAACAACGCTAATGATTTCAGAATGTATTAGAGGAGGGATAAAATCACTATAAAGCCGGGTTTAGACGAAGCGCACCTACTCGCGCACCAGCCTCGCATCCGCTCCCTCGCACAGTCGCACAGTGTAAACATGCTCCTCGCCATGAGGCCCCTCGTCCTCGGGTTGAGCCATTGCCGGTCGGTTTTCAGTCGCGCATCAAAGAAGCCTCGCTGTGTCGTTTGAACAAGCTTCTGGAGCTGGTCAAGTCTCGGACTCTATACGAGGCTGTTTACTGCCTCGCCTTCTCATCCTGGCTCGCCCTTCCAGGCGAATCCAGCGCGTCATGTAAACACTGTGTGAGGATGAGTTTTGGTGCGCGAAAAGGTGACGAGGTTTGACTCCCGAGTGGGTGCGCTTCGTCTAAACCCGGCTTAATACATAGATAGGCTTCGTGGCCTTATGGGTAGCATGAACACCTTCCATATTGGGGGTTGTGGATACGCATCTCGCTAAAGGCAAAACTTTTTCCGAGTTTGATTTTTTTCGTGCTTGTTTTGTTTTATAATGCGATGTGGAGTCGAGCGTTCATATTGGAAAAAAGAATATCAAATATTGAATACCCTGAGAATTATTGCTTTTATTCTATTCATTCATGATTTCATCTTTCGTTTTCAAATCTTGAACCTACCTTGAGAGTTTCGAGGTTTAGAGTTGTTCCTTCTGGGAGCTATCGTGTTCACGGTCGGCCTTGAGCCGTGCTTTCTAGTATTCAAGGTGCAAAAAAATATTATTTTCACTAAAAACATCTCAAATGCAAAATTTTTATTTCGATGAAATTCTTCAAACAAAACAAATGCAGATATTATTCTGAATCCTTCATTAAACGGCGATACTCAGTTCAACATTATTGCATAGATCGTATTCATTGTATACATTCTTGCACCAATAATTTGTATCATTTTTCAGCTCCGTACAATAATCAGTCGAAGCACAAGCTCTATTCCACATATTGTTGTTGGTTGTACTCACGTAGGACATTACGCACTTTTCATTTGCTTTGCAAGTCATTTTCTTCAAATCTATACCGCCGTTCTGCATTCATCTTGGAAATCTTCAGTATAACATGACCTGCACACGTTCTCATTTGCTGAAATGCATAAGAATACATCAGAACCATAATTTCGATTTTTTTCTAAATTATGAACTTCTCCTAATAATTCAGTCGATTTGATCGAAATGATATTCTGCAGTAAAATGTCCAATGCCGATACAAAGGTGTACGCAAAAATCTATAGAAGTGGCGTTAGTATAGGCTGACCAGATCAATCATTGTTCAATGACGGACAACCAAAAAAAAGGATTCGTTGGTATTGATGACCTTTTTTATGTCCACCAAAGATTACAAGAGGTTTTCGACGATCTCAACATGAATGTGTATAAATTCTTGTTTGGAATAAGTAGTGCTTCTGAATAGTTTGTAAATAAGTAGTGCTTCTGAATACTTTGTGTACGGTTGCCCAGAGGATTGAACATTAAAATAGCAGAAATAAGCATTAATTATTATCAATTAATTGAGTCATAATTGATCAATTTCGTACACATATCACCTTTCATTTTGAGATCGACGGAAAAGGGAATTTCCTCTGATTTTAACAGTTAAATTCAAGATTTTGATTTTTGACGGACACTTTGACGGACGCTTATCAATGACGGACTCCTCGTACGATTGACGGACTGTCCGTCGCAATGACGGACGTCTGGTCACCCTACGTTAGTATAACTATAGAAAAGTCTATCGTTACGTATATAAAAACAAAAATCTGATTTTGCCATGGAAAACATTTACATTGAAACAATTTTGAGTTTGAAAATGTGAATGTAGGAGCTCCCAAGAGCACCTGCCCAGGAGTTTTCTCAAATATTTGATTTCAAATTGGTCCAAATTCCTGTAAACATTTCATTCAATATTTTATTTCAACCTTAGGTTGGTTCGATGATGAGATGTACCAGGCATTTTGACTTCTAATTTTCCCATGAGCTGTATCTCCTCCAAATATTCTAAGGATGGCCACATAAGCTACCCTATTGATCACTGGATGTAGAGGACTGAGGTGAGATCTAAGATGCCTCAAAGTGCTCCAGTTGGCCACGTTCTTATAGCTCCAGTGCAAGGGCGTAGCCAGGGGGGGTTTGGGGGTTCAACCACAAACACGGATAGACTTTAACTGAAGGAATTCACCATAAAAAATATTGTGTGTGTTTCTCACTGTTTCATTTTTAATACCTATTCATATGTTGTTGGCACTATTTTGGAGTAAAACATTAAAAAACTCTATTTAGTTTCAATGAAAGCACACATCCACACTAATTTCATATTGATTCATCCTGTAAGTATTTTTTGGGAAATAAATAGTGTTTTTTAAGTTTTTGTTTGAGCGAATAAAAATTAAATTCTGAAGCATATCTGAAAAATAGGTTAACCTAACTTAACCAGGAATATCTATGTTGAATATTGTTTCCGAAGTAGGAAAAGGATTATTGAAGTCTTAAAAAAAACAAATTCTTGCTACAGAAAGCGCCCCTCTCAATTCCTGGCACCTACAAAATCAATTGCCAAAATGTCAAAAATTATAACCAAATTATTAAAGATTTTTGACTAAAACCAATTTTATTGTAATTTTGACTTGATTGGGGAAAAAATAGTATATATTATTTTGTACAACTGTCAAAACACTTGACTTTTCTTCATCTCTATGGATGCGTGAATGATTACTTTTTTCACCGTTAAAAAAGTCTTTTTTTAACGGTGAAAAAAAGTGAAGACTGTAAGCATAGAAATATTACATTGGAAGCATTGCCTCAATCATATTATATTTCAGACAATGCAAAATCACAATCACAGTTGTACGAAAAATGTTGTTTGTATTTCGTGCGTATAAAATTCGTGTTTTCATGGCACATTTGAGTGAATTTTTGGCCTCGACCTGTGGTCTCGACAAAAAATTAACACTCCCATATGACATGAAAAAAACACTCATTTTACGCACTTAATACAAAAATAACTATTATTTCATTCTGTAAAAATTGACGTAGGAACACCAAGTTTTCTTCGAACTGATGATGATTGATTTAGGTTGAACATACCTATACTCCGTTCACGAAAGGTTGAGCACATAGTAGGCGTTTCTTTATTTATCTGAAATTGGCAGTATTTGCTGCCATAACGTAAAATGAATTCAATGTTGCCGAATGTATCCGGCCTCGTCCGACGAGCTTGCGAGTTATCAGACAACTCTATGCAATATTGACAACATTGCGTATCGATCTGACAAGAAAATAAACATCATAACCTAAAATTTTAATATACACAGTGAATTTGTCAAATTATCATGGCCAACCGACGGCTCAACCTTCACGAGAACGGACTATACAATTAAATAAATACAGATAAATCGGACTCAAACTAACACATTTATGAATTAGCAAACTTCATCGATTTATTGAGAGGATCGATCATTTTGTGGGTGAGTGTATCTACACTGGATGATAGATACACTGATCAACAATTGCTAGGGATCACTTATGAACTTCTCTTCATTTGTATTTTTTTCAAGTTATCTCGTGAATATCTCTACATTATTATGTTCTCTAAGGAAAAAGTAAGATGTTTTGAGTTGATTATATCGAAGTCTTTCTCACTTTATAGGCTCTTGTTCACAAAATCGATTATTATCTGTAGGTTGTTACAGGTGGACTGAAAAGCAATGTGGTACCTATTTGTTATTAAATTTGTTTTTTTCTCTCGTTCAAACACAAGGTGACAATAACTGAAGAAATGAGAACAATGTCAGCTTATCAGTCATGCCGAGAAGACGTTTGGTTCCTGTGCAACTGAACCAAATCATACGGTGGATACAGGAAGGTTTGTCCCAGCGAGAAGTGTCCCGGCGGTTGAATGTTTCGCAAAGTGTCGTGAGTCGGGCTTGGAATAGGTTCATCCAAAACGACTCAGTAGCTTATGTTCATGGGGGAGGTCGGCAGCGCAGAACAACAGCTGCCCAAGATCGTCCCTTGATCCTCAATGCTAGGAGAAATCCCACTTACCCGGCGTCGCGGATCAATAGATCACTGAGAGTTGCAACAGGAGTTCTAATTTCGAACCAGACTGTAAGACGACGACTACATGTTCGTGGTTTGAGAGCACGTAGGAGGGTACAACATCCCCGTTTGAATAGGGAACACCGAGTTCATCGACGGCAATGGGCTGAGGAGCACCGCAATTGGACACTTGAAGATGGGAGCCGATGTTTATTTACGGATGAGTCTAGATTTAGTTTGGTCAACTCTGATGGACGTATTCTAGCTTGGGAAAAAAGAGGTCGAAGATATGCAGAACAGTTTATGGTACCCACAACAGCTTTTGGCGGAGGTTCTATATGTGTATGAGGAGGCATTTGTTTGAACCAACGCAGAGAGTTGGTTGTTCTGCAGAACACCACCATAGACCAGCCAGAGATATAACGATATGATTATTGAACCCATAATTGTTCCGTTTGCGGCTGCCGTGGGCGAGAATTTCATTTTAATTGACGTCCACACCGTAGTCGTCTGGTTAATGAAGCGCTAGAAACTCATGCTATTGATAGGATGGACTGGCCAGCTCGCTCTCCAGACATGAATTGCATCGAACATGTCTGGTCTGAGATGTCTAGACAATTGTCAACCTTAGAACAACTGATCAATAACTTGGAGAACCTTTCTAACGCTTTACGGGATATTTGGACGAATTTGCCCCAAAATTTTATAAATCGTTTGATCGAAAGTATGCCTCGTAGGGTAGAATGCTTGGGACGAGCTCGTGGGGGACCAACTAGATACTAGCTCAACCGAAACTTCAGAATTCTTGTGGTTTCATCATAAAATTTTTATGTTATTCAAACACAGAATTTTGAGTGTTCCTATTAAAGTCTTTTTTTCTCTCCAACTTTTCATTTTTTCATTCTTTTCTCAAGTGAACTCTATTATCAACTGAAAATACCTTCAACTTTTGCAATACTCACATTCACTTCCGAATATGTCCTTGTTACATTTATCGTCTTGGCATGTCTTACAATCCCTTAAATCAATACCATGATTATCTTTCTGTATTTCACACCAGTCATTTGAAGCACATCCCCTTCTGTATAGTGGGGTATCACTCGGCCTTCTTCCAAGTATGTATTCCTCGTAGCAGGCATCGTCACCCTCATTGGGATCGCAAGTTTTAGTATTGGTGTCAGTGCCCAAACGACAGGGGGAGTCTCGATCTTTACTGTTGCAATACTGGCATTCCAAACAATTCACTGTGATGAAACTTTGCAGAATCAGTGCGGAAAAAATGCAAATATATAACGATGACATATCGAAAGTGAAATGAAGTGCTCCACAAAACTTTTCAGCTATAACTGAATAACTATATAATTTTGTTTAATGTATTTATAGTGATATTCAATATGTAATTACCATAATGGCACTTTAAATGATGGATAATTGTTTGAAAAAGTGGCATGTTATACCCTATCATGCTCTGGGAAAAGATAGTTTATCTCTTGGAACCCAAAGGTTATGTCGAAGGCCATTGTAATCAACATTATATCAGAAGATAACATAAAAAAATGTTGAATGGATAAATGCAGTGCTCGTCAAAATTATGGAACAAAATAATTTCCTCAGAAGAAAAATTATTGGCAACAAAATCCTGAAACAAGTCATTAACCGTCTAAATTTTTTTGATAGAGAAAATGGGACATGTGGTTCTTTTTTGGCAAGGTCTTTGAATCTTATTTACTGGCGTCTGTTGTTGATCGCTAAATTCACATCGTGATGTGCAAGTACTCTATTCGACACTAAAAGCTCTTTCATCATACAAAAACCCCTATCACAATTTATAGACCAAACAAATTTCGTATTCTTTTGAGAAAGATCATGCAATGGACTCAAAATTTTTGCCAAATTTTGAACAAATTTCTAACTGATAACACCTAATATTGGTTTTAAGCCTGTTATGGATTTGGGTACAGGTGCTTGGTTTTCAGCCAGAATTTTTTCTTCACTCGCATCAATACCTTCGCTCTTTATGATATACATTATACAGGGTGTTTCCTAAACATGCGGCAAAAATTCAGGGGGTTGTTCCTTGGACTATTCTAAGCATGTTGTGTCCTTTGATTTTTGAAAAACCTCTTTGTTTCGAAGATACAGGGCGAACAACATTTTTCATATTTTTAAAATTAATAATAGTTTAAATAAAAATGCGTACCGCACTGTGTTTACTAAGTAGGTACAATTTATTTTTAAATTTGTTTAACAACATTCCAATTACTAAAAACGGCCAGTTTTTTCACTTAAAATTGATAAGTTCAGAGGGTAAAGGAATACAGATTAAACACGGTTTTCATTTGAATTCGTTTTGTGATGTATTAGCAATTAAAATTTTATCTTTGACTATTATGAATCGCTATACACTGGCTAGAGGTGGTCATTTTCAACAGTTTTTGTAGGTTAAGTTAAATTTTCATGTAATTTTTCATAATAAAATGTTATTATCTAAAATTTTGTTTCCCCTGTATCTTCGAAACAAAGAGGTTTTTCAAAAATCATCAAAGGACAAAATATTCTTAGAATAGTCCAAGGAAGAATCCTCTGAATTTTTGCCGCATGTTTAAGAAACACCCTGTATATTAAAAACAAAAGTAAATCATTAATAAGAACTTTTACACCTGGCACACCGCTAAAAAGCACTCACCGGTGCTGGTGGGTTTAGTATACCTACCCATAAGTTATAAGTTTTTGTTCTTCTGTACGGTGTGAGCAGACGTCCAAAAAGGGTAAAAAACGCTCCACTGCAACGTCAAACGTGAACTGTATACTGTTAGGGTAGCAATTGAAAATTGTGACTGTTTTATTTCTCACTTGTTAAAGCCATGAGTCAATCGTCCACATGAAACGTACCAAAGGTCGCAGGAAAAAGTAGCTAGGACTTAATTATCTTCAACAAGTAATGCATCAGAAAAGTCGCAAAAATGAGACTAACAATGTCACCCGTAGTAGTTGTTTCCTCAATTTGTTGGTACGTTTCTCAATCGAACACAAAATAACTAGTTTTGAACAGAAAGTCTACTAACATTAGGGAAGTTCTTTTATCCAAACCAGTATAGGCTGAGATTGTCTGCCAATTCTTCTTAATAATCTGTACAGTGAGGGCATGGCTGATATTGGTGAACAAAGAAGTGACGTCAAAAGAAAACAAGACGTAACCATCAAGTTAGACATTATTCTTCGAAAATTCAATAAACTCAAATCTCATTAGGTACGTTATAGTCTAAGAGCCCGTGGACCCCAGACCTTCGTTATTTTATAAAAGCTGAAAACTTGTCTACGCATGCTCCCAACACAGGTAAGAACGATAGACCATTATGAAGTTCGGGTTACCCTGGCTTTGGCAGGTAAACGGTATTAAAGGGGTGTAAAATACTGATCTAATTTCGTCATTTTATAAAGTGTGATTTTTTGATATTACCTTCCGAAAATCATTAAAATTCACGTCATTAATTGCCAGACACTTACTATAGTGGCAACCCCTTGCGAGACACCCTTAATGTTCATTAAATTATATGTAATTCTACTTACGTTATAGTATGAAAGCTGATTTTTATATATAATACTTGGGTAATAATTAGATAATGTTTTCTCACAGACTCCCAACACAGGTGAGAACGATGGACCATTATGAAGTTCGGGTTACCCTGGTTTTGGCAGGTAAACGGTACTAAAGGGGTGTAAAATCATTTAAGTAAATCTCAAAAACATCTGAAGAAAAGACATTCGATGCTACAACTGAATAAAATTGTTAATAATTTTAATTTATTCTATTAACAATCTATTTTAGTTGTAGCATTGAATGTCTTTTCTTCAGATGTTTTTGAGATTCACTTAAATGATTAGTTATATAAATCTGTACCAGAAAATGTATTTGCATAAGTCATTATAATCATGTCGTCTTACTCGCACTCACTCATATATACTGTCTCGCGCTCGCACCTGCAGCTAAACTACAAGCTTATCTGTCAAAGGGTTGGCACTATCAAAAATGTCTGTCTAATGAGAAAACATTATCTAATTATTACCCAAGTATTATATATAAAAATCAGCTTTTATACTATAACGTAAGTAGAATTACATATAATTTAATGAACATTAACGGTGTCTGGCAAGGGGTTGCCACTATAGTAAGTGTCTGGCAATTAATGACGTGAATTTTAATGATTTCCTGAAGGTAATATAAAAAAATCACACTTTATAAAATGACGAAACTAGATCAGTATTTTACACCCCTTTAATACCGTTTACCTGCCAAAGCCAGGGTAACCCGAACTTAATAATGGTCCATCGTTCTTACCTGTGTTGGGAGCATGCGAAGACAAGTTTTCAGCTTTTATAAAATAACGAAGGTCTGGGGTTCACGGGCTCTTGCTCTATTACGAAAAACATCTCAAATGCAAAATATTTATTTCCATGAAATGCTACAAACAGAACAAATGCAGATACAAGTGAGGTATTTATTGACCGTGAATGAATATTTTGTAGAAGCTTTATTAGGATATCTTAGACATGAGAATTATAAGATCAGGAGAAACATTAAAAACGAAATGGTACACCAAACCCACTAGCTCTGGTAGATACCTCCATTATAAATCTTGCCACCCTTTCAACATGAAAATGAATCTAGTCAGATGTATGAAAAATAGAGTTTTAAAGCTGACACACAGAACATACCATAAGGAATGCATTCTAGAACTCGAAAAACTATTCCTAATAAGTGGATATCCCAATAAACTTTTGAATCAAATACTTTTCAACGTTGCCTCTCCTCAAATTATTAATAATGTTGGTACTTCACGTGAAATTGAACAACCCACTAATAGAATTCACGCCACTCTACAATATATACCAAACATTTCAAATAAAATCTCTGCAATTTTTAAGGATGTAAGAAATGTAAAGATAATTAACACTATGAAACACACCTTATACTCACAAGTTTTCAGTAAGCTAAAAGACAGAGAAAAAGTAGAGTTGGAATCAGGAGTAGTTTATAGCATACCATGTGGAGATTGTGAAAAAATTTATGTAGGACAGACTTCAAATTGGATAAAAACAAGAATAGCTTCCCATAAAAGTTCTGTAAGAAGAAATTTGAATACTTGTGCTTTGGCCATACATTCAAACAATTACGATCATAACATGAATTATTCAAATACGAAATTGCTGTTTAAAGAAGCTCATTACAACAAAAGACTGTTCCTTGAAATGTTGGCAATATCCATCTCTGATAACACCATGAACACCAAACAAGATACGAGCAACCTTAATAATATATATTCTTATTTAATTGAAATATCAAAAAAATCATTTTCATCTTTTCGCGATTTCTCTATTGATGAAGAATAGAAATTTAATAATTTGTGAACAGAAGTTTATTGTCAAATTTGATGTATGTAAAATATTTTTAGAAAAATCACTTCTGGAGTGTAATAACTATTTAATTGCATGTCCTTTAAACTTATAACTATATTAAGGAGTTTAATCACAGTATTTGTAAGTAAATTGTAATTTAGCCTTATATAATAATGATGTAAATTATTTTTATAGATCCTTGAAAAAGGTAATAAAATTTACCGAAAGCTTGGATTAAAATAAAAGTGTTCTACATTTCCTAAGACCAGGATATCCTAATAAAGCTTCTACAAATGCAGATATTTATTCTGAATCTTTCATTAAGGGGCGATGATCATTTCAGCTGTATTGCATAGGTCGCCGGCACATGTGTGACATTCTTCCAATGAATGTTTGTATCTATCTTCTTGCTGGGTGCAATAATTCTCCTCCGAACCACATCCTCTGGTGTAAATGTCTCTTCTGGGTGTATTCGCGTAGAACCATACGCATATTTGATTACCTTTACAAGTTATTTTCTCCAAACCTGAACCCCCTCTCTGCATTCACTTTCGAAACTTTCAGATTCACATGAAAAGCACTCTGTTGCACTGGCTGAAATACATAGGAATACATCAGAACCTAGTCCGGTCTATTTAGACATTCGAAGTTACATAAAGTCCCAACAAGCTGAATTTCTGTGAAGTTGTTCAAAACATAATTATAAACAATGTCTAAAAGTTCCTCATCATTCCCCTGTGAGGAAAAAATTTTACTCGAGGTCAAATGTCAAAAAAATTAGTTTTTCGCGATTTTCAGCAAAACGGTAAGTTTTATCATAAGAGAACCTCAGACAAGAATTGTAGATCATAAAATTGTCTATAAAAAATGTATAAATAATTTTTTTTTACGAGCCACCGTTACCGAGATATAACGATTCAAAAAGTTATAACTACGCGCTAAGTACACTACCTCATAGGTGGCGTGATGGAAACGTGTGCATATTATGACGATAACGACTTTTATATCTTTTTGAATCGTTATATCTCAGAAAGGGTGGCTCATAAGAAATAAAGTATTGATACATTTTTTATAGATAATTTTATGATCTACAATTTTTGTCTAAGGTACTTTTATGATAAAACTTACCGTTTTGCTGAAAATCGCGAAAAACTCATTTTTTGACATTTGACCTCGAATAAAATTCTTTCCTCACAGGGGAATGATGAGGAACTTTTAGACATCGTTTATAATTATGTTTTGAACAACTTCACAGAAATTCAGCTTGTTGGGACTTTATGTAACTTCACTCTCATTTTTTGGTCTAAATAGACCGGACTAACCATAAAATTCGATTTTTTTAAAATTATGAACTTCCCCTAATAATTCCGAGTAGTCGATTTGATCGAACTGATATTCTGCAGTAAAATGTTCAATGTCCATACAAGAAGACAAAGGAGTACGCAAAAATCTGTGGAAGTGACTTGAGTACAACCATAGAAAAATCTATCGTTTTTTTCAAGAAAAAAATCTGATTTTGCCATGAAATACATTTCCATTGAAACGATTTTGAGTTTGAAAATGTAAATGTACGAGTTCTCACGAGCACATGCTCAGGGGTTTTCTCAAATTTTTTATTTCAACCTTGAGTAGGTTCGATGTTGAGATGTACTTGTTGAGAGAGAACCAGGCATTTTGACTTTTAATTTTCTCATGACCTGTACTTCCTCTAAATATTCTAACGATGGCCACATAAGCTACCCTATTGATCACTAGATGTAGAGGAGTGAGGAGAGATCTATGATCATAGACAAACTAAAAAATTAGATGAGCCACTCGTATATTCTGCGCCATCTGTCGGAGGAGGAGACTAATACACGAAAAAATTATTTTCAATTTGAGAGTTAGATGTCGTTGCATTCATGGAAATCCTATCGAGAAAATAGTAAGTATGTAAAATCATTATTATCAAAAAACCTTTGAATTGTCAACTGACACAAGGAGTGGTTTGACACGTTCTTTTTGAAATATAATAAATTTCGATATGCCTGCAAGAGTGAAGACGTGCTGTGTTATTGGATGTGAAAATCGAGATGCAAGAAGGTAATTATAAAATTTACATGTATATTCTGTTAACTATAAGAATTAAGATACTCGTAGTTTTCAAAAAAGTTTTTCATGTATTGAATAAGTTTAGTAGGTAAATATATTTTGTATTATTGAATTCATTATTGTTCGTTTTTGAAAATGTTTTCAATGCAATTATTAGTTTATTGATTAGATATTCATGAAATGAATCTGTATTTTTAATTGGTGATACCTATTTCAATTAATAAATTTTTATTCTATCCAGAATTTGATTATTGATCCTCATTTCTCGATTCCAAAAGAAAATCAGATGAAAGTTCGTTGCAGGTATTATTTTCATGAGAATAAATTTCCTCACTCATCGATAACTTGCACGAATCCATTTCTGATATCCTTTTGGAAATTGAATGTCAAAAAACTTTTTGCCTATATGGGAGTACCTACCTATTCAAAATGTGCACTACAGAATTCTTTTTGAGGAAGCTTTACGATACAGATTCCTTTTTCAATTGAGGTTTTTTCACGAATTAGTAATGTTGTACAAAAAAAGATGGCGTTGAAGCTTGTTCTACTAGTGTCTCATCTATTCTCCGTTCAGTTAGTCTATGATCTATGATGCCTCAAAGTGCTCTAGTTGGCCGCGTTCTCATACTTCTCATAGCTCCAGTGATACAAACACAGAGCAGCGTTTGTGCCTTGTCGAGTATTTTCACTGAGTACATATTTACTTTTAATATATTTTTATGACCAATCAATCATCAGTTTTAAATTTAAAGAAAACTTGGCGTTCGTCATTTTATACAGGGTAAAAAGAAATCTTTTTTTTACTCTAACTTCAAAACCACCTGGTGCTTGTTCTAGTTGTTTCACTACATGATTTCTTATTGTATCGTAAAGGCACATCTTCTTTCAACAAATTCGTTCTCCATTTTTTACAATAGTTCAACTTTTATTGAAGATACAGAGGGTTTTCAGTAAAATACTTCATTTCACAATTTTGGTACGGCAATAACAGTACTTGCACAAATTCAATCTTAAATCCAAACGTAATGAAAATAATCTGATAACTACGAACTACGTGAAAAACAATCAATTAGAAGTGTTTCTCTCCGTGCACGGATAATGTGCAATCTTCATGGCAACCGCACACAAAGTATTCAGAAGCACTACGAGAAATGTCAACACTCTACTGGAACATAGAAACATAGAAATTCCATATTGTCAACTGTAGTATGTCTTGTGCAAAATGAGAATGTATTTTAATCAAGAATTTATACACAATTCATATTGAAATCGTCGGAAAAATCTTGTAATCTACTCGGTTATCAATCGAGCGACTAATGGTCTCGAACTATTAACGCCTTCGCTCCGCTCACGCATTAAAATATCTTGACCATTAGTCGCTGTCTTTAATAACCTAGTTGATAAAATAATTATTATTGTAAAACCTATATCTTCTACGAAAATTGAGCTATTGAAGAATGAAATTTTTGAGAGAAGACGTGCCTTGATGACAAAATAAGGAACCACATGGTGGAACAACTGAAACCAGTGGCGGCTTGTCCTATGAGGCAGGTGAGGCAGTGCCTCATCAAATAAATTACTGAAATCACAAATAATATCAAGCGAATTAATCCAATATTTTATTAAACAATTTCATCATCCCATTATGTTCTTCAGTCTCAATTTTTTGTACGATACTGACTGCACTCGTCTTCCATAATATCCGAGCTCAATCTCAAGCAGGGTACAGCTACAGACGTCTGTAAAATTACACGTTACTGACGTTACGATGAACGCACAAAAATCGGACCGTAACGTTACATGTTACAGGCGTTGTTTATATTATATTGCGGCTTCTAAGGTGAATTTGAGGCTAGCCTCAGAAACAACTTTTAGAACATTTGAAGCGTTTTATCTCAGAAACGGTGCCTCGTAGGAAAAAAAGTATTGATACATTTTTTGAAGATAATTTTAACATTTACATTTTTGTTTCAATTACTTTTTTGATGAAACTCACCGTTTTGCTGAAAATCGATCATTTTTCGACCTTTGAACTTGAATAAATTTTTGTCCATCCACGGGAATGATTGGGAACTTTTATATATTATTTATTATTATGTTTTGAACAATTTTACCGATTTTCAGCTTATTGGGATTTTATGTAACTTCACCCTAATTTTTTGGTCTGGATTGACCGGACTATCTATCTACCCTTGATCCGTGATCGTTTCGTTTCGTTTCATCGGCAAACTGCACATATTCGGGTTAATCGTGAAGCGGAAGATGGTGAAATTTCACTCTGGTTTGGGTTTATTGGGTTTGTGCAGTACTCGTGATATTGCAGAGTTTTCAATAAAACAGAAACAGTTTTTGAGTCATTCCTATGAGTATAAAATATGTACAATTGAAGAAGTGATACAACCTATTCCAAATCTTGACTATCGGTGCGGTAGGAAAATCGAATCGGAGGTTTCAAAATGAGAGTACTACTGGCCTACTGACAGTGCAACTCTATTCAAATTATTTTTTGGCTGTGTTAATAATACATATTCCGATAGGGTTTAGTGAAAAACTGGTTGAAGCGAGTTGAAAAACTTATCTCAGGGCAATTACCACCCAATAAAACGCTATAGAATCATTGGAGCATTAATACCGAAGGATTTTTTCACAATGATGAGTATGCACCTGACAAAAAAGAGTTTATAAGATTAATATTTTTTTTGATGTCCCTCATCACTTTATTCTGTCACAAGCCGCCACTGACTGAAACACGCCACAGGTGGTTTTAATGGTAAAGTAAAAACATACATTTTCTTCCACTTTGTGAAGGATGGCGTATACCAAGTTTTCTTAAATTCAAAACTGATGATGATTGATTAAGTATGAACATACCTACGATTGAAAAAACAAACGTCATCGAATTATTGGGTGGATCGATTATTTGCGGGTGAGTGTATCTCCACTTAATGATAGATACTCACATAATATGATGAAACTTTGCACAATCAGTGCAGAAAATATGTATTTATACAACGATGACATATCGAAAGTGAAATGAAGTGGCCAACAAAACTTTTCAGCTTTAACTGAATATTATAACTATATAATTTTGTACTATGTATTTATAGTGATATTCAATATATGTAATTACCATAATAGCACTTTCAATGATGGATAATTGTTAGAAAAATTGGCCTGTTATACCCTATCGTGAAACAGGTCATTAACCGTCCAAATTTTTTCGATAGAGAAAATGGGTCATGTGGTACTTTTTTGGAAAGTTTTTTGTATCTCCTTTGTAGGCGAGCGTTGTTGATTTAATCGCTAAATTCACATCGTAATGTGCAAGTACTCTATTCGATACTAAAATCTCTTTCATCATACCAAAACCCCTATCACAATTCATAGACCAAATAAATTTCTTATTCCTTTTCAAAAGATCATGCAACGGACCCAAAATTGTTGTCAAATTTGAAACGAATTTCTAACTGATAACGCCTTATATTGATTTTAACCCTGTTACTGATTTGGGTACAGGACGGTGCTTGCTTTATAGCGAGAATTTTCTCTTCACTCGCATGAATACCTCGCTATTTATAATATAACCAAGATACTGAACCTCTTTTTCATTGAATGAACATTTTTCTATAGAAACTTTCAATCCAGAGCTTTCATAATATTTAAAACAGAAGTAAATCATTAATTAAAACTTTTTTTTCTCCAACCATCAAAAAATGTTGACTTTTTTGTACTATTTTCAGGTGCAAAAGTCATAAATTCCCTTACCGTACAAAAATTTGCTCGTTGCTTAGCAACACTTTTAATCCTAGGATTAAAAACGCTACTTTTAATCCTTGGATTAAAAGTAAATGCATTTGAAGTCTACTTGACAATCACTGTCATGATTCTGTGTTCAAATTCATAACCAAATTATGAACGATTTTTCACTAAAACCAATTTTATTGTAATTTTGACTTGGTTGGAGAAAAAATAGTATATATTATTTCCAGATCGAATCAATATTGAGCAATATCGCCTTAGTTACCACATGTCATACCACTTTCATATTTCCCAAGGGAAATATGAAACGTCAAGTCATATTGTCCCAAGGGAAATATGGAACGTCGAGTCATATTCTACTAAAAATTGTATAATATGCAACCTTATACATCAGAAAAAAGTCATTTGGAGCTTCTATCAAAAATTTCTTGATCTGCTCCCAGGACAACACTGCTGATTTTTTGGGAACGTATACTTTATTTTTGCTCTTAACGAATACTTCCACTTCATCGAATAATTTGACATTCTTTTTTTCCTTCGAATGTAGCATGGATCTAAACATAGGTAATTTTGGCCAAAACGTGTTTGGTGAATATTCCTGCAACTGGAGATCGAATGCATCAATCATACATTGAAAATAACAAGAATCAGAGCAACATACCATATCTTCAAAATATGCTAGCAAAATATTTTCGCTGACACCGTCCACCAAACTTTTTCTTTTCCACTCCGGAAAGCCTTCATACTCTTTACTATATGCAGCTTTAGATTTGGCCAGAATCAAAAATCCACGGGCTTTCGCCGGTTGAGTTTCGACGTAGTTCAAAAATGTTATTTCTGACAAGACGTCAAAATAAAACCAGTCAACCATGATTCTCACAAACACAGCCCATAGTAACGTTGAAAAATTTAATTAAATAGAAAATTTACAATATAATATTAATTTTTCCATTTTAAGAACGATATTGTCTCGATCAGAAAAAAACTATTGATTACAACAAGGGAAATATGTTTACATTTCCCACGATCGCCTATACATTCCTCGGGCTTCGCCCTCGGGATGTAACTAAGACAACCTCGGGAAATATACTATTCATATTCCCTAGTTGAAATAATAGCTATTACACCCGGTACAGCGCTAAAAAGAACTCATTAATTATTGGAGTTTTGCACAAGGCGGTGCTACTCCGAAAGGTAATCTTTTATAACGGCGAAGACCTTTATGTGTACTTATTGTTACTAATACTTGCGATTGTTCGTCTAATTCTTTCTGATTGTATGCATGTGATAAGTCAATTTTGGAAAAAATGACAAACCCCCCATATTCTGAAAGAATATCTTCAATCATCAGTAGTGGAAATTGATCATTTTCGAGTGAGGATTGATGGTTATCTTATATTCACCTCAAATTCGCACTGATTCCTTTTTTTCAGTTCAGGTACTATAGGTAAAGCCCATCTCGAATAATTAACCTGTTTTAATATTCCTTATTTTAAGAGTCTATTAATTCTTTCTTAAAGACCATAAGGCAATGGTCTAGATTTAACGAATTTTGGTGAGACATTTTCACCTTTCAATTCGAATGATAACTTTTCCTTATTAAAACATCCTGATCCTGGTGAAAGCACATTGGAAAATTCCCTTTAAAACTTTCTGTTGTAGTGAAAAAATTCAGTCTACCAGATTTTAAAATAAAACATATACAGGGTGTCCTGAAAACAATGGAATGAGGATCAAGTTTCTGAGCAGTCCATTATTCTTCGATTTCGGAGAAATAAGTGAAGAGCATGGAAATGAAAAGACTACTGGAAAGAGATTGTGGTTATTATACGATACTAAATTATTTTGTGCTCATCAACAGTTGAAACCATGGAAAATATTGAGACTCAGATGAAAAAAGGTTTTTGAACATTTTCTATACTCATATTGATACAAACCATACAATGTTATATATTTTTGAAAACAGAAAAAATTAAGCTTTCAGAAAATGACACAAAATTCTAGTAACCCATTCAAAAAACATAACTTTGGGTCATAGCTTCGTAATTAGAAATGGCACAAAAAAAACGAGCACGCCACTGGATTCTACGTAAAAAATTGCCTCTCTAATGTTTCAATTTCAGAGCTCTATCATGAGTATTAGCGGAGATATGAATTTTTCTCGTTATCGGCACTTTTCGAATTTTCGCTTATAACTCGAAAACAAAAGAAGGTAGCCAAAATGAATAACAGTCTTGTTAGTTTCTCAGAAAAAGAGATCGAGAAGTGGGTATCAGATTTTGTCTATTTTGTGGTCGTAGCGTAGATACGCATCTCGCTAAAGGCAAAACTTTCCGAGTTTGATTTTTTGCGTGCTTGTTTTATTTATTTCATTTATTTATTTATTTAAGACAAACGACAGAGCCAATTTACAACTTATATAAAACAAGAAAATAACAAAAAATTCTTAACCTACACAAACAAAGAAATTAAGCAAATAAAATTAACATTCAAAGTGAGTCGAAATACCTCTTAAGACTAAAAATAGAAATTTGGAACAAGTCAACCTCTATCGAATTTGCCTCTCTTATCGCTCGATGTATGGGATTATTGAGACCATAATTCGTAGGGATGAAATCTAAGATGAATAGATCTCTAATGCCTTGAAACTACATTATTGGCATTCAGTTTTATTCGAGAAAATAAATATTCACAATCAATAAAGTTATTGAGCAACTTATAAACAAACATTACATCGATTTTTTCTTCTTAACACTAACAGTTTCAATGATATGGAACTGTATAAAAAATCATAATTTAATGAATCTTCATGCTCATTTTGTAGGCAATCCATTTTAGGAATTTAGGGTGGAAAATATAAAATTCATTACGAAAAACATTTCAAATGACAATATATTTATTTCGGTGAAATGCTTCAAACAAAACAAATGCAGATATTTATTCTGAATCTTTCATTAAAAAGAGACACCCATTCCAGCATCATTGCATAGGTCGTCGTCACATGTATTACATTCTGCCACCGAATCTTCGTATTGCTTTTCAAGCTTGCTACAATAATCATCCGAAGCACAGCCTCTTTGGTAAAGGTTCATTATGTCTGTACTCACGTAGGACCATACGCATATTTGATCATCTTTGCAAGTCATTTTCTTTGGGTCTGTGCCCCCTGATCTGCATTCACTTCGGAAAGTATGAGCTGCACATGTATAGCACTCTTTTGCACTGGCTGAAATACATCAGAACCATAGAATTCATTTTTTTTAAATTATGAACTTCTCCTTAAAATTCCGAGTAGTCGATTTGATCGAACTGATATCCTGCAGTAAAATATTCAATGCCCATACAAAAATACAAAGGAGTACGCAAAAATGTAAGTACAACCATAGAAAAGTCTATCGTTATATAAACAAAAATCTGATTTTTCTATGAAATACATTTCCATTGAAACCATTATGAGTTTGAAAATGTAAATGTACGAGCTCTCAAGAGCACCTGCTCAGGGCCAAATAAGCTACCCTATTGATCACTAGGACTAGACGTAGAGGAGTAAGATCTACGATGCCACGTTCTCATAGCTCCATTAAGGCTCTGAAAAGGGGAGTATACCAGACAGCCATGCTGGGTCCAACCACAGACTCGAAAATTACAGAACAATTCGAATGAAATGATATCTGTAATCGAATAAATGCTTATGCTTACCTGTCTAGTCTCCAACTTTATTGTTTTGAATAAAAATCAATACTTTCTATTAACTATTCTTCAAAAAAAGCACGCAGCTAACAATAGAGCACAATAACTAAGAAATTGACATTACCATCTGTAATTTTCGAGTCTATGGTTGGACCCAGTCAGCCTGTCTGGCATACCTATCTTTCTAGTGCTCTAGCTCCAGTGATACTCACACAGAGGTGCATTTGCGCCTTGTCGATTATTTCCACTGAGTACATATTTAGTTTATATATATTTTTATGACCAAACCAATCATCAGTTTTAAATTTAAAGAAAACTTGGCGTTCGTCATTTTATACAGGGTGAAACGAAATCTGTTTTTTTACTCTAACTTTAAAACCAACTGCTGCGTGTTCCAGTTATTCCACTACATGATTTCATATTTTGTTATCAAGACACATCTTCTCTCAACAAATTCGTTCTGCATTTTTCAACAATAGTTGAACTTTTATTTAAGATTCATGGTTTTCACTAAAACACTTCATTTTACAATTTTGTTATGGCAATAACAGTACTTGCACTTATTCCACCTCAAATCCGAACGTAATGAAAATAATCTGAAAACTAAGTGAAAAACAAAAACAATCAATAAGAAGTGTTTCTCTCCATGTACCGATAACAGTTGCAATTCGTCTTGGATGCCGTCAATAAGGTTTTGAATGAAAACCTGGTCGACTGCATTTCATTCTTCGATCAATGCGTCAATGAACTGCTGCAAATTTTCAGGTGTTCCCGATATCGAATTTTCCTCAAAAGCGCATCCCAACATGCTCAATTGAGTTTAAATCTGGGCTAAGAGCAGGCCAATTTAGTTCTTGGATATCAGCCTCTGCCGACTACTCCTTTAATTTAAAACCTTATAGTCTAAGAGCCCGTGAACCCCAGACCTTCGTTATTTTATAAAAGCTGAAAATTTGTCTACGCATGCTCCCAACACAGGTAAGAACGATGGACCATTATGAAATTTGGGTTACCCTGGCTTTGGCAGGTAAACGGTATAAAAGGGTGTAAAATACTGATCTAATTTCGTCAAATTATAAAGTGTGATTTTTTGATATTACCTTCAGAATATCATTAAAAATCACGTCATTAATTGCCAGACACTTACTATAGTGGCAACCCCTTGCCGGACACCCTTAATGTTCATAAAATTATATGTAATTCTACTTACGTTATGGTATAAAAGCTGATTTTTATATATGATACTTGGGTACTAATAAGATAATGTTACCTCATTAGCCAGACATTTTTGATAGTGCCAACCCTTTGCCAGACAAGCTTGTAGTTTAGCTGCAGGTGCGAGCGCGAGACAGTATTTATGAGTGGGTGCGAGTGAGACGGCATGATTATAATGACTTATGCGAATACATTTTTTGGTACAGATTTATATAACTAACCTTTTAAGTGAATCTCAAAAACATCTGAAGGAAAAACATTCGATGCTACAACTAAATTAATAATAAATTGTTAATAGAATAAATTAAAATTTTTAACAATTTCATTTAGTTGTAGCAGCGGATGTCTTTTCTTCAGATGTTTTTAAGATTCACTTAAATGATTAGTTATATAAATCAGTACCAAAAAATTATTTGCATAAGTCATTTTAATCATGTCGTCTCACTCGCACCCACTCATAAATACTGTCTCGCGCTCGCACCTGCAGTTAAACTACAAGCTTGTCTGGCAAAGGGTTGGCACTATCGAAAATGTCTGGCTAATGAGGAAACATTATCTTATTATTACCCAAGTATCATATATAAAAATCAGCTTTTATTCTATAACGTAAGTAGAATTACATATTATTTTATGAACATTAAGGGTGTCTGGCAAGGGGTTGCCACTATAGTAAGTGTCTGGCAATTAATGACGTGATTTTTAATGATATGCTGTAGGTAATATCAAAAAATCACACTTTATAATTTGACGAAATTAGATCAGTATTTTACACCCCTTTAATACCTTTTACCAGCCAAAGCCAGGGTAACCCAAACTTCATAATGGTCCATCGTTCTTACCTATGTGGGAGCATGCGTAGAGAAGTTTTCAGCTTTTATAAAATAACGAAGGTCTGGCGTTCACGGGCTCTTGCTCTATTATCAAGGCATGCCAAGACGAATTGCAGCTGTTATCCCTACACGGAGGTAACAATTCCCATTGTTTTTTGTTTTTCCCTAAGTTTTCAGTATATTTTCAAAACGTTCGGATTTAAAGTACAATTTTTGAAAGAACTCTTTCTGCCGTAGCAAAATTGTGTAATAAATGTTTTAATTCGAAAATTAAGCTATTTTAATGAATGAAGAATGAAATTGTTGAGAGAATATGTGTCTTAGTGATAAAATAAGAAATCACATGGTGGAACAACGGAAAAAAGCCACAGGTGGTTTTAATGGTAGAGTAAAAAAATTGATTTTCTTTCACTTTGTAAAGGATGACGTACTCCAAGTTTTCTTCAATTCAAAACTGATGATGATTGATTTAGGATAAACATACCTACGATTGAAAAAAAATTAATCAAATCTGACTCAAAATAACACATTTATGTATTAACAAACTTCATCGATTTATTGAGAGGATCGATTATTTTGCTGGTGGGTGTATCTAAACTGAATGATAGATACTCACATACAGTTCCGAATATGAAAAAACTTTGCACAATCAGTGCAGAAAATATGTAAATATATAACGTTGACATATGGAAAGTGAAATAAAGTAGCCCACAAAAGTTTTCAGCTATAACAGAATATTATAACTGTATAATTTTGAACTATGTATTTATAGAGTGATATTCAATACAATTACCTTAAAAGCACTTTCAATGATGGATAATTGTAAGAAAAATTGGCCTGTGATACCCTATCGTGAAACGGGTCATTAACCGTCCAATTTTTTCAATAGATAAAATGGGTCATGTGTACTTTTTTGGCAAGTTCTTTGTATCTTATTTAGAGCGTCTGTTGTGAATTCAATCGCCAAATTGACATCGTTATGTGCAAGTACTCTATTCGAAACTAAAATAGTTATTTTTGTATTAAGTGCGTAAAATGAGTGTTTTTTATGGCACATGAGAGTGTCAATTTTGGCTGAGACCTCAGGTCGAGGCCAAAATGTCACTCGAATGTGCCATGAAAACACGAATTTTACACGCACGAATACAAACAACATTTTTTGTACAACTGTGAATGTGAATTTACATCGTCTGAAATACGTATAATTATTGAAGATAATGCTTCCAGTACAATATTTAAATGAATCCAGTGATCGTAACTATAGAAAAAATTTTGTTGAAACTGTTTGAATCTTTGACGGTATTTGCTCGTAGTTGCTTCAATCTCGAATTATTTTGAAGGAGATGGACGTTGAACATGATAGTAGTGGTGATACCCCCGCAGATATGGCTGAAGAAGCAAATACAATTGTATCTAATATGTTACCAGCCAAATCAAAGCTCTCAATATATGAGAAAACATATAACCAATTTCGAGAATGGTGCAACAAGAACAACGTGAAAAAGGTTTCTGAAAATGTGCTCGCATGCTATTTCGAGGAAGAATAAAAATGTTGAAACCTTCCACGTTATGGAGCTAAATGTTAAAAAAAAACGGTAATTGAATGTCAAGGAAAATATTGATATAAGGAATTTTTCAAAATTGGTCCCGCTTATTAAGAACAAAAGCGTCGGATACTGTGGAAAGAAATCTAAAGTGTTATCGAGGGATGATATCAATAATTTCTTAGAGATGCTGACAAGGGCGTAGCCAGGGGGGGTTTTGGGGTTCAAACCCCCCCGAAATGTTTCAGAGCTATTTTTTCCATTTAATACTTGCTACAGAAAGCGACCCTCACAATTACCGTCACCTACAAGGTCAATTGCCAAAATGTCAAAACCCCCCCCGAAATTAATTCCTGGCTACGCCCTTGGATGCTGATGACGAAACTAATTCACTTTAAAAGATACAGATACATGCATCATTTTTTGAAATTAGTTGTAATTAATAATTAAAATATTCATTATTTGTAGGTTATATTTCGTGAAATGAAGAAAGGTTAAATTGAAGAATAACCATCATTATTTTACCATGTGTTATATAACATTTTTTTGCAAATCATTCGTATAATCGCTCCTTGAAGTTGACCATTTTCACACCCTGTATATGATCTATGAATAGCATACCCCTATGCCGTTTCAATCAATCCATGCTATTTTTCCTCTTTTCAATATTACCAATTCGAAAACAGAATAAGAATATACAGATAATGAGAACACAACCAGATCCTGAATTACGTATGATACGAAGAGTTCACACATAAGAATTCATTACTGACTGGAATAAAATGTATAGTCCGTTCACGAAAGTTGAGCCGTCGGCTGGCCATGGAAATTTGGCATATTTCACTGTGTATATTAAAATTTAGGTTATGTTCTTGTCAGATTGATACGCAATGTTGTCAATATTGCATAGAGTTGTCTGATAACTCGCAAGCTCGTCGGACGAGGCCGAGTACATTCGGCAACGTTGACTTTATTTTACTCTATGACAGTAAATACTGCCAACTTCAGATAAATAAAAAAACGCCTACTATGTGCTCAACCTTTCGTGAACGGACTATATGTTTCACTGTTATTGACTTACATGGGACGATAAGTTTTTATAAGATCCGGATTAAGTAATAATCAGTAAGTTGTGCTATAAATTATATCGGCAAAAAGATCGGTCTATTATGGTCTGTCTAGAAAGCTGCTTCCTGTATGCCTTAATGAATACTGAGGATTCTTATCGATTACCTTCAGTGATTATGTCTATCATATCCGATTATATCTGAATAATATCTAGTTAGTTTTTGTCCCACAAGTAACAAGTAGCACCTGCAGTTGAGGTACGGTATAAAAACATTAAAAACTATCGATACTGGGGTGATTTTTGATCGAGATTACTGAAGTTAAGGATTTTTATTATTTGCGACAAGCAGGAACAGACCGTTTATTTCATCATAAAAAGTTAGAATGGAATACTGAATTAAGGTTAGGAGCTTTTTACCTTTTGTTCATGTGCCATCTGACAAGGATGCTGAATCTATTTGTTCCAAGAAAACTATAGGTTTCATATTGAAAGCTTAAATTGTTAACTCTGCAGCGCAACTAATTTTTCGCTATTCTTTTCTATTGTTTTCTATAGTTGCCAGTGTACAAATCATTCAGAGTAGTCACCATTGTCAGTTACAACATTTTCCAATTTTTTTCTTTCTGATTAAGCTCAAATACTTTTATAATGTGACTCCTTCGAGGAAAGAAGCCATTTTTCGTGTAATATCAACTTCAAAACTCAAAATATACAGAGTGTCTGTGAACAAATGCGAGAGACTCTGTGAAACGATCCTTCGATGAAAATACATAGGGATAGTTTTTTTCGAAATCGACCAAGATACAGCTTTTGGAAGGCGATGACGAGTTGACAGTTTTTAAAAAATTTTTTACGGCTTCTTGAAAACACTGAGTCATAAAATTAATACATAATATGAAGCACTTAGCAGATATTACTCACACAATTTTTTTGGAGCTTCATTATTAGGGGGTTAAAAATAACAACCCCATGTGATTTTCGTTCAAAAATTGTTTTCGTGGAAAAGATTTTCGAAAAATAATAAACTCTTATGGTTTCCCATTCAATTGTTGTTCCATAGAATGAATGGTGTAAGATATTGTTACACTGGCGCAGCCAGGGGGGGGGGGGGCTTTGGGCTGCAGCCCCCCCCAAAGATTAATTTCTTCATTATTTTTTTCTTCTTCATTTTTTTTTGCAACTTTCGTTATTTGTTGTATCATCAAAAATTGATCAGTTCAGCCCCCCCCCAAAACAAAATCCTGGCTGCGCCACTGATTGTTTATGCTCAAAATTGGTTTTGTCAGTTAGGCTTATTAATTGAAAGAAAGTTCTATTTGTGAGATTAAAATATTACGTATATAATTTTCTTTCGGAAATTAGTAATTAAACCTTCAGAAAGATTTATAAAACATCTTCATCTCCTGTCATAGACATACATTCACAATATCTTAGAATATTCACCCTATGGAACGCTTATATGATAAAATGCAATGAAAAATTAGCATAACTCCTTCTGAGTTCTTATTTTTTCCTAGAAAAATATTGACTGTATCGAAATTTTGCAGGAGACTTTTTTCTCCAGAATTGAATGGAAAACCATAAGAGAATGTAAGTTTTCGAAAATCTATCCCACGAAAACAATTTTTGAGGGAAAATCATAGAGCGTTGTTATTTTGAATCCCTAATAATGAAGTTATAAGATCTGAAAAAATTGTGTGAGTATCATCCACTCAGTTTTTAGGAAGCCGTCAAAATCGAAAAATGTCAACCCGTCATCGCCATCCAAAGGCTCTATCTTGGAGGGGGGGCGATTTTGAAAAAATGTATATGCTTATTTTTATCGAGGAATTATCTCCCAAATGTATTGAATTTTCTATGGTTCTGTTTACACTATGGCCACGAAATTTTGGAGAAAAATTCATCCATCTCCATTCAAAAAATAAATTTCACACTAATCGGATATCTTGTTATGGAAATATTAAGATGCTTCTTTCCAATATTCCAATTGAATTTTCTATGGTTCTGTTGACGCTATGACCACGAAATCTTAAATGAACATTCAGCATATCGATCTCTATTCACAAAAAATGAAGTCACTCGAATCGAAAATCTGAAGTTTCTGATTTTCAAAATATTCCAATTGAATTTTCCAGGTTCTGTTCACACTCTGGCCACAATAAATTCAAAATTTTGCATGAGGCTTTTTATGAGCATCGTTGCATTTAGCCGATTGGTTTCGTTTTTTCTGAGATATTGCGGAACAAAAATTTTGGGCATATTTTATAGAATACCCTGTATGATTTGGCTGGTTAACGAACTTAACCGAGCCATTTGGGACCCAAACTCATCCTGAAAATTTCAAGTCTCTAGGACAATCGAAATTAATTGTGCTAACGGACGGCCCCACGGACAGAATTGAATTTGACCACAAATTCTGCATCAGGGAGTCTAACCCTATCGTTTGAGATCATTTTGGGCTCAAAATTCGAAAAATCATACATTTGGGCTAAACGATATAGCACTGGTTTGAGTAGATCCATAGAGATAGAATAGAGAAGAGACGCTATGACATTTAATTGTGTAAGGAAAATGGAACACTGGGGCGGGGCTTAGTTGACGACCATATGGCTGAAAGTTCAGGGTTGAATTAAGTTGCCAGTTTTTTCTGTTTACGAATTTCACCCAAAAATACGACGTGTTGGGTCTTTAGGAATCCTGTTCAAATAAGGTCAATTGAATATCAAATAAACAATTTTTCTTCAGGCGATAATATACACATATGGAAAGATATCAGATTACCAAGACATACTATGATATGTTTTTCCTCTAATTTTCTTCTTATCTGTTCCTTCTGTGCTTGAAGAAAGCCATACAGCACACGATACCATTTTATTATTGTTTATTAAGCACAAGAAATCTCAATTTGAATTGAAAAAGGTACAAAAATCACTATTTTTAGAAAAAATTCAATGATTGTCAAAATTCGACGTATAGAGTAATATGGCGGATCTGATACCACTTTCATTTCATTGATAGCAACTCTATACTATTCTATCTCTATGAGTAGATCGAACGCCAAAAAGCAGATCGATAATCATATTGAAATGATTACTCAAGGTTTCATCATCAAATATGTAACCAAGAAAAGCTCAATTTTTCCCTTTTTGAAATGAGCGGTAATTTTGTTCTGAGCAACCAATGTCGGCAAGAAAATTCTCCTTTGCCTTAACAGAAATTCTCTTATAACTGAATAGCAGCATTCCGTTCAGAAATCGTTCCTCATGGGGTCTTCGTGACAACACAACCGTTCCGACAAGACTGTCGAACGAATACGGAGTGAACCGCTTCGCGCTTCAGAGATCCCGGGACATTGTAAACGATTTATAACCGAGTTTAAAACATTAATATTTACGTGTTAAGTCGGTGAATTTCAAATAGTAAATGTTTGACAAATGGATTAAGCGATCGGTTCGGTACGTGGGGAGGTTCGAAAGTTCGTGGAATGGAAGGGTATGGAATAGAATAATAACTTTCTTTAAAATGATCCCATCTTCACGAGCCATGAAGCATCCGAAAGGTTGTATTCTCTTTCAAAAACAGGAGTTCGAATTAATTCAACTTCATTTTTGACGTTATACGAGGTCTTCAGAAAATAGGTGGATTTTTTCCAGAAAGTAAATCGATCGCGTTTTGCGACAAATTATCCAGCTAAATTTTGATTTCAATTTTTCGATGAAGGAAGTCGTCAGCTCTAAAATGTCATTGTGACACTTCGCTGTTGTAACGTTGTCGAGCGAGATTTCTTCAGGTTTTTAAATGATATTCACATATGACTGATAAGGCAGTTTTATATTTATTGTTTCTTTCTTATTAACGTCCTCTACACTGAATGAATTATATTAACATATTTTCAGGTACCATATCAATGCGTTATTGCCAGATTTGACATAATTCTTAATAACTAACTATTTACAATGTTGACTATGTTACATCTTTCCCCTTAAGCTGAAGTCTATCTTAATTACTTTTTTTTTATCCTTTTTTTTTACAATATAATTATCTCATTCTACTCAACCTAATCTATAACTAACATTATACCTAACTATCTAATTCTATTCTACCTAAGCTTATTTAGTTCATTTATTATGTGAGTACATATTAATAAAGAATACTACTCTTTATAGTTGATTTTTCTTCTCTCTCTCAAGTTATAATCATGCTTATTCTTACACATATTCAGACTGAATCTAGCTTTATTAATATCTACAAGATTTTCAGGATCTGTGATTATCCTTGTACCTTCATTTGTTTTTATCATTATGAAATTTTAAATAACTATTATTAAGCAAAATGATATGTTGTCTAGTTCTCTGAAAATTTTATTCTCAATATCTATGACATGATAAGATCGTGGTTCCTCACATAAATTAACAATCTTTCCTTCTTTCCAAACATTTTTATATTTAAAAAACAACACCCTATCACCTATTTTTTCCTTCTGCCAAGTTTTTCACATGTCTATTATAATATTTTTTCTGTTTCAACCTTCTATTTTCAAATTTCTCACGAATAATTTTTTTATTTATTGCTATAGGCTGAAGCAAGTGATCCATGACAGGTATGTCATCTTTCAGACGACGACTGAGTAATAATTGAGCAGGTGATAGACCAAAATCAGGACTAGGTGTATTTCTATAGTTGAGCAAATATGAGTTGATATCGCCATTTTCCAAGTCACATTTTCTGAGCATATTTTTTGCAATATTCACAGCTTTTTCTGCTAAACCATTGCTTCTTGGGTAATTCGGACTTGAGTTAATAAGTTTGATATTCCTTTCATTCAAATAGCTTTTTAACTCGTATGAATTGAAGGGAACGTTGTCAGTTACAATTATGTCAGGATATCCGTGCAAAGAGAACACCTTGTTGAAAATTTTTTTATTTGACTTATATTTTTAGATTGTAATTTTTCAATTCAAACCACCGACTATAATAATCTATAATTACTAGATAATCATTATTTTTAAACGTTAGAATGTCACTTGCTAATTTCTCCCATGGGCGATTAGTTATAGAATGTTGTAAAATTGGCAATTTTGAATTATTTTTTCTGAACCTATTGCACACACTGCATTTTGAAACAAAGGTTGCAATATCCCTAGAAATCCCAGGCCAGTACATGCATTCCTGAGCTCTAATTCTACATTTATTGATTCCCATATGACCCTTATGTAAAATTTTCAAATATTTCAGTCTCAATTCGCTGGTATTATTAATCGATCACCAAAAAATATAACTTGTCAGCTATAAAGATTTCCTCTCTTAATTTGAGAAAATTTCTGTAGCTCTTCAGACAATTTATTTACACGCTTAGGCCATCCTTTTTCACTGAATGCTTTCAGTTTATCAAATTTTCGTCCTGTGAGATATATTTCTCAATTTCTTCTTTGTTTTTGTTCGACATAGGTAAATTATTTATCACATTACTATGAACCAGAATATCTTCAATTTTATCAGAATTTTTCATTTTCACAGCGGCCCTAGATAGCATGTCTGCTATCAGCATTTGCTTGCCTGGTAAATATGTAACATTAAGGTCATATTTGAACAATCTAAAAAGTAATCTTTGTAACCTGCTAGATACTTTATTGATACATTTTTTGAATATATTCACGAGTGGTTTATGGTCGGTTTGTATTTCCACTGTTCTTCCGTAGCAATAATAATTGAATCTTTCGACTGCAAATACTATAGCAGATAATTCCCTTTCAATTGTTGCATATCTTTTTTCAGCATCTGTCAAAGTTCTCGAAGCAAACGCGACCACCCCATTTTCTTGCAGCAACACGCTCCGAACCCTTCAATTGAGGCATCACTTTGAATCACGATAGGTTTCTTTATATCATAATGACGTAAAATTGGTGCTGAAGTCAATAGCTTTCTCAAGTATTTTAGAGCATCCGATTGTGGCCTATCCCAGTGCCATATGACATTATCGCGAGTTAATTCTCTGAGTGGACTGGTAATTTGAGATAAATTAGGAATAATTTTGACAGATATTTCACCATACCTAGGAATCTCAAGAGTTCCTTCTTATTTTTGGGATCTTCTAATTTAACTATCGCGTCAACTCTATTAGGGTCAACTTCTATACCATTTTCCGAAACAATATAACCCAATAGTTTGACTTGCGTTTTTTTATATTGAAATTTATTTTTGTTGAACGTAATTCCGCACTCTTTTGCTCTATCCAAGACTTTTTTCAAATTCTGTCATGCTCTTCTTCAGTTGAGGCTGCTATTATCAAATCATCAATATATATTTTGTTGCCTAAAATATCACCGAAAATTTCTGAATTTTTTCGTTGAAATATCTCCGCTGATGTATTAATTCCGAAAGGTAATCGCAAAAATTTATATCGACCCAATGGTGTGGCAAATGTACATAGTTTCGATGATTCCGGATCAAGTTTAACTTGATAAAAAGAATCCTTGAGATCTGCTATAGTGAAATATTTTAGACCGGCTAGGTCACCAAGTATTTCTTCAGGAGATGGGATTTGAAATTGTTCACGTTTCAAGCATTTATTTAGGTCTGATGGATCCAAACAAATTCGTATCTTTTTATTTTTTTCTGTAACGACGATATTATTAACCCAATCAGTGGGCTCTGATTGCTTAGCTATTACACCATGTTTTTCCAGATTGTCTAGAGATTTTACAATTCTGGATAGAGACTCTTAGGGATTCTGCGAGCGGCATGTGCAATAGGTACGCTATTGTGACTCAAGACTAACCTATGTGGTTTTCCTGGGAATGTTCCAATGCCCTCGAAAACAGACTTATATTCTGTGAAAACTGTTTTTAATTGCCCAGAAAACCCGATTCCAACAGAATCGACGACTTTAATTAAATTGCATTCAATACTAGTTTCTAACCCTAAAATTGGTTTACCCTGCTCTTCCACAATTAAAAATTTCAAATTGTATACCTTATTCCTTATATTACAGTTAATATGTATGGATCCTCTTACATCCAGCTGCTTCCCCACCGTAAGCAACCAAATTCACCTTCTGTTTTTTGTCTATTTGTAGCCATGAACCATTTTTCTTGTGTTTTTATCACACTTCGAAAACATTGGCAGGCAGAATATTACATTGAGCTCCAGTGTCGACCTTAAAACATACAGTTTTATCATTAATCTTAACATTTTCAGTTATTTCTTTCATAATGTTTAATTCAGAAATATTTTTTTCAACTATGGCATTTTCTGTTCTCTACTATATTTACAGTTTCAATCGAAAATTATCACTTGAATCGGAATCTATGAATTCTTCATTTATTTCATTAACCTCTCTTTTTTTCAATTTAAGGAACTTCTTTTTCATACAACAAATTTCAAAGTGATTAATTTTTTTGCAAAAACTACATATTTTACCATATGCTGGACATTTATTTTTTTCATGATTCAAATTGCATCTTTTACAAACGAAATGGACCTTATTCTTAGCATTAAAGTTTGAGTTACTTAT
This sequence comes from Propylea japonica, assembly GCA_013421045.1. Taxonomy (NCBI): domain Eukaryota; kingdom Metazoa; phylum Arthropoda; class Insecta; order Coleoptera; family Coccinellidae; genus Propylea; species Propylea japonica. The sequence goes on along the minus strand of CM024248.1, from coordinate 41,709,152 downwards.
CTTATTCTTTAAAGTTTCCTCGATTCTTCCGTGAATATTCCTGGATTGCATCCATTGCCGTTTCCATTCCTTTATTGCCCATTTCCGTTGTCTGCTTGCGACTCGTCTCGAAAATTTGGCAGATTTCTTCTTCTGCTTTTGCCATGGTCAAATCTTCAATTTGTAGTAATTTTTTCCCGAAGGTGGTTGTCACAAATCCCCATTATCAGCTTGTCTCTCACCATTTCCATGTCCTTTTCATATTCGCACGTTGCTACCCTGGTTTTCAATTCTAATATATATTGCGTCAACGATTGTCCCTCTTTTTGATTCAGCTTAAGAATTTGTATCTCTCGTAAATCAAATTCTTTTTAGGTTCACAATATTTCTTGAATTTGTCTATAACATCTGCTAATTTTGCTGAACTTCTTAGTTTGAACGTATTATAGATTTCAATACCCTCGTCGCCAATTAAATGCAAAAGTATCGCAACTTTTACACTTTCATCCCTCTTCTTTGTCTTTTCCTGATGCTTTCATGTACAGGTTAAATTTTTGTATCCACGTGGACCAATTCTTTGAAATGTTTCCAGAAAAATCCATTGTAGTTGGAGTTCTCAAACCCTCCATTTTCAAAATGAATAATTTCTTGAATACGTTTTATGAATTATCGTGTTTTACACCTGACACCATGTACCTAACGTTGTCGAGCGAGATTTCTTCAGGTTTTTAAATGATATTCACATATGACTGATAAGGCAGTTTTATATTTATTGTTTCTTTCTTATTAACGTCTCTACACTGAATGAATTATATTAAACATATTTTCAGGTACCATATCAATGCGTTATTGCCAGATTTGACATAATTCTTAATAACTAACTATTTACAATGTTGACTATGTTACAGCTGTATCTTATAATTATAGAAAGAGACACGATTTTGTGGAATTCTATGTTTTTTATGAAGACATAACATATCAATATTAAAAAAAGATTCCCTAAATCATCTGAAATGTGGTTGTATCGTCTGTCAAAAATAGAAATTCAATTTCATTCAACTCAATTTGTGACTTAACACGGAGTTCTCAAAAAAGGTGGACTTTCTCCGAGAATATTGATCGACCATAATTTGCGAAAAATATCAAACTCAATTTTGAATTTAATTTTTCGATAAAGTAAATCTCCAGGTACAAAATGTCCAATGGGGGCACATAGCTTTCTCGTAAAATTAAATAGAGAGACACGATTTCGTGAAACTTGCTTGCTTTGTATTAGATTAGTTTTGTCTTATCTATTCACTAAACCTTGTCTCTCTCTTTAATTATAAGAGATAGCAGTGTGCCACTTCAAAAATTTTGTAATTGAAAACTCGCTTTTATGGAAATGGAGTTTGATAATTTTTTTTCGGGAAAAATATCCAATTATTTTTTGAAGACCTCGTATAACGTCACAAATAGTTGAGTGGAAAATTTTCATATGTTAAAATAACGATATACAGGGTGGTCCAGATAGAGAAAAAATGTTTTTTATTAATAACTTTCACACTGCTTGAAATATTTTTATGAAATTTGAGACATGCGTTTTAAGTGTCAAGGAGCATTTTTTTTGTATAATGTCATTTCTTTTCTATTTCACCAGTGGCGTCGTACTGCAGCGACACTGAATATTTTCAGGTAAAAAAATGATACGCCTCTGGTTTTTCCGACAATAAAAATTAATATTTAAATTTTTATTCAATTTGAAGCAAATTCGGCCTCTTGACTTTTTGCTGTACGAGGCACCGTTCTCATTCATGAAGAAATCGCCAAAAGAAGTTACACGTTTTATTCACGAAAATAGTCTTATTATTATTGCGTACCTACCTACATTATCAAATTTTGGCGATTTTTTCATGTATGAGAATGCGTTTTATTTTTTGAACCGGAAACGGTGCCTCGTACAGCAAAAAGTCAAGACACTGAATTTGCTCCAAATTAAATACAAATTTACATAGTAATTTTTATTGTCGGAAAAACCAGTGGCGTATCATTTTTTAATCTGAAAATATTCAGTCTCGCTGCAGTACGGACGCCACTGGTAAAATAGAAAAGAAATGACATTATACAAAAAGTGCTCCTTGACGCTCAAAACCTATGTCTAAAATTTCCTGAAAATATTTCAAGCAGTGTGAAAGTTATTGATAAAAACTATTTTTTTTTCTATAATTTCAAAACCCCGTATCTCGAAGAGGAAACATTTCTCGATATATGTTTATATGACAAACAAGGGCTTATGTCGAATACGTGGTTTAAATTTCTTGCTTACGATTTGGACCACCCTGTATTGTAGAGTTTCATAATAAGAAGAGAGGTGAATAACATGCTCCGGGAGTTACTTTATCAGTTGGATTTGAATTTGAGCAGTCGAATTGAATTCAAATACAGTTCGAGAAATGAAAATTCGAAAACATGCAGGCCTGCGTTCAAAAATTAAAATTTTCGAGTCAGGTTGAAAATATCTCTCGGAATATGTGATGGAAAGAATTGAAAAGGAATTTGGAAATTTTAAGAAAAGCTCTGAGCAGGAGATTTTAAGCGCTCGTTCTTTTGGTGGAGCAGTAAGGCAATTACCTCAGAATTTAATATGGGATTAGAGATTGATACCAAATTAATGAATGCAGAATCTCAGCACAATCGTGATTATATTCTGGAAATTATTAAAAAAATGAAATATATAAAAAATAAATAATTACAGAGATTAATTTCTATAGTTTTGATGATGCGATCCTTTTGAAATTCTGCATGAACATTCAGTATATGAGTATATCATCACAAAATGAATTTCACTGGAATCGGTTATTCTGTTATGGAAATTTAGGGATTCTTCTTTTCTATACTAATTGAAATGTTAATACTCTGACCACAAAATTCTTCAAGAAGATTCAGTATATCAATCTTTATTCACAGAAAAAATTTAACTCGACTCGGATATCATGTAATGGAAATATACAGATTTTTCTTTTTAATATTCCAATTGAATTTTCTGTGGTTCTGTTAAAACTATGGCCACGAAATTTTGGATGAACATTCAGAATATCGATCTCATTCAGAAATTTCACTCGATTCGGATATCTTTTTTATGGAAATATGAAGTTTCTTCTTTCAATATTCCAATTGAATTTTCTAAGGTTCCGTTCACACTATAGCCACAAAATTTTGCATTAGATCTGTTTTCAGCATCTTGCATTTGGCCGTAACATTTCATCTCGATTGGTTTCGTATTTTCTGAGATATTGAGAAACAAACATTTAGAATGGCCATATTTATGCAATGCCCTGTACGATTTGGCTGGTTAACGAACTTAGCCCGAACTCATCCTGAAAACTTCAAGTCTCTAGAACAATCCCTTTGAAAGTTATTGTGCTAATGGACGGCCGGACGGCCCCACGGACAGAATTGAATTTGACCATGAATTCGTCATCAGGGAGTCGAACAGTATCGTTTGTGACCATTTTCGGCTCAAAATTCGAAAATTACAGACATTTGGGAAAAACGATATAGCACTCGTTTCAGAAGAACGCGGTATCGTTTGAAAGTGAATGACTATTCGCGTGTATAGCTTTAATTAACGATAATAGTCCTAGGATAGTCTTGTAAAGAAGATGCAAATTCAAAAGTCTTATTCAATCAGAATTGTATAAAATATATAATTTCTTCTAACATTAAATTTTCATGAGGAGACTGTACTACACACATTATAGTGTGATTCAAAATAATCACAAATGTAAGGTTACTTCCTGGACTGTCAGCTTCCCATCTCTCTGCTACATCTTTTCTCATTTCTTCGGACGAGGGTCCTATCAATCTCATCGTCAACTTTTATATCTTCGCAGTATTTATACGGGACATTTCTTGCTGAAAGATACATTATTTTGCGATAATTTTATACACCTGATTAACTGAGAATGGTACACTTTTCATCGTTTCGAGAAAGAACAGTTATATCAGCAATATTTTACACTCCGAAGTCCGAATGCAAGAGATGTTACATGTTCGCTGATGACCAGCTCAGATCGATCAAGTTGATTTGTTATCATATAAATGTGGGAATGTTGGTTAATCAAAAGAAGTGAATCGCGATATCCTCCTTGAAATTACCAAGATTATGAAGACAGAGTGATTCTACGAACTATATAAATCGTTTAAAGTAGGTACTTGACTGAAATCTGTATGATGATAATCAATAATAAATTATTTGAATACTGTTTATAATTCAATATTGACAACATGCCAATTAAAGGTTCTCATAGTCTGTCACAGACATAGGGTAAAAGCTATAGTGATTGACACCTAAAACCCGTAAAACAGGTATGGTGCATGGACCTATATGGTATGGTGGGGTCCACCCATAGAGATAGGATAGTATAGAGTTGCCATCATTGAAATAAACGTGGTATCAGATTCGAAATATTACTACCACCTAACGTCAAATTTGACAATCGTTGAATTTTTTGTAGAAATAGTGGTTTTTGCGCCTTTTTCTAGTTAAATTGCGATTTTTCTGCTGAATAATATAAAGTAAAATGGTATCGTGTGCATTAAGGCTTTCTTCAAGCTGAAAAACATATCACAGGTAGGGATGAATATTGAACAGAATCGCATTCGAAATGTTTGCAAGTCTGTATTGGTAATAAGATATCTTTTTATATGTCTGTTTTATCGCCTGAAGAAAAATTGTTTATTTGATATTGAATTGCCTATTTGAACAGGTTTCCTAAAGACCCAACACGTTCTATTTTTTGGATGAAATTTGTGAACAGAAAAAACTGGCAACTTAATTCAACCCTAATCTTTCCGCCATATTGGTCCCCGACTAAGCCCCGCCCAGTGGTACCTAATATTTTTCCCTACTCAACTATATGTCATTGCGTCTCTTCTTTGTTATATATCGATGGGTCCACCAGACCCCCAAGATTTTATTTTCCACGATTGTTCAAGTAGTTTTCAATTTATGATGCAATCCACTACAGTACCTTTCATTTAATGTATCTCGCGTAGTTCAGTGTTACGAATATATTCATATTACGATTCAGCACGATTCTACTGAAAATTTTTGTTGTATTGGGGTATACTAGACCTCACCTTATCAATATATATATATATATATATATATATATACTCTTTGAATTGAGAGCTAACAAAATACAATACATGAAACAAAAAAGTCCCTAGCTGAGGTTGGTGCAAAACGGGCTACCATACTATTCTGTCGTATGATACCAGAGCACAGGGAAAAACCTCAGTAGAAAAAACCCTGCCTCGCCGTTTTTACAACAAAATTGAAACTTAAAACTATTCGAATAAATACCTTCAATATTCAGATACAAAATACGTAATTCTTGCTCTTGGGCAGGAGGGTGTTTTAAACCAGGTCTGGCGTTCCAATGATGATTTTCGAATCTTCTGTTCTTCTAAGACCGCTACAGGACCCTACTGAAGGGTAATCATCTCCCATAGATTTAAATAGTGGTATTTCATCCTAAATATCGAATTTAATTTCGGAATAATGATAAAAAACGTGTGACCTTATCAATAGTGTTATTATTCTGTAATCGAAGTCATGTGGCTTTGGATGTTGCGATATCAAGTTGTGCACCAAAGCGAATGCAAACGAATGATCCAAGAATGGTCATTTCAAAACTTGGATGCCCTGGAAAGCGTTCCCCCCATATAAAAAGAAGAATAGAAAATAAGTATCTTCCTAAGATTCAGAAACAGAACATTCTTTCAATTCTCAAAAGCTGAAGAATTTGATCGAATACATTAGAAAAGTGAGTCAGACGCGCTAAATGTTCACACGAACAAGACATAAAGACTTGGTAACATGTGCCGTTTTCCATTTTCCAGTATGGCACTTGTGGATATAGCATCCGCGAAGACGGTTCAGAGAAACTCTTGTAGTTTATTATTAAATATCACAAAAATGTTGTTATATTCAGTAGTTCATTAAGATTAGAACATGTATTTCATTTTTGAATCTGCAGAAATATCCATATCATTTGATTTTTTCCGAATTATGTGAAATCCGAAACTTTGACATTTTTCAGCTTTTTCCGCATCCAGATTCATTTATTTCGAACAAAATAATCGTACCTATAAAAAGTCAATAGTTCAATACGAACACATATATTTCCTGAAAAAAGTTTGGGGTCTGACTGACCCCACGTTACCGAATACGTACCAGGAAACGTATGCACCCTTATACTTTTTCACCAATACCATTCAAAGAGTGATGTTCTTGTTCTTGGAATATTTCGTTATAGAGAGAATTTATTTTGTTGAAGAGGGTATTTTCATCATGGAATTTAGATTCAAGTTGCAATGTCATGAACAAAATTCGTTATACAGTGAAATTCGTTATACAGACGTTCGCTATAGGGAAGTTCCACTGTAGTTTCACCTTTATTTCCACATTGTATCCTAATATAAGCTGTTACTTCAGGCTGCTCTCATATAAACCGTATTTTGCGAGACAAACGAAGAGTATATTGATGCTTCTCCTTCACAAAACAGAAAAATGATTATTTTTGTCTTCCAGGACTCTGAACATGCGAGAGCTGTCTTCCTCATTGTGAATTCAGAAAACAATCTTCTCGTTACTTCAAACTTCCAGTTTCCATTCATAATGTTACGTGATAAAAATGATCCGAATGCTGAGGAAGACGTGAAAAGGAGGATATGGTGACAAGGAATGTGGTATAAAAATATTATATAGAGCACCCTCTGGAAACTCCCCTGCCTGCGTAATGCTCTCCGAATTTTTTTTCATCTTTTTCGATATGCTCCACCCTCCGCCATTTACATGAGAGCGTGATAGTTCCCATTTTCGACAGAACACATCGAAAGAATTTAAAAATGTGAATGTGAAGCTAGTATTTCGAGTAGGTATGTTGAACGTTACACGTAAGAGTTGAAAATAAATCCAATTCACTAAAAAATAGTTATTTATTATACAAGAAAAAATGTATTAGATTTTAGCTCGTGGTTATGTTGTCTCCCAAGTTGAAAATCTAATATTTTCCCCGTGTATAACACAATATTTTTCTCTGTGGCAGGAATAGCGACCATTTAATAGTGAAAGAAAGGTAACAAAATATAACTTTTTACAACATTACTTTTTTCCCAGGGAAAAAAGTTATATTTCTTTCACTATTAAATCGTCGTTTTTTCCTGTCACAGAGAAAAATTGTGTATTATACAAGGGAAAAATATGAGAATTCAGCTCTCGGTTTTTTGTCTTCCTCCGCTTCGTATCGGGAGACAACATAACCTCGAGCTAAACTCTAATACTTTTTTCCCTTGTATAATAAATATTTATTTTTTTCTCGGCTTACTCGGTGGTATATATTGAAATATTATTATTATTCATTTTTTTTCAGTCAGCATTTTCCAGCCATTGTCAGGAAAGCACTAAAAAATTTCGAATTTCGTCACACCAATTTAATTGGAATATTGAAAGAAGCATCTGTTTATTTCCGTAACAGGATATCCGATTCTAGAGAAATTCATTTTGTGAATAGAGATCAATATACTGAATGTCATCCAAAATTTCGTGGCCATAGTGTTAACAGAACCATAGAAAATTCAATTGGGATATTGAAAGAAGAATTTTTTAATTTCCATAACAGAATGTACGATTCGAGTCAAATTTATTTTGAGAATGAAAACTACTATACTGACCGTGGGTTTCACAAAGCGTGACTGGGCATTCAGATCGGTGATTTGGCTTTACGTCGATGGTTTATGTCAAAAATGAACTGGAAATTTAACAGAAATAATGACATTTCAATAATCAAGGTGATTGGAGTTTTGTCAAACACGGCTTTCATGTTCGTGCAAAATTTTGAGGAGATCGCATCATCAGAATCATAGAATTTAATTCTTGTAGTTATTCATTTTTTACCTATTTCATTTTTGGAATAATCTTCAGAGTATAATTCCGATTGTGTTGAGATTATGCATTTATATATTTGGTATCAATCTCAAATCCCATATAAAATTTTGAGGTAATAGTCTTATTGCTCCACCAAAAACGAGCGCTCAAAAGCTCCTGCTCAGGGCTTTTCTCAAATTTTTGTCTTTGAAATTTGTGTCAAAACTCATTGGACATATGATATCTTCATTTTTCTTTGAAATATAGCGAACCCATAGAAATCATCTACACACCAATATACAGAGACTTGTAATACTAATGCAAAAAGGGCGAGGTTCCTTAAACCTCTCCCACTTGGTAAAAAGTTACGCTTCATATAAGTATCACATCTTATTGCATAAGCAATTCAAATTCGCTTTTCTTTCAGGAGATGATTTTCCTTCAGACCTAAACCTTTTTATTTCCAAACATCTGAATTGATTCATATGTTTTTACCCCGGAACAATCAACCGGATAAAGAAAAGAAGCGGCAAACTTCCTGAGTTACTGAGATTTAAATGAAATTCAATATAACTTTTTCATTGGAAGATAAAAACCAGGAATCACGGAGACACTTTCAATGAAGTGGGGTTTCATTCATCTTCTCCGGTGTCCTTTATCATGCCAGAAAGTGTGGAAGCGAGGAGGTTCTTCGGTTCATTAAACTCCGTCTTGAGGAGTTCGCCAATGATGAATATCACTTTCATGCAGATTCGGGAAAGAATATAAATCTTTATACTGCTTGAAAATAGGGAATAATATTGATCAATAAAAATCAATAAAAATTAATTCATACTTCTGGGCTAGTTTCGTTAAATTTTTGAGCTCTCGGTCAACTTAACGAGTGTTATATCGTTTTGCCCAAATATCTGTAATTTTCGAATTTTGATCCGAAAATGATCTCAAACGAAATGGTTAGACTCCCTGATTCCCCCAATTCTGTCTGTGGGGCCGTCCGGCAGTCCGTTAGCACAATAACTTTCGAGGGGATTGTCCTAGAACCTTGAAATTTTCAGGATGAGTTCCGGTACCAAATGGCTCGGTTAAGTTCGTTTACCAGTCAAATCGTACAGAGTTTTCCATAAAATATGGCCATTCTAAATTTTTGTTCCTCGATATCTCAGAAAATACGAAACCCATCGGAATGAAATGTTACGACCGAATGCAAGATGCTCATAATGAGCTTCATGCAAAATTGTGTGGCCATAGTATGAACAGAACCATCGAAAATTCAATTGGAAAACAATCATCAATGAATCTGATATATTTTTGATCGAATCAGTTATCAAATATTTCTGTTGATCTGGTTCCTAATACCAATTGAAACCCAGATTTCCGAGCGTAGGACTGGAAAAACGTACCACTCAATTTGTAGGACAATGTGACTAGTTCATAAGGAGATATTTGCTAAGCAACAGTGAAATCAGCCTGCTAGTAATAATTGAAGAGCTCGGAGCAATAACCGGGTAACTCCATTTTCTAACGAAACCAATGTATCATATTCATTCTGCTAATATCCAAAGTACGCAACTTTGTTGCAACAATGGGGCCAATCCAGAGCTTTTGTAAGGAGTTTTAATCAAAATGGACACACTTGAATCCTTGAATGTATATTTCAGCGCATGAATCAGGCAAGTCCTGAAGTTTTTCCTCATTTCTCAACATTTCATGAAAACGGAGTTACCCGGTTATTGCTCCGAGGTCTTCAATTTCTTTAGACCTAGTTGTTGATACATTGAATCATCATTTTTGTAGAAAAATAATTGTTTTCAATTTGTAATGAAATTGTTTTAAGATTCAATTACTAAAGTAGCTGTTAGTAATAAAATTTGAACATTCATTCATTAAACACTTTTGACGCCTCCATACTGTATTATCACTATCGAGAAAGTTGGGCGTGTCGTCAAAATGAAGCTACTAGAAAATATTCCGATTGTTAGTAATCATTATGGAAAACAGACGCTGGCCCATAGACTATACACATAATAAAATGATCTGCATTCAGCAACAAGAATCCCTGAATTACTCGTTGAGGCGCCAATAATTATACAGGGTGAGTCTTTGACTTGTACATATATTTTAACCGTAGATTCCTGAGGTCAAAAGAAACACTTTTTTCTTTTACCATTTTTTCCGATTCGGCCTGGTTAAAAAGATACACGCTGTTGAAAATCCATGAAAAGCATACATTTTTAGTAATATCTCGCAAACGATTCCTTCAAATGAAATGATTTTTGAAACATGATGATGAATGGTAAGAGAACTAGCGGATTTTCTTAAAAATGGGGTTACAATGAATAAGCTCACCTCTATACTTCTTCAGTGTAAATCCTTAGGTATCTATTCAAGCAAATTTCCACACCTCTTTCGGAGTACCTAACCTACTGCAATTTTGTTTCGTTGAGCTTTGACATACGTTGATCCAAATTTACATTACGTTAGAATACGTTCATTTCTCATTTATTCGTCATATTTATTACTACTAAAATGACCTTAATAAGTTATTATTCATGAAGTCGTATGATTTTGAAAAACAAACTAACCACAGAACACCGATGTCAAAGAATCTAGTGTCACGTCTGTGACTTTCACAATGCGGACCACAGAACATAAATATGCGGACACCCCTTGAAATTCAATCGCCCCAACTGGTGTTTATGAACGTGAAATGTCATGCGTGTTATGGTTGAGTTGAGTTGTTGTTTTGATTTCGGAAGATTTCAAGAGAGAAGGAAATGAATGCTATAGCTAGAATAGGTGGTTTAAAAGTTAATCCGATATAATCAAAAATGAAGTATACATCAAGAAGAGATTATTCTGTTTTCATCACTAGCAAAATTTTGGATGAATCAATCATTGCATTAGAAAATATACAACTGGTATTGAAAAAGTGAGTTCATATTTCTTTCTTTAATACAGCAGCTTATTTGAAAATTTCGAATGGTATATCTACTCGTTTCTTTGATACAATAGCTTATTTCAAAGGTTTGAATGCTATATCTCCTACTTGCAAAAATTCAGTGGTTAGTTTACCAGTGGCGGCATAGCTCATTCTGAAAACAAAAAAGGGCTATATCTTCTTATTTAGGCCGAATCGGAAAAAATGGTAGAGGAAAAAATTGTTTCTTTCGACCCCAGGAATATACGGTTAAAATATATGTACAAGTCAAAGACTCACCCTGTATAGCAGAAGCTCAAGTAAACTCAGTCTCTGTTTGATTTTAAAACAATAACTGAAAGTAATGTCCAAATTATTGTTCAGGAACGATCTTAAGAGAAAAATTCTATATACCTCTACATCCTTTGATGGAAGATGTTATGGAATATAAAATCATATTTCCATAAAATTGACTGATATAACAGGACCAAATCATGAATTGGAACGAATTTGTAAGTATTCCACAACTTAAAACAGTAAAAATTGAAGACTACACCACTATTTGCACACATGAACAACTGATCGTCTGTTTGTTGTACTAAATGAAGAGGATTCAATTTTCAATCAACAGAGGACGTATTGCTCAGCAATTATTTTTGACTTCAGCTTTTTTCTCCAAGTCCAACCGAGTAGCTTAAGACAAGACCAAATATGGAAATGAACCTATTACAGTAAATTGATCTCACAAAACAAGAGTTAGTACAGATAACGAAGTAAAAACTATCAAAGTATCAGGAAGCAACACAGATGAAGGTGTGTTCAATCGTGAGTGTCAGCTTCGAACTTAACAGTACCAGGGTCAAATAGAGCAGTTCTGAATGGAATAAAATATTTACAGGTAGATAAGTTCATTGTTGTGACAATATGTATACACTAATGTATATCCATATTCCGATGTATGGTAACAGTTACTTGTATGGGTCGGATTACTTGCATATTTCTTGCGAACTCAAGGAGGAGAATCTCAAGCTGGCAGACTATTAGCTTGCAGGTATGACGTAATTCACGAGATATTAGACAGCTAAATATGTGTAATAGTTTTGAACTATATGCGGATGGGATGGGCGAATGCTATTTGAATAATTCAGAAAGGATCAATAAAACTAGACTTCTCAAGCGGGATTATTACCATTATGAACATAGTGATTTGGTATGAATGCACTTAGAATTTTATTTTCACGATAATATACTGTCCATTCTTGAAAGACTCAAGATAGATTATAAGTTTCTTGAAATGATTTTTGTGCCAATTTGGACCTTGCTTACACCGTTCATTGAATAAGTCCTATACCGTATTCGGTATAAGCTCGACATGTTTGTAATTTCGCGGTATTGCCAATGTTTAAGAGTTGCGAAATTCATCGGTGAATACAAGTGAATAATAATCATAAATTGAAATGAAATTTTGCTGCATGAAATTATCAATCGTTTTGGCTCCAAAATGCTGTAAAATAAATACGGGGTTGCCATTTGATAATCTCGAAATATTTCAATTTTTAGTTACACATTTTCGGATCGAAATTTTCGAAGAACTTTACGATCTATCAAAATACTGAATATACCTCGGCTCATGAATGCACAAGTCTCTATTATGAGACTGTTGAGTTTGGTTTCGTTCGCATAGAAAAAAATAGAAAATAATCGAGATATTGCATTTTCAAACTGGCAATGCACATGTCAAAAATTTCACAAATGTGTGCATAGCTTGGCAACAGTGCATGGCAGACAATTTTTTTCAGTAGGTTATACCTACTGCGAATTCGGTATTTAATCGATACATAAATAAAAATAAAGGTAGTTCCATTTGAAATAAGAAAGTAGATATGCGTTTGAGATAGACGTGGCAACACTGTCAACTTGAAAATATTTTAGGCGAAGAGTTCCCTCATCCTCAAGGGTCTCCACCTAAAATTTCAGAATGAAATATTCTTCTCTAGAAACGTCTAATATTCCAACTTAAAAGGAAAACCCTGTATGTTTACTTAAAGATAGCGGATGCATATAATTGCGTATATTTTTCGATGGTCTCAAACGATAGGGTTTGACTCCCTGATGACGAATTTGTGGTCAAATTCAATTCTGTCCGTGGGGCCGACCGTTCACCCGTCCGTTCGTTATCACAATATCTTTCGAAAGGATTGTCCTATTTGGGCAAAATGATATAGCAATCGTTTAAGTAGAACGAGCGCTCAAAAACGGTTACTTCTCGGTTGGAAATTGTAAAAGTTGTCATTTTCAATGATGATGAATAACTCGCTTGTTTGATCTCGGATTCCAAATCCGTTTTTACATTCTACTGGTGCTTTTTTAAGGATAATTCAAATATAATAAGTTTATTTTTTTAGTCTAGCCATTTCCGAGAAATGAGTGGGATTTTCGATTTTCTAAATATAAACTATAGTCGAAAGTTTCATCATCTGATTACAAAATTTAAATTAAATTTAATACTATGCAATATCTTTCGAGCGTCTATGATTGAAGTAACCGATTTTTTAGTTAAAGCTATTCAAATGTTTAAAAGTAACTATGGTTAATGGATGCTCACGCTCCCCTTCTCCAAAGAGGTGACCGCGCGGGCACTAAGTTCTACTTCGACGAACCCTACAGGGTAATTGTTCCCGACAGAGACCTATGGTCTTCATCAAACAGGCTTCTTAGTCCAGAGGGTCCCACCTGGTTCACTGATGGCTCTGTCACAGCAACAGGGTCTGGTGCCGGAATCGTGGGTCCTCACTTCAATCAGGCTATCCCTCTGGGGAAAGACTGTTCCATTGTGCAGGCTGAGCTATTTGCAGTTCTTGCATGCGCACTAGAAAATATTCGCAGGGAATACTCTGGCCAGCACATTTACATATGTTGCGACAGCCAGGGAACTCTGAAATCTCTATCCGATATTAGAGTTGATTCTCTTTTGGTAGAAGAATGCAGGAAAGCTCTGCGTGGGCTGGGCTCTGATAACTTTTTGAAAGTAATCTGGTGTCCGGCTCACGCGGATATACCTGGTAACGTTAAGGCAGATGAACTGGCTAGGCGGGGAGCCGGATTAGCATTTGTTGGTCCGGAGCCTACGCTGCCAATCTGTCGCACATCTGTCAGAAGTTTCTTCAGGAACTGGCTGAACAGGGAATTTTCCTCGGAATGGAGCGCAGGAGTGTGCCTGAGGTGGTCGAGGATTCTCATTGAGAGACCGTCCTCGCGATCTGAGGTCAATAGGCTTCTGTTGCTGGAGAGGAAACAAATCGGTCTGGTGACTGGTGCATTGACTGGTCGCCTGTTTAACAAGAATTTGAAGAGAATGGGATTGACGAGCTGCTCCCTATGCCGGTGGTGCAGGAGTACTGATGAAACGGTTGAGCATATTTTGTTCAACTGTGGGAACCTCAATGAGTTAAGGTCAACACACTAGGAAATCCAACACCTTTTATTCCAATGGTGAGAGGGACCACTCCTGGCAGGCTCGCGACATTTCTGTCTTCGTGCCTGAGGAGCTGAGTCTCTATAGAACGATGCGGGTGAACAATGGGCCACTAGGCCTCAGTTCGGCCGGAAAGGCACCGCAGAGAAGAAGAAGAAGAACTATGGTTAATTTGTCACTGTTCTTCTTGAAACTAGAAATAGTGGATCTGTTTATTATCCTCAATGGGATACTTTTATGTAAATGATACTCATAGTTAACCATGGAATTTTTTTATTATTACTTCTTTGAACTTCTTTCATGAATGTAAAGAGAGTAGAGAGATTTTGTCATCAGTAGTTACATTCTTTATTGAAACATATCGATCCTCAGCTCAGCAGAAATAATTATTCGACATTCGGTGATTCCTTTCACAGAATTCGAAGAATTATGTGGAGTTCACGAAGTATAGTCCGTTCACGAAACTTTGAGCTGTAGGTTTGCCATGACAATTTGGCATATTCCACTGTGTATATTAAAATTTTAGGTTAATTTGTTTATTTCCTTGTAAGATTGATACGCAATGTTGTCAATATAACATAGAGTTCTCTGATAACTCGGAAGCTTGTCGGACGAGGCCGAGTACATTTGGCAACATTGACTTTATTTTACGCTATGACAGCAAATACTGCCAATTTCAGATAAATAAACTAACGCCTACTTTGCGCTCAATAATATGTGAACGGAGTATATAATGCATTTTTAACGGTTGCTATGGTAACGCCAGCCTACTTATAATTTCACAGCTAAAGCTAAAGGAGTATTTTATTTTTGTCCCATGTGATATTCATGTGAATATTGACATGTGATACATTTTTGAACTCAGCAAAAGTTTGCAGCCAGATGATGGAACGTTCGATTTTAGATAACATTTGAAAAATCGAAAACCCTACTCATTTCTCGAAAATGGCTTAATTAAAAAAATCAATCTTATTGTATTTGAATTACCCTAAAAATAGTGCCTTTAGAATGTAACAACGGATTTCGAATCCTAGTTCAAACAAGTACCTAAGTTATTCAGCATCATTGAAAATGACAGTTTCTCTATTTTCATTCATAACTCAAAATCTATGAAAGATAGGCTGGATGTATGTTCATATCCGGATTAGTCAGGAAAAAGGAGCCCGAAAATGATTTGTCAGTTTTTTTCCAGCTGTATAGTTTCCGAGATCACGTCAGTACACAACGAATTTTGCCCACCCTGTACATCAAAGCATAAAATGATGATATTACATTTCATTTTGGCCATAAAAACGAAGGATTCAGAGCAGCAAGCAAGACTGCGACTTTCTGTTGGTGCGTTACGAAAACATGGAAGTATTTCGTTGATTATTTGTATTTATTTAACGAGGACATAACTCCACATACAGTGCGCTGCATAAATGAATAACTGTTCCGTTTCATTCTTTACCGCTGTTCATGTCCACTTTACGTTACTTTATTGCGTCGAATAAAATAAATATTTTACCAGTTCCCGGAATAAACGTAAGAATAATAATTTATTTTTTCGCGCTTAACATTTACCTCGAGGAATATATAGGGGACTTTGAATTGATCTGTTTTAATGGATAGGTGAAGGTGAAGAAGAATGCATTATTTATAGTGATCTATTTCGTTTGTGACTACACATGTAAGTGTTATACGGTAGTGTTTTACACACATTGTTAACAAGAATATGAATTTTTCATAAACTAATTCATCTGAATCGTCCTAATAACAAATAAAAGAAAATACACGATTACAAATTAAAGGATCAAATAAGAATTCCAAATTTTTCGGCAATTTTCAACATGCCGTAACTTTGAGAGGAATGGTCGTACAAGGAATTTAAAAAAAGGAAACTGTAGCTCCAAGTGTCTAGTTTTTGGACTAGAACTTCAAAAATTTAAGTTTCAGTGGTTTCTAGTAATGATAGAAAAATCAGCAACAAAAAAATTTTCAAAATTTACCACTTTTTTTTCTGTCTACGAGCGTGGAAATTTCATTTTTGCATAATCGTTATAATGATTGGATACTTTGTTAATTCAGCTTTAATTTAATTTTTTATTGACCTCAATACGCCTACTTCACGCCGAGATATCGGTCTTCAAATGGAAAAGTTTGAGAGCCGTTATTGAAAACAGGGGTGGCAATAGCCCTTATTAAATTAATAAAAGTTTTATTTGTTAGTTTATTTTATTTTTCTTTTTTTGAAATGTATGTTCTATCTGCAATTTAAATGTGGAAAAAGCTCGAGAAATTTCTTTTTTGCCTTTTTTAAAGATTATTTATATATATTTCTGACCTATCCTATACATGTAAATATCATGTCATGAAGGATCAATATATATTATTATTATTATTATGAGCTTCTCAGAGCAAAAAATGTGATCCTTATTTTTTTTCAAAAATTCAATCGAGTCAAACAAAAAAACGGCTCGCTGGATTGAGTTGGCTCTTCGTAAGGTTTTTATCAACATATTGAACTGTGAAAGTCACACTTAACATTATTGGTTTCCTCAACATTTTCGATCCAGCGGTAGATTTTCCAAGAAACCACCAAAAGCTCTTTTTTGTAAATTTTTATATTGATGCGACATGAAGGAAAAAAATTTCTTTGAATAAGCAATGGTTGTTCATTAATAGGAGTTCATTTAAGGTCTTGAAACCCTCCTTCAATTTTCTGTGCGATCATTGGTTGCTGAGGAATCGATAATCAAAGACAAATGGATCCTTTTCCATTTGAAGACCGATATCTCGGCGAGAAGTGGACGTATTGAGGTCAATAAAAAAAATAAATTAAAGCTGAATTATCAAAGTATCCCATCTTTATAACGATTGTGCAAAAATAAAATTGCCACGCTCGTAGACAAGAAAAAAAAGTGGTAAAATTTTGAGAATTTTTTTGTTGCTGATATTTCTATCATTACTCGAAAACCATTGAAACTTAAAATTTTTTAAGTTCTAATCCAAAAACTAGACACTTGGAGCTACAATTTCTTTCTTTTTAATTCCTTGTACGACCATTCCTCTCAAAGATACGGCATGTTGAAAATTGCCGAAAAATTTGGAATTATTTTTGATCCTTCAATTTTTTCCAGTAGTGTAGATAACTAAAGAATTGTTCGCCAAATGTCGCTAAGTTTGGAATGTTCCTACAGATAGTCGAAATAATCAAGTTTACAAATCGCACCTTTGAAATAAACCGTTACTAATCAAAAGTATCCAATTAAAAAGATGACAATAAAACGAAGATAGATGCACCATTTTGCCGTTTTACTTTCAAATCTGCGGAATGAAATAGTTATTTTTGTAATAAGTGCGTAAAATGAGTGTTTTTTTCATGGCACATGAGAGTGTCAATTTGGCCGAGACCGCAGGTCGAGAGGCAAAAAATTCACTCGAATGTGCCATGAAAACACGAATTTTATACGCACGAAATACAAACAACATTTTTTGTACAACTGTGAATGTGTGAATGTGAATTTACATCGTCTGAAATGCGTATAATCATTGAAGATAATGCTTTCAGTACAATATTTAAATGAATCCAGTGATCTTTCTGTGTCGTAACTATAGAAACAGTTTGTTGAAATTGTTTGAATCTTTGACAGTATTTGCTCGTAGTTGCTTCAATTTCGAATTATTTTAAAGAAGATGGATGTTGATTGTTGAACATGATAGTGGTAGTGATACCCCCGCAGATATGGCTGAAGAAGCAAATACAATTGTATCTTATATGTTACCAGCCAAATCAAAGCTAATAATACCTATGAGAAAACGAATAACCAATTTCGAGAATGGCGCAACAAGAACAACGTAAAAAAGGTTTCTGAAAATGTGCTCACATGCTATTTCGAGGAAAAATAAAAAATTTTTAAACCTTCCAAGTTATGGAGCTCGATGTTAAAAAAAACATCGAATGTCAAGGAAAATATTGATATAAGGAATTTTTCAAAATTGGTCCTGCTTATTAAGAACAAAAGTGTTAGAATCTAGTTAGTTGATATTGAAATATTATATAAATATGATTGAGAATCAAGTAAGTTTATGACAGTTCTGTCAAGAAAAAATGAATATACTGTCTTTACGAAAAATATAGTTTAATTGATTAAATTCGACTACGACTGAACATTTGGTGACCCACGACGTATCAATTATGAGTCAAGGTGATAGAGTAAGAAGGAATTGCGCCGGACAGATTAGACGTTTGTCGAAGGACTTTATCTGGCCCGAAAATTTTGGACGACATCAATTTTCAAAGCCAGAAGAAGATTCCAAGATGATATCGACAGATGTAGATCAAGTACGCAATGAGACCACTTCTGAAAGATTGAACCATTCTGGACAAAAAGATAAGTTATCCAGAAACTCAGATAAAGATTTAGAAATTGAGACCAATCATTCCGTTAAAAGTCATGGAACGAAAATGTCTGAAAAACTGGAAGTTCATCCCTCAGTGTTGCGAAACGTAGAATAGCTTTAGAAGCTGAAAAGAAACGCCATGATCTGGAGATGAAGTTGAAGAAAATCGAAATGAAGAAAATCGAATTGGAAGAACAGGAGAGATACAAAGCCATTGAACTCGTTAATATGGAAGAAGATTTGAAAAAAGAGAGAGATTTCAGCTTCGTCATATTCTTCACATAAATCTGAAATGTCGAAAAGATTATATATGCCTCGGAATCAATTAAAGAAGGAGGAAACTTCTGAATGGATCAATAATTTGCCTGATAAATACACAGAGATTCCTGACAATTACAAAATCCCAGAAACAACTCAAGCTGGCAATGAAATAAAATTACTGTGTAAAACCATTCAAGATGTGTTATGTACGATACCACAACAAGAAATCACCGTGAACCTAGTACCAGAAACACGTTGTGTATCGACTTTCCTTATTTCGACGGCAATCCAAAAGACTGGCCAGTATTCATTAAACATTTTAATCATATCATATCTCTATATGATTATTCTGAAATAGAAATTACATTAAAATTACAAAAATGTTTGAGAGGACAAGCAAGGGCAGCAGTAGCTGACATAATGTTAACTTCAGATGTTTCTAGAATAATCGAAACATTAGAAAACAGATTTGGAAGACCAGAACATATTATCGACATGCTTCTAATGAAGATCAAGGGAATTTCTGCTATAAGAGACAAATCTGGAAAAAATTATAAGTTTATCTACTGAAGTAAATAATCTAGTTGCAACAATCAAATCTTTGAATTCTTTAGACCATCTTCAAAATCCCCAATTGCGTAAGGAATTGGTGACTAAATTACCTGATACCTTGAAGTTGAAGTGGGGAGAATTCATATTAGAACATAAACAGAAAAACGAAGTAGTAAATCTAGAAGATTTTTCAGAATGGTTATCGTTCTATTCACATGCTGCCTGTCAGGTGAGCTATCAACAATACACAGGAAGTTATGAGAAGCAGAAATACTATGATCCCAATACGAAAAAAAGTGAACATGTCTATACAACGTCAAATAAACACCAGCCAATTTGCTATTATTGTTCAAAGATTGCTCATGAAAATTATTGTCCACAAATGCAGATAGATGACATAGATACTCGTTGGAACAAAGTTACAAGAAATAAATTATGTTTTTCTTGCCTGAAACGTAATCATCAGACTAAGAACTGCAGAAGAAAGAAGCCATGTGGACAAAATGGTGTATTTCAACTCATCATCCACTCCTTCATAAAGACACCAACTCAATGGATGCTGCTAACACCAGCTCAACTGATGCTGAAGTTTCAAATGTTGTCGGTACATTGAGGAGTCAATCTACAGTGTTATTGCGGTTCATTCCACTCAAAATTCATGGTCGTAACAAAACGCTTGAAATTTATGCTCTTTGTGATGAAGGTCAACAGTAACACTTCTACAAGACAAGATAGCCAATCAAATTGGAATTCAGGGAAAAAAAGAACCATTATGTTTACAATGGACCAATGATGATGTGATTAAAGAAGAAAATTCAACCCGATTAGATATAAATATCTCAAGAATTGACAGTGAAGACACTTTCCTACTAAGAGGGGTTCGTACAGTGTCTAACTTATCGTTACCTGAACAATCGTTCAATATTAATGACCATCCACATTTGGGAGGTATTCCTATTGAAAATTACACGAAAGTGAAACCTGTTATGATCATTGGACAAGATAACATCGATTTAATAATACCCAGACGTATTCATTCTACACCAGCAAAAACAGTTATTGCTTCTAAGTCGAAATTAGGTTGGTCTGCACATGGACCAATTCAGTCAGACAAACTAAACAAAGTTGGATATCACATTTTCCATATTTGTGACAAAATAGAAGTTGAACAAGATTTGAAGGGAATTATGGAAAAATTTAACACTACAGCATCTTTTGGTACAATTCCTTTGACTGAAATGGAAGAAAATGAAGAAAATACCAGAGCTAATGAAATAATAAAAAGGAAAATGAAAAAAGTTGCCAAAAGATCCGAAATAAGCTTACTATGGAAGAATGATGACTGCAAAATGCCAGAAAGTCATGTTAGAGCTTTGCAAAGATTAAAATGTACTGAGAGGAAATGTTTGAGTGATGAAAATTTAGCTGAAGAATATTGTGCAAAAATTGATGATCACTTGAGAAAAAATCACATAAGAAAGTTGTCAGAAGAAGAGATTAAAAATTGTGGTCCACGCACATGGTACCAGCCACACTTTGCAGTAATCAATCCAAAAAAGAGAAAGATCAGGGTTGTCTTCGATGCAGCATCAAAATCTGGTGGTGTTAGCCTAAACGACATGTTATTATCAGGACCTGATCATTTGGCATCATTGATAGAAATATTATGGAAATTTAGACAACGGAAGATAGGATTTTGTGGTGATGTACGAGAAATGTTTCATAGAGTCATGATACGACAGGAAGACAGAGACTCTCAGAAAATTCCATGGAGAAATTTGAAAATAAACAGAAAACCTGAAATATTAGATGCGAAATGTGTTAAAAGTGAATGGAAAAAAGTAAGATTCATGATGGAATGTTTTTGGAAACGTTGGATTAAGGAATATTTGCTAACGTTAACGAAAAGAAACAAATGGACAAATGACCATAAATCAATTGAGATTGGAGATTTAGTTTTCATTGTCGAGGAGAATATTCTTCGATCTCAATGGCGATTAGGTCAAATTAAAAACACGTACTCTGGAATAGATGGCCGTATAAGTGTTGTGGATATTAGGACATCTTCAGGAGAGACCTGCACACAAAATATGTAGGCTAGAATTAGATCACTGATCTCAATATTCAGTATGTACTTTTGTGTGGGCGGGAGAAATGTTAGATTAGAATCTAGTTTAATATTGAAATATTATATAAATATGATTGAGAATCAAGTAAGTTTATGACAGTTCTGTCAAGAAAAAATGAATATACTGTCTTACGAAAAATATAGTTTAATTGATTAAATTCGACTACGACTGAACAAAAAGCGTCGGATACCGAGGGAACAAATCTAAAGTGTTATGGAGGGATAATATCAATAAATTCTCAGAGATGCTGATGACGAAACTAATTTACTTTATAAGGTACAGATACAATCATAATTTTGTGAAATTTGTTGTAATTAAAAATATCATTATTTTAAGTTGTTCTAATTTTAGATATCAGCAGTGAAAAAAAAACTTTTTTTAACGGTGAAAAAAAGTAATATTTTACGCATCCATAGTGATGAAGAAAAGTCAAGTTTTTTTGACAGTTGTACAAAATAGTTATTTTCCTAACAAGTGCGGAAAGTGATATTTTCCCGCATGAAACTGCCGTTACCCAAACGACGCGAAGCGGAGTTTGGGTAAGCAGTTGAGTGCGGGAAAAACACTTTCCGCACGAGTTAGGAACAATATTTTTTCTACAAGCGCTTATACGAGATCGATTTCAACACACAAATCAAATGTGAATTGATCATTCTAAATACACATGAATGAAAAGTCTCTGACAAGTCTTATTCACATGCCGTTTCCATAGTAACGTCGTCGGTGGCATAGAGATATATCATTATTCAGTTTATTCTTTAGAAAAAGCGTGCGAGAAAAACCCTTGCTAATTCATTACCACACGCATTTGCGTGCGGTAATGGAATAGCAGGGGTTTTTCCCACACTGTTTGGCAATGTGACTCTTTACGAATTGAAATACGTGCGGGAAAGAGAATGAAAGTGCACGCTTGTAGAAAAAACTTATTTTCGGGATCAATATGATGCTTTTCATTCATGTCATGGAATGCAAATGAAACTTTTTCTTATGCTGATTAAATAATTATTTTTAATAACTTTTGAATTTTATAGTAACACTTTACCACAATTTTTTCTTCAATTCAAGAGATCGGTATGAAATTGCAATGGAAAAAACTCACCTAAACAAAAATATAGCAATAATCAAATGGGGTGAACAACCATGAATTGGAAATTTTCGGGTGTTTTTCCAATAAAGACAATAAAAACAACTGGATAAATTTTTTACCTATTATGAATTGCATAGAATTATAAATGAATTTGAGTTGATTTTCGATTTATAGTATACCAAGTTACAAAGCAACTTTCAGAAAAAAAACTATAAAAAAATTATATAAGTACCTAATTTCAAGTTCTTATTCGGATATTTTGTTTTCTTGGTAATTTCTTAAAACAATTTGGATTAGTTTAAACAGTGTCCAATATTCATATCTACTTTTTTCGAGGTCATGTCCTAATTATTTTATTATCATTGTCCCTCTTTATTCCATTAATTTGTTCCTCCAATTCCTTCTCCATCATAGTAAATTAATGTTTTATTTCATCTGAGTTTAATTCTAATTGATCATTTATTTCAATGTTTCTGTTTTAGATTTTTCCATCACAAAATTCTATTATCAGTTTCGTTACATTTCTTCATATTTTCATCAATTTCATTCGCTAGATTTTTTTCCATAATTGACATTTTGTTTTCGAATTCGTTAAAACGTTCTCATTACTTTTATACAATTAAAGAACTATGGCAAAAATATAGAATTCCCAAGATGTTCAGCTTGACCGATTAATAATAATGCTGATAATAATTCACAAGCCACGCGTTGGGCACCGTTTGATTATGATGTAACAGAATCTATAATGCAATAAATCAAACATTGTAATTCGGTTCTTCATCCCAAACGAAATGCAAATGCTTACAAATTAATATCATGACTATAACGATTCAGAAATATATAACTCATCTGTCTCTATTGCAACTTGTGTTAAAGCGGATGAAAATGCAAATTGGTTCTTCGTTGTTGTCCCAAATCGTTTTTTGATATTTCATTCCTATCATTTCCATTATTTATGATGGTTCAATTATGTTGAGGCGTATCTTTGAATATTGTAGGTATTATTTGTATCTGCTGGATTTTCAATATAGAAAAAAAATTAACTGTCAACTCCTCATCGCCTTCCAAAGGCTGTATCTTGGAAGGGAGTACTTAGTTATTTTCCTCGAAGAATTATCCTCGCCCTTGCATTTGTTTACAGTGTTCGTTATCAGAGCTGATTTCCTATATTCAAATTGCACTTTAATCCTCGCTGTTCTCTTTTGTATCAATCTTTGGATGGACTACCTTTGTTTATTCCTCATACAGAGCATGTTTTTATTCATTTCAAAACCGAATCGCTCAACTGGAAAAACACTGTTACAAGCATGCGTAAAAAGTCAACTGAATACCATAACTGTTGTTTTATGAGGGCGAAATGAATTTCCTTATTTACACAGGTACTTCCAGTACGTATATCCATCTCCTCATAACTAAAGTTTCAATTATACAACAATTCTAGTTGACCTTTCGTTCTGTACCAGCTATCTCTGCACCGTTCACGAGTTCTTTAATCAACTAGCAATGATTAAACATCATATGTATGCTTTTAGCTTCGAAGAACTCATTGTCGGTAAAGAAGAAAAAACTCGAGTCGACAGCCTTTATGACGTAATTCGATGAACCCATTCCCATATAACATATAACAATCTAAGGAATTGAAGAAAGAAGAAAAGAAGAGTGGTATACGTAATTTTCCTAGAACTTCCATTGATCCGTCGAAAAAAGAAGCAAAGAGCGCTTCATTACAACAAATATGCTCTATATAAAGATAGAGGAAGAAATAATTCTGGTCTAATTGCCCACGGTCTTCAATAGTCTCTATAAATCTCAGAGCAGTTTTAATTGGGTAAAAATGGTTATGTCGTATTATATCTACATCATATAACCTTCCTGTACATCCAGTAGCTATGGTAATTGAAGCAGAAACGAATAATTCCAGTGATTTCACGAAGAAAGCATTAAATCATTCTCGGAATTGCAGGGTTGGCACCAATAATCCAGATCGATTTTCAGCGGCCATGCGAGACTGGTCAGGTGTTCCGCAGTTTTTTCAGGTCTTTTTGCTCTTCTGCTGCCGTTTGCTATAAATTAGTTTTGAGCTATTAGTCTCAGGAAACAGATAAGTCAACTGTTAAATCGTATTTCTTGGAACGTTCTTTGCTCATGAACAAATGCATAAGGTGGACGATTGAAAGTCCACAGTTTTTCCTGAGATGTTTAACAGTAATAGTGGAATCACTTATAAAGGGTTTTCCAATAAGAGGTGTTATTTTGAAAAGCCCTCTATTTTGGTAGATGTCACGTCTGAAGCTGTCATTTTTCGACATTTCACAAGTAGAAACTACGCCATCAATTAAAATGGAACGATACACGCTTCAAGAACTCATTGAAATTCTAAAATTCACTATAAAAATTGTGAAAATTTGGCAGGGACGGTTCGTAAAACTCGAACATTTTTGGTGAAGCACCTTGTCGGACCGGAATAAAAAAATTGATGGAAAAACTCGAGCTGTTGGGACAAGCTAGTGATGTGAAGAATAAAACTCGTGCACGTCGCTCGAGAACAGCCTAGAATATTGCTGCTGGAGCCGAAAGTGTTGAAGACAACCCAGGTTTGTCCATTGCTCATCGTTCTTTGGAATTAGGCATTCCACAAACGTCATTACATCGAATTTTGCATAAAGATTTGGGTCTTAAGTCTTATAAAGTTCAGTTAACACAAGAACTCAAGCCGGCCGATCATCAACAACGTCGTGTCGTTGATCTTTTGCGGGAAAAGTTTTCGGACCATGTTATCTCTCGAAGAGGTGATCACAATTGGCCACCGAGATCTTGTGATTTAACACCTTGCGACTTCTTCCTTTGGGGCCACGTGAAAGAGAAGATCTACGCCAATAGCCCAGCGTCGATTCAAGACTTCAAAGATGGAATTCGTGAGGCTATCGAGGACATAGGGCAGCCACTTTGCGATTTTGTTATGGAAAATTTCATTAAAAGGATATGGTCCTGTAAGCGTGGTCGTGGTTGTCATTTGCCTGATGTTATTTTCCACAATTAACGGCAGCTTCTTCTTCATAATGAAAATAAACATCTGATCATTTATATTGAAAATAGCATTTTTCTTTGAATATTAAAATAACACATCTTATTGGAAAACCCTTTACTTGAAAAATTGTGAGATAAGATTGGCAAAAAAACAGCAATAAGCAACTAAAATATTATTCGAAAAATACATATAGTACAAAAGAAAGTCGGAAGGGCTGAGTGTAATATGGGCTTATGAGTTTTGAGCGGCCACTGGCAAGTGGTAGTGGGAATCTGTCGCAATACGAATGTGATTTATGTTAGACCATATCCGTTTGATTTGAATGTTATTACGACAATTTTGTTGTGTGTATGCGAGGTATTCATTTGCCACAATAAATGCAACTACTAATTTACTCAGTGTAAATCGAGTAATTTTTCGACAAAACTGGTTTGAAAACAAAATGAATTCTACATAAAAAAAATTGAAAACAAAAGAACAAATTCTAAAAACTGAGAAATAGACAAATTCCAGATCATGCCCCCATGTCATCAAAAATCGACCTGTCTTGTGTCTGAGTATTTCCACAAATTCTGCTTTTGAGTTATTGAGGGTGGATACTTTTGAATGACACACCCTGTATATTCGAAAGCTTATTAGAAGTGTTTCCTATTATTCGAGGCCCCAAAAATTAAATTCGGTTGTACTTAATTAACGGCACAATGAAATTCTGCTAAATGAAAATTTCACATTTCGTAATTTATCGACCTTATACTTCTCATGGAACCCTCCTGTATTTATAATTATTCTGCGTTGATTGAATAACGAACGCACTTCCTAATGAATTAGAAAATGATAATAGCTATCTGATCTGCACCGAGAAATATTTATTTATATAATTAAGCTTTGACTGCACATTTGTAAACACATTGAATCGATTAGAGCTGGTCGTGCAGATGACTCATGGCTTGTTTGACAAAGTATTTATTCATGAAATTAATAATAATATAGTCAAAGATAAATTATAATATTTTCTTCAGTATTTTGTGAGGGTGATACTGAACCCCTTGTCTTCTTAGCGACTGTATTTCTCGTATGGAATTTTTTTCCCTTCTGTATTGAAGTATAATTTTAGGGAAAAATGTTCTGCTATGATGATTTTGGGTAGGTGAATAATTCAAAAATAACTTTTTTGTACCACTGTAAAAAAATTTTACTTCCCTCCATCACTATGGATGCGTGACATTTTTTTCACCGTTAAAAAATGTCCTTTTTCACATTTAAAAAAGGACTTTACTTCTTTTCACCGTTAGAAAAAGTAAGTTTTTATAGTAACAACACAAAAAGATCACTGAATCTGGATGCATATTTGTTGAGTATTTTTTCCAAAAAGTCATTCGAGAATAATGGTCAACTTATCTGACAAAAATCATGCTGCGTATGGAGTGTCCACTATACCGAAATTGTCGATAATACGCCACTAAGACTTTTTGTATATACAAATTAGATTTTTTGAAATTGGTAATATTGACTTGAAAATTGTGATCAACTTGTCCGACAAAGGTATGAAGTGTCCACCCCCAGAGATTCAGCCTTACTGCTTGTAAGTTTTAAGTTTTTCCAAGAAAGTAACGACTGTATCGAAATTTCGCAGGAGAATTTTCCCAGAATTGAATGGGAAACCATAAGATGATTTTTTTACGAAAATCTATCCCACGAAAACAATTTGTGAAGGAAAATCATAAGGGTTGTATTTCGACCCCTAATAAAATAATGAGATCAAAAAAAAAATTGTGTGAGTAACATCTACTTAATAAATCACATTATGTTTGGTTTTATGACTCAGTGTTTTTTAGGACTTCTAATTAAAAATGTCAACTCGTCATCGCCTTCCAAAGGCTGTATCTTGGAAAGGAGGTCGAAACAAATCAATTTGAACTACCTCTGCTTATTTTCATCGAGAACCCTAATTCCTCGCATTAGTTGGCAGACACCCCGTACTCGGATATTCATTCCCAAGAATACAACGATATTCACTATTCTCCTTGTAGGCCAAGCAATAGAGGTGAAAAACGGCGTCAAACAGGAGCAAAAAGGCTCGAATGCATCAAACTAGTCGCGGAGTGGGAGTCGCCCGCTAAGCGACGCGCGAAAGATTCAAGGTATACAGTTTTCCCTTCGCGTAGCGGGGCGACTCCCACTCCGCGACTTGTTTGATGCACTCGAGCCTTTTGCTCCTGTTTGACGCCGTTTTTCACCCACTAAACATTATCGGTCAGTATCGGGAGAATAAACGATTTGAAGAATTTTATTTCTTCTTTAAAATGCTTTTGTAAAATTCAAATCCGACAAGTAGCCGAGTATCACGACCTTCTTGAAAAAAGTACGTCGAATTCGGAAAGCTGCGATTGTGCAAAAACTATTCATCCGACAGCTTTGTAATTGTGCACCAATAAAGTATATGTTAATAACTACTTAAATTCAGAGCAACTACGCTTCATCTCAGAAATTGACAAGTTATGAATTTTCGAATAATTGATGTTTTTTCCAGTTTTTTGGACTTTTCTCGGAAACTAATTATCCGCTTGAGACGTGTCACCTTCTTTTTTTTTGTTTTTGAATTCTCTACAAAAAGTGCCTTAACAGCTTTTCGATCAGATCGAAAAAAGCAAAATTTTGGATTTTTTTGGCTATTTTTCGATTCTCAAAGAAAATCTAAGACGATTCAGGAGTGGAATTTATCATGAAAAGCATGTAGAAACTACCTATTGCATGACTGCACAGTCAGATTTCAGGTAGTATTTTTGTCACGAAATCGACCTTTCGATAGCTCTATTGCTTGGTCTATTGAATTAATCGACAGCTTTAGATTAGCTTCTTTTTCATCAGAACTAATTCCCACCTTCTGAGCAAATTCAAGATAAAATTTCGCGTAAGCTGAATTACTACCCTCTATAACTAAGCTATCTAATCTTTCTTTTATCAATTTGAAAAAAGCTTCGAATGTCCTAGTAATAACTGCAGAAAAGTGCTGGCTACCTACACTATAAATAATAATAATGGCTCATTACGGATGTCGAGTCCTGTACATGTCCAAGGGAGGAGATAACCAGGCGTATCCGGTAACCATAGCTCTGGAATCTCCGTCATTGTTTTTCATTAATTAATGAGCTATTTAGACTCTCTTTGTTTATCATGAAACTTATGGATTAATTGCGAATCGACATTTTTATACGGTTGGTGCTTTGAAATTTAAGAAAAACGCTGAAAAGGTGCTTCTGAGCGCTCGTTCATAAATGAAGCAAAAAAGCTCTGGCCTCAAAACTTTTTTGAGGACTTGAGATTGATACTTTATACAGGGTGTCTACTTTTAAACTTGCCAAAGGGTGATCATACAAGAAAAAAGGTCATATAACACATGGTCGAAATGTTGACATTAATTCTTCAATATAACATTTCGTGATTTCACGAAATAAAATTTTGTGACCATACTCATAGAAAATGTAATTGGAATATTGAAAAGAGGAATCTCTATGTTCCATAACACGATAACCGATTCAACTGAAATTTATTTTGTGAATCATGACTGATATAATGAATGTTCGTGCAAAATTTCAAGAAGACCGTATCATCAGAATCAAAGAATTTAATTTTTTTAATTATTTATTTTCTATATACAGATTTGGAAAATCACATCAAAAACATACGATATACAATGCATCAGACTGAGAATTCTTCCCTCCAGTTGCACAGATGAATAGGCGAGATAATCAAGTGCAATAACTGAATGAATTCAACTGTCTTATTGCAATAATCTAGTCTTGTCTCTCTCTTATCGCAGTATGGTAGGGAACCCGCACTTCACGTATAGAATTTTTAATTTGTCAGGCTGCCCGTAATACTCGATTCAAGTATTTACTGTTGCCTACCATACTAAAGAATTACGCTCCTCTAAACGATAAGAGAGAGACAAGACTAGAATATTGAATTAAACACGGATTCAGTGTTACAGTACGTGATTGTCTCGACTATTCATCTGTGCAACTTGAGGCAAGAATTCTGTTTCTGATGCTTGATATCGTATATTTCAGATGTGAATTTCCAAACCCGTATATCATCTTTTGAATATTTGAGGAATATTTTTTCGATTGTGCTGGGATTTTGCATTTATATATTCAGTTTTAACCTCAACTCCCATATGAAATTTTAAAGTAATAGTCTTATTGCTCCAGCAGAGATGACGCTCAAAAGCTTCTGCTCGTGGCTCCTCTTAATTTTTTTTATATACATACATATACAGGTTTGGAAATTCACATCTGAAATATACGATATACAATGCATCAGACAGAGAATTCTTCCCTCCAGTTTGCACAGATGAATAGTCGAGACAATCACTTGCTGTAACACACTGAATTCAGTTGTCTTACTTCATTATTCTACTCTTGTCTCGCTCTTTATCGTTTAGAGGAGCGTAATTCTTTAGTATGGTAGGCAACAGTAAATACTTGAATCGAGTATTACGGGCAGCCTGACAAATAAAAATTCTATACGTGTAGTTCGGGTTTCCCTACCATACTGCGATAAGAGAGAGACAAGAATTTTTGCAGTAAGACAGTTGAATTCATTCAGTTATCGCACTTGATTATCTCGCCTATTCATCTGTGCAACTGGAGGGAAGAATTCTCTGTCTAATGCCTTGTATATCGTATGTTTTCGATGTGAATTTCCAAATCGGTATGTAAACATATTACTTATTGATTTGAATTGGGCTCAAGGGAGAATTCGCTTAAATCAGTGTACCATTTATTGATTCTACTGCTAAGCTTTTGTAATTGCTCAATCACTTCTATTCGTCAGAGTTGCTACAATTGAAATCTTATAAATATGGTTACATTAACATCAGATGAATATACTTACACAAAATTGGAATATGAATAAAGATGTTACAAAACTAATTTTAATGTTAGCTGGAAGAATGATGAAATTGATTGTGTATTTTAAGACATTAGAGTTTTTCTTGACACGAAAATATAATTTTGAAATGACACTTCATCATTCTTCCAGCTAGCATTAAAATTAGTTTTGTAACATCTTTATTCACATTCCAATTTTGTGTAAGTATTTTTATCTGATGTTAATGTAACCACATTTATAAAATTTTAATTGTAGCAACTCTGACGAAGTGATTAAGCAATCACGAAAGCTTATTAGTTGAATCAATAAATGGTACACTGATTTGAGCGAATTCTCTCGTGAGCCCAATTGAAATCAATAAATAATTATATAAAATCAAGAGAGATGAACATCATTGAAAGACAATATATGTAAACATGTAGTCATGAACCAAAATCACCACTGCCAAAAAACAGAATTAAACCACAGTTGATTTATATTTATTTCGTCCAAATTATTCAGTGAAATCAAACAAATATTGAATACTATAATATGTGACCTCCATATCAATATTCCTTCCGAAAATGAATTATTATCTCTGTTATTAACATATTATGTTGATTTTATTCAAATTATCATGGGTCGACTTGCCAAAACTGCAATAGGAAATAAGTACAAATTTTAAATCACAATTTTAAAAATTTTATCACAAATTTCAGTGGTCAGAAGTGAAACTTGCCGACTTCCTTCTTTATGTCACTGAGTAATAATTTCTAAAAAACTTTTTGGGTTTTCACTCCCAGTCTCTGAAACAGAAATAATTGAAAATTTTAATTGAGATGAAGTGCCTCTGAAAAAATTGTTGACTAACAGTGAAACTAAAAAACGAAATAAATGAATAGGATAACGTTTGGTGTCTATATCAGACACCTTCTTCAGACAAACTTGTAAAATCTTCGTAATTGTGTGTTTTTTCATTTGCAGTCTAATTGACATTGAAAGTTGTCAACACATAGAGATGTTGATTAATTTAATTTTGAAATTTCCTGATGTCATTTCTTTCTTCAATAAATCAATCCAAATACGATCTATTCCAACAGAACAATTGGCCAAACTATCTACTTCATCTAACAAAATACATGTGGATTAGTGGATTCCTTATTTTTTTTCATGATTATGAGGATCCGTCATTATCTTTGTGTTTTTCCAGTTCATCATAAATGATCTCCGCTATTTGAACATACATGATCAGCGATTAGTGATCTTGTAATGTCTCTATTTTTGATGTTGTTCCTATGTTCCCGTTTTCTTATCTCTAAAGTTCTTGATGTCTCTCCTGTAAAAGATTTTCCACATATACAGGGAATATTGTAAACACAATTTTTTGATTTTTGTGTCTCGCTCATTGGTTTCGTTCTGGTTAGAATAGATCTCAAATCACTTTGTGTCTTGAAAATACTTTTATCTTGAATTTGCAACCAATTATTCTTATTTTTTCTGAAAGGCCAAGAATATAAGGAATGACGTTCAACAAATTTGGTTGTTCTTGACGGTTTTATGTTTTTTAGAGATGCAGAATTCTCCCAGAATATATTTCAATCGATAACTGAGTAATAAGTCTATAACTTTGGTGAATTTAAGTACAAAAAACCATAGTGTGACTCATTCTTAACCGGTTTTCGAAAATTCCACAACGCTTGGATGAATAAACATTGTTTATTAAGATAGGCGTTAAATTAAGACAATATTGATGAAGATAGACGGTTACACCTGTTTACGCTAACAGTAAAACAGCCGGCGACATTTTTATTATGATGCAAACTACCTCATTAGTAAATAGCGCCAAATGATTTCAACTAACAGTTTCGCACGTTTCGAAAAAGTTCTTTTTATTCTGATCTTACTACCAGTGGCGGATCACCACTTTTCAGAGTTCTACACAGGTTTTCAAATAACAAACTAATTTTTTTTTTGATAAAATGTAAGTCACATCAGTTCAGAACACTGCGCAAAAAAATATAGCACATTCTGAAAATATCAATTTTAATGAAAGTTAACTTTGCATTGACTTTATAACTGATTTTTATGTTCTCTCGGGAAGGTTTCGTACGAAACAAGATACATTAAATGAAAAAAAAATTCAGGATTTCACCGAATATTATGTGAAAGAGGGGAAATAAACATTTTTCAAAATACTGGTATGCTGATAAGTGCTTCAATACTTGGTGTTTCCACCCCTTGCGTTAATTACAGCTCGGTAACGACGGTTCATACTAAAAATGAGTGATCTTGAAATATTCTGATCGAATCCTTCCGATATTTCTCTGAGTTGGATTCCTAAGTCATTAAGAGTAGCTAGATGATTTTCTGAACTTCTCAGCTTTCTATTAAGGTTGTCCCAAACCTGCTCAATCGGATTGATATCTGGACTTCACCAATGTATGGGGCGAATGGCACTACATGCTCTTCAAGAATGTTACTTATATACCTATCAGCATTCATAGCTCCATTATCAACGACCACTAGGTCTGTGCGAGCAGTCAAAGATATTCCACCACATACCATAATCGATCCTCCCGCGAAACCAGTATTATTCAGGAAATTGCACTGAACATATCTTTCATGTGGACGTCTGTATATAAGTTAACGTCGATCACAATGGAAAAGGCAGAATCTAGACTGATCTGTGAAGAGAACTCTATCCCAATCAGCCTCTTCCCAATGGATATGCTCTCTCGCAAAATCCAAACGCGCCCTTCGATGGGCTGGGGTAAGAGCTGGGCCTCTTGCCTCGACACGAGGCCTTAAATCATATTCTCTGAGGCGATTTCTTATTGTCTGAGTGCTAATTTTTACCACATGAGTTTGCTCAAGCTGATTTTGAAGGTGGCGAGCGGTTGCAAACCATTGTCCCATCGAAGAA
Source organism: Propylea japonica (assembly GCA_013421045.1). Lineage (NCBI taxonomy): Eukaryota > Metazoa > Arthropoda > Insecta > Coleoptera > Coccinellidae > Propylea > Propylea japonica. The sequence continues at coordinate 41,675,634 of CM024248.1, read as the reverse complement.
ACTCTCAAGTAACGTTCTTGAATGGCAGTTATTACCCGTGGTCTACCCTGTCCTGGTCTTCGGACATTCATACCTGTCTCCCTGAATCGCTGCAACATTCTGGACACACTTGTATGAAAAACTCCAAACCTTTCTGCAATTCTTGTGTATGTCCACCCTTCTTATCGCAAAACTACCGCTTGGGCACATTTCTCTTGGGTCAAATTGCGTGTTTCGCGTTGCATAGCGATTGAGTGTAGAAAATAAAATGAAAGAAAAACTATTGATCACTAGAATTGATCGAGAACAACTGATTCAGAATGGAGCCAATACATTCAAAATCTGATAATCTCATTTTTTTTAGTCCTGCTGGGAAAAACATCTGTATGAAGAAAAACGTTGAAAGTGGATAACATATATGTACATGCATAATTCTGTTAAAAATAATTATCATTGAAAACACCTTCAGTTGTAGAATAAATTTGAGATTTCCATAATGTGCGTTAATTTGTTGCGCAGTGTATAGCATGCCAATATAACTTACCTAACTGATCAATAATTCTTGTACAAAAAGTTAATCCCGGACCAGTTCATTGTTAATTTCGATAGCAATTTATCCTATGCTTTTTTGAATTTTATTCCTCTCATCTTTAAGCTCTGCACCCCTCTACTTTATTTTTTCAAATGGGAATATATGGATTGTGATAAGTACATCAAATTTGAAACCTATAATTTGGCCATTATTCTCAAACGACTTTTTTGAAAAAAATACTCAACAAATCAAATTTGTATATACGGAGAGAAATACTGATGTTGATGTGTCAAAAAATTATACTTCATTGTACAGGGGGCTCTAAGCGTACCTACCGGTAAATCCGCCACTGGCAACCACTTCGTTCCCACCGACTACTGTCGATCAAAATCAGATAAAACACCCACTTGAACGAAAAGACCTTACCTGATCCCGCACACCATCTGGCACCGGATGTCCAATATGAGTCTCTAATAACACAGCACCGATCTGCATCAAATTACATCCGGTGGTGGACAGGATCCCGTACAAGAACTCGTTCTCGACAAATCTCAGATTGCCAGAAATTCACATTTTTTTCATGAGAAAGATTGCTGCTTGTGACATTCATTGTATAATCAAGGCATGTCGTCGGTTTCTTGATTTGTTCTTCGTTTTTGCTTGTTCGGGTTTCTGTTTTGAGTTAATATGGCTGGATTGCAGATTGCGATGAAATAAAAATCTTGACATATTTAATCATTCAGTTGACACTTTCAGATCTGTAAAAGCAGAGAATAATACTAACTGATTAAAATCAACCAATATTAAACCCATACTTCGGAACTAATCCCGTCAACGCACAAAGAACATGCATGGTGGTAATATCAAACGGAGCATCCATAGATAGCTATTTCGCCCTATTTGGGGCTCATTAGTATAGAGGAGCTCAGTCTGAAAGGCATACTGGGTTCCCTTACTTGAAGAAATGTCGCCTAGCTCTGAGTATAACAGAAACAAGACGCCATCTCTTGGGATCCTTACAAACACCTACCTCCGATGCATGAACGTTGAACGAAGTTGCGAGATGTTTATCCGTTTTTCATCAAACTGGTGGCAGTCCAACTTTGTGGATTTTACCTTCAGTCATGCATCGGAGGTAGGTGTTCGTAAGGATCCCAAGAGATGGCGTCTTGTTTCTGTTATACTCAGAGCTAGGGAACATTTCTTCAAGTAAGGGAACCCTGTATGCCTTTCAGACTGAGCTCCTCCATACTGATGAGCCCCAAATAGGGCGAAATAGCTATCTATGGATGCTCCGTTTGATATTATTATACCACCATGCATGTTCTTTGTGCGTTGACGGGATTAGTTCCGAAGTATGGGTTTAATATTGGTTGATTTTAATCAGTCAGTATTATTCTCTGCTTTTATTGTTTATATTATACCTGCGATTAACGCGATAATTTTCATTTCGTACTATTATCACCACGTCTGGTTTATGACGATTAATCCAGCGTTTCCACTTCATCGACTGAATGTAAAATCCACAAAGTTGAACTGCCACCAATTTTTATGAAAAACGGATAAACATCTCGCAACTTCGTTCAACGTTCATGCATCGGAGGTAGGTGTTCGTAAGGATCCCAAGAGATGGCGTCTTGTTTCTGTTATACTCAGAGCTAGGCGACATTTCTTCAAGTAAGGGAACCCTGTATGCCTTTCAGACTGAGCTCCTCCATACTGATGAGCCCCAAATAGGGCGAAATAGCTATCTATGGATGCTCCGTTTGATATTACCACCATGCATGTTCTTTGTGCGTTGACGGGATTAGTTCCGAAGTATGGGTTTAATATTGGTTGATTTTTACAGTTAGTATTATTCTCTGCTTTTATTGTTATTCAGAATGTTCCGCTTGACAAAAAACAGTTTTTTCGTTCTGACAAATGATTCGAAGAGAAAATATTACAGAAAAATATACATGAGGACACAAATTCATAATTTGTGTCGAGAGCAATTAATTGTAACACAAGGCAAAGTTTTATTATACTCACACAATATCAGCAATCTTTAAGAACTTTCTATTTTTAATAATATTAAGTGAGAAAGAAGCTTTTGGATGCATTAATTTCCGATTTCAATAGATAAGTTTAATTCCCAAACGAAACTAAGCCGATAATTGAAATCGGTGAAATAGTTTTCTCAATATAAAGCTAAGCTCAAGTCAACAACTTTTTGAACTTGCCGCGTACAACCCTACTTTTCTAATAACCAGAAGTTCAACCCAGCTCTTATTGAGTCTGGTCATTTGCTAATTCATGACGTCATCACTTTGAACCAAAAATAACCAATACCGCTTGAATGCAATTGGTTAACCAAAATGATAACCGGCTGTCCGCTTGAAATTGATTCATTAATTTTCAAGTTTGAATAACCGTAATATTCCCTCTCTGTCTCTGCCTACCAGAAAGACTGATCCTCTTCTTCTAAAACTCATACTTGAATTGTGCATTGACAGACCGTCGCAATTCAATTGAGATTTATATAAATCAAATTTAAAACTATTTTCACGAAATTCGAATGTTAGTGTGAAGTCAGCACCAAAGTAAATAATCAGTTATAATAGCACAAGAGCAAAATTATACTCCGTTCACATATTATTGGGAGCAAAGTAGGCGTTTGTTTATTTATCTGAGATTGGCAGTATTTGCTGTCATAACTATGAACAAAGTCAATGTTGCCGAATGTACCCGGCCTCGTCCGACGAGTTTCCGAGTTATCAGATAACTTACTATGTAATATTGGGAACATTGCGTATCGATCTGACAAGAAAATAACAACATAACCTAAAATTTCAATATAAAGTTGACTACGCCAAATTGTCATGGCCAACCGACAGCTCAAAGTTTCGTGAACGGACTGTAGACAATATTCGATTATTCACCGATTCACTTGACGTAATTCGGGAGCGCAGCTCGAGTGATATCGAGTTCGTTAATTCACAAATTTGTTGTTTTCAGTCCGATTTGATTGATTTTTTTTCAATGAAAACCCTGTACAACAATTGAGCTATTGTAATAAATGAAGAATAAAATTGCGAGGAAAAGATGTATTTTGAAGATAAAAAAAATCAAATGTTGGAACAACTGGTACAAGACACAGCAATGGGATTCGATTGACCCTTTATAAAATGACGTACGATAAGTTTTCTTCGAATTCGAAACAGGTGATTAATTTCAGATATAAATACCTTCAGTTGAAAATAAATTTAAATCAGATCGGACTCAAAATAACACATTAATGAATAAAAAAACTTCATCGATTTATTAAGTTATGGAAAGGAAAACTATAAAAGCAGATGCAAATAAGTGCAAAGATTTTCGCAGGAGCACCTCACCTTAATCAAACATTTTTTAATTATTTATGTTTCAGAGAGTGAAAACCTATAAAGTTTCTAAGAAATGCAGAATCCTCCCAGAATATATTTCAATCGATATCCAAATAAGATTGAGTTGGAATAGATGAATTAGAAAGTATTTATTAAAAAAGTCTCCTCAGTTATTGTTATTGGTTTCATAATTAAATTTTTAGTAACTTTAATTGACCCTCTTGACTGATTGATTCATTCCGGATTGCTTCGTTATAAGTAATGGACACTTATTTTTGAATTTCTTTTTGTTTCCTATGAAAAGAATTCCTCTGATTTAAGGGATATTAAATTTATTAAATAGAGGATTAAATTTATTGTATTGCAACATAGCTTTGAAAATTTCAAAATTTTGTTTCTTTTGAAAGTCAATGTATTTTCTTCTCATAAACAAATTTCTGATATTTTAACTAACTGATAGAATACTATTTCCTAAAGGAAAAACGAGCAAAAAATGTAATACCTACTTCGCATTGGTATCATGATAGGCATAACTAATTAGTAACCCATTTGCAGCGGCATAAGTTTGCGTTCCGTCCAAACAAGGAAACTTGCAATAAGATCGTCCTTAACTCTCAATGTATAAAGCTATATTAGATGGAAGTATACAATAGATATTGAATTTCAATATTCTTTCTTTTGCTAATATGCCGCTATTCCTATAATTAAGGTTGTTAACCTCTGCTTTATGAGACATTGAAGAAATTATGATTGAACGGGTGTGGCAACTTTTTGAGCTCTCTTTCTCCTTAACTGAGAGCTATATTGTTTTGCCAAATGTATGTAATTTTCGAATTCTGAGCCGAAAATGGTCTTGAACTATAGGGGTTCTACTACCTGATGATGAATTCGTGGTCAAATTCAATTCTATTCGTGGAGACGTCCGGCCGTTAGCACAATAAGTTTCGAAGGAATTGTCCTAGAGACTTGAAATTTTCAGGCTATGTTCGGTTTCCAAATGCTTCGGTTGAGTTCGATAACCAGCCAAATCGTACAGGGTGTTTCATAAAATATGGACATTTTTTTTTGTCCCTCAATATCTCAGACAAAACGAAATCCATCGAAATGAAATGTTGCGGTCATATTCAAGTTGCCCATAGTAAGCTTCATGCAAAATTTGATGCCCATAGTGTGAACAGAACCATAGAAAATTGATTTGGAATATTGAAAAGAAGAATTTTTACAATTTCATAACAGAATATCCGATTCAAGTGATATTTTTTTTGTGAATGAAGGTTGTTATACTGAATTTTCATGCAAAATTTTGTGGCCATAGTTTTAACAGAACTATAGAAAATTCAATTGGAATATTGAAAAAAAGAATCTTTATATTTCCATAACATAATATCCGATTCAAGTGAAATTTATTCTGTGAATAGAAACTGATAAACTGAATGTTCATCCAAAATTTTGAGAGGATCGAATCATCAGAACCATAGAACTTAATTTTTGTAATTATTTATTTTTCACATATTTAATTCTTTGGATAATTTTCAGAATATAATTCCGATTGTGCTGAGATTCTCCATTGATATACTTGGTATCAACCTCAGGTCCTATATAAAATTTTAAGTTAATAGTCTTTTTGCTCCACCAAATAACGAGCGCTTGAAAGCTAAAGCTCAAAGCTTTACTTAAATTTTTCAATTTCATGAAAATGATCTGGGAAATCTGGGAAACACGTGAAGGGAGAAAGAAGCTTTTTCGCGGTTCTTGATATTGAAATAAATTATGTAATATAAATTTAAATATCTGAAAGACTATTGATTTCATATATTCATTTATGAATTTGATTGAGTTTTCTTTGAAAATTTCAAGTTTCGGAGTGTTTTCTTCAGAAGTCATTATCTTTACTGTTGGTAGTTGTTTTTCAATATGAAAAAGCGTGCGAAAGCTTCTGACTTGGTTATTGATGTTAACAATTGGAATTCTTCAGATGAATATTAACGGAATATATCAGTGAATGTGATATTGACCAAATCAGTACTCATTGTAAACATCATTATTGATAACATATTTCTTCACGCATGTTCAACTACATATCAAGTTCCAAAGTTTTTCAATTTTGTGTAGTAATTTTGAAATGATTTTATTGAAGTGAATCACTATTATAAAAAGGATTTTTCCTTTTTCTTGGATTCGAATTATTGAACCAACTTCTTTAGGGATATTGATATTGAAATTAATAATTCTTCAACTTCTTTTTCACGCAAAAGATGCGAACTATTAATCAAGAAATAATAAAATAATAATATATTATGCAACGAGCGTAAAATGATAGCTCTTATTCACAAGTTAAGGTTAAGGCGCCGTAGAATCTGTTAACATTCAGTATATCGATCCTCATTCACAAAAAAAATTTCACTCGTATCAGAGATCTTTTTATAGTGATATGATGTTTCTTTTTTTCAATATTCAATTGAATTTGAGTACGAATTCTTCATCAGGCAGTCAAACCCTCTCGTTTGAGACCATTTTCGGCTAAAAATTCGAAATTTAAAGACATATAGCACATACGATATAGCACTCTTTTATGTTGAACGAGCGCTCAATGAAAAGATATTTCTATGGTTCTGATAATGTTATCCACTTGAAATGTTGCATGAATATTCATTATATCAGTCTTCATCAACAAAATAAATTTCACTCGAATCGGATATGTTATGAAAATAAAAAGGTTCTTCTTCTGAACATTTCAATTGATTTTCTATGCTATTTTGCATAAAAATTCATCATATCAGTCTTCAGTCACAAAAAAAATTTCACTTGAATCGGATATCCTGTTATGGAAATATTCTTTTCAATATTCCCATTGAATTTTCTATGGCTCTGTTTTTAGTATGGCCAAAAAATTCTGCTAAACATTCAGTATGTCAATCTTCATTTACAAAATAATTTTCATTCGAACCGGATATCTTTTTATTGAAATATAAAGTTTCTTCTTTTCAATGTTCCAATTGAATTTTCTATGGTCTGTGTACACTATTACAACGAAATTCGGCTTATTATGAGCTTCTTGAACGTGGCTGCAACATTTCATTTCGATGGGTTTCGTTTTGTCTGAGATATTGAGGAACAAAAATTTTGAATGGCTATATTTGATGTAACACCCTTTACAATTTGGCTATTTAACGAACTTAAATGAGGTATTTGGTTACCTAAAGCACCCTGAGAATCTCAAATCTCTAGGACAATCCCTTCGAACGTTATCGTGCTAACGGACGGACGGACGGCCGGACGACCCTACGGACAGAATCGAGTTTCACCACGGATTTTTCATCAGGGAGTCTAACCCTATCATTTAATTTTCGGTTCAAAATTCGAAAATCAGAGACATTCGGGCAAAACGATATAGCACTCGTTTAAGTAGAAATAGCTCTCAAAAATACATTTCCCTGCAATAGGTGACAATATGTTCAGCAGGAAACTGCACGAATTTCCATATATTCATTCCATAATTCATCAACCCGCCTCGGACAGATAGAGAATCATACAATTCCAGTTTCAGAACGATGAAAATAATGAAACGATAATCATAATGTTTATGAATTCAACTGGTATATTGACTTGTATATATGGCCTAACGGTTCTACCGTTTCAGATATGTAGCCTGCAGTGAATACGTGCATCATTTAAATTATTATGATAACCAATTGGTCATTGTTCTACTGAATATTCGATCGTAGTGATAACAACAACAATGATAACTATGTTAACTTCTGCACTTGCCTAATGTTAACTATAAATCAATGATCTACATAATGGTGAAATTGATGATATCTTTTGTCAAAAATCTAGTCGACTGTGCCAAATCCAGGAAATTGTTTGTATAATGGTCTTTGCTGAATTGCTGTTATTTATGATGTACAGGGTATCCCATTTTGGGGCACTTTTACGGGATATCTCCGTTATTTTTAACGTTAGCGGATGCGGTTTTCGCGACAGTGTACTACTTTTTTATGAAACTAAAGATGGCGCAATCAGTTTTTGCATAGCCCTCTTAGTTTTCGCGCTATACAGGCTGAAATGAAAAGTATCACTTTTTATCACCTCCCGTATCTCAGTTGTGCTTGAACTTGGAGAAATGGTTGAAACGTATTCCTATAGATTTTTTTCCGTAGAATCCAGTGGCGTAGTCAGTTTTTCAATTAAACTTTCCGTTTTTGAGTTATTGAGCAAACATATGTTTTTTTAAATTGGACACCCTGTATATTATTTTTTTATTCTTATTAAGCACAATCTCAGCTCTTCAAAAACATATTATTTTATGCATTTATTTTCAAAACCAAGCTCAGAATTCAAGATTTTGTAATTCAATTGTCAATAACTAAGTAGTAAGCTCCATGACTGTTATATTAAAAACAAAACAAAAATTTCAAAGCTTTGTCGGTTGGTTTTAAAAGTTTACAGTTCTCTCAGTTTTATTATTTATTATATTATATTAATGATTCAGTTTTAAGTTTTTCTCATTACGGCTGCTTACGAAAATAACGAAAAATATGACATGCTTGTTTGTGATCTAGATATTATGTTAACATTATTTTCGATTTCTTACGAAATCGTGACATTTATTTTTTGTTTTTAATAAACAGTCATAGCCTACCACTTAGTTATTGACCATTGAATTACAAAATCTTGAATTCTGAGCTTGGTTTTGAAAATAAATGCATAAAATAATATGTTTTTGGAAAGCTGAGATTGTGCTCAATAAGAATAAAAAATAATATACAGGGTGTCCAATTTAAAAAAAACATATGTTTGCTTAATAACTCAAAAAACGGAAAGTTTAATTGAAAAACTGACTACGCCACTGGATTCTACGGAAAAAAATCTATAGGTATACGTTTCAACAATTTCTCCCAGTTTAAGCACAACTGAGATACGGGGGGTGATTAAAAGTGATACTTTTCATTTCAGCCCTGTATAGCAAAAACTAAGAGGGCTATGCAAAAACTGATTGCGCCATCTTTAGTTTCACAAAAAAGTAGCACACACTGTCGCGAAAACCGCATCCCGCTAACGTTAAAAATAACGGAGATATCCCGTAAAAGTGCCCAAAATGGGATACCCTGTACACTCGGGATTTAGTGAGGTAAAATATTGCTTCCAGTGATATTTATGTAGTTTTATACAGGTTGTCTACTTTTAAAGTGGCCAAACTTCAAGGGGGCATAATACGAGTGATTTACAACGAAAAATGTCAGTAAACACATGGTCGAAATGTTGACGGTTATTCTTTAATTTGACATTTCTTGATTTCACGAAATATTTCGAGTTTTTTTTCTCTTAAATGATTATATTTCAGTTCTTCTCGTAGTCTCAACAAATCTGACCACATATGTATTCGGAAAGAACAATAAATTTGCTATAAGATAAGAGTGTTCAGAAAAAACTCTTTTTGCGGGCGTGGTAGGAAGATGAATATCACGATTCTGTAGTTAACAGAATAGGGATGTTGACTATCTCATTTTGAAGATCTACCCTATACAAACACGAAAAAATCACTTATTACTTAAAAATATATAGTAATTGCCAATAGAAAATACGTAAATAAAAAGAGAACTCAAAATTCCCGCGGAAATGCTCAATTTTGTCACGTTATGATGATTACGTCAATATTCGATAAACAAACTTTGACTTTTGTCAAAGCGACCTGATTTTGCCTGATTCCTTGTGAAAAAGTTCTACTAAGCCTTTAAAATGAATAACGTCGGTCTATAAATGTTTTATGAGGTGTTCATTTTATTTGTAATAATGAATATGAGCTAAAAATTTAATACTCACAAAGACATTTTCACGTTTCTAAGCTACACTGCACAAAAATCCTTTTTTTCGGCAAAGAAACTTGCAACCATCAGGAAATCAATCTTCCGTAAGTTACTATCACCCTTGATTAATCCTGTCCCCATTATAAAGAAAATTGTAGGTTATGGTTTTTGTAACGAATAATCGAACTACTCTGCTTTCTTTCCGCTTTCAACTTCGTAAGTTCGAATCATAGATGAGATATACAGGGTCTCTATAAATACTTATAACACCGCAGTTGGCGTTGGACTATTATGAATATTTATTTATATTCCTATGTGATTAATCAAGATGATTGTAATGAATTTGATTACAATGCAAATGCCAGTTTTCGCGGAAACGCGCCTCCATGCTAAATTTGCTGTTCGGTCATTGATTTACAATTGATCTCTGGAATTTATTCTTTCGATTGAAATTCATTTCATCACATAAGCAACACGAAGAATTAAATTTTTTGTTTCTGAGTATTCAGGATGTGATAGAGGAGCTCAAACCCTGATATGATTGCTCATAACTTTGGCAAAAGATTTTTGATGAGGAAAATAAATCTGGTATCTTTATTGAAGAATAAAAATGAACAACAATTGAGAAGGTGATTCCTTGTCAAAAAATAAACTGAGTATTTCCTATCAACTTTTTTCAGGCACCCCTGCTTGGTAACAGTTCATTAAAATGATGCCTGAAAAACAGTTTCCTATTTATCGAAATTTTTATGAGTAATCTGGAAATTACTATTGAGTTGGAATCTTCATTGAATTATTTTGCGATGTAATCAATATTTCAATTATTATTTGATTAATATTCAAGCATTTAATTAATATAAAGGTTACAAGTCATTAAGTGTATATTCGTAGATTCGTAGATGTTTGTCAATCTTAACCCTCCGTTAGTCGCGCACGGTCTGTGAGACCGGCCAGACACTTTTTATCCTAATTTTCAGAAATTCAGGGGGCATGGCATCTCCGGCTCCGTCTATCTTTCCGTAAGGATGCGACAGAGAGTCCTTGCGAATCTCATCGTGAAACGTGCTAGTACGAAAAAAATATATCGTGACACGGTGTGGGAGACCGGCGCGACTACTCTCGTACCCTATTTTTTCATATCTTGATAGTTCGATTGTGCGGTGAGTTTCAGGTGTTTTTGTTCTGTATAACTTATAACGAGGTAAATTCATAGTTTTTTTAGCCATGTGGTCGTACGAAAAAGAGCAAGCTCGACTGCAGAAATTACTAGAGGTTTTAGATGAGGAAGAGGATAAAATAGCAAATGACGAACATTCAGATATTGATCAGTCTGAAGAAAAATTTGAATATTTAGAACAACAAATTGCGAGTGATGACTCAGAGCAGAATATTTCTGATAATGATGAGGAAGAAAATCAAAGTAATACACTGTCGATTTTTTGGCAAAGATAAAGTGACGCGTTGGAAAAATTTCCCCCCACAACAAAAAACTGCCTAGAAAATGGCCTTCATTAAGCTAAAATATGTTTGAAGAATCATTTTTATTAGATGAAGGGTTGTAACTTTTTGTTATTTCTAGTCTTCAAATCCTTAGAGTTTGATTTTTTCTTTTATGACTGAATAAAGTAAGGTGTATGAATAAAATTGATTTTTTTGGAATTTCCCAATAATATTGCATCAATTCGAAATATGTACCAATCTTGCATTTTCTTGTCACTCAGTTATGTTTTGAAAGACATCCATTTGAATTTTTAGGCAAAACTCATTCCACTTAGCATTCAGAGCTCAATGAGTAGCACGGTCTGTGAGACCGGCGCGACTACCCATGTTAAAATTTTGACGCGACTATTCGAGGTTTAACTATATCTAAAAGTTCTTTCAGTTCATTTATATCGAACAAAATGAAGTGAAGTGCAGCCGTTAGAATCACTGGAATATAGAGGTGTTTTAACCTGTAATTCTGGAGCCCTAGTAGAAGGAGAAGTTCTGAATGCATGTCATTTTGTAATGTGTTGGAAAAGAAATTGTGGGTCCAGTTTTACGAACATTAGCTCTTTATTTGTACTTAAAAACTACAGCCCTTATTACAGAACCACATAAAATTGATGGTTCATTGATAGTGGAGAGTGATAAAGTAAAACTAATACCTAAACACGACATACGTTCTTTAAAGTTATAGTGGGAATAAAATGTGAACATATAACAGCTGTTTTAACTAAATTAATCAGGTGCAATGTGCATGATGTTCTAATCTATTTATAACCGAATTATGTCTAAATAATTGATTCAGCTATATCTTTCAAAATCCGTGGTTTTTCTTTACTTCTGCCTCCTCTGCTGTGTTTCTCAATCAGAAAAATCTTTCTAACCTTGAATTGAAGTAATATCACAAACAGAATTAAAGTGCTAATGGAATCAGCAGAAGGCTGATGTTGAAAAAATTTATGGTTTGTCTATAAAAATTGTGCCCGGTTTGAAAAACAAATTTGTTGTATCGTCCTATAGTTTGTGAAATAATGTGTTGTATCTGTGCTCGAATATCAAAATTTCCTAGTAGAGAGAGCTTGCCCTAATGAGCTGTAAATTATTAAATCCTCTTATATCAAGAAATTCTGACTGACAGTGGAGACGGTCTATTGGTTTGGTTTACAAACTTTATTATGTGTTAATGTTCTAGCGATACATGTCGGTGGGAAGTTAAATGCTGGAATGATCATAGCTTGTATGGTCCATTCACTTTTTTTCACACAACTTAGAGGTCGAGTTTTTGTTTGCTGGTTTCTAGGGGAGTGTATGCAAATGTGAATTTGGCAAATGCCCGTAACTTTCAAGTTACAGACTCAGAACAGAGTTTCTTCCTCCCCCTACATGGTTATCTAAATAATCGGTGAAAAAACCAATATTGGAACGAAATAATTAACTCTCCTGATCAAGCAACAAAATTTATGGTGTAGCTGTATCGAACGTCTCATCCAAATCACTCTAACTTTATTACTTTTTGTTCTAATGGAACGGAATGATTCATCCAGTTTGGTCAGTACCAAAAACAGTTAACCGATGTCGTTATCTCAACCAAATTTCAGTTTAGGTCATGTACACGCCCAATAACTGGGCTATTTCGTAACATCAGACTTCCGCACGGAAAAATGAGCTGTAATAGTCCAGTTAATCCGCGAAGATTCAAATCAATCTTCTGCAATGCTTCTTGACCTTGCAAGAATGAATTCACAAATAAATGGCCTTTAGTGAGGTAAGAGGTGGGTTCATTGCTCTTGGACATGAGGTGAGTTATAGCTTTCAGTCGAGCCTGGGCCGAGTTTTATGTTATGTTTCTCCTGTTGTTTTTTCGTTTTTGGAATACGTTTTTATCGTCATGTTCAGGTGAAGCTTGTACTTTTGATTTTTTATCGCTTGTGTGATATGTAGAGTTTAAATTTTTATTACTATTATCTATTCTTAGTGATGTCACATTCCCTTTATTATATTTGGCCCAGGTCGAAGTTGAGCTATTGAATCGTAAAACTCTCATATCGGAATGCTTCTTTTCCATCGCGTCAAAATTTGGTATTCTGAAACGATCTGGTGAAGACTACGAAATAGAAATGCTCATTTCCATTTGGTGTATTCAGTGTAATTCACGTGTGAACCAATATTGGTTTTTCACCGATTATTTAGACAACCATGTAGGGAGGAAAAAAACTCTGTTCTGAGTCTGTAACTTGAAAGTTACGGGCATTTACCAAATTCACATTTGCATACACTCCCATAGAAACCAGCAAAAAAAACTCGACCTCTAAGTTGTGTGAAAAAAAGTGAATGGACCATACAAAGCTATAATCATTCCAGCATTTAACTTCCCACCGACATGTATCGCTAGAACATTAACACATAATATACCTAGTTTGTAAACCAAACCAATAGACCGTCTCCACTGTCAGTCAGAATTTCTTGATATAAGAGGATTTGATAATTTACAGCTCATTAGGACAAGCTCTCTCTACTACTCTCTACTAGGAAATTTTGATATTCCAGCACAGATACAACACATTATTTCACAAACTGTAGGACGATACAACAAATTTGTTTTTCAAATCGGGCATAATTTTTATAGACAAACCATAAATTTTTTCAACATCAGCCTTCTGTTGATTCCATTAGCACTTTAATTCTGTTTGTGATATTACTTCAAGGTTAGAAAGATTTTTCTGATTGAGAAACACAGCAGAGGAAGCAGAAGGAAAGAAAAACCACGGATTTTGAAAGATATAGCTGAATCAATTATTTAGACATCATTCGGTTATAAATAGATTAGAACATCATGCACATTGCACCTGATTAATTTAATTAAAACAGCTGTTATATGTTTACATTTTATTCCCACTATAACATTAAAGAACGTATGTCGTGTTTAGGTATTAGTTTTACTTTATCACTCTCCACTATCAATGAACCATCAATTTTATGTGGTTCTGTATTAAGGGCAGTAGTTTTTAAACACAAAGAGCAAATGTTCATAAAACTGGACCCACAATTTGTTTTCCAACACACTACAGAATGACATGCATTCAGAACTTCTCCTTCTACTAGGGCTCTAGAATTACAGGTTAAAACACCCCTATATTCCAGTGATTCTAACGGCTGCACTTCACTTTATTTTGTTCGATATAAATGAACTGAAAGAACTTTTAGATATAGTTTAAGATTGACAAACATCTACGAATATACACTTAATGACTTGTAACCTTTATATTAATTAAACGCTTGAATATTAATTATATAATAATTGAAATATTGATTATATCGCAAAATAATTCAATGAAGATTCCAACTCAATAGTACTTTCCAGATTACTCATAAAATTTCGATAAATAGGAAACTGTTTTTCAGGCATCATTTTAATGAACTCTTACCAAGCAGGGGTGCCTGAAAAAAAGTTGATAGGAAATACTCAGTTTATTTTTTGACATGGAATTACCTTCTCAATTATTGTGCATTTTTATTATTCTTCAATAAAGATACCAGACTTATTTTCCTCATCAAAAATCTTTTGCCAAAGTTGAATACTCAGAAACGAAAAAATTTAATTCTTCGTGCTGCTTATGTGATGAAATGAATTTCAATCGAAAGGATAAATTCCAGAAATCAATTGTAGATCAATGACCGAACAGCAGAATTAGCATTGAGGCGCGTTTCCGCGAAAACTGGCATTTGCATTTTGACAGGAGCAACCAAGCGGTGAAACACTGGAGGAAGAAATTCATCAAGATTAATTTTGCTGATCTGATATGCGAGGATATTTTAATTCCACTCGTGCCTTCTTTATGCCGAGCATGAATTGAACAGATAGATTCTGACATTTCAATTATTCCAAGATATAAGTCGAAGTATTCCGTTGTTGAAAAAAGAAAACTTAATGAGTTTCCTCGAATCGAAATACAGATTACGCCGATACCGTTTCTCGATGTTCAATCTCAGGCAAATTAGTGAGGATTTGGGTTTTTTGTCGAGTCAGGAAGCAACGGAAACGTTCCTTGACAATAAATCTCCCAATTTTTTCAATTTTCATGGATTGGAGATTTTCGATCGGATATTGAATGACTGGAAATATTTGCAATGTGACATCAGAGTCGTTCCTTGACATCCATATAAACTGCATATTTCCACGATACACTTACACCGGTATGCGACGAGCATCGAGATGTAACGTCACTGCGGAGCATCTCCATTGCATTTGCGGAATGGAAGTGTTGGAACTCCCGAGAATAATTGGAATAATGCAATTAATCGCAAGTTTCATTGAAAATGCAATTAACTAACAATTTCAAATGAAATTTCTTCGATGTCTTTGTTGATTCTAAAATATATCAATGAAATTGAATAAATATGGATGTAGGTGAAAAGTATTTATTTGTTAATACAGAATAAATTATTGAAGGTTCATTAAAAACTTCGAATAAATAAAAATATTTTTATAATTTTTAGGGAAATTTCAATGGATTTCACTTATAATTCGTGAATTTGAAAAGTTTTTTGTCCACTTTTTTCTTCATATTCTGAAAACTGATCTTCTTATTTAGATCCCTGTCCTAAGTTGGTACGGATTGTGCTCAAACAAAGAATAACATCGAATGGAATCTGAAAGTCATTTTTCAGTTTTGCAACCGTGCTATCTTCTAACACTTTGAAAATATTTTTCCTCATATAATGAAGCACTGACGGGATACTTCCGACTTCGGAAAACAAAAGTATCTTATTTCGCTTCCCTTTTAACTCTTTTGTAATTCTTACAGCCAAAAACTGCGCAATTAGGCATGAATGCAGATATTATAACAATAATACTTCAATTTCTAATGACAACAGCCTCCTGTGGGACAAATATATTGATCTTTTTGAAATTAATCAAACATCTATCAGAGTTTCTCACGAGGACTGGCTTGAACAGCTGCAGCTTAAATTAAATAAAATGACATAACATAAATACTACGACATCAATCAGAATATAATAACTATAATTTTATATGAATCTAGCGATATGCAAATGGTTAATAAACATTCCGTTTTATCATGCTAATACCGAAGACACTTGTCCTGCGAAAGAAAGTGTCTGTAAACTCAGGATTTAATTGTGCAGTGTCAATTATGTCCTCCTTTGCATTGCCGCCCAAGCTGCAAAAAAGGAGAAAACTTAATGATAGGAAACAGAAATTAATCTGCGAATATAAGGTTGGGATGGCAAGTTGGTCTTTTCCTTTTATTCGCAAATGAAGAAGTCGAGAAAAGATGATGAAAAGTTTGTGTAAGCTGCCTACCAGAACCTTTCGTTATTGAAATTTGACTCCTATTTTCTGATATACTGACATATAATTAGGCCTTTTCGGAAAATTACTTGGGTTAACTCGATACCTAACCTTCGCGTTCGTTTACCTAACCCGAACATCCAACCTGTGTTCTGAAAGTACGGTGCTATTAACTTGATTACTGACCCAGGTAGATTTATCGTAACCCTACACAAGAGCAGGGCCGTAGAGTCACCGCATGCGCACTGCATTTTGTATTTGGATTTCCAAATTCAAAAATTCATAAAAAAATAATTGTTGATGTGACAACTTTAAGCGATACCACAAATTGAAGCATAATTAAGCTTCTTCCTAAAAAGCGAATCAATTATGCGTAATTCGAAATACAAAGTGTTTTTTTACCCTGAACACTTTAAATGAAGATTAATGAGTCCGGCCCTGGAATAATGAAATGATTGATGTATTTCTGACTTGACCTTAGCATGTGCCAATAACCCTCCAAGTTTCAATAATATCCGTCAATAAGTTTGGATTTTATGATGGTCTAAGTATTTCCATGAAGTTGGAAAAACACCCTGTAGTTTTCCAGGGAAATCCAGAAATTAATTTTTTATAGTCAATCAGTATCTCTATCTCTGGTGAGAGTATGTACAGTTATTCCCCGGACACCCTGTATGACATGTTTAAAAATTGGTTGTTTCAAAAGTGAACACTTTTTGTAACTTTTTCTAGAATTCGAAAGGCGTTGGTTATTCCGAATTCCAGTTTTCACAAATTATGGCTGAAAAGCCAGAGAACCGTATAAACGAGGCAAATGCCGTACAATTTTTCACATCTTCCTCGAGCACCTCACGATAACATTTCAGCCAGACAGGATGATAGAGCATCATGTGGCACACTCGTTTTATCTCGGTCTTATAAATAATAATCATAATAACAACTTCTCATTACCAGGCGAATTCAAGGATCGCAGGGCATTCAGCGTCACGCCTTATGTAAGAAGACTAGCAGCGATAGGATTGCTAGATGGCATCTGAGGTAATCACACGAATTCCACGGGAGAAAGGAAAGAAGTGACCAAGAACGGTACCACACGAAACGGCAAGATCACAAATCAACGATGTTCGAGTTACGATCGCGACATAACTGTTTACAAGCGACTTCCCATTTTGAATCGAATTGCAGGAAATTGAAAGAGCTGATAGAATTCACTGATTTGTTTACAAACCATTATGTGTTAAGTATCTAGCAATACGTGTCGGTATGAACTTAAATAAGGTAATGATTATAAAGGGTTTTCCAATAAGAGGTGTTATTTTGATACTCAAAGAAAAGTGCCATTTTTTAATATAAATAATCGGATGTGTATTTCATTATAAAGATACAGCTATGCCGTTAATAGGGGAAGGTGAGGTATAATGATCCCCTTAAGGGAAAATTTTAATTGTGGCTAAAGTTGTAGGCAAAACCGCAAGATTTCAATTGTTGAAGGTAGTGAATTTACTTAACTTTGTATCTGCCTACTTATTTTTCATTTCATCTATGTAGTTTTTTTGTATTAGACATTTTTGTTAAAGTTCAGTAAAGAATCATTTTATACACCCCTGTGGATAAAATGATCCCTGGGGTAGGGGCAAAATAATCCCAGGGATCATTTTTTACTATGAGTTAATAAATATAAAAAAAAGGAAATAAAGAACTCTGCTATTTATTTAAATGATATTATATATATATATATATAACAATTTAAGTATGTAAGCAAGTTACACAAAGCAAAATATTCGATGGGTTGAAAAATGATATTTTCTGGGCGTTTCTCAAAGTCGGGAGATATTCATCCACCACATTCTTATTAAAACCTCCCGCACGCATTGTAATGTCTAGATGTCTACGTCTAAATCCACGAAGCCATTCAAGTCCAGCTCTTCCTTTAGCTTCGGAAAACTGATGCGGTAAATTATTTCTTTCTGCCATTTTGGTGAGCTGAGGTTAAGAAATCCTGAGTGGTCAACCCGTATATTATTCTGGACTCCATGTCAACAAGTTCCAGGTTGAACATGTTTGTTTGCTACCTAACTTTTTAGCTGAGCCTACAGCTATTTTATTTTTACCTTTGGCTCTTCTTTCTAATACCATCACAGGAACGTCAAATTCTCTTCTCGCGGTTTTGTAAGCCATACCATCTCTAATGCCTTTTGCATTTGTTCTTCAGGCCTCTTTTGGCGATTAGTTTTACGTTTATAAATTCTCGGCATGATCTGTAAACAAAAACTATTAATGGGGTAAAATGATTTCAGGGATCATTTTAGACACACAGAGGGGATCATTTCACCCCAAATACCAAATTACAACATTGCTTAAATATTAGCTAACTGCTACTAATACCCGCAAATGAAACAACATTTCAATGAACACTTACATGTAAAAAAAACGAAAGTCCAAAACATGCTTACCTTAGATCAGAGCACACTTTTTGATTATTTTTTAATAAAAATTACGCCAAGCACTCGCACCGCATTGACATTTTACAGGTAACTCGCAGGGACGCAGGGAAAATGTTTCATGTGTATTTGGATAGATGGTACAAACTGTTTCTGATTTACGGCGGGGGATCATTTGACCTTAGGGATCGTATTACCTCACTTTCCCCTAGTGGAAAATAACATCAAGCAAATGACCACCACGACCAAGCTTACAGGACCATATCCTTTCAATGAAATTTTCCATAACCAAATCGCAAAGTGGCTGCCTTATGTCCTCGATAGTGTCACGAATTCCATCTTTGAGGTCTTGAATCGACGCTGGGTTATTGGCGTAGACCTTCAAGTCGCAAGGTGTTAAATCACAAGATCTCGGTGGCCAATTGTGATCACCTCTTCAAGAGGCCAACTTTTCACCTCTTGTTTTTCAAACATGATACGTTTGCAGAGCTACTAAAGATCGCAGTCATTAAATCAGTATTGAAAAATGGAGATCTCGAAGAATTAGAAAATTGTAGATCTATTAGTCTATTTATTTACTTAGTTTTTCGAAGATATTCGAGCTTGCAATCAGCATGATATTAGTCACCTTCCTTAATGTGTTCTCAAAAACATAGCATGGGTATCAAGAGTTAATTCAGTTTTATTTGAGTTCACAAAGGCCATATTAGATTTACTTGTAGAAAAGAATCTAGCTTTAGCCATAAATGTGGCCTTTCTAGAGCATATATGTATATGACTCAATAAATCAAGTAAAATTATTGATAAAAATACTAGATTATTGAATAATCTCTTAGTTGATAAGATCTTATACAGGGTGTCTGTAAACAAATGCGACGGACTTAGGGAGATGATTTTTTTCGAAATCGACCTTTGGAAGGCGATGACGAGATGACAGTTTTTAATTTTTTCAGGAGTCTTGAAAAACACTGAGTCATAAAACTATACATAATATGATTCATTAAGTAGATGCTATGAACACAATTTTTTTTGATCCCATAACTTTATTATTAGGATTTGAAAATAATAACCATTATGATTTCAAAAATTGTTTTCGCCTTAAAAGAAGTAGCGAGATGTTTTTTCTGTTCTCATTCTCCATACTTATAAGCACTGATAGGGCGAAATAACTATATACCTATGCACGCTCTGGATGATATTGTCCCCTTGTATGTTCTCTGAACGTTGACGAGATTAGCTTCGAATTATGGGTATAATGTTGGCAGATTTTGATCGATTAATATATTATCCGTATACATATACTGATTCATTGTTCATCTTTTCAATAACTGAATAACGTCTGGGGAAACGTAAGCCACTCTGTATGCTGCACAGAATCGTGAGAGTGATCAATATGTACATTCATACACCTGATAAATAATATCGGTTCAGAAATGCTATGACACTGACGTGTCGGTTTCAATAACTTATGATCGAGGAAAAAGTGAACAGTTGAAAAGGATAAGTTAACCACTATTTACGATTGTATTCATACCTTGCGTAGCAGTCAAATCAGATATCACAAAAGACCTCATGGGTAGCAGTGCATCCAATCTTATATTATCTACTATAGGCCAGCCTGTATATTCTTGACTCTAAAGAATCCTGAGAGTGATCAATATGTACATTCATACACCTGATAAATAATATCGGTTCAGAAATGCTATGACACTGACGTGTCGGTTTCAATAACTTATGATCGAGGAAAAAGTGAACAGTTGAAAAGGATAAGTTAACCACTATTTACGATTGTATTCATACCTTGCGTAGCAGTCAAATCAGATATCACAAAAGACCTCATGGGTAGCAGTGCATCCAATCTTATATTATCTACTATAGGCCAGCCTGTATATTCTTGACTCTAAAGAATCCTGAGAGTGATCAATATGTACATTCATACACCTGATAAATAATATCGGTTCAGAAATGCTATGACACTGACGTGTCGGTTTCAATAACTTATGATCGAGGAAAAAGTGAACAGTTGAAAAGGATAAGTTAACCACTATTTACGATTGTATTCATACCTTGCGTAGCAGTCAAATCAGATATCACAAAAGACCTCATGGGTAGCAGTGCATCCAATCTTATATTATCTACTATAGGCCAGCCTGTATATTCTTGACTCTAAAGAATCCTGAGAGTGATCAATATGTACATTCATACACCTGATAAATAATATCGGTTCAGAAATGCTATGACACTGACGTGTCGGTTTCAATAACTTATGATCGAGGAAAAAGTGAACAGTTGAAAAGGATAAGTTAACCACTATTTACGATTGTATTCATACCTTGCGTAGCAGTCAAATCAGATATCACAAAAGACCTCATGGGTAGCAGTGCATCCAATCTTATATTATCTACTATAGGCCAGCCTGTATATTCTTGACTCTAAAGAATCCTGAGAGTGATCAATATGTACATTCATACACCTGATAAATAATATCGGTTCAGAAATGCTATGACAATGACGTGTCGTTTCCAATAACTTATGATCAATGAAAAAGTGAACAGTTGAAAAGGATAAGTTAACCACTATTTACGATTGTATTCATACCTTGCGTAGCAGTCAAATCAGATATCACAAAAGACCTCATGGGTAGCAGTGCATCCAATCTTATATTATCTACTATAGGCCAGCCTGTATATTCTTGACTCTAAAGAATCCTGAGAGTGATCAATATGTACATTCATACACCTGATAAATAATATCGGTTCAGAAATGCTATGACAATGACGTGTCGTTTCCAATAACTTATGATCGAGGAAAAAGGTGAACAGCTAAAAAGGATAAGGTAACCACTATTCACTAGTGTATTCATACCTTGCGTATCAGTCAATTCAGATACCAAAAAAGACCTCATGGGTAGAAGTTCATCCAATCTTATATTATCTGCTATAGGTCAGCCTGTATATTCTAGGGAATCGTGAGAGTGATCAATATGTACATTCATACACCTGATAAATAACATCGGTTCAGAAATGCTATGACAATAACGTGTCGGTTTCAATAACTTATGATCGAGGAAAAAGGTGAACAGTTGAAAAGGATAAGTTAACCACTATTTACGAGTGTATTCATACCTTGCGTAGCAGTCAAATCAGATATCACAAAAGACCTCATGGGTAGCAGTGCATCCAATCTTATATTATCTACTATAGGCCAGCCTGTATATTCTAGAGAATCGTGAAAGTGATCAGTATGTACATTCATACACCTGATAAATAATATCGGTTCAGAAATGCTATGACAATAACGTGTCGGTTTCAATAACTTATGATCGAGGAAAAAGGTGAACAGTTGAAAAGGATAAGTAAACCACTATTTACGAGTGTATTCATACCTTGCGTAGCAGTCAAATCAGATATCACAAAAGACCTCATGGGTAGCAGTGCATCCAATCTTATATTATCTACTATAGGCCAGCCTGTATATTCTAGAGAATCGTGAAAGTGATCAGTATGTACATTCATACACCTGATAAATAATATCGGTTCAGAAATGCTATGACACTGACGTGTCGGTTTCAATAACTTATGATCGAGGAAAAAGGTGAACAGTTAGAAAGGATAAGTAAACCACTATTTACGAGTGTATTCATACCTTGCGTATCAGTCAATTCAGATACCACAAAACCTCATGGGTAGCAGTTCATCCAATCTTATATTATCTGCTATAGGTCAGCCTGTATATTCTAGGGAATCGTGAGAGTTATCAATATGTACATTCATACACCTGATAAATAATATCGGTTCAGAAATGCTATGACACTGACGTGTCGGTTTCAATAACTTATGATCGAGGAAAAAGGTGAACAGTTAGAAAGGATAAGTAAACCACTATTTACTAGTGTATTCATACCTTGCGTATCAGTCAATTCAGATACCACAAAAGACCTCATGGGTAGCAGTTCATCCAATCTTATATTATCTACTATAGGTCAGCCTGTATATTCTAGGGAATCGTGAGAGTTTCAATATGTACATTCATACACCTGATAAATAATATCGGTTCAGAAATGCTATGACAATGACGTGTCGGTTTCAATAACTTATGATCGAGGAAAAGGTGAACAGTTAGAAAGGATAAGTAACCACTATTTACTAGTGTATTCATACCTTGCGTATCAGTCAATTCAGATACCACAAAAGACCTCATGGGTAGCAGTTCATCCAATCTTATATTATCTGCTATAGGTCAGCCTGTATATTCTAGGGAATCGTGAGAGTTATCAATATGTACATTCATACACCTGATAAATAATATCGGTTCAGAAATGCTATGACACTGACGTGTCGGTTTCAATAACTTATGATCGAGGAAAAAGGTGAACAGTTAGAAAGGATAAGTAAACCACTATTTACTAGTGTATTCATACCTTGCGTATCAGTCAATTCAGATACCACAAAAGACCTCATGGGTAGCAGTTCATCCAATCTTATATTATCTACTATAGGTCAGCCTGTATATTCTAGGGAATCGTGAGAGTTATCAATATGTACATTCATACACCTGATAAATAATATCGGTTCAGAAATGCTATGACAATGACGTGTCGGTTTCAATAACTTATGATCGAGGAAAAAGGTGAACAGTTAGAAAGGATAAGTAAACCACTATTTACGAGTGTATTCATACCTTGCGTATCAGTCAATTCAGATACCACAAAAGACCTCATGGGTAGCAGTTCATCCAATCTTATATTATCTGCTATAGGCCAGCCTGTATATTCTAGAGAATCGTGAAAGTGATCAGTATGTACATTCATACACCTGATAAATAATATCGGTTCAGAAATGCTATGACACTGACGTGTCGGTTTCAATAACTTATGATCGAGGAAAAAGGTGAACAGTTAGAAAGGATAAGTAAACCACTATTTACTAGTGTATTCATACCTTGCGTATCAGTCAATTCAGATACCACAAAAGACCTCATGGGTAGCAGTTCATCCAATCTTATATTATCTGCTATAGGTCAGCCTGTATATTCTAGGGAATCGTGAGAGTTATCAATATGTACATTCATACACCTGATAAATAATATCGGTTCAGAAATGCTATGACACTGACGTGTCGGTTTCAATAACTTATGATCGAGGAAAAAGTGAACAGTTAGAAAGGATAAGCAAACCACTATTTACTAGTGTATTCATACCTTGCGTATCAGTCAATTCAGATACCACAAAAGACCTCATGGGTAGCAGTTCATCCAATCTTATATTATCTGCTATAGGTCAGCCTGTATATTCTAGGGAATCGTGAGAGTTATCAATATGTACATTCATACACCTGATAAATAATATCGGTTCAGAAATGCTATGACACTGACGTGTCGGTTTCAATAACTTATGATCGAGGAAAAGGTGAACAGTTAGAAAGGATAAGTAAACCACTATTTACTAGTGTATTCATACCTTGCGTATCAGTCAATTCAGATACACAAAAGACCTCATGGGTAGCAGTTCATCCAATCTTATATTATCTACTATAGGTCAGCCTGTATATTCTAGGGAATCGTGAGAGTTATCAATATGTACATTCATACACCTGATAAATAATATCGGTTCAGAAATGCTATGACAATGACGTGTCGGTTTCAATAACTTATGATCGAGGAAAAAGGTGAACAGTTAGAAGGATAAGTAAACCACTATTTACGAGTGTATTCATACCTTGCGTATCAGTCAATTCAGATACCACAAAAGACCTCATGGGTAGCAGTTCATCCAATCTTATATTATCTGCTATAGGTCAGCCTGTATATTCTAGGGATCGTGAGAGTTATCAATATGTACATTCATACACCTGATAAATAATATCGGTTCAGAAATGCTATGACAATGACGTGTCGGTTTCAATAACTTATGATCGAGGAAAAGGTGAACAGTTAGAAAGGATAAGTAAACCACTATTTACGAGTGTATTCATACCTTGCGTATCAGTCAATTCAGATACCACAAAAGACCTCATGGGTAGCAGTTCATCCAATCTATATTATCTGCTATAGGTCAGCCTGTATATTCTAGGGAATCGTGAGAGTTATCAATATGTACATTCATACACCTGATAAATAATATCGGTTCAGAAATGCTATGACACTGACGTGTCGGTTCAATAACTTATGATCGAGGAAAAAGGTGAACAGTTAGAAAGGATAAGTAAACCACTATTTACTAGTGTATTCATACCTTGCGTATCAGTCAATTCAGATACCACAAAAGACCTCATGGGTAGCAGTTCATCCAATCTTATATTATCTACTATAGGTCAGCCTGTATATTCTAGGGAATCGTGAGAGTTATCAATATGTACATTCATACACCTGATAAATAATATCGGTTCAGAAATGCTATGACAATGACGTGTCGGTTTCAATAACTTATGATCGAGGAAAAAGGTGAACAGTTAGAAAGGATAAGTAAACCACTATTTACGAGTGTATTCATACCTTGCGTATCAGTCAATTCAGATACCACAAAAGACCTCATGGGTAGCAGTTCATCCAATCTTATATTATCTGCTATAGGCCAGCCTGTATATTCTAGAGAATCGTGAAAGTGATCAGTATGTACCGGGTTTTTCACTATAATTTGACCCCCCCTTTAACTTTGTTACCGAATGAGATACAAAGAAATATTTCGTATAAAAGTTTCACGAAATCAACTGAGGTTTTTTGATATGAGTCCAGAAACTGAAATATATACAGGGTGGGGAACATATTGATGGCAACTTCATTTTTTCAAATGGAACACCCTGTATATTTTTCCATTTTTGGCTAGCTTTTTTCCCCTGATTTCGAATATGTAAAATACGTTGGTCTATCCCTTTTATTCTGAGAACCACAGAGTTTCCAATTTTAAGAACCACCTGCCTAGATCTGTAATCATTTTACAAGTGGCAGAGCGCCTTTACTGAAAATGCTCACTTTTGGAGTTTTTTAATAATGTCAATGGGAAGATATATAGGGTGAACAACATTGAATGCAACTATATTTTTTCAAATGGGACACCCTGTCCTGTATATTCTTCCTTTTTTTGATAGGCTATTTCCTCCTGATCTCGAATATAAATGCGTTTGTGGATGTGTCTCTTCAATTTTCAGAGTTTCAAAGTTTTGAAATGATGACACCGAATAAAAAAATATGTGAAATACCTACGAAATTCTTTATATCCAAACAATCTACTTAAAAGTATTATTTTAGAAAGAATACTCAACAATTACTTAAGCAATGAAAAATGATAAACTATGGTAGTATGGTAAGAATAACATCAACTAAAGAAATTGCTCGAAATGACCACCTTTATTCAATACACATAGTTCATATAGTTGTCTCAAGTTGTTTAGACTATTTTTGATAGCATTAATATGGCTCTGATTTAAGTCAGAAATTGAAGCTTGAAAATTTGTTTTTAATCATTACAATATTATCATTATTATTAATCGGTACTATTTGGTGGCCATAAAATGGGTGCGCCATTACCAATCCAAAGATCAAATTGGCCACTTGAATTAACACGAACTTCTAAAACGCTATGTCAGAAGGTTAGTGAAATTTGAAATTCTGTGGTGCTCAGAATAAGAAAGATAGACCAACATATGTTACATATTCGAAATCAGGGGATAAAAAGCTAACCAAATATGGAAAAATATACAAGTTGTTCCATTTCAAAAAATAAAGTTGCCATCAATATGTTGGTCACCCTGTATATAATTCAGTTTCTGGACTCATATCAAAAAACCTCAGTTGATTTCGTGAAACTTTTATACGAAACATTTCTTTGTATCTCCTTCAGTAACAAAGTTAAAGGGGGGGGTCAAATTATGGTGAAAAAACCCGGTACATTCATACACCTGATAAATAATATCGGTTCAGAAATGCTATGACAATGACGTGTCGGTTTCAATAACTTATGATCGAGGAAAAGGTGAACAGTTAGAAAGGATAAGTAAACCACTATTTACGAGTGTATTCATACCTTGCGTAGCTGTCAATTCAGATATCATTTTTGCCAAACATTCCGGCAGTTATTTATGCTACTCAGTGTTGAATAGCCATGAAGCAAGCACCATAAATTCACATCATGCATTGAATTATTGTAATGTATCTATTTGACTCATGATGATACGGTAATGCAGTTCTGCTATACTACTATGATAAAAATTATGTATTCGAGTGAAATTGTGAAATTTCTTGCACCTTGTAATCGGACTAAGCTGACGTAGTATAGTGAAAGATTCGTAATGCTTTATCTCAATCCGATGGATTATTTTGATTTATTTCAAAAATCTCATCTTCCGTTCGTGTGGGAATATATTCTCTGGTTGAATCAATGATGCAGAGAATAGCTGCAGGTGTGGATACTTCAGTACCTAACTCCATTGAAATTTTAGTTCAGAAAAGACCGTAGACAAGCTTTCAACCTAGAAACAAGCACACAATAAATATAAAATAAATAAATAACTGTGATATACAGTGTGTTTGGTCATGATTTAGCGATAATTTAAGGTCATTTTATATACCTAATATTATCGACAAAAAACCCCCAAACTTGGAAGTTTTACCCCCTTAGTTTTGGAGTAGCCCCCATTTTAAATTTACTTTTTTATTTTCATTATCCCTTCCACATAATAGCGATTCCTCTGGACATAAAGGTCCTACAGATGTGAAAAAAATGTTATTTTAAAGATGATACTACCACCTTTCATTGAAGTATAACAATATAAAAACATTCAACTTGAAAACGCCATAAAAAAATTCTTTAAAAAAATTCATAGTGAAAATATGTACTGATTTTCTCAGTAAATCCGCAATAGTACAAGAATAGTATAATTTTTTTACAATGATTTAACACACAAGGACACAAGCTACAAAACAACACTCACATCATTTCTGTATGTTACATAATTTGAGAGTTATTTTGCTGCTCGAACATGATCACTACGCGAGCAAAAGACACAAGAAAGGTCGTCATAAAGGCCACTGCCTGTCTACAGAGCAGAGGCGGCCATTTTGAGCAATTTTTAGGATTAATTTGTTTGTTTGATTCTTGAAAATTATCGAAAGTACCTACAGTACTGAGGTTTTTTTTATTTTATCAATTTTCATAAGGGTCATGTTCGAACAGCAATAATTGTCAAATTATGTAACTTACAGAAATTATGTGAGTGTTGTTTTGTAGCTTGTGTCCACTGTAATATTGGAAACTAAACCATCAAATTGATTTCAGAAATGTTTCGTTCAGAAGAATTCTGAATGTTATTTCCTATCAATTCGAATGATTCCGAAATAATTCCCACAAAAAATCTTAGAGAATGAGCTTTTTGATCGCAAATACTCATGTCACTGTGAAGTGATTTACCCTGCATAACCTCAAACCAGTTTTTTCACTCATTGGACGTCAACAAGTTTAAATGCAACGGTAAACGACCTGATTTAATCCAAACTCTTCGATTTTTCTGCAGAAAAAACGTTAAGGTATTTTTCAGAGAACGCCAAAGTCATTAAATTGATCTAAATTCCGATAAATTGATTTAAAGATATAAAATTCTTCTCATTTATCTTACTTCAAGCCAACTCAAATACCTGTGTTTGTATAACGATGGAACATTTTTCATGGAGGTTTCTTGCAAAATGTTCCATTCTGTGGATTATTCCAAAATGGTGTTTCAATATCACAAGATAGCAGAGCTTAGCTATTGATATAAAGATACAATCGAAGCGTCAAAAGATAATTTTTTAGGTGTCAGAATTACATATCTTTATGAGCTAATTCATATATAACTATTTAGTTAAATTGGTTAAAAACTAATATCAATAAACTACTGACGCAAGTTGATGCATATAGTGAAAACCTTTTGGAACTAACTGATTTTTCAAAATCATTTTTTTTCTGTCAAGAAGATACAAAGACCTTGCCAAAAAGTACCACATTGCAAACTTTCCCTATTTAAAAATTCAGAGGGTTGATGGGGATGGCACAGGGTGCAACAAAATCCTTCAAAATGCATAAAAATTTGGTAAAAGAGAAACAAAAATTGATCTGTTTTAGGATTCTGTTGCCAAATATTTTTCTTCTGAGAAAATGCCTAACCTAACGTTGAATTCCATGAACTACTTATCCTGATTTTAAATTCATCATGGCCGATTGCTCCGTACTATTTAACGAAGGTTCAACCTAATCCACAGTTAGGGCACAATCTTTTCTTGCGCCGTGCTACAGTCCTCCGTTAATGAACAGTTATATTTAATCCGTCAAAATCGGTGAATGAAACAGGCCGTTTACCTTTAAACATCAAAGCATCTTCAATTTCGTATTCGTTTGACAGTTTTGATTCATAAATCCTGTTCATTTGCTTTTATTGTTATTTTTGTAATATTTGAAATGGAAGACAAAATTTCCCTAGAAGATGATATGGATATTTGAAAATCCTTAATTTTGGATTTCCGAGGCGTATTTATCCTAGATCTAATCACTTTCAAAATTCAGGTGAATTCACCTTCGTGAAAAGGTTCAAAAGGGTCACCAATATTTCCGGATTTTCTCACAAAAACATTATTATATGGAAGAATAATTATCCTATTGAAAAACTGATAGCGTATTTGCTTTCTACGCTTCCGAGTTAGTGAATAAAATGACCCGGATCGCTTTAGCAGAAAAAAAAAAGAAAAAATTTTTTCAGCTTTAAGCAACTCGCTTTTCCATAAGAATTTTTTAGAAATAAAGGATTTTTTGTGGAAAAATTCGGAAAAAACAAGTAAATTAAAACTATCGCCCATAGTTTAGATTTTCTGTTTTTTTCGCATTTTTCAAGGACCATTACTTAAAAGATAAATAAGATACAGAAACTCTGTCATGATAGTATTAATCTAAGTCCTCGAATTAGTAAGGGTGTAATTATGACAACGATCGGAGTCGAAAAATTTTTGGCCAAAAATCGCTATATGTATGGAATATTATTTTTCTTATATCATGTACCAAGTACTAAACAAAAACAACAGTTATAACAAGTTAGGTCCACATAAAAGAGAAATAGTTCAAAAAAAAACACATAAATACCAACTCATTCCATATTTCACAAGAAAATAACCAGAACCATAAATTGAATTTAATCTGGGGAATTTTGTCGTCGGTGCAAGAGAAAAAGTTAATCTTGGATTAATAACTTTAATACCTAGAAGATTAAAACGATAACGGTGCAATCGGCCCTAAATCAACTCACTGAATATCACAATTCACGTTTGAAACATTGTGTCATTCACATATTTACTTGGGTATTCAATGATATGAATGGTGGGAAGTGTCACAAGCTCAATTCTTTGGAAGAACGAATGATATGGTGATTTGCTGTCAGCCAGCAGCCGGGACAAGTGCAATTTTAGTTTTTCAATCACAAATTTGCACAAGTCACAACCTAATTGCCACAGCTTAAATACATATCAATACTTCACTCTGCCCCTCACTCCAATTGACTCCTCAAACCATTCCATATATCCATCAATTGTGAAATATTTCTTCAACAATTTTGTTCAACCATATCTGAAATTTTTTTCTTGTTTCAGGTAAGTGTCGACACTTTGATCCAGGTATCAGGTAGGATATTCAATTCTATTGTTTTCTATTTATCCAAGACTACAATCTTCACAGACGTTCTTCATATTATAAATATTTGATTGAGACTATACAATGACTAATGCAAAACATTCACAATAATATACATACAATCATAAGGAATAGGTTAACAAAAAACTGAAATCATAATTTTGAATTTCAAAATATGAAATTCATCTGAATCTCAATATGAGAGATGTTTCAACCTTAAATTTTCATTGAAGTTCGACCCTTTTTTATTTCTCGACAATCAACATAACAGATCTCTAGACTCATCAATGAGTATCATTGCCAATAATTGCGTAAAAGAACATCATAATTTAATCACCATTATACTATTATCATCAAAGCCTAATATGTTCAAAAATCATTTATAATGGAACAAAAATAGAATTAAATGATAATGAAACTGACAATTAAGATCATAAGCATGGGTCAATGAATCTGTCTACAAGAATATAGCCATTCCCACTCATTTTGAGGAAAAAATCTAGATTAAGTGTTATCCTTCTTCATCAAAAACCAAGCTTTCGTCGACTTGAAGAGAATAATGAAATGATAAAGCTAGCGGCCTCAATAGACCAATAGGTTATTCAGCACTCAGGACTTCAGGAGCAGGAGTACAAACTGACCTGAATGAGAAATCTCTCCTCATTTTCTTCTTCTTGACGGCTCGTACAATTGTCAAATAGAGCCATCAAATGGTCTCTCCTTCTGGAGTTGCAGAAGGAAAAGTAATAAAGACTACGAAAACAATAGGAGTAGCTGGTGTAGCCGCGATCGCACCATGAGAGAAGTAAATAATAAAGTAAGGAAGCCGTGTTTATTTTGTATTTCATTATCCGAGCCGCGTCTGCCGTCACGGGATGCCAGATAATCTATTGTCTTAGCGGATAGGGAGTCTATAAAGTCTAGAAACGTCTCGGCTAAGCGTTAGTTTCTCGGGGTTATCGTTCGAATCGTTAAATTTGAGTTATTGGAATTTTTCTGGTTTTCAGGGATTTTTCGTGATGAGCGGCAACAGTGTTGCTTTAATTTACCTAGATCAGATAGAATTGTTTTGTGTTTTTTTAATGAACTTGCAACTGACAACTAGTATAATAAATATGGTTCAACGACTGCGATATATTGAAGTATCGTCATCCGAATTCTCATTCAACCCAAACTTATTTCGAGAAAGGAATCGAAAGTAAATGTTGCCCCTCTTCATTAACCACCTAGCCATCCTCCAGTTGAAGAGAATAATAAAATGACGAAGCTAGCGATCTCAATAGACCAATAGTTTATTCAGCACTCAGTAGCAGGAGTACAAACTGACCTGAATGAGAAATCTCTCCTCATTTTCTTCTTCTTGACGGCTCGTACAATTGTCAAATAGAGCCATCAAATGGTCTCTCCTCCTGGAGTTGCAGAAGGAAAAGTAATAAAGGCTACGAAAACAATAGGAAGTAGCTGGTGTAGCCGCGATCGCACCATGAGAGAAGTAAATAATAAAGTAAGGAAGCCGTGTTTATTTTGTATTTCATTATCCGAGCCGCGTCTGCCGTCACGGGATGCCAGATAATCTATTGTCTTAGCGGATAGGGAGTCTATGAAGTCTAGAAACGTCTCGGCTAAGCGTTAGTTCTCGGAGTTATCGTCTGAATCGTTAAATTTAGTTATTGGAATTTTCTGTTTTTCAGGGATTTTTCGTGATGAGCGGCAACAGTGTTGCTTTGATTTACTTAGATTCAAAGGATTGTTTTGTGCTTTTAATGAACTTGCAACTGACCACTAGGATAATAAATATGCTTCAACGACTGCGATAGATCAAAGTATCGTCATCCGAATTCTCAATCACACCCAAACTAACTTCGATAAGTGAATCTAAAGTAAATGTTGCCCCTCTTCATTAACCACCTAGCCATCCTCCAGTTGAAGAGAATAATAAAATGACGAAGCAAGCGATCTCAATAGACCAATAGGTTATTCAGCACTCAGTAGCAGGAGTACAAACTGACCTGAATGAGAAATCTCTCCTCATTTTCTTCTTCTTGACGGCTCGTACAATTGTCAAATAGAGCCATCAAATGGTCTCTCCTTCTGGAGTTGCAGATGGAAAAGTAATAAAGGCTACGAAAACAATAGGAAGCAGCCGGTGTAGCCGCGATCGCACCATGAGTGGAGTAAATAATAAAGTAAGGAAGCCGTGTTTATTTTGTATTTCATTATACGAGCCGCGTCTGCCGTCACGGGATGCCAGATAATCTATTGTCTTAGCGGATAGGGAGTCTATAAAGTCTAGAAACGTCTCGGCTAAGCGTTAGTTTCTCAGGGTTATCGTTCGAATCGTTAAATTTGAGTTATTAGAAT
Source organism: Propylea japonica (assembly GCA_013421045.1). Taxonomy (NCBI): domain Eukaryota; kingdom Metazoa; phylum Arthropoda; class Insecta; order Coleoptera; family Coccinellidae; genus Propylea; species Propylea japonica. The sequence continues at coordinate 41,642,708 of CM024248.1, read as the reverse complement.
ATTTCTGGTTTTCAGGGATTTTTCGTGATGAACGGCAACAGTGTTATTTTGGTTTACATAGAATCTGATTAGATTGTGGTCTATTGGCACCGTGACTGCTTTTTGCACTGCGACCAATGAAGTTTTTCGTGCATTTCCATATCTAGAGCTGCATTTAGCCAGAATTGTAACCTATTTTCCTTGGAAGCTTTGTTTTATGTTGGCTACCTTGTACTGTCCCGACTGACAGGCGAAAACAGACAGAAGAAAACTTCGGAACTGTGAAAACGACTTGAATGTTATTCGCATAACAAGGATTGAGAAGAGATTAGCTGATAAATTTCAACAAATATTAAAGTCTATAATGCAGAAATATTTGGTGATGAATGTTTCATTTATCGTTAGACCGTTGGTAAAACTGCTACTAGCGGTTTTTATAACTGGCGCTATTTCGGCAGATGTCACGTTTGAAGCTGTAATTTTTTGACATTTGACAATTAGAAACTACGCCATTTATAAAATGGAACGATACCCGCTTCAAGAACGCATTGAAATTATTAAAATCCACTATGAAAATGGTGAAAATTTGGCAGAGACGGTTCGTGAAACTCGAACATTTTTGGGTCTTCGTGAAGCACCTTGTCGAAGCGCAATAAAGATATTGGTGGAAAAATTCGAGCTGTTGGGACAAGTTAGTGATGTGAAGACTAGAATCCGTGCTCAAGAACAGCTGAAAATCTTGCTGCTGTAGCCGAAAGTGTTGAAGAACAGTTACGGTGAATGGACACTATCGAGAAATGATTAATGATTTTTTATGGCCGAAATTGGATAGTATTAATTTGGCAACGTTTACTTTCAACAAGACGGCGCTGCGTACCACACAAACAACAAAAACATTGATCTTTCGCGGGAAAAGTTTCTGTACCGTGTTATCTCTCTCGAAGAGGTGATCAATTGGCCACGGAGATCTTGTGATTTTTAACACCTTGCGACTTCTTCCTTTGGGGCCACGTGACAGAGAAGGTCTACGCCAATAGCCCAGCGTCGATTCAAGACCTCAAAGATGGAATTCGTGAGGCTATTGAGGACACGGAGCAGCCACTTTGCGATTTGGTTATGGAAAATTTCATTGAAAGAATATGGTCCTGTAAGCGTGGTCGTGGTGGTCATTTGCCTGATGTTATTTTCCACTATTAACGGCATAGCTTCTTCTTCATAATGAAATAAATATCCGATTATTTATTTTGAAAAATGGCATTTTACTTTGAATATAAAAATAACACTTCTTATTGGAAAACCCTTCAATTTGTATTGATCTGCAAGTTTGTATTTGGCGAGGGATAATCACTTGGAAAAAACTAGAGCTTGTTCATTTCCTATTTCTTCTGTTGAAAAAATTTCAGCTTGTTTCAACAAACTTTTATCTGTTAAAAAAACAATATATTTCGAAAGAAAAGATTTGAACTTAAGGTTTCAAAGTAAATACATATTCTTGACAAACTTCATGATGAAGCATTAGATGTAATTATGTCGAACATAAAATTGCTAGTATAATATTCATACTCAGTTAATGTTGCCATTTTTCTATGTAGAATCTTAATTTTACCAGGAGGAATCAAAATATTGTATCGTCTTTGAACCTGTAAAGTCAAACCATTAAGCAATAACAACAGTTGTTCAGAGGTAACATTTTGGTTTAAAACAAGATAATTCAGGTTGTCATTACAAACTATCACCAATAATGACTACCTGTAAAACACATACATCAAGACATAGACTGCACCTCCTAGATATTAAAACTTCTTGTCATCACCGTTGATAACTAGGTACCACTTATTCAAGTACTGGTAACTTGTTGATCAATGAGAGAGTGTAGATCATTAAATGATAATGGATGACACAAGATTATTATCAATGTATAAAGGAACTTTGGATGTTTAAAGTTGTTGATGTATTATACCTTCGATTTCATTTTAGATCGAGGGGCCCAATGCAGTGGCGGCTCCTCAGGGGAGGCAGAGGAGGCCGGACCTACCCTAATTTCACTGCATTTTATTCAATTTTAAATTCAAGTTCAAATCATCATTCTATCTGCTATGCAAATCTCAAATTAATAAACATTTGTTTATTATTCAGCGATCTAAAACATTCATACATTATCCGCAACACAAAATACGTATAGCAGGCAAACCTCTTAGCGGAAGTGGAGGAGGCTCGCCTCCACGAGTCGAGATTCGTTAGCCTGTAACATTTCAAACTTCTTCGAGTGAACGGTGCGGGAACCACTTAAATTCAAGCTGTACATCACGTGACCGGAGGCCCGTCTCCGCCGCAGACTTCTTTCAGCTTCTAGGCGAACGAGCTTAGCCGAAACTGGCGTGGATGGAGATCAGCTGTTGTTTTGATTTCCTCCCTTTTTATTAACGAAGTATTAATCCTTTATCCTTTTACAGTGGGTTTTATAAAGCTTGATCGGGCAATCAAATCGTTGATTTTGAATTAAGTCGATGGTTTACCCTCAAAAATGAACTGAAAATTGCACAGAATAATGACATTCATTTATCGCCGTGATCGGAGTTTTATGAAACCCGGGCCCCGGCTTAGCGTGTGGTTTGTAGTTTTGTGACAATTTTCGGAAAAATATGTAGGGGTAAGATTCCAATATTTCAGCAAGAAAGATGGAACGGAAAGAAGAAGTGAGAATAATAATGCAAGTAGTAAACGCAAGATCCTGTAGATTTTAATTTGAATAATAAATTCAGTAGAATGCTTTACGATGATAAAATTTTCACAACAAAAGTAATTAAGATACCTCGACCAGCAATGTTAAATTTAATTATTAATTCTGTTCATAATCGTTCGTTTTGCGTAGAATGGTATATTACATGCCATTGGCTGACAGGAAGCCCAATTCGAAATAAATTATTTTGTTGGTTGCGTGGTCTTGGGCCTCCTCTGATTGAAATCTCACGAGCCGCCACTGACGTCTACATAGTCGTACAAGTTATGGTCTTCAGCGTCTTTGTCGCCAGAATAGATAGCTTTGGGCTGAATAGATATAGTGTTGCTTATTACGGAATAAACATATGTTCTTCTCGTTTTGATTGACATCATGACATCGGATTCGAAAGTTATTCATCGATGAGAATATAAAGTATGCCATTATTCAGATAGGTTTATATTTTAGTATAAGAAACTGTCGGACAATCTTTCCTAAATTTTGTACCTAAGGTGATATGTAGTTTCACCAAGTTGATAGTTGATAGTTTGAAAGGGGTAACAGTTCACTGCGACCTTAAGGTCTATTATATCCCCTTACAGAGCTGTTCTGACCACATCTTTCACAGTTCGCCTTCCAGTTCCAGAGATCTGATGAAATCCAGTATCTGTGAAGGCTTCAACGAGGCCAGTTCCTCACTCTCACAAGTTTCTCGCCCAAGGCATTTTCTCGTTAGGCTCGCAATGCCAAAGTATTCCGTGACCAGGTGAATCGGGGTTTCTTCCTCCTTCCCACAGAACCTACACTCGTCAGTGTCCGACAATCCCATCCTCAACAGGTGCTTCCTAAAGCGATAGTGTCCTGTAAGAAAGCCAGTGAGGAGATGTAATTGTTTCTTACCAAACTCCAGATATCTTTTGGATCTTGCTGTTTCAAAGTTCCAAAGGAACTTAATGGAATGATTCATTCCTGGGAGTTTTCGTCAGAGTTTTTCCCTCTCGGCTTTCTCTTTCTCCAGAAACTCCTTCTTATAAGTACATTTTCCTATACCATAGAAGGGTCTAGGCCAATGAGTGACATTCGTGCGCCCTCTTTGGCAAGTATATTGGCCTCTTCGTTTCCTTTGATTCCCGAATGGCTGGGAACCCAGGTTAAAGAAGCCTTATTTTTTCTTGCCTACCTCATTGAGTTTGTTCCGGCTTTCCCAGATCATCTTTGAGTCGATGACGTAGGAGCTCAGTGCCTTAATAGCAGCTTGACTATCTGAGTGAATGGCTATCGCACTTCTGATAGTTTCTTTCTAGATTTAAATCAGTTAGTTTGACGAAACAAGACATGAGTATTCACAAACTATCTACTGAAAGACTAATGATTTTGATTCGGTCGAGTGGTAATTTCTATTTTTGGTGTCAACACACAAACAAAACTGGTCTCCTTTGGTCGCATTTTAACCTCTCTGACTGTTCAGAAGGACGAATTAGATAAAAACCCAGCAGCTTCGTGTGTGTGTGTGGTTTCGACACAGGATAACCTCAGATAGACGTTGCGATCGCCTCTCATACTGATTTTGATGGCAACGAAATATGGCAAAAAAAATTTGGAAAATTGGGTTCATCTTTCAATGCGAATCAACAAAGTGAGTTTTCCGTAAATTGGCTTCAATCAACCTAATGCAAAATATACATTTTGTTTATTTCCCAATTCCAAAAATACAGGGTGTTACACAAAAGTATGTCACAACTTGAGAGGATGATTCTACGTATAATTCCAAGAATAAAAGTCCATATAAACATAGGTCCGCAAAATCTTCGTTACAGAGCTACATGTTGTTGAAATTTCCAAAAAAAATTGGTTTTTTCTTCATAATTCCTGTAGTTTAAGAGATGTTCAACTAAAAATGTACAAAGTGTTTTCTTTTCCGGAGCCATGTCTCCTTTTTCGCTTTCAAACTTTTTTGCGGTGGGCCACTGGTCAGCGTAAAATCAATTTTTAATACCTTATTTCAATTTAAAAACTCTTTTGATTACTGTAATTTTTTCGTATCTCTAACCGTTTTCGAGTAAAAAATTATTGAACGATTGTATGCATTCGCTGATCAGATGACGAGATATCAGACGAGATCAGATGACGAGATATCAAAATAAAAGCAAATTTTGGGCATACCTATCGAGTATTTCTATTATTTTTTCATTTAGCGAATAACATACAATCGTTCAATAATTTTTTTACTCAAAACGGTTAAAGTTACGAATAAATTACAGGAGTAAAAAAAAGTTTCTAAATTAAACGAAGATATCAAAAATAGATTTTCTAAAATAATACGAAACATACTCGCGATATTATTTAATCGTACATGTTTCTATTAATATATTTATTCTTCCGCATTACCAATTACGGCAATTACCTATAGATGATCTGCTCAAGAATAAAATCATAGAACTATCATCATACTCGTATTTGTAATGAAGTTATCTAAATACAGACGTTTTCATCCTTCACTACGCAATAACTTTGACAAGTGAACAATAAATCAACAATTCAACAGGTACGAATGACAAAAGGAAGTTATCTATAAATCTTCCTAGGTAGAAACACATTCTCTAAGAGGATTAACGGTCTCGAACTCGAGAGCATCTCAGTCTCAACATAAATTGATCCAAATCATTTAGGTGTGCCTACAAATCATAGATCATAATCGGCATCGAATAAAATAACTGTTTCCATATTGAAAGGCGAACCATTAAGAGCTTACGCCGGGGATCTCGGGGCACTCCAAAAACGGGATAATACGGAGCAATAAAATTCTATCGGACTTTTTTGAGCGCTTGTTCTATTTAAACGAGTGCTATCTCGTTTTGTCCAAACGTCTGTAATTTTGGAATTTTCAGCCGTAAATGGTCTCAAAATATAAGGTTCGACTCCCTACTGTCGAATTCGTGGTCAAACTCAATTCTTTCCGTGGGGCCGTCCGTCCGTTAGCACGATAACTTTCGAAGGGATTGTCCTAGAGACTTGAAATTTTCAGGGTGAGTTCGGTTCCCAAATGCTTCGGTTAAGGGTGTTCGGTACTTTCTTTTGCCCTATGCGGTATAATGCAATTTTTATTCACGGTTATTTCAAAAACTACTCGTAATAACTGAATAATTTTCCTTCTGAGTTATCAGAAGTACCTTAGCAATGATTTGGCGTTCACATCATACTCGAAAAAGTATGAAGTTTTATGAAAATGAAATAACACAAGCATTGGCAATCATTCCAATTACATTCTGAGAAAATATTCCTTTTTCTTCGTTAACCGCCAAATCGTACAGGGTGTTCCATAAAATATTATCATTAAAAAATTTTTCCGCCAACCTCGAAATAAAAGGTGATTTTAATGTGTACGAAATTGAGCATTAATGACCCATTTTAATGCTCAATTTTTTCTGCCATTTTAATGTGCAATCCTCATGGCAACCGTACACAAAGTATTCAGAAGCACTACGAGAAATGTCGAAACTCTACTGGCACATAGAAACATAAAAATTTATATTTGTCAAATGCATGTCTTGTGCAAAATATGATTGTATTTCAATCAAGAATTTATACACAATTCGTATCGAGATCGGCGGAAAAATGTTGTAATCAACTCGGTTATTAATCTAGCGACTAATGGTCTCGAACTATTAAAGCGTTCGCTCCGCTTACGCTTTAAAATATCTTGACCATTAGTCGCTGTCTTTAATAACCTAGTTGATTAAATAACTATTTCCGTCGATCTCAAAATAAAAGGTGATTTTAATGTGTAGTAAATTGATCATAAATGGCCCACTTTAATGCTCCATTTCTGCTATTTTGATGTGCAATCCTCATGGCAACCGTTCACTCTCTCTACTGGAACATAGATACATTTTATTATGGCAAATGTAAATCTTGTGCAAAATAATAATATATTTCAATCAACAATTCATATTGAGATCATCGGAAAAATCTTGTAATCAACTATTAACGTTAAAATATCTTGACCATTAGTCGCTGTCTTTAATAACCTAGTTGATTAAATAACTATTGTTTTTCAATATTTCACACAGAACGAAACCAATCAAAATGAAATGTTGTGGCCACATTCAAGATACTTTTAATAAGCCTCATGCAAAATTCTGTGACCCTAGAAATTTCAATTGGAATAATGATAAGAAGAATCTCCATATTTCCATAACAAGATATTCGATTCAAGTGAAATTCATTTTTTGTGTGAAGATTGATATATCAATCTCAAGTCCTGTACAAAATGTTCCACCAATAAACGAGTTCAAATCACTGTTTATTTTCCATTACCAGTGATTTTTCTAGGACGGTGATTTTTCTTCACCAATTAATCGCTAATTACTGCGAATAATTTTATTAACCAGGCTCCTCACCATCGACCGAAAAAACATTAACTGGCAAAGAAGAACCACTTCAAAAATTGAAAATTTCAATCATCATTCATTAGGTGTGTCTACAAATCATAGATCATAATCGGCATCGAATAAAATAACTGTTTCCATATTGAAAAGCGAACCATTAAGAGCTCAGGCTGCCACATCGGGATCTCGGAGCACTCCAAAACGGGATAACACGCAGCAATAAAATCCGATCGCAGTTTTTCTCTAATTGAAACCACCATTAGGCGTGACGCGTTCGACAATTAATTGATAATGGTCGTAAAACCACGATTTCTGTGCCGGGAACAAGCATAGTTGCCGACGCCGGAAGGAACGCTATGTGGAGTAGAGATGAGCGATTTTTCACCACCAGTGATTTTTCATCACCGGTGATTTTTTGCCAGTGATTTTTCTGAACCGGTGATTTTTTACTACCAGTGATTTTTACCGGGAATCGCTGTTCTACCAACAGCCTTCTCGCCAACTGAAAGCAATAACTGACAAAAAAACCGCCTCAAAAGTAAGAAGAAGATTAGAACATCAAAAAAATTTAATTCAAGGATCAATAGAGTTGAATCGAAGCATTCAGAAGATTTATAATTCGAATGATCGTTTTCCGAAATGAACAATCGTGCTTAAGTCATAGACAAACTAAAATAATAGATTAGCCACACGTATATGTCACGCCACTGTCGAAGAGGGTACTAATACACAGAAAAAATTATTCTCAATTTGATAGTTAGATGTCGTTGATGCATTCATGGAAATCCTATCGAGAAAATAGTAAGTATGTAAAATCGTTATTATCAAAAAACCTTTGAATTGTCAAATGACACAAGGAGTGGTTTGACACGTTCTTTTTGAAATATCATGAATTTCGATATGCCTGCAAGAGTGAAGATGTGTGTTGTGTTATTGGATGTGAAAATCGAGATGCAAAAAGGTAATTTCAAAATATATATTATATATATTCTGTTACCTATAAGAATTAAGATAGTTTTCAAAAAGTTTTTTCATGTATTGAATAAGTTTAGTAGGGTAAATACTCATATTTTGTATTATTGAATTCATTATTGTTATTGTTTTTGAGAATGTTTTCAATGCAATTTAGTTTATTGATTAGATATTTATGAAATGAATCTGTATTTTCAATTGGTGATATCTATTTCAGTTAATAAATTTTTATTCTATCCAGAATTTGATTATTGATCCTCACTTCTCGATTCCAAAAGAAAATCAGATGAAAGTTCGTTGCAGGTATTATTTTCATGAAAATAAATTTCCTCACTCATCGATAACTTGCACGATCCATTTCTGATTTCCTTTTGGAAATTGAATTTCAAAAAACTTTTTGCACCTTGTATATGGGTGTACCTACCTATTCAAAAGGTGCACTACAGAATTCTTTTTGAGGCAGCTTTACGATACAGATTCCTTTTTCAATTGAGCTTTTTTCACGAATTAGTAATGTTGTCCAAAAAAAGATGTCGTTGCAGCTTGTTCTACTAATGTCTCATCTATTCTCCGTTTAGTTAGTCTATGGCTTAAGTTTCAGACTTTTATCATATCATAGAAAAAAGGAGCACATTTGGTTGATGTCAATTATATAAATATGGAATATTAACACAGACTGTTTGAATTAATTGAACTGTCACTCGGAAATCAAATTTTGGCCAATTTCTTATTATGCTCCTAGTTAAACTAATAGTTCTGAAGAAAACATGGCGATTTATAAAGAACGAGCTATCAGAAAAAAACAATCGAATCAACCCTTGAAATGCGTCTTGTGAACAAGCTGGAGACGCTAAAGGGTTGAATTTTTATGCACCTTATTTACCTGAAGCTCTGCGTCACTCGTAGGTCGGGCAGTAGTTTCTATTTTTCTCATCAAAAGAATAAACAATAAAAAGAAATTAATTAAAATGCAGTTTTTCAATGGATGGCTTGAAATAAAGACAATGAAATTAATTCATAATCTTCACTACATAGTATAAAACAAAGTCGCTTTCTCTGTCCCTATGTCCCTTTGTATGCTTAAACCTTTGAAACTACGCAACGGCTTTTGATGCGTTTTTTTTTATAGATAGAGTGATTCAAGAGGAAGGTTTATATGTATAATTACATCCATTAAATAGTGGAGAAGTACTGTTATTTTTGAGGTTTCTAATAGGATCTCCGTGCGAAGCCGGGGCGGGTCGCTAGTATGCAATATAAGAAAGTATTTCAATAAAGAATTTATATTTAATTCATAATGAGGTGGACGTAAAAATCTTGTAATCGGCTTGATAATTAATCTTGTGTGTCTCTATGTACGCCCTCGAGCCTCAAAATATCTTGGCCATTTTTTTAAATCGCTGACATTAATGAACTAAATGATTTCATTAGTATTATATCGATTGAAATATTTTCTGGGAGGATTCTGCATTTTTAGAAAAACTTTTCAAAGGTTTTCACTCCCACTCTCTGAAACAGAAATAATTAAAAAAAATGTAATGTGGATGAAATGCTTCTGCGTAACCCTTGCACTAATTTGTCAGGAGCAAATTGGTTTTGAAAAAATTGTTGCCTAACAGTAAAACTAAAAAGAAATAAATGAAAAGGATAATGTAACGTTTCGGTATCTATATCATACTCCTTCTTCGGACAAACTTGTAAAATCTTTGGAATTGTAGATTTGTGTGTTTGCGATATAATTGACATTGAAAGTTGTCAACGCATAGAGATGTTTATTAATTAAATTTTGAAATTTTCTGATGTCATTACGATCTATTCCAACAGAACAATTAGCGAAATTATCTACTTCATCTAACAAAATACATGTGGATTCCTTCTTTTCATCTATTTCTTTTTTTAGTTTTACTGTTAGGCAATAAATTTTTCAAATCCAATTTTCTCCTGACAAATTAGTGCAAGGATTTAAGCAGGAGCATTTCATCTTAATTCTGTTACCTAGACAGGGAGTGAAAACCTAAAAAGTTTTCTCAAAATACATTAGTATAGTCTGATAATACTGCCAAGAATGTTGACACATATTAGGCAGAAGCAATCGTCTAACAAATAAATTCGTTTCACTTCATTAGATTTTTCATCTATCTTTGAATCGACGAATATTGCATTTGTTTTGGCAGAGGAATTTATGTGGACGACCTTATTTTTCATCAAGATGGCATCATGGACAACGCAACAAACCAATTTTGCAATCCTGGTCGTGTGAATTTTCGAAACAGTGATTGGTCACCAAAATCTGGCGATATAGACCCTTTAGACGGGTCAACCTCGTAGAGACTGTCAAAAGAGGAACGATTGATGATATTTCCCCATGAAAATATCGATAGAATGGAGACTGATCACCAACCTTTTTAAGGTGTTCCAGATAAGTGAGAGTTAGTGAGCTATGCATCACTGACGTGGCGAATTGCACTTTTTTGGACATAATCCAACAGCTTCAGATCATGGTTAGGTGCCACACCCTAAACATGGAAACAGTACTCCAAGACAGGCAGGACCTGTGCCTTATAGATGGTAAGCACCTGATTGGAAGTGAAATAGCTCCTGGCACAAAACAGGAAACCAAGTTTTTGGGATGCACTTTTATCGATTGATCTCACGTGATTTTTTCAAGGAAAGTTATTGCTGATAGTAATACCAAGCATCCAGATGGATGACTTCAGAGGTATGGTTACTCCTGACAAGCTTATGTTGGGCATAGTAAGATCGGCCCTTCTGGAGAAAAGACATGCTTGTGTTTTGTTAGCGTTGAAATCTACTAAGTTATTAGATTCCCATTCGAGAATTGTTGCTGAGTCCATATTTATGTTGTTAACATTTCTTCCTCGTTCGTTTCTGATTTGGCGGGCTGATGGAGGGTACTACCATCCGCGAAGCTGTGCACTGGACATGAAGTTGCCTCTAACAAATCATTGTGAAGTAGAAAAAGTGTTGATGCTAGAATTGATCCCTGCGGAACACCAGCATTAGAAAGTTAATGACAGTGATGAATGAAACGTATTGAGTTTTTAAGACAATGAGATGTGACAATGACTTCAATATTGAACATGACATGACCTCATGGGTAAATGGGTGTAACCCAAGTCTTCGAAGCAACAGTATTATATTCTGATAAGGAACGATGATCGCAGGAAATTAGCAGAAGTCACCCAAGGAGAACTGACCTCGCCACACCTTGAGTTCATCCGACAACAATCGAGTGCGGAACAACAACAGAAACGAACACAACAATATGTGCATTATCCGCTAACAATTCTGAATCCGACGACCACGATGTTGGTGAATCACCGTACCAATATCCACATCCTGGGTTACTCCCACCGAACAGGCTGCGAGACCGGTTGATTGACATCGTTAATAACGGTGCAACCGCGGACCGACCGGCGAAAGAAGTTGACTCGTCGTTGCACCGTCGGTCAGACCAGATGATCCGGTGCGGAGGACCAAACTTGACGCTCTAGAGATGGGTAATACGGTGATTTTTTTCCGATATCGGATTACGAATCGCCGTTGTTTTGGAGGGTGACTGGTTCTGGGTTATTTTTAAAATGACGTGAAATGGAAGGTATTGAATGTAATTTCAAGGTATTAAAAACTCAATACGAGTCACTCTTCACTGTCATAAACTTGCAAATTCAAGACCCCACTTTTAACAAAGTTAAGCATCTAAATCACTAGATCCTGGTGCTTTCAATGATTTCATTAGATTGTTTGTGTATTGAGTGTAGTTATGCCAACTTGTGAACCTCAGATTTTGAAAAAAATTCAACAGCTCTTCCGAAATACGGAGGAAATAAGGAAAATCAGTATATTGTAGGAAAATTTGTAATCCTGGAAACAGCAGGTACTCCTACTACATATTTTCCTACCACCAACTGAGTTTTCATATTTTTCTCCGTATTAGGGAAAAGCTCCTGAATTTTTCTGAAAAACTCAACGGCACAAGTTGGTACAACTATAGCAAAATCTTATTAAAACAATTTTCGTCGAAAAAAGTGCTGGACAGAATTATTTTTTTCACGTATCCAATTTATATCTTCGACTTGGCGATCTCGCTCTCAAAACAGTTGCGTGCTCTTCGTCTATAAATATCTGTCAGCAAACTTAGGTTTAGAGTCGATTACAGCGATGATTTATTGATAAAGCATTGAATATTCAATAAAGCACATTAATCTTTTCGAAGATCGAATGAATCCAAATTACAACGAATCAGAAATTAATTGGTGAAAAATGATCGTGCTGAAATGTGTATTCATGGTTATTCAAATCGGCATACCTACTACTGGTAAGACAAGTTAGATTTTGACCTTAAGGTTATTTGCAACTCATCAATGAAGCTGAAGTGACATATCAGTATTAATATATCTATTTCATTTCAGGTCAATGAACATCACTTAAATATACAATCATAGGGTTCAAGAGAGTGTTTTTGAATTTATGCGATTGATTTAATGGAGTGATTTCTTAGATCATATCATGAAAAAAGTTCCCTTAAATGTAGGTCTGAAAATGCATTCGTTTTGCCTATATGTCTGTAATTTTCAAATTTTGAGGCAAAAATGGTCCCAAAAGATAGGATTCGATTCTCTGGTGAAGATTATGTTCATTCAAAATATTTCTTCCTTAATATCTCAGACAAAACGAAACCAATCGTCAATCGAAATGAAATATTGCGGACACGTGCAACATGCTCATAATAAGCCTCATGCAAAATTTTGTGGCCATAATGTGAACAGAACCATACAAAGAATTCAATTGGAATATTGAAAAAAGACATCCGATATCACTACATAGTATAAAAAAAAGTCGCTTTCTCTGTCCCTTTGTATGCTAAAATCTTGAAACTACGCAACGATTTTGATGCGTTTTTTAATAGATAGAGTGATTCAAGAGGAAGGTTTATATGTATAATAACATCCATTAAATAGTGGAGAAGTACATAATGTTATTTTTGAGGTTTCTGATGTGATGTCGTACCGTGCGAAGCCGGGGCGGGTCGCTAGTATGATATATAGAATATTCATGCAAATTTCAAAAGGATCGCATCATCAGAACCATTGAATTCCATTTTTTCAATCGTAAAATGTTTACATATTTCAGTTTTTGAATAATTTCAAAAATATAATTCCTATCGTGGTAAGATTCTGCATTTATATAGTTAGCCTCAAGTACTGTATAAAATTTTGAAGTTATAACCCACATTATTCCACCAATGAACGAGCGCCCAACAGCACCTGATCAGAGCTTTCCTAATTTTTCATTCTTCGTTTAATTCGTGACGAAAACTGTTTTAATGTAAAAAATTGAACATCTTTTCATAACGTCTATACTATAGTCCATTCACGATAGTTTGAGCGCATAGTATGCGTTAGTTTATTTATCTGAAGTTGGCAGTATTTACTGTCATAGCATAAAATAAAGTCAACGTTGCCAAATGTATCCGGCCTCGTCCGAAGAGCTTGCGAGTAATCAGAGAAATCTATGCAATATTGACAACATTGCGTATCAATCTGCCAAGAAAAACAACATAACCTAAAAATTTAATATACACAGTGGAATATGCCAAATTGTCATGGCCAACCGACGGCTCAAACTTTCGTGAACGGACTATACAAAATACGCGTTGGGATGTTTCAGTTTCTTACATAAAAATGGCGCCCCAAAAAGGCCAAAGAGATTTTTGTCACAAAAATGATTGTCAGTTTGAAATATCTCATGAGGTATCCCTTTTTTGGTCAGTTTTCAAGTGAAATTTCAACACCCTGTATCTGGGAAACCATGCATCAATTCATAATGTAATGTATTTCTCTGAATATTCAACCAAAGCCGACTTAATTTTGTTATTGATTCATATTTAGCATGGCGTGGTAGTTACCTATGTTAAAAAATCTTCAGAGAGAACTTCAAACTGGAAAGTATTGTTTCATTAAAATCGATTCACCGTTTCACGAACTGAATTAGGCTACACAATGCCTAGTTTCAATGGCATTAATTAATCCGCTTTGAAAGTCCAATTTCGATGAAAGTCTGCAACAGTTCGTCAGAACACCTATAGTTGTTAAATGAACATACGCGAACCCATGATTTCATTATTTCGATTTTCACAAAGGCATTTTCGTTAACAAAAGGGTAAATATCGAATGGAAATGAGAATTCGAAGTGATTTACAATAACGTTGAGTTTGCTGCTTATTATATTAATCAAGAGTTAATTATGAGTACATGTGTTGTCGAAAGCGCCTATACCGATTTGGAAATTCACATCGAAAACATACGATATACAAGGCATCAGACAGAGAATTCTTCCGTCCAGTTGCACAGATGAATAGGCGAGATAATCAAGTGCGATAACTGAATGAATCCAACTGTCTCACTGCATTAATCTAGTCTTGTCTCTCTCTTATCGCAGTAAGGTAGGGAACCCGCACTGCACGTAAAGAATTTTTAAAGTCAGGCTGCCCGTAATACGCGATTCAAGTATTTACTGTTGCCTACCATACTAGAGAATTACGCTCCTCTAAACGATAGAGAGAGACAGACAAGACTAGAATAATGAAGTGAGACAACTGAATTCAGTGTGTTACAGCTAGTGATTGTCTCGACTATTCATCTGTGCAACTGGAGGGAAGAATTCTCGTCTGATGCATTGTATATCGTATATTTCAGATGTGAATTTCCAAACCTGTATAAGACCATATTAGAGGTCATTTTATGGGTCTGATCTTAATTCAGATGGATAGTTTCGTGATTATTTTTTCTGGAACAACTTTTGCAGTTGAGATTTTCAGAAGAATTCAAGAGCTTTTCACTGATATGAAGCAGAATATGAAAAATCAGTATATTTCAGGAAAATTCGTAGTAGAAGTAGTTTTCAAGTTTACAAATTTTTCTGCAATCTACTGATTTTCCTTATTTGCTCCCTATTTCGGAGAAGCTGTTGAATTTTTCTCGAAATCTGAAGTTCACGAGTTGGCATAACTACAGCCCAATTCAATAAAATAATTCTCGTCGAAAAAAAATGAAAGTGCTGAGCTACCTTTTTTTCGTGATATCCGTGAAAATTTGAAAATTTTACAGCACAAGACAGCACTTATCTTTTCATTCATTACAGAGCAGAAAAAAACGAAAGTGCTGGGCTAACACACAACACTATCGGAATTATATTCTGAAAATTCTTCAAAAATTGGGAACCGAACTCACCCTGAAAATCTCAAGTCGCTGTGACAATCCTTCCAAAATTTATCGTGCTGACGGCCCCACGGACAGAATTGAATTTAACCACGAATTTGTCATCAGGGAGTCTCACCTATCGTTCGAGGCCATTTTCAGCTCAAAATTTGAAAACCACAGACATTTGGACAAAACGATATAGCACTCGGTCAAGTTTAACGGGTGCTCCAAAAGAAGGTCCAATGAGTGCCCTCAGAATGGATATTGAAGTGCCCAGTAAGGACGAAGGTCGATGATTGGAATAAAGAGAGAAGCGTTCTTACTAGATGAACACACCAGGTCAAAACGATTTAGCACTATAGTCCGTTCATGAAAGTTTGAGCGCATAGTAGGCGTTTGTTTATTTATCTGAAGTTGGCAGTATTTGCTGTCAAAACGTAAAATAGAGTCAACGATGCCGAATGTACCCGGCCTCGTCCGACGAGCTTGTGAGTTATCAGAGAACTTTATGCAATATTGACATATTTCGTATCAATCTGACAAGAAAATAAACAACATAACCTAAATTTCAATATACACAAGGGAATATGCCAAATTTCCATGGCCAACCCATGTCTCAATCTTTCGTCAACAGACTATAGTTTAAGTAGAATGAGTGCTTAAAAAGAACGACACAAATCAGCACATTTCAGCACAACAAATATGATTTCGAAAATTCAAACGTGATAACTTTTCACACATCAGGAAAAGGCAAGAATCTCCTAAAAAGTGCTAGAAATCACAAAACTGCACAACCGATCTCAACTTATAATAACACCTCGCCGTCTGTATACCTGAAGCAGTTCGCATAAAAGGCAACGTGAGTGGGTTGAACCAGGAGGCAATTTGCAGTAGCGAACCAGCAAATATCCACTCTTCGGAGAATGTAGCTCTCACCATAAATCCGCTGAATCTTGGGTCAAGATCTGAGTTAAACACTCCGCGCAAGATACATGTGGATGTATTGCGGTATCCACCGGCCCATGCTGGATAGTACCATCGGAGAGAATGAGATGGTGCGTTGAAAACTGACCGATCTGATTAAAATAGCGTTATGATCAGTAATTAATATTCCATTACTCATTGTCTGCGGCGAATTGAATGGTAGACGTCGTGACTGTCCAGTCATCGTGTAACACGGGAGTGTAATAATTGAGAGGTATTTGAGTAGTTTATAGGATGAAATATCGATTGAGAGTATGAAATAATGTATATAGCCCGTTCACGAAAGTTTGAGCGCATAATAGGCGTTTGTTTATTTATCTGAAGTATTTACTGTTATAACGTAAAATATAGTCAACGTTGCCGAATGTACCCAGCCTCGTCCGACGAGCTTGCGAGTTATCAGAGACCTCTATGCAATATTGACAACATTGCGTAACAATCTGACAAGAAAATGAACAACATAACGCAAATTTCAATTACACAGTGGAATATGCCAAATTTTCATGACCAACCGACAGCTCAAAGTGAACGGACTACATTTCCAGGTGTATTTCAGAAAGCGTCAGTTGTTTTCAGATTAGTCAATGTTATTTCAGAAAGCGTCATTGTATTTCAAAATAGTCAATTGTATTTCAGAAAGCGTCAATTTTATTTCAGATTAGTCAATGTTATTTCAGAAAGCGTCAATTGTATTTCAAAATAGTCAATTGTATTTCAGAATGCGTCAACTGTATTTCAGATTAGTCAATTGTATTTCAGAAAGCGTCAATTGTATTCAATTAGTCAATGTTATTTCAGAAGCGTCAATTGTATTTCAAAATAGTCAATTATATTTCAGAATGCGTCAACTGTATTTAGATTAGTCAATTGTATTTCAGAAAGCGTCAATTTTATTTCAGATCAGTCAATTTTTTTCAGAAATGATCAATTGCATTTCAGAAAACATCACTTGTAATGCAGATCAGACCAAACTGACAGAATTGTCTGTAACAGACGCAAGCCGCTAGTATCAGAGTAGGGGAGAGGTAAATCAATTGTTCCAGTACGGAATAAACATAAGGCACGATTTCGCAACTCCGGAAGTTTGTTGTGTATAAACAGATTCTACTTGGCTGCATAACAAATGCGTGAACGCAACTTTAGGTTTACTTTTTACTCTGAGGCTTTCTACAAAAAATGATCTGATGAATCATATCTTTAATATTTTAGGTGTTATTCAGATAGTATTCTATACTTTGAAATTTCACATCAGCAAATATAAAATTAGTTAATTTGTTTTTGATTGATAAAATTCTAATTTCAATAAAATCCAAAAGAACTATTATGTATATGAGATAACAGAAAAGTTCCATGTATAAAGGGAGCTGTGATTGTACACTCCATAGGCCGGGACTAGTGCAATATTAGATTTTAAAACTCAATATTGTCACGAATCACGGACTGCAGAATATACAAAAGAGAATAGAGAACCTTCTTCTATGACTACTATAACTGAGAGAACTCATTTCAAACTGCTAGTAGTCCACTGTGGATTTCCAGAATAAAATTTTGAAAAATGAATATACGAATTATTATTAAATGTTATTTTTTCTGAAATAACCGATATATTATTGTTGTTCTACTCACCGCCTTCCAGTATATCAACGGCACCTTGAAAATTCGGAATAACCTGAAACAAAATATAGTTTCAATTGTCTACATAGAAAAGAGATTTTATAACTTGTCCAAAATTGCACCAAAGATTCTATAAACTCAACCCTCTAAAATGCTTATTTTTCAAAATAAAGGATGTTGAAATTAAAAAGAACCGTTTTCTTCCTAAAGGAAACAGTTTTTGTGTGGTTTTTCTGATCATGAAATGCTATCTTCATCCGAAATTTTTTTCTGAAGTGAATTTATTAGTGAAAGTTTTGAAGGGTTAGTTTTTTTCATCCCAACTTTCTCGCTGATGGAAAAAATACGGTTTTTGAGACTCCCGTTTAAACCAATAATGTTTTCAGCAAAAAAAACTTTAGACTTCAGAGCGTATCAACAAAAGTACCTTTTCTGTATAAAAAATATTGGCATTTCAAATGGGCGTTCGTTCTTAAAATATTTTATTTATATTGTGAAATATATACTATTCAATGGAGCATCTTTTCGTAGCCTCATGCTCTTACATACTTCGCATAATGTAAACATCTTAAGTGCATTTCTTGTTCTAGTCAGCTATAACTTCTCTTACCACAAAATTTATGACTTGTGAGTGCACGAAAGCATATTAATTTTATGAAGAACTAATGTGACGTAACAGACTGTTAAATACGCAACAGGGAATGAATTAATTTACAATTTTTACAGGTAGATCTTTCACATGTAGGTTAACAGCTTGAGCAAAATTTCGCAAGAATGAAACCGGCAAAGGTTCAGAGGAAAATATTATCTGATGAGGTCATTGAAAAACGAGCATTTTCAGTACTTATGTTAAGAAATAGGATTTTGTCATATGTCATCATTAAGGGTCGTGGAAAATATATAACTATCCAATTATCACTTAGACTTTCAAGTAATTCATTTAAGAATAAATATTGAAAATGCGATTTCTATACTTGTAAGTTCAGGAATAAATAAAAAGTATAAATTGCATTCATTTTCAGAAACTTTTCATTGGTAATTAAAGTACTTATGTACGAAAAATAATATCTGCCAAAGGGCCTTCTCTTGAAGCTCTACAGACGTCCACTCTTTTGTTGAAATTTTCGACATAATTGAGGCTATGTCTCACTTATGACAAATTCCTATGTTATTTGAAACTTATAGAGCTAAATCCTTGTGTGAAATACGCGATGTTTTGGAGCCACTAAGCGCGGATTTCTCACAATGTCAATTTACATCTGAAAATTGACAAATTGATAACGCAATTCAGACAGTTCTAAATATCTAACTGCAGAAGGTTGAAATTTTACATTACAAATTTACTACTTAAATTGAATGAAAATATCATTGTTTGAACAATGAAAACTAATGGTATTGTGAATTTGAATATATTGGAGAATTATCATTTTCAATAGTCAGTAGAAGTGCGAATGAACAGTTTCGAGTCAAATGAAGAAAAAGTTCTGAAGCAAACATTATGTGACGAACAAAAATATTGTAGGTTTAGAACTAATCAAGATATATCTGGAGTAATAAATGGCGGATCCTTTGCTTGAAGTGAATTATATTCACATTTCTTGAAATCAGTATTATGATTGTTGATAATGTGTAAATATTGATCTTGAGAATATCCTATCGATGGAAAACTTGAAAGGATCAATTGGTGGTGGCTTTTCATCCTGAACTCGAAGAGTTTTTTGATTTACACTTCATCGAGGATTTGATTAATTAAATCTGTACAATAATGATACTTCTAAATGGAAAAGAACTTCGAGTTTAAAATATTATTAGAAATTCAATTTAGTTACTTTTCGTATTCCTTTTTGCAATATTATTGTCAACCGTTCGAATTTTAAATTAATTAAACACCAATATTTTTTAATTTTGAAGTTATGAATATTTATGTGGGATTTGTCAGGACATTAGCTGCTGCCGAGAGCTTTAAAAGCAATAATTAGTTGCAAACGTCGTCGCTCAAAGGAATGATATAGTGTCTTATTTACAACCTATTACCATTGCACGATTAATAATTATCAGAAATATTATATCTTGAATAGTTTAATAAGAATCATGTTCAAAAGTTCCTGACAATGAAGTAATAAAAATAATATTATTTGTTTTAATTCTACCTGCACCAGAAAATAAACATACAAATTATAAACAATAGTATAATCTAAATTTGTTTCTGCAAACCACAGTTCTCTGATCTAAACTCGAAAGCTGGTCGGACGAGGCCAGATACATTCGGCAACTTTCATTTTACGTTATGACAGTAAATACTGACAACCTCAGATAAATAAACAATGGCCTACTTTGTGCTCATGTGGCCATGACATAACTCTGAAGCCCGTCGGACAAGGCGGGGTACATTCGGCAACGTTGACTTCATTTTACGTTATGACAGCAAATACTGCCAACTTCAGATAAAAATAAACCAACGCCTACTATGTGCTCAACCTTTCGTGAATGGACTATAGTTGCAAAACGTCGCTCAAAGGAATGATATAGTGTCTTATTGACAACCTATTACCATTGAACGATTAATAATGATCAGAAATATTTATATCTTGAATAGTTTAATAAGAATCATGTTCAAAAGTTCCTGACAATGAAGTAATAAAAATAATATTATTTGTTTTAATTCTACCTGCACCAGAAAATAAACATACAAATTATAAACAATAGTATAATCTAAATTGTTTCTGCGAACCACAGTTCTCTGATCTAAACTCGAAAGCTCGTCGGACGAGGCCAGATACATTCGGCAACTTTCATTTTACGTATGACAGTAAATACTGACACCCAAAGATAAATAAACAATGGCCTACTTTGTGCTCATGTGGCATGACATAACTCTGAAGCCCGTCGGACAAGGCGGGGTACATTCGGCAACGTTGCTTTATTTACGTTATGACAGCAAATACTGCCAAATCGGATAAAATAAACAAAAGCCTACTATGCGCTCAAACTTTCGTGAACGGACTATAGTTATCTTCTTTCCTGAATTTTCTGTTTAGCTGAAACCACATATGAGAGTTTTCAGCCCGAATTTCATAACACAAAGATCGTAGCATCAACATTTTCAGCGCTTCATCTGTCGACAACTAATTAGCTGATGGAGTATCAGTTTCTTAATCAGACCTGGACACAATATAATGGTTACAGGAACATCAAATTATCCTCTGACCGTATTTCAACAACGATACTGAAAGCCTTATTCTCGCCCATATTATTAGCCAACCGCGCCATATTGTAAGTGGAGATACAGAGAGAACGCCAGATAATAATTGTTCATCAACAGAGAGTTAATTTGGTAATTAGCTTCCTGATTAGGCTGCCTGAACATCAAACAATAGTAACGAATTCTGGTAATTATCAATTTATTGCCTAGCGCCAATCCATGAAAGACGAATTGTGATGGAGTGGATTACATCGGCATGTTTAGACTCATTCACTTCTGGTTTGTTATAGAAGACGTACCGGGTTTTTCACTATAATTTGACCCCCCCCTTTAACTTTGTTACTGAAGTAGATACAAAAAAATCTTTCGTATAAAAGTTTCACGAAATCAACTGAGGTTTTTTTATATGAGTCCAAAACTGAAATATATACAGGGTGAGCAACATATTGATGACAACTTCATTTTTTCGAATGGAACACAATGTTATTTTCCATGTTTGGCTAGCTCTTTTGTCCCTGATTCGAATATGTGTAACATATGTTGGTCTATCTTTCTTATTCTGAGCACCTCAGAGTTTCAAATTTCAATAACCATCTGGCATAGCGTTTGGAAGTTCGTGAATATTTAAGTGCTCAATTTGATCTTTGGATTGGTAATGGCCGCACCATTTTATGGCCACCAAATAGTCCCGATTTAACACCGTTGGACACGTTTTTATAGCCGTTCCTGAAGGAAAACATTTACTTCAGCAATAATGACAATCAATGAAATCGGAGAATGATATTATGATATAAAATCAACCAATATTAAACCCATAATTCGGAACCAATCCCGTCAACGCACAAAGAATAATGATATATTGTAATGATTAGAAAACAAATTTTAAGCTTTAATTTCTGACTTAATCAGAGCCATAATAATGCTATCAAAAATGGTCTAAACAACTTGAGACAACCATATGAACTATGTGTATTGAATGAAGGTGGTCATTTTGAGCAATTCTTAGTTGATGTTATTCTTACCATAATTTATCATTTTTCATTGGTTAAGTAATTGTTAAGTATTCATTCTAAAATAATACTTTTAGGAGATTGTTTGGATATGAAGAATTTCGGAGGTATTTCACATACTTTTTGTTCGGTGTCATCATTTCGAAACCTTGAAACTCTGAAAATTGAAGAGACACATCCACATACGCATTTATATTCGAGATCAGGAGGAAATAGCCTATCAAAAAAAGGAAGAATATACACGACAGGGTGTCCCATTTGAAAAAATATGGTTGCATTCAATATTGTTCACCCTGTAATCTTTCCATTGACATATTATAACTCCAAAAAATGAGCATTTTCAGTAAACGCACTGTGCCACTTGTAAAATGATTACAATCTTGGCAGGTGGTTCTTAAACTTTGAACTCTGTGGTTCTCAGAATAAAAAAGGTTAGACCAACATATGTTACATATTCGAAATCAGGGAAAAAAGAGCTAGCCAAACATGGAAAAATATACAGGGTGTTCCATTTGAAAAAATGAAGTTGCCATCAATATGTTGGCCATCCTGTATATATTTCAGTTTCTGGACTCATATCAAAAAACCTCAGTTGATTTCGTGAAACTTGTATACGAAACATTTTTTTGTATCTCTTTTAGTAACAAAGTTAAAGGGGGGGTAAATTATAGTGAAAAACCCGGTACATTAATACAAACAGTACAGGGTGGGCAAAATTGGTGCACATGAATTGAAACTTTTTAACTCGGGGAGATAGAGAAAAATGAATGGCATCTTATAGTCATCAACTACATTGCTTTATCTTCTTTCGTTTCGAGTTATAGGCCAAAATTCTACTTTGGTTATTGGCCTATAACTCGGAAACGAAAGAAGATAGAGGAATGCAGTTTATGGCATTAACAGTTTCTCGAAAAAAGAGGACTATAAGATGCCTCATCGGGTTAAAAGTTTTAGTTCATGTAGCACCAATTTGGCCCACCTGTACAATAAAAGTTATCACTTCAACGATATTTGATAATCAATAGTTTTTTAATCAAATATGTTATTAAAGACAGCGACTAATGGTCAAGATATTTTAATGCGTGAGCGGAGGCGAACGCGTTAATAGTCGATACCTGTAGTCGCTAGATTAATAAACCGTTGATTACAAGATTTTTCCGACGATCTCAATATGAATTGTGTTATGAATTCTGATTGAAATACATTCTCATTTTGCACAAGACATATATTTGACATAATGAAATTTCTATGTTGCTGTAGAGTTTTGACATTTCTCGTAATGTTTCCGAATACTTTATGTACGGTTGCCATGAGGATTGCACATTAAAATGGCTAAAAAAAATTGAGCATTAAAATGGGTCATTAATGCTCAATTTCGTACACATTGAAATCACCTTTTAATTCGAGGTCGGCGGAAAACATTTTTAATACTTCAGATGTGCGTTTAAAATAAGGATTCAGTAATAGTAATTATCGAAGTAACCAGTTATTGATCGCTAGATTAATAAATGAGTTAATTACCAATTTTTTTATCGCATTATGAATTGAGTTTGAAGTTTTGATTGAAATGCAATATTATTTTGTGCAAGATATTCATTTATCCTAATATAAAATTCTGCGCAGTCCATTCTGGGTGAGACAGTCAGGTTTCTCGGTTGTTATTTGAGATAGAGCCTTGCGGTTTTCACGTTCCTGTCCTACTTTTTCGTGAAACTCAAGTTGCTCGAATCAGATTTTGCATTGCTGTTTCCGTTCAAGAGATACAGGGCGATTTTGGAAATTGATACTTTTCGAACCCCTCCTTTATCTGCGAAGTTATTAGAAATAATGCTGAACTAAAAACTACGTCTGATTCAGAATTCTGGGTAGATCCAGTGGCGTACTCATTTTTTCGGGGTTATGGTTTTTGAAGATTCAACACAAACCTATATTTTTTCAATGGAACAGCCTGTATATAATTTCTTCGTTGATTTCGTTATTTTTTCCTTTAAAATGATGTATGATACTGTGTAGGTATGATATTCAGAAATGTTAAAAAAACATTTAAACATCAAATAACGATGATGTTTTGTTAATGGACAATTCTCAAGTCAAATAACAGCGTGTTTGGAAAAGTCTGTTGAATTTGGATAGTTAAAATATCTAATTTCTCATAGTATCGGGAATATTATGATAAATGTTCTCACAAATTGCAAAGAACTTTACTGCACTAGTGAAATTGGATGTATAACTTTGAAAGATAGCTGCCAAAAACATGCTTAAAAATGCACAAATTCATGCTCGAATTGTTTTTTTTCTACATTTCACAGAACCATGACATTTTGAGCATAAATTCGTAAATTTTAAATCATGTTTTTGGCAGCTAACTTAAAAAAATATATTCAGTTTCACAGATGCAGCACAGTTTTTTGCATTTCCAAAGAACATTCATACTATAGTAATGTATATTTACTGAAACAATGAAAAATGAGATATACTAACGAAGAAAATTTTCACAGACTTTTACAAAAACGTTTATATTTCGACGTGAGAATTTTCTATTGCAAATAAGGTTCCTTTTTCGATTTTAGGTGAAAAAATGAATATTTTGAATCTAAAAAGTTCAGTATTTTTGGGATATAACGAGGTAGTTTTTCACCAAATTTCTGAAGTTTATTTTGAAAAGTGAAAGTAAAACCAAAAACACGTGATTTTTTCAACTTTCTACAAGAATTTTGAGGTTACTTAATAATAGTGAGAAAACAAAAGTTGATGGTCTTTCTTCTACCTACAACTCTTTTCTATAGAACTTTGTGTCAGTTATCGAAATAAACCGTTTTTTTTCCTTAAAAACTCATTTTTCACCACTTTTCGACCTCAAATAGAGGTCGTAAATGATTTTTCTTTTCATTTTGTTGTTTTTTTTGCCTTTTCCGAAGGATTTCATTCTACTTCAGTTTTTTTGGGTGTCCAAAATTATCATCTGCGGCCTAACAAAAAATTTTGAGCCACTGTAATATAACGCCCTACATTTTTTTTCCGTATGATTGGAAAGGAGGAAAAGTATGCTATGTTTTGCTAGTGGTAGCTTTTTGATTTGGAATCGATTATGTCGGTAATAAATCATTCAAACTAAGTATAATCAAAAATCGTATATTCCACCCCCAAAAACAATGAATATGCAACAATTAGTAAAATTATTTTTAGAGAAGCATACAAGAAATACAGGAATTCGTTTTTTTTTTTGTAAAAGCGTTATCCATTCCTGATAAAGTCAATAATCAAGTGATCGGACTATCAAGATTTCATTTTAGCGCTCAAGAGCTTTTGACTTCACGTCAGAACTCTGCTAGTTTTCATATTTTGGTTGGGAATCCATGCATAAAAAGTTTGACCCATTCTGAAATTATTTCTGTTATGCAAAAACCTTAATCACCTTGATTGATGAAATATCATTAGTTCTGTGCAAATTTCAGTTCATTTTTAACAGAAAGCATCAACTTCCATCAAAATCAACGATTTGATTGCTCAATCAAGCTTTGTGAAACCCACGCTCAATGTCTCTATTAAGCGTTAGAACACAGCTTAAAATCGAATAAATCTCCTAGGCTCGTTTTCATAGTTCGCCTTTGAGGGTGAGTGAGAGTTTGTATCGCCCTTATAAATACTAGCCTTAAACGTCCCCTCAACTCTCACTCACCCTCAAGCGCGAACTATGAATACGACCCTTAGACCCTACAATATTTCTGTCGCACATTTCCGACCGTCCTGTATTCAGGTAAATATCGAGGAGACCAGACTCGTTCGAATTCAGGTTAGGGGGAACCCTTGAAATCAAGCGAGAGACACTTGAACGAAAAGCGGTGCACTGACCAGCCAAGATCTCGATGACCCCTGGTGCTAATGGTGCTTAAAGTATCGCAGTTACATGAACCACTTCGGTAGGTTACCGAAGAAACTTCACGCCCGAACTGCCTTTTCCCTGATGAGCTCTATCTTGGACCTCTCTGGTGGGCATGCAGATGTAAATTCGCACCGAACAGCTAGTCCCGTAACATGAAGGTTATCTCGCTTTTCAGTCGAAAGGATTTCCACGAATATGTGGACGCGACAGTTTTTCCTGTTTACTAGGCGAAAAACGAATGAATTATTTTATGTTTTATTCGAAAACATGGAACTGAAAGGATTCCACATGCACAAGCTGATCATTTTTGTTGACCTTTTTTCCGAGGAAAATTTCGAATGAGATGGTTGATGAATTTTCATGCAATTTGATTTAAAAAATATTGCGAGAATATGGAAATCTCCGTCTGAATTTATTACTGTCTATTTTGTCGATTAAAAAATTATATTTGTTGACGTGGAATTCTTGATAATGGAAGATTAGCGATGTATTATTTTGGGTATTTAAATCTGTTTTGCTTCTTCTATTCAATGTTTCGGCCAGCATTCTCCATCTGTCGTTAGAAAAAACATTCAGCACTTTTCACTTTTAAAATAGTAATTTACGTAACAAGTCCGGAAAATAGGGTTTTTTGGACGAATAGACAAAATTCTAGGACGAGCGCAAGCGAGTCCTAGAAGTCTATGAGTCAAAAAAACCATTTTCGGGCGTGTTGCGTACAATATTTTTTTCGGCAACCGTCTAGAATAACAAATCAATGAGACGACACATTTCTTTTTTATATATTTTAATTCTTATTTAAATTAAACAGAACAGAAAATATCACATATTAACAGAAACATTCTAATTCTTATTTTATTAATATTTATATTAAAATTCGAGCAATTACTGATATTGAAGGGATTCAATTTCCGGACGCTTTCTCAAAGAAAAAGCGTCCGGAAAGTGGGTACTGGTTCCGGACGGTTGCCGAAAAAAGTAATTTTCGTCACTCCTTGAAATTGTTTGTGATTTTTTAAGTACCTTGTGGGTGTGATAGAGCCTATAATGGAAAACTAAACGTCCCTTGAATTTTTCGAATCAAAAAACACAAAGAATTAGTGACAGTTTTTCCTGCTTACTAGGCGAAAAACGAATGAATTATTTTATTATTCGACGGTGTTTTATTCGGAAACATGGAGCTGAAAGGATTCCACATGCTCAAGCTGATCATTTTTGTTGACCTTTTTCCGAGGAAAATTTCGAATATGAAAGGTGTGAATAATGGAATGAGAAGGTTGATGAATTTTAGCAATTTGATTTAATAAATAGCGAGAATATGGAAATCTCCGTCTTAATTTATTACTGTCTATTTTGTCGATTAAAAAATTATATTGTTGACGTGGAATTCTTGATAATGGAAGATTAGCGATGTATTATTTTAGGTATTTAAATCAGTTTTGCTTCTTCTATTCAATGTTTCGGCCAGCATTCGCCATCTGTCGTTAGAAAAAACATTCAGCACTTTTCACTTTTAGAAAAGTAATTTTCGTCACTCCTTGAAATTGTTTGTTTTTGAAGTACCTTGTGGGTGTGATAGAGCCATTCATGGGAAAACTAAACGTCCCTTGAATTTTTCGAATCAAAAAACACAAAGAATTAGTGACAGTTTTTCTGCTTACTAGGCGAAAAACGAATGAATTATTTTATTATTCGAAGATGTTTTATTCGGAAACATGGAACTGAAAGGATTCCACATGCACAAGAGCTGATCATTTTTGTTGACCTTTTTTCCGAGGAAAATTTCGAATATGAAAGGTGTGAATAATGGAATGAGAAGGTTGATGAATTTTCATGCAATTTGATTTAAAAATATTGCGAGAATATGGAAATCTCCGTCTGAATTTATTACTGTCTATTTTGTCGATTAAAAAATTATATTTGTTGACGTGGAATTCTTGATAATGGAAGATTAGCGATGTATTATTTTGGGTATTTAAATCAGTTTTGCTTCTTCTATTCAATGTTTCGGCCAGCATTCGCCATCTGTCGTCAGAAAAAACATTCAGCACTTTTCACTTTTAGAAAAGTAATTTTCGTCACTCCTTGAAATTGTTTGTGATTTTTGAAGTACCTTGTGGGTGTGATAGAGCCTATAATGGGAAAACTAAACGTCCCTTGAATTTTTCGAATCAAAAAACACAAAGAATTAGCGACAGTTTTTCCTGCTTACTAGGCGAAAAACGAATGAAGTTGGTGGTACATGAAATAGTTAAAAGTCAATAGAGGCAAATTTTAATACCTAATTAAACATGGTTCCTATTTTTTACAGACTGGTTTTCATTACTTAACTTCTCAAACTCACGAGAAATACCGGTGATTGATGTAGCCAAGGAAAAAACTCAGTATTTGAGTTGCAAATCTGATAACTACGTATTCAAAGCCAGGATTTATTTCAGTTTTCACGAGTATCAATTACGGTACAACTAGTAGGAGTAAAACGAAGAATTTATAATTATAAATGAACAGTTATCATTCTGAATGATACTTATTATGGAAGAACCGTTTTACAAAGAGATAGTTATAATGCATTATGGCTCAGTCCATTTCACAATCTCATTTATATTTGATTTAATTTTGTCCTGGCTTGGAAAATAATTGTTTCAATAACTATTATTAGTTCAGTAATGAGCATGTTTTTTATGATGAAAGAATGTCTTATTTCTGATTTGAACGTAAAATATATAAAGTCATAACGATTTGAGTTCTTAATTGAAAGTTTTGAAAAAAATAATCATAACTTTATCAAGGTGCTCATTGGAAATATAATTATAATATGCCATTAATAGGTTTTTCATTCCATTATAAATTCAGGACGAAATAGATCAATGAAGTCTACTGTATTCACAAGCTCCAAAAATGATATTCATTTGTAGTAAAAATGTCATTTTCTGTAAAGAAGACGATACAGTCCATTCACGAAAGTTTTAGCATTCGGTTGGCCCATGACAATTTGGCATATTCCAATGTGTATATTGAAATTTTAAGGTTATATTGTTTATTTTCTTGTCAGATTGATACGCAATGTTGTCAATATAACATAGAGTTCTCTGATAACTCGAAAGCTCGTCGGAAGAGGCCGGGCATACTCGGCAACGTTGACTTTATTTTACGTTATGACAACAAATACTGCCAACTTCAGATAAATAAACAAACGCCTACTATGCGCTCAACCTTTCGTGAACGTACTATATCACATGTTTATGTATACTATACATGGAATCTGTATGTACAGGGTGTTTATGAATCAATTCGAAAGATTTGAGAGGTGATTCCTCATATCGTCGTAATGGAAAACAGCTCCCATAAATGTAACACCACACAGAGTGTTCGAAATTTACTTAAAAACTGACTAAAGAAGTGGTTCGCTACTGAGATATTTTAAACTAACAATTATTTTTATGTATGTTTTATTTTTCACATAAAAACGGCGCCCTTTACACGAAAAGACAGGAGAGATTTCTAGTCACAAATTGAACGAAAAATTCGAAAAATAATGTTTAAAAGTTCAAAATATCTCAGTGGGGTACTTTTTTAGTCAGTTTTCAAGTAAAACTTCAACACCCTGCACCTAAAAATCAATGTATTTCCGAAACTACAAATATGGAACCTTATCTTCATAAAATGATTTGAGGAATTAATTTATCTTTCGCATCAATTCAGAAACACCCTGTATATCAACTAATCCATTCAAAAAATGCTGATAGCACAATTATTGTACTGAGTTGCTGAAACAGTGACCCAAATCAAATAATGAAAAGAACCCTGAAAGAGTAGAGTAACTTCGAGTAACAATAGATTTTATTGATGATGTACTTCCTATCGAAAAATCATGTGATCAGTTCATGGGAATTTAATTCGATCAGAAACCATAGGAGAAATCTAAATTTAGCTCGGTTTCTCGGTTATATTTGTAAATCGAATAGCATCTACCAATTTAAAAACAAAATATGTAGGTAAGTACATGAGATGAATAATCTAGAGGTTATTTTTCAAACTGCTGAGTATATACTATTTTACAAGCCAACGGAAAAATATCTGAATATCATGAAAAGATAATACAGGGTCTTAATAAATCATTGTAACAGCGCACTTGGCTTTGGATTATTTTCATTTTGCTGCTTTCTATGCAAACTCAATACATTCTTCAAATCTTTCTCTATATTTATGTCTATCTATCTTTGACATTGATAATTCCAGCCACATAATTCGATCGCCTAACCTGCATAACAGTGTTAAATGAATAAATAAATAACCCAAAGCCAACTGCTCTGTTACAAACATTTAAAAGACCCTGTATTTATTTAATTGTGGGTAAAAATTTCAACTAGTGAAACATATACAAATGTTTCAATGATTACATTGTAAAGAACATAAATTTGTACCGGTTATTTCATGCTTCGAACAATTTTCTTCTGAAAAAGTCAACTTAACCACTCAAGATGAAAAATATTCACGCAAAAATTTCTCTCTTGTAGTTCTAATCAATTTTGGTTATTACCTATGATAAAATATCGAAAATTATGAACAACATCGAGAATAACATGGTGTTTTTGAAAGCTTTTTGTTCCATTTCTCTTGTTATTTGTTATTTTCATCTGAAAATTATTTTTTTCATCTAAAAACTATTACATTACTGAATAATTTTATCTCAAACTAGTCATTTCGAATGCCATTTGACAAATAAAAATAGCTTCCTTGTATTATGAAGCTCCATGCTATTCATTAAATTTTCAAAAAACAAACTTTCAAACGATTGAGAAATTTTTCCGTCATGATTTTATCTCTGATAGTAATATAATATGACGATCCAACCGACAAAAATGCAATTTTCATGATGAAATCAACGTAACTATTGTTCATAAATACAACAGTCAATTAAGAGAAAATAAGTCCACAAACATAAATGGATGGAAATCTACAAAAACAATTCGTTATTCTGAATGATTTATTCCACAGTGAAAATAAACAGACCTAATTTTTCTGCTCGGAAAAACTCTTCCGGTACCATGGTTCCATTGAAAATTCCGTTATATTACGAAATCGAAATATTTTTTACAGTCCAAATATGGCACGCTTTATCGACAGATCGAATGCTGAACAAGTTACCTGAATATTGTAAAACTTCATGTAAACCTGCGTTTTACAGCGCCAAAATTGCCTAAATGCATCGGAAAAATCCATAAATTTTATTATTATTTTTACGACTTTTGAGTTGTTCGTAGGAAATTATATTTATGGAACCTTTAATTCGTTTTTAGCTGCATCTGGCAGTTAAAATGATTTCTGGACAATTTCAATTATGGTTTGGGCCCACACGTGATGACAAAGTTGACAACTGTTTCGTTATTGTTTCATTTTTCAGCAGACTGATATTTTTTGTACTGAATAGAATTTACTAAATATATATGTTTTTTTTCTTGAAATATTAGGCATACAATGATTTTTTTTACACTCCTTTAGCTACTGAAGAACTAAGTTTTGTTATCATTTCGTGTATCACTTTATTTCTTTTATATTTTTAGAATACATTTTTAATTTATTCGGAATAAGATGTGTAAAGTATTGAAGAAATTTAATGAATTTATTTTTCATTTTCGGACTGTCAAAAATTTTTCCACATATTAAATGCTAATACAGCAGAAACTGCAATGGAATGATGTTCAAAATTAGAAGTGAGCGAAATGTGTTCACACAAGCAACAGAGCTACTCATTCATAAATAAAAGTTTCTTGCATGCACTGAATAAACAAATACCAAGGATAAAGACTGATAAAATGATAAATTCATGTAAACATCATATTTTCGCATGTACTAATAAGCGATCGGTTTAAATTCACATGAGAAATATTATTCCCTCGTTCTTTTTTCAATATTGTCATATTGCAGATGTCGCTGAAGTAAATATATTAGAAATTAATAATTTCAGTCGATAAATTCAAGAAATTCATTATGAATACAGAAAAAATTTTCCAAGACTAGTGAAATCATTGAAGTTTACATTTAATTCTGTTATTTGTATGTGTTTTTCTTTGTATTTAAAATGTTACTTTTCATTTTATAGTGTTCATATAAAATATTTGTTTTTCATTTTCAAATATTCAGAAGAATCTTATGAATTAATTTAAATCTTCTGGCATTATTTTTAGGCACATATTTTCTCATTGAATTTTTAATTGTTGATGAAGTTCTTTATTCTTGAATAACATTTTTCTTGGTTTTTATGATTGCTAAAAATGAAATATTTTTTGATCTAGTTATTTATTGTATAATTAAAAAAAAATCACCTATCATGGATTTTGAACTCACCAAAAATTTTTATAAAGTCAGAAGTGGTCTGAGAAAAAGGTGATAAATCCAAAAAATAGCACAAGACACGCACATTCACCGTACTAAACATTGTCACGTTACCATCGGAGGTACCAACGTAACCAAACAACTTCGCCTTTCGTGAAGAACTGAGGATGGTACTGGCTAGAATCTACTATATAAGATCATCCACACAATGATCGAGAGGTGGGGGTCACCATTGTGCCCTCATGCCTGAATGGTTGCCTAAATTAGACCCATAACCGAACCCATGAAGGTGCCCTGAAAAAGCTTTCGCATATGGCAGCCCTACGAATGTTTTCTTCCACCCGGTATATACAGGTGGACATTATTTCACTGTACAGCTCTTTCAGTGGCGCTTTCAATGGGAAACAAATGAAACAATATATCTTTGGATTTCGAAGTGGAACCTCGCTCAGGTAATAACATTTTTTGACAACGACGCGTATGGATTTACTTCCTTTTCAGTTGATACATCTGTCCTTTGGGGTTGTTTTGCACCCTTGAAAGACCAAGGAACTGAGTTTGGAAGATCAACTTTACTCATTGAATATGTATATCTTGTTGAAAGAATTTACCACCGTAGAATTATGTGGTTCATTTTTTTGCCTGGTTTACCATCATCATTTTCATGCGGGAAACACTTTTGAAATTAATTTTGATAAACGCCAAAAGGAGATTTCCCAACTTAGTTGGAAAGAAAAATTCATATAAGCATGGATCCGAGAAGAGTTCATTACAAAAGTAAGTTCAGGAAATTTTTTTTAATATTTCAAAATTGACTATTGCTATTTACTTCAAATTTGGTATACTCGGAACCCATTTGAAGTGCTCTGTAAAATTTTTAGAAATGATCAAAAAGTTCAAGTCAGGAGCGTATAATTTTTGGGTATCTTAGTGGATTTTATCAATTTATTTAACGGAGTACCAATTGTGTGCATTGAGTAGTTCAAAGGAAAAATCTAGAATGTTTTTGACAATTTTTATCTCTTTCTTCAATTTGATATCTAACCGTTTTCAAGAAATACAAACTTAACATTGGAAAACATAAATGACAGGTTTAGGTAAATTTTTTTTTTATAATTGAATAATGGTTTTTACAAAAATAAGATAAGGCTCAACTAAATGGTTAAAGTAGATTTAAATTGACGACTATTAGTCTCATTGCTCGCTTCAGCCCTTTTTTGAATTCAGCACCCGCGTATATTTTGAAAAATAATCCAAATTCGATTTCTTAAATAGTTATTTTTTATGCTATCCAATGTATGTAGTTCTCCAAAACTATCAGAGATATCAACTTGCAGCAACAATTTTTCATTTGTGCTATTTAATATACAAAATAGCTACCTTTTGAGGAAAAAGATGAATATACACTGAGATACCTCTTATTCTACGCCTCTGATTTGAAATTTTTAATTATTTTACAATTTTCGCAGAGTACGTTAATTGGATTTAGTGTATTTCAAATTAAAATTTAATAGCAAAACACAACTCAGAAATATTTTTAAAAAAATTGTTGAACTTTGACATCCGGTAACTCGGTAACGAAGCCATTTCGGACCCACGTTCATATAAACTTGTCTTTTTCTTGAAATAAGCTGGGAAATCTTCCTTAAGCTTCGATGACGTTCATCTGGACCACCTGTATATAAACTGAATGCTATAATTCACATCAAGGTAAATCGGATTTCAAAAATCATCAAATTTGCCAGGGTAAATTTATTTTCACGAGATCATTTTGGTTAGTAAATTTTTCTCACATTCATTCTTCTTATCCCTTTGGCTGATGGGTATTCAATAAGGAGCATAATTTCATTAACTGCTATAAAAACGATTAAAATTTCCAAAATTCCAAAAAAAATTTTTTAGATATTTTTTATTATGTTCAGTTGATATTTCTATCGACTAAGATATCTATACGAACGCTTCACTACAACATCGTTAGTTATATCGAGTATTCTAATAATTTATGTGCTTCAAAGAAGTATTCTGCAGGAGTGTCCTGTAGTTTGGTAAAGATTTTTGCATGAATATCGCATATATTTCCGTGAATATTTTTCACAGAAAAAAAGCGTTCAACAATTTTTTTAAGAATAATTTTCAAGATACATTATTTTGGCCATTTGCATAATTTCGTTGTTATATTCCTTCCATATAGCATTTGCCAGTCGTCTTCAGGAAACATTTCGTGAATGTTGTGTTCTTCTGAGAAAACAATTGAAAGTGAAATAATGGAAATATTGAAAAATGACCAATGATCGTTGAACCATAACCTTCAATTTATACGATCCATTATTCTATTAATTCTTGATCTATAATTCGCAACGAATGCGTGATTATACTCGAAAAAAAAGAATTATATCAAAAATATTCATAATTCAATTTGAGAAGTATAGGAAGACGGCATTCAACGAAAGTGAAAAAAACATCGAATTTCAAATAATTCGATCTATTAGTTCAAGAGTTATGTAACTGTAAAATTTCACTCATAAGATGAATATCACACATCCGTTTGTCGCATTCCTTTCCGGACACCCTGTATAGGGAGCAGCTGAAGTACTCTACACAAACGCAGAACACGAATCATTTCCATAATCAGATGAAAGGAATTCTCCACAGAATCTTAATATAATGAGTATCTTTATTTGTTTGGGCAATTGGACCACATATATCGCTTTCGATGTTTTATTATTTTTTTATATTAAGTGAATAAACATAACATATCTCATGTTTATAATAGTGCAATAATTAACAGCACCATTTCCAATCCGGTTGACTAACCATATGATATTTTTATTACACGAAAATAAATATGTATACAGGGTGTTTCATCGTAAACTGTCCAGTTTATGATGAGGTGCTCTATACCACACACGTGTCTGATTTATAATGAATGCTGTATCCTACACTTCATATTTCTGCAAAAGCAATATTTTCGTAAAAAATATTATCTCTTTAATTTTTAGAAAAAATTTTGGAATAAAGGATTTTTGCGTTTGCTTCATTGAACCAATAAATTGAGAATATTGTATACTCTATAGATTCCGGATTCCGCAGGTTATTACTTCCAATCAGTATACAGAAATAACAGGATATAAATACGGTTCAAATCTTCCAAAATCTCGATTCTATTCAACTTTTGCTCTACAATGATTCCCCTAATTAATTTGACATTTTCAATTTATTTAATAAACACTCAAAAAAGAGTGATAATAAATATTGAATTGTTTTCTGTTAATGAAATTCTGTGAAATTTTCATCTGTATTCTTCTCTATTGTACTTTATTATAATTTATAGAAATCAAATTGTGTGTTACACCTATGGATGTTCTATTTGGAATGAAATAATAATTAAAAAATCATTAATAAATTATTTATGTTAAAAACAATCGAAAAAACTACTTGTTTATTCATTGAGAATAGAAAGGGTGTGACAATAACAAGTATCCCTAACTTGTTGCTCCATTTGAAAGATAAATTATAATAAACAACCATTAAATAGACTATCATACGAAAATATATAGTATAATTCTTTTCACCCCCTTGTTGTTGTAGAAAATTATCATAACATGTATATTCCCCTAACGCATTGTCTAAATGTGGTGGAAGATTGATAAATGAGTGTGTGTTGAAAAATATATTCTTTTTTTGATCGTTATGAGGAAAAACCATTATATCAATGGATACTAAAAAACAATACAATTTGAGAATTTTCCGCTTTACAATTGATAATGATGGGTGATGAAAATTTCGATATCAAAAATGTTCTCTCAATTGGATGGAATCTTAGACAAAGGAAGAGTCTTCCTTAGTCTAAGGATGGAATTGAATTGTGAAGCCAGAATTAACGCTACTGAAATCAAAAATTTCAAAAAATATTTCACTATTTTCCTAATTGCGATTTGTGACTGAACTATCGTTAAGTAAATCTTATCTCTTTACACAAAAAAGTAGAAATTCACTGAAATAAAATGTAGGTTTTTATATAAAAATACGAAACGGGACTAACACAACACTAATAAATAAATAATATCAAAACTAAGGAAAAAATATGAATGTGAAAAAACTGAAAATTCTTTGAAAATCAGAAAAATATACCTCTAGAAGCTATTCACATTGCCAGTTATTTTCCATTGTCATTTCAAAAAATAAAAATATCAGAATGAAATACTAACAGACATTATTCGGATTGGTAACTTGTGTACTGAAATAAATGTGGAATGAAAATTATTTGAACGGTGGACATTCACATTGATATTATCTGATATCAGAAAAGAAAAACGAATAATAATGTAAACAAAGCGAACACGACTAATTTGAATATTTGGATGTTAAATTCAGCATTCTCTGGTGTGAGATCAAAAAAGGCCGCTCAAGTTATCAATAATAGTTTTTTTTTCACCTACTGAGATACTGGCAGTGTCTCAGCAGTGTCACTTTGCCACGGTAGCCAACTCTACAGTTTTAGCTGTAGATTTACAGTTTTTCAAAAGTTTGCTCAGTTTTCAGTTTAGGTCTCCAAATCTATTTCCTAGTATCTGAATTCCGTTTCCTTTGTGTTTCATTCAACTGAACTGGAAAATTAGGTCGAAATATCACAACATACAAATAATAGTTCGTCTATATATATATAGTGCTATTTTATAGAGTTTTTACTTCGTTTTAACTTCAAATGATAGCAGAATTTAACACTCATATATTTATTTCTGTAACGATTCAGTTGAAGATTGTTTTCAGAGATTTGTTGAATTGAGGAATTGGAACTTTTACAGTTTTCTACAGCTTTCTTCAATAGCGTTTGCAGTTTTATTATAAGATTTGGATGGCAATTTTGAACTGAACTGTCAGCAGTGTCACACTGCTTCGAATTATGACAGTAGTTTCCCAGTTCATCTCAGTTGAAGTGGGTAAAAAGAATACCAGTTATGTCTCTTCTTCTGTTGATTTAATTCGCGTCTTTCCGAGGGCTCGTTCTACTCTAACGAGTGCTATATCGTTTTGCCATGATGTCTGTGATTTTAGAATTTTAGTTTGACTCACTGATGATGAATCTGTTGTCAAATTTAATTCTGTCCGTGAGGCCGTCCAGCCGTTAGCACGATAACTTTCGAAGCGATTGTCCTAGAAGTTTTAAATGTTTAGGGTCAGCTCGGTTCCTAAATGACTCGATTGAGTTCGTTAACCAGCCAAATCGTACAGGTGTTCCTAAAAATATGGTCATTCAAAATTTTTGTTCCTCAATATCTCAGACAAAACGAAACCCAGCGAAATTAAATGTTTCGGCCATATGCAAGATGCTCATAATGAGCCTCATGTAAATTTTGGCTATAGTGTAAACCAAAGAAAATTCATTTGGACAATTGAAAAGAAGAAACTTCATATTCCATGAAAAGATATCCGATTCGGATAAATTTATTTTATGATTAAAGATTGATACACTGTATGTTCATGCAATTTTTGGTCATAGTAATAACAGAACCATAGAAAATTCATTGGAATATTGAAAATAAAAATCTTCATATTTCCATAACAGGATATCCGATTCAAAAGAAATTTATTTTATGAATCAAGACTGAGATACACTGAATGTTCATGCAAAATTTTCTGATCATAGTAATAACAGAACCATAGAAAATTCAATTGGAAAATTGAAAAGAAGAAACTTCATATTTCCATGAAAATAAATCTGATTCGAATAAAATATATTTTATAAATGAAGATTGATACACTGACTGTTCATGCAAAATTTTCTGTCCATAGTGATAACAGAACCATAGAAAATTCAATTGGAATATTGAAAATAAGAATCTTCATATTTCCAGAACAGGATATCCGATTCAAATAAAATTCATTTTTTCTACAAACGTCAAAAAATGACAAGGTTCGCGCATTGGCAAGAATATGCGAAGTGACCCTTTTTTCATTTCCTTCGTATATATTGCCCATAGTTATAATACCTAATTACTTGATTTGGAAAAAACAGTTCAAACCAGTTCAATATTTTTTTTCATATTAAGCTAAGCGTTTGTAGAAAAAATTTTGTTTGCATCTCATGCGCGAAATACTTTGGTGATCGAGAACTGATTTTTTTAACGAGGCGCAGCCGAGTTAAAAAAATCAGTTCTCGATCACCAAAGTAGCATTTCGCGCACTAGATACAAAATAACTATTGTGAATCAAGACTGATATACTGAATATTCGTGCAACATTTCAAGAGGAATTCATAATCAGAGTCATAGAATTAAATTTTATCAATTATTTATTTTTTACATATTTCATGTTTTGAATAATTTCTAGAATTAATTCCAATTGTGGGGGGATCCTGCATTCATATTTATATATCTGAAATAAGTCTCAAATCCCATTTAAAATTTGAGGTAAAAGTCTTATTGCTCCACCAAAGAACGAGAGCTCAAAAGCTGCTGCTCAGGGCTTTTCTTGAATTTTCATTCATGAATCGACTTCTCTGATCAAATCTTCAACCTACCTCAAGAACTTAAAATTCTAGGGATGGCTAGGGATTTTAATAGGAAAGTAGAATTCATGAATTCATTTTCCGATTATGAACGAGAACGCCAAGGCTTTCTAAAATTTTTCGACTTATTCGTGATCGATTCCGAACAAAAATCGTGAGAAATATATCACCCAATCTATTCAACGGAGTCCCTCCGATAACACCCAAATAGTGACCATACTGTATATATTCCATATACTACTCCATCGGCGTTCACAGGAATTACCGAAATGATATAAGAACCCGAGATTATTCCTTTCAACTTCTTCCTCTTTTCTTTCATTTTTTCGTGCAAGCCCAGGTAGTAAATCAATAGTTTACAAGAGGATGTGTTTGTGCAATAACAGCTGCGTGTCTACAGGTAAAAATCGCTTTTAAAGTTGGTCTATTTTCGATTATTTTCTGAATACGCGTCGAGCAGCTGCTACAATCTGGCATTCTTTCGAATGGGTAACGAAGAAAGGTTCAATTTTCGCTTGTTAAATTATTCCATTTCATAACAACCACTTCTTGTTATTCAGGTTATGAAAATATGCTTCACATACAAAATTTGAGAAGAATAAACTTGCCGGTTGATTTCGTTTTTCCCACAGGAAAACGTGAAATGTGAATAACTCATTACCTGTTCCTGTGAATTTCTATATTCCAGATTTTTGCAGAAACAGGCAAAGCGGTCCTGAAATTATTAAGCTGTGCCGTTCTTTTTCTGAGATATGGTTATATGAAATACTGAGTAAATGAAGGAACATATCTGTTCGGAAAATATAGGTAAAAATCGAAAGTTCTTCTACAATCCGATATTCTTTCGAATAGGTAACGGAAAAAAGTTTGATTTTTGCTTGTTGAATTATTCCACTTCATAACAACCACTTTTTGTTATTCAGGTTGTGAAAATATGCTCTACACACAAAATTTCAGAATTATATAGAAAATAATGATTCCGTTTTATTTGCACAATATTCCGATTGCCATAACCATGTGTGATTAATTTTGTGGGAATTAATTTATTCAATAGGAATAAAACAACTATCAAGAACTTCCAACAAGTAATTTCAGAATTCGGATCTGAAAATCAAAAACTTTCACTAAATAGTATTAGAAAAATAATCATTCACATTTGAATATTAATGTTACTTGGAATTCGAACTAATCGAATTGTTACCAGAAACATAGCTTTTGTTTTGGTTTTTTTCCTGATGAAACAAATGAATTTTACAATGTGTGTGAATTCTAATTTTCGTTCTCTTGCTCTTCATCACTAATAAATTACAGACATTTTTGTGAAACTATGGAAGATTGTTTTCCTAGGAACAAGAAACATACATTAATGAATAAAATTG
This sequence comes from Propylea japonica, assembly GCA_013421045.1. Classification (NCBI taxonomy): domain Eukaryota; kingdom Metazoa; phylum Arthropoda; class Insecta; order Coleoptera; family Coccinellidae; genus Propylea; species Propylea japonica. Next base: position 41,602,511 of record CM024248.1, on the reverse strand, counting down.
ATAATTACTGTTACCACTTACCGCTTAGATACAACAGAATGAAAATATATTTAGAATTAATAATATGATTAAAATAATCACAAGAACATACAAAGGACCCCGCACATTTTGTATGAGAATTGGCTCCCGGTGGATTTGTCTGAAAATTTGATATGATGTTCTGCTAATCCTTCTGATCAAATGTCTCTTCAGTCACGAAGCTGAAAAGTGCATACTTTTAGGAGTTTTTAGCGATTTTTTGTATCCATTATGGCTTACGTATTACCGTTCACACAGAAATGTTTGAGGAATATTTCGTGATTATTGAAAGCAGATTTTGTCAATTCGAAATATTTTCAAACATTTCTGTGTGAACGGTAATACTTAAGCCATAATGGATACAGAAAATCGCTGAAACTCCTAGAAGTATGCATTTTTCAGCTTCGTGACTGTGGAGATATTTGATCAGAAGAATTAGTAGAACATCATATCAAATTTTCAGCCAAATCCACCGGGAGCCAATTCCCATAAAACGTAAGCCATAATGGATACAAAAAATCGCTAAAAACTCCTAGAAGTATGCATTTTTCAGCTTCGTGACTGTTTAGACATTTGATCAGAAGGATTAGTAGAACATCATATCAAATTTTCAGCCAAATCCACCGGGAGCCAATTCTCATAATACGTAAGCCATAATGGATACAAAAAATCGCTGAAACTCCTAGAAGTATGCATTTTTCAGCTTCGTGACTGATTAGACATTTGATCAGAAGGATTAGTAGAACATCATATCAAATTTTCAGCCAAATCCATCGGGAGCCAATTCCCATACAAAATGTGCGAGGTCCTTTGGAAAAAAAGCTGAGGCTGAATAAAAGACCTCGACTCCTTCTTCCACCCGAACTATCTTCATGTGCACAATATCACCAATAATGCTTGATAATATAAATATATTTTTTTATGAATAAGTGTCCCCACTTCTTCTTCACTTCAACTTTCTTCTGTGCAACCTACGGCGATTCTGCTAGGTTCCAATACAAACAAACAACTGTTCATTCACTTTCCAGTTCTTTTTACATTGCGATGCGAATAAAACACATTTTGGTTAGCACTAAACCAAGTCCGACTCTCTCCACGTGATGATTTTTCAAACCTCAGACATCCACAGATCCCTATTATTGGGTAATCATAATTTCACCCTGAATAGTACAGTCAAATAGGGTTTTTAGCAGGAAAGTTTTGGGGTAGTTTTGATTTTTCGGTTTTTTATGTTTTTTGGGGTGCTGAATACGAATCTGAGGTTTGCTAACAAAATTTCGTGAGGGAACATTGAAAAAAACCCAAAAAAAGAGAAAAAATCTCATTCTTTGGCAGTTTTCTGCTTATAACTCGGAAACTATCAACTTTTCGTGAAAAACCTTTCCATACAAAATGAAAGTACATAAAATTTTCTACAAATTGTATTACCACAGCTTGTTCTGCGACAACCCGTTCTGGCTCAAATTATAGTTGAAAATGAGGTATTTTCTTTGACTCAATAAATGAAAATGAATTAAATTCCGTGGTTCCGATTATGCGAACGCCTTGAAATACTGCATGAACATTCAGTATATCAGTCTCGATTCACAAAAAAATTTAACTCGAATCGGATATCTTGTTATGGAAATATAAAGATTCTTCTTTTCAATATTCCAATTCAATTTTCTATGGTTCTGTTCACACTATGGTCACACAATTTTGCATAAGGCTTTTATGAGTATGTTGCATTTGGCCGCACCATTTCATTTCGATGGGTTTCGTTTTATCTGAGATATTGTGGAACAAAAACTTTGAATGGCCATATTCTATGTTTCATGAAACATGGCCATTCAAAATTTGTGTTCCTCAATATCCCAGATAAAACTAAACCAATAGAAATGAAATGGTGCGGCCAAATGCAACATACTTACTCATAATAAGCTTATGCAAAATTGTGTGACGATAGTGTGAAGAGAACCATAGAAAATTGAATTAGAATATTGAAAAGAATAATCTTTATATTTCCATAACAAGATATCCGATTCGAGTTAAATTTTTTTGTGAGTCGAGACTGATATACTAAATGTCCATGCAAAATTTCAAGACGTTCGCATTATCGGAACCACGGAATTTAATTTATTTTCATTTATTGAGTCATAGAAAATACCTCATTTTCAACTATAATTTGAGCCAGAACGGTTGTCACAGAACAAGCTGTGGTGATAAATTTGTAGGAATTTTCACGTACTTTCATTTTGTATGGAAAGGTTTTTCACGAAAAGTTGATAGTTTCCGAGTTATAAGCGGAAAACTGCCTAAGAATGACTCTTTTTTTCTTTTTTTGTATTTTTTTCAATGTTCCCTCACGAAATTTTGGTAGCAAACCTTAGATTCGGATTTAGCACCCCAAAAAACATAAAAAATCGAAAAATCAAAACTACCCCAGAACTTTCCTGCTAGGGGTTCTTTTGAGCACAAATTGACTGGACTATGAATACCAAATGAAATTTCAGAATGAGATATGATCTACTAAAAATTTTTCATAATAAGTTTTTTTCTATGGATACCTAAGCAGCTTTCTTATTCGTCCATAACTCCTTGTGCATAAAGAATTATCCTTGGGCTATTGTTTCTTGAATAGGTTTCATTATAGCAGAGGAAGCATCTTTTGGAAGACGTTTTTATTTACCAAAAATTATGGTCTTCGATATAACTGTGAAATTTCCCCCATATAAAAGAAACCCTTCAGGAAAACACGTGTGCCCAACCCTCCAAATTCATTAATGGTTCAAGGTTATCCTTTGACACGTGGTTTACACTGATAATAATTGCCCCTGTTCGTATGTGTAGAAAAAAGAAATGAGAATATCGAATCTGTAGCCTTCAATATATCGCTGTTATGATAGAAGGAAGAAGGTAAGCTAGTTTTGCAAGCATTATGATTTCAAAGCTTCACTTCTATCAGTTCAAATCAGTTTTCAAAACTTGAAAAAGCATTTGGCATTTTAGCAATTGACTTTGTAGGTGCCGGGAATTGTGAGGGTCGCTTTCTGTAGCGAGTATTGTTGTTTTTAAGAAATCAATAATCTTTTTCCTACTTCGGAAACAATATTCAACATAGATATTCCTGGTTAGGTTAGGTTAACCTATTTTTCAAATATGCTTCAGAATTCAATTTTTATTCACTCAAACAAAAACTTAAAAAACAATATTTATTTCCCAAACAATACTTACAGGATGAATCAATTTGGAATTTGTGTGGATGTGTGCTTTCATTGAAACTAAATAGAGTTTTTTAATGTTTTACTCCAAAACAGTGCCAACAATATATGAATAGATATTAAAAATGAAACAGTGAGAAAACACAAACAAAATTTTTTATGGTGAATTCCTTCAGTTAAAGTCTATCCGTCTTTTTTTTCTAGCGAATTGGTCAACCACTTCATTTTCATCAATTTTCACACTATAATGAATATTCATAAGCGCCAACCCATTCAATCTACTTTCGCTAGAAGAATTGCGCAGGTAATTTTTAATTCTCCTCAAGCTGGAAAAACTTCTTTCTGGAGTAGCAGTAGATACTGGAATCGTAGCTAAACTTTGTAGTAGGATGTAGATGTTCGGATACATATTCTGATTGCATTCTAAAGGCGATTTTGAAATGGAGTTCATTGACATTTTCCATATTTCAAATTCTGCTTTAATTACGTTTTTATTTTTTTCTGGGAGTAGTGAAGAATACATTGATAATGCGTCTTCCAATTCATATTCTCTGTTGAAATTCTAGGGTAGCTGAACAGATAAGGCTGATTAATTTTCGGTGTTTAGAAAATCTATCAGTTAATTGTTGGAAAGTATGTTCTAGAAATGGAATGAAACTTCAATATCATCCATATTGCTGATATGAATTGATAATTTTAACTAGATTTTCGGAGATAAGTTGGTTTAAGTGCAAAATGAAAGATTATTTTTGCAACAAAAAATAACGCTGAGAACTAATAAAGGCAAACAATCTCCTGTGTACTCATCGACTGTGCTTTTCAATGAATTACCGCAAACAATCACCTCCATAACAAACTTTAAGAAATTCGTGAAAGAACTCGAACAATACATTATAAAAATTATTGTGGTTAATTTAGTTTGTTTATTTTTTAGTTGTGAAGCTGATTGATGGATTGTATGTATAAGAAATTTATGTTTATATTGAAATCACATCCTGTATTTATAAACAACTATGTTATCAGCATTTCATGCTGCTTTATAGTTTATTTTCATAAATAAATAAAGTAAATAAAAATATTTCGGGGGGGGTTTGAACCCCCAAAACCCCCCCTGGCTACGCCCTTGCGGAACAACCTGTACGATTTGGCGGTTAATGAACTAAACTGAGCCATTTACAGAATTGAATTTGACCACGAACTCGTCATCAGGGAGTAGAGACCATTTTCGGCTCAAATTCGAAAATTACAGACATTTGGTCAATACGATATAGCACCGGTTTAAGGAGAACAAGCGCTCAATAAAAAGAAATAATTATAGCAATCAATCAATTAGCTGATCAACGATGTTCTTTTTCAAAATGAGTCGAAACTATTTTTACCTTATACTTCAAATCACTTCTATTGATTATAAATCGAAAGCTTCACTAACAGAAATTACATCTAAAGCTCTGTTGAATGTGCATCAATTAAGATAAAACATTCGCAATTGCGTGAAATCAAACGTATGCGATAAAATTAGCAAAGGCTTGTGCACGCTTGATCATGAAAAATATTCATTGGCGTTTAATGAAAATGCTTATCTTTACAGCACGAAGATGGGCTAGACGGGCGTTGAACAATTTTCTAGAATTTCAAATTGCTTTCGTCGATTTAACAAGCACTTACCGTATTTCCAACTTTGTGAAACAAGTTTTGCACGTCTATAAAACTCCCTACACCATTTCCATTATTCAATGCTCGTTTATCAGAATTTTGATTGTAATGGATTATGATGGCATTAAGAATGGTTCAACGGCAATTATGAAGAAAAGATTTGTGTTCAATTCGCTTCGCAATGAAAAAAAGAATGGATAGGGAATGAACTGTTGTTTGTTTACATTGAAACCTAGCAGAACCGCTGTTGGTTTGCAGAAGAAGATAGTTCAGGTGAAAGCAGAAGTTGGGGACTCTTATTCAATCAAAAAGAACATATCTATATTATTTAGCAGAACCTATAAAAATCTGTTGACAGGTGATCATTCGTTTCAGTGAGTACTATATTATTCAATGCTCGTTTATCAGATTTTAATTGTAATCGATTATGATAGCACTAAGAATGGCTCAACGGCAATTATAAGGGAAAAGTTTATGTTTAATTCGATTTGCGTTAAAAAACTGGAAAGTGAACGAACAGTTGTTTGTTTTTCTTAGAAACTTTATAGGTTTTCACTCCCAGTCTCTGAAACATAAATAATTAAAAAATAAAATAATAAATAAAAAAAGAGATGAAAGCTCATTAATTTCACTCAAAGCTGCGACAACTTCTTTCCAATTCTGGTTCATGCTGTTGCAAGCTTCATATCTCGCCGACCGGCGAGTTGTAGTTTTCGGGGATGGCTATTTCTACATTTTCGTAGAGGACTTAAAGAATTTGCCGCCCTTAAAATCGTGCCGCTCCTAGGCCATGGCCTATGTTGGCCTAGGCGGTAATAGGGAACTGTTTTGGTGTAGACTTCATGGAAAGCACTACATGTATTCCTAAAATTAACAGTATTAAAATTCTGCATATGATACGAAAGTACAGAGACCTCAGGAAAGAGCTCTATCAGCAAGACAATGATACAAGGTTAAGACTTTTTTCAATCGCCCTCCGTATAAAAATTTCACCTTTCTTCTTCCGATTAATATTCAGAAGTCGCGCGATGAATTATTCAAATTGAAAATGGTCAAATCACATTTACCGTTAGCGCGAGTACACCCGAAATTACGATCAGAGTGAGTAAATTCTTTGTATTTTTTGTTATATAAAAATTAAATTATCAGACCGGCGGAGTATATATAGGGCCAGCTGTCATTCAAACACTCGTTTCCGGTCCATCGACCAATGCTAGAGGACAGGTGGTGGTTTCCTTCTGTTTTAGTCGAGTGTTTATTATTTCTTCTAGTGAAGGATCGTGGCACCCTGTATAATTTATCGGAGTTATTAGCGTAAGGTGGACGGCTTACCATATGCCGAAGAGGCAGGGTGTATAAGAACAGCTGGTAGAACATACGACTTGCTTGAGGAGATGAGGGATTTCGTGAACAGGAATAGGTTGAATTTGATTTTTCGATGGTCAAGAGATACAGGGTTGAATCAGTGCGTACTTATTTTCATAGGATGTTCATGTTTTTATGAGATTAATGATGGTTTTCACTAGGAACATGGTACATTCGATTCTCGATAATTGGAAACTCAAGGGACCAACGCAAAAATTCAAATCAACGAGTGTTCAATATGAAAATTCAAGAAAAGCCCTGAAGAGGAGCTTTTGAGAGCTCGTTTTTTGGTGGAGCAATAAGACTATTGTATATGGGATTTGAGAGTGATACCAAATATATAATTGCTGAATATCAGTACAATCGGAATTATATTCTGGAAATTATTCAAAAAATGAAATATGTAAAAAATAAATAATTACGAAAATTAAATATTTTGGTTCTGATGCTGCGATCCTCTCAAAATTTTGCATGAACATTCGGTATATCAGTTTTGATTTACAAAATGAATTTCACTTCAATCGGTTATTCTGTTATGGAAATATAGAGATCCTTCTTTTCAATAATCCAATTGAATTTTCTATGGTTCTGTTCATAATAAGGCCACAAAATTCTGCATGAGCATTCAGTGTATCAATCTTTATTTATAAGATAAATTTAATCCAAATCGTGTATTTTTTATAGAAACAGGTATTATAATAACACTTTATGATAGGCCATTTTGATTTCATCTACACCTTAAATTTGAAATAATGAAATTGCCTTCATTAAAGAGCTTCTACTAGATAATCAATACAAATACAAACCAAGTTTTATAGAAATAACAATTTCAAATTTAGAACGAAAATATCTAATCAGAATTCTAATGATGATCAGGTACAAACAGAAAACCGTCAAGAACAACCAAATTTTCAGAAAAAATATTGGTTCCAAATTCAACATAAGAACTGTCTTCAAAACACAAAATTATTTAAGATTCATTCTAACCAGAACGAAACCAATGAATGAGACACAAAAATCAAAACATTGTGTTTACAATATTCCCTGTACACGTGGAAAATCTTATGCAGGAGAGAAATCAAGACTTTTAGAAAGAAGAAAACGGGAACATAAGAAAAACATAAAAATAGAGACATTACAAGATTTCAAATCGCTGATCATGTATGTTCAAATAGCGGAGATCGTATGATGAACTGGAATAACACAAAGATCCTAATAACCTGATAATCATAAAAGAAAAATTAAGGAATCCACATGTATTTTGTTAGATGAAGTAGATAATTTGACCAATTGTTCTGTTGGTCCTGTGGAATAGATCGTATTTGGATTGATTTATTGAAGAAAGAAATGACATCACGAAATTTCAAAATTAAATGAATCAACATCTTTATGTGTTGACAACTTTCAATGTCAATCAGACTGCATATGAAAAACACACAATTCTGAATATTCTACAAGTTTGTCTGAAGAAGATGTCTGATATAGACACCGAAACGTTACATTAGATATCCTCTTCATTATTCCCTTTTTTAGTTTTACTGTTAGGCATCAATTTTTCAGAACTAATTTGCTCCTGACAAATAAGTGCAAAGATTTTCGCAGGAGCACTTCATGTTAATTGAAATTTTTTTTTAATTATTTCTGTTTCAGAGACTGGGAGTGACAACCTATAAAGTTTTTTAGAATTGCAGAATCCTCCCAGAATATATTTCAATCGATATGAAGTTTCTTCTTTTTAATATTCTAATTGAATTTTTTATGGTTTTGTTCACACTATGTCCACAAAATTTTGCATGAAGCTTACTATGACCATTTTGCATATGGCCGCAACATTTTATTTCGATGGACTTCGTTTTGTCTGAGATATTGAGGAACAAAAATTTTGAATGGCCATATTTTATGGAATACTTCGTACTATTTGGCTGGTTAACGAACTTAACCGAGCCATTTGGGAACCGAACTCACCCTGAAAATTTCAAGTCTCTAGGACAACCCCTTCAAAAGTTATTGTGCTAACGGCCGGACGGACGGCCCCTCGGACAGAATTGAATTTGACCACGAATTCGTCAGCAGGGAGTAAAACCCTATCGTTTGAGAAGATTTTGTAATCAACTCGTTTATTAATCTAGCGATTTATGGTCTCGGACTTGGGACTGTAGGCGAGAGCGCTCCACTCACGTGTTGAAAATCTTAAGCATTAATCATTTTCATTAATAAACTCGTTGATTAAATAACTATTAGGAGACGAATCAAACTGTGACTCATTAAATCAACATCATGCTCAACCTCCATAATAATGGAAAATAAAGCTGTGCTTCAGAAACACCAATCATTCTCACCACAATGGGCCTTTTAAGAACCCAATTCACTGAATTCACCCCTGCGGTTCAACAGAAGCAGATGCAATGGCGGCCTGAAAGGACTTTTATCCTTCCACGATCATTTTTATTCCAGTACGTGCCTGTCAAATAATTCCAGAGATTTTAAAGAAACGATATGATGATGATCGTTTGGCGTGCGCCACTCACGATGAAACCATCTGTCCCTTAATTCGACGCACTTTTTATACGGTTGGTGCTTTCGAAAGAAAGCATTCGTAATTAGTGAAGGAAGTCAAATTTTGATGGGTGTTCTTGTCGAATCAACTATATGTTGTGTCCTAATTGATGTCGCACATGCTAAACAGCAGACAAATTCATTAAAACATGCAAAAAACAAGGAAATTCCTGAGCCTTTGGACATCGAGTCTTGCAAGGGCGTAGCCAGGAATTAATTTCGGGGGGGTTTTTGACATTTTGGCAATTGACTTTGTAGTGCTGGTAATTGTGAGGGTCGCTTTCTGTAGCAAGTATTTGTTGTTTTTAAGAATTCAATAATCATATTCCTTCTTCGGAAACAATATTCAACATAGATATTCCTGATTAGGTTAGGTAAACCTATTTTTTAAATATGCTTCAGAATTTAATTTTTATTCACTCAAAAAAAACTTAAAAAAACATATTTATTTCCCAAACAATACTTACAGGATGAATCAATATGAAATTAGTGTGGATGTGTGCTTTCATTGAAACTAATAGTATATTATTTTATAAGGAGGAGAAGTGTCACTTTTCATGGCGAGCTTGAGTTTGACAGCCGAACGCAGTGAGGCTGGCAATTGAAACGAGCCATGAAAAGTCACTTCTCATCCGAATGAAATATGTTATTTTATTTTCAAACGTTTTGAAATTCATGAAAATCTGAATATCCCTCTTCGGATTGATTTACCTATACGCGCACATGATTCTATCCATTTACGATCGTTATAATTTTGATTTTTTGACACTTCTTAAAATTGATTTATTTATGACATCGGAAAATTCTGACAACTGTCATGTGTGTTTAAGAGGAGGAAGTCTATCGGGAAAATGCTCATTTTAGAAGAAATAGGCCAGATCCAAATGAAACAAGGTATGGATATCTTATTTTTAATCGTTCAATAACGTTTATATAATAATAATAATGTTATTTATTGTTACAATTGAATTTTATTATAAAGTCAGTATGTATTGGTGCTTTATATAGATCCTTCCACGATTTCCATAACTGTGGTCAGTGGTGATTGAAGGAACTTGAATGTTACCGATATGAATAACAGTAAGTAGTTGAAATTTGCATTTATTGATCTGTTTAAAAAGGTAGATCATGGTTATTACATAGACCTAATAAGAATGGACACCGCATGAGAGAGAGAGGTCACTTGGTTGAATGTGATGGAGCTATTGTGGGCAATGTCATACTGTTCTATGGGCAATGTCAGTTGAATTCTATTCAACGCATCAAATCCTTGTGGGCAAAGCAAAGTCTGTGGTCACATAAATATTTGTTTACATCTTCCATATGATTTTGACAAGTTGCCCACAAACTTGCTTCATCTCTGTTCTTTTCGATAATATCGCATATGTCTTTCTCTCTCTAATGTATCCAAGTGTTCGATCTTCTGTTAAGTCACGTGATTCTGCATCCATAGTAATTATAGATCTATGGGTTATTACCAATTATTCTAATTCATCTTTGCATAGTAACACTTTTCCTGCCGCCGGACGGAAAAGTGTTGCTTAGCAACACTTTTCCTCCTTGGCGGAGAAATAGAAATTTTCGATGATCCTGTCAGTCGAAAAATGGCGTTATTATTGTGCGTTTGAAAATAAATAGAGTTTTTTAATGTTGTACTCCAAAATAGTGCCAATAACATATGAATAGGTATTAAAAATGAAACAGTGAGAAAACACAAACAATATTTTTATGGTGAATTCCTTAAGTTAAAGTTTATCCGTCTTTTTTTCTAGCGAATTGGTCAACCACTTCATTTTCATCAATTTTCGCACTATAATGAATATTCATAAACGCCAACCCATTCAATCTAGTTTCGCTAGAAGAAGGTAATTTTTAATTCTCCTCACGCTGGAAAAACTTCTTTTTGTAGTAGCAGTAGGTACTGGAATCGTAGCTAAAATTTGTAGTAGAATCTAGATGTTCGGATACATATTCTGATTGCACTCATCTAATCATTCTAATGCCGATTTTGAAATGGAGTTCATTGACATTTTCCATATTCAAATTCTGCTTTAATTACTTTTTATTTTTTTCTGGGAGTAGTGAAGAATACATCGATAATAATTAATGCGTCTTCTAATTCATATTCTCTGTTGAAGTTCTACACGCTTCAGGCAAAGCGTTCGGTACGATTTCCACCAGTATATCATTATTACATAAGTGTGTCTCATTTTCCTGATCAATTCCACCAGAAGATTATAAACATAAATAAGGAATTATTGGTTCGACGGATCCATTTGTGTGCGATGTTATAAAACTTTGATATCATCCATATTGCTGATATGAATTGATAATTTTAAATAGATTTTCGGAGATGAGTTGGTTTAAGTGCAAAATGAAAGATTCTTTGTGCAACAAAAAACAACTCTGAAACATTTCGGGGGGGGGGTTTGAACCCCCAAAACCCCCCCCCTGGCTACGCCCTTGGAGTCTTGAATCTCAATGACGAATGTAAAGGATTTTCCAATAAGAGTGTTTATTTTAAATAGCCCCCTATTTCGGTAGATGTCACGTTTGAAGCTGTCATTTTTTGACATTTGACAATAAGAAATTACGCGCATTAATAAAAATGGAACGATACACGCTTCAAGAACGCATTGAAATTATTAAATTCACTATAAAAATGATGAAAATTGGAGGAGACGGTTCGTAAAACTCGAACATTTTTGGGTTGGCGGACAGCAATAAAGAAATTGGTAGAGAAATTTGAACTGTTGGGACAAGTTAAAACCCGTGCATTCAAGAACAGCCAAGAATATTGCTGCTGTAGCCGAAAGTGTCGAAGAAAACCCAGGTTTGTCCATTCCCCGTCGTTCTTCGGAATTAGACATTCCACAAACGTCATTTCACCGTATTTGCATGAAGATTTGGGTCTTAAGGCTCATAAAGTTCAGTTAACACAAAAGCTCAAGCCAGCCGATCATCATCAACAACGTCGTGTCTTTGCTGATTGGATCGTTGAAATGCTTGAAAATGATCCGGAATTCCATCGAAAAATTATCTTGAATGATAAGGCCCATTTCCACCTCAGTGGCTTCGTCAACAAGCAAAATTGTCGCATCTGAGGCTCGGAACCCAAAAGTTAATGTTGAAAAGCCTTTCTTTACTCAACGTGTGACTGTTTGGTGCGGTTATGGACCGGCGGAGTCATTGGACCTTACTTTTTCGGAATCAGGCTGGAACAACTGTTACGGTGAATTAATTGCGCCATAGAAAAATGATTGATGATTTTTTTATGGCAGAAATGGGAAAGTATTGATCTGGACAACGTTTGCTTTCAACAAGATGGCGCTACGTGCCACACAAGCAACGAAACCATTGATCTTTTGCGGGAAAAGTTTCCTGACCGTGTTATCTCTCGAAGAGGTGATCACAATTGGTCACCGAGATCTGGCTATTTAAAACTTGCGACTTCTTCTTCTTCAGGGCCACGTAAAAGGGAAGGTCTACGCCTATAGCCCAGCGTCGATTCAAGACCTCTGAGATGGAATTCGTGAGGCTATCGAGGATATAGGGCAACCACACATGTACTCGGCCTTGCGAGTTATCAGAGAGCTCTATGCAATATTGACAACATTGCGTATCAATCTGACAAGAAAATAAACAACATAACCTAAAATTTTAATACACACAGTGGAAATGCAAAATTTCCATGGCCAACCAACGGCTCAAACTTTCGTGATGTATTACATTTTCTGAAATTGAATTGATAAATTCTGAAATACACTTTTCCTTTTCTGAAATTCAATTTGCCATTTCTGAATTTCAATTAAGTTTTCGGAATTACAACTTTGTTTTTCTGAATTCAAAACTTCCTTATCTGAATTTCAATTTCTTTTTCGGAATTACGTATTTCTATTCTGAAATACATGATCCCTTTTCTGAAAATGAACTTTGATTTTCTGAATTCATGAAAAGAAATGAGTCTTGTTAGTTGCTGAACATTAAATACCCAAGTGAACACATAATCTTCATTCGAAACCTATAAAGAGAAGCACGCGTATACATCGACCTAATTCCCGCTCAGAAGTCAGCAACGTCTTCTGAATTAAGAAATTAAAAAAAAATAAGAAAGAATGAAATGAAGTATTCGATTTCCCAATCAGCAAATACCCTAGCAAAGATTTCCAATTATAAAATAAGCCCTTTGTGATAATTCTCCCGATCTACAGGGACTTGAATAATAGAAATTAAACTTGATGAATATTCGATTGAATGTATTTGCCGTCTGTGTAATTGCCGAAAACGACATCCTCCTTGTCTTGAGCTTCTCCTCCGAGTGCTCCGCATTTTTCCATTTGAACACCTGAACTTCGCAAATAGAACTTGTTGAATACCCAGGCTCTATTGTACTCATTCGACAAAATAAGAACAGGATAATTTCCTGTTCCCTGACATCAAGCGAACGCAATTACGCAAGAAGTATACGTCGAAATGTGTTTCCTTGCCAACAGCATTGAGGTTTCTGAGGCGTTTGTGATGAGATTTGCATCGAAGACGGTACAAGATTCGTACATAAGTTTAGACAGTGGCGGCTGCTCAGAGGAGGCCAGCCCTCACACACATTTCACTGCATTTCATTCAATTTTAAATTCAAGTTCAAATAAAAATAATCACATTTCTATATCTGTATTATTTTCATCATTCTATCTACTATCCAAATCTCAAAGTAATAAACATATGTTTATTACTCAGCGATCTACAATATTCATACATTATCCGCAACACACAATACAGCGTAACTGATACCATGCAAACCGCTTAGCGAAGGAGGCACGCCTCCATGAGTCGAGATTCTACAATGTAACATTTCAAACTTCTTCGAATGAACGGTGCGGGAACCACTCAAAATTCAAGCTGTAGATCCCCTGTCGGAGGTCCGGCTCCGCGGCATTATTTTCGCTTCTAGGCCAATGAGCTTAGCCGAAACTGAACGTCCGATCTGCCCGAATCAACCCCGGTGAATCCGGTGATCGTGGATGGAGATCAGCTGTTGTTTTGATTCCCTTCCTTTTTATTAAAGATGTATTAATACTCTCAGCGTGGGGTTTGTGTTGTGTTTTTTTCGGAGAAGTTTGTAGCAAGAAAGATGGAAACGGGAACAAGATTTCGCTGCTTGTTTAATGCAAGTAGTGAACTTGAAGGAACACAAGATCCTGTAGATTTTATTCTCAATTATAAATTCAGTAAAATGCCTTACGATGATAAAATTTTCATAACACAAGTAATTAAGATACCTCGACTAGCAATGCCAAATTTGATTATTAATTCTGCTCATAATCGTTCGTTCTGCGTAGAATGGTAGTGGCTGACAGGAAGCCCAGTTCGAAATAAACTATTTTGTTGGTTGCGTGGTCTCGGGCCTCCTCTGGTTGAATTCTCACAAGCCTCCACTGCCTTTAGCTGGCTATTTCGGTTTTTCTTTCACGATTGATTTGAGGTTTTTTCCACGACCTACTGTGAACATGATTATTTCAGAATGAAACACTTTAAAAGTAGAATATTCAAGATAGAATATGAAAGTTTTAATAAAACCATAGCTCTCAGAATGCTCAATTTTGAATTATCAGTACCCAATACGACTTCGTAAATAAAAGTAAAAAATCCAGGCTCTATTGTACTCATTCGAGAAAATAAGCACAGAATAATTTATTTTTTTCTGTGACGGGAAAAAAATGTGACATTTTATATCTCTTGACAGGTCACAAAATATGACTTTTTACGAAATACTTTTTTCTCTGTCAAAAAATGATTCTCTATGTAGCCGGGAAAAAAGTACTCACTTTTTTCCCGGGGAAAAAAAGTAATTTCGTGAACAGTTATATTTCTTTCACTATTAAATGGTCGTTTTTTTCCTGTCACAGAAAAAAATAGTGTATTATACACGGGAAAAATATTAGATTTTAGCTCTCGGCTTTTTGTCTCCCTCTGCTTCGCGTCGAGAGACAATATAACCTCGAGCTAAAATCTACTACTTTTTTCCCTTGTATAATAAATAACTATTTTCCCTGATATCAAGCGAACGCAATTACGTAGAAGTGTACGTCGAAATGTGTTCCATTGCCAACAGTATTGAGGTTTCTGAGGCGTTTGTAATGAGATTTGCATCGAAGACGGAGCATAAGTTTAGCTGGTTATTTCGGCCTTACTTCCTGATTTATTTGAGGTTTTTCTACGACCTACCGTGAACATGATTATTTCAGAATGGAATCATTTCAAGAATGGCATATTTAAGATAGAATATGAAAGTTTTAATGAAACCAATAGCTTTCAGAATACTCAATTTTGAATTATTGGTCACCCAATATGATTAGG
Organism: Propylea japonica; assembly: GCA_013421045.1. Lineage (NCBI taxonomy): Eukaryota > Metazoa > Arthropoda > Insecta > Coleoptera > Coccinellidae > Propylea > Propylea japonica. The sequence goes on along the minus strand of CM024248.1, from coordinate 41,587,365 downwards.
AATACAAGCTCTATTGTACTCATTCGAGAAAATAAGAATAGGATAATTCTTAAAGCCTGACATAAAAGAGAACGCAATTACGGAAGAAGTATACGTTGAAGAAATGGTTTCCTTGCCAAAAGCATTGAGGTTTCTGAGGGGTTTGTGATGAGATTTGCATCGAAGACGGAGCATAAGTTTAGCTGGTTATTTCGGCTTTACTTTCCTGATTTATTTGAGGTTTTTCTACGACCTACCGTGAACATGATTATTTCAGAATGGAATCATTTCAAGAATGGCATATTTAAGATAGAATATGAAAGTTTTAATGAACCAATAGCTTTCAGAATACTCAATTTGAATTATTGGTCACCCAATATGATTAAGAATACAAGCTCTATTGTACTCATTCGAGAAAATAAGAATAGGATAATTTCTAAAGCCTGACATCAGGAGAACGCAATTACGTAAGAAGTATACGTTGAAATGTGTTCCTTGCCAAAGCATTGAGGTTTCTGAGGCGTTTGTGATGAGATTTGCATCGAAGACGGAGCATAAGGTTAGCTGTGGTTATTTCGGTTCTGCTTTCCTGATTTATTTGAGGTTTTTCTACGACCTACCGTGAACATGATCATTTCAAAATGGAACCACTTCATAAATGGAATATTCTAGACAGAATATGAAAGTTTTAATAAAACGAAAAGCTCTCAGAATGCTCAATTTTGAATTATCGGTTACCCAATATGACTTCGCAAATAGAAATTATTGAAAATCCAGGCTCCTATTGTATTCATTCGAGAAGAACAGGATAATTTCTAATCACCTTACGTAAGAAGTATAGAAGTATAGGTACGTTGAAATGTGTTTCCTTACCAACAGCATTGAGGTTTCTGAGGCGTTTGTGATGAGATTGGCATCGAAGACGGAGCATAAGGTTAGCTGGTTATTTCGGTTTTGCTTTCCTGATTTATTTGAGGTTTTCTACGACCTACCGTGAACATGGTTATTTTAGAATGAGCAAACTTCAAAAATGGAATATTCGAGGTAGAATATGAAAGTTTTAGTGAGAATAGGAACAGGTTAATTTTACGCAATTACGTAGGAAGAATACGTTGAAATGTGTGCAATGAGTTTATCTGGTTATTTCAGTCTTGCTTTCATTATTTATCAGAGGTTTTTTGACCTATCGTGAACTTGATTATTTCAGAAAGAAACCACTTAAAAACTGGAATATTCGAGATAAAATAGGAAAGTTTCAAACAGAAAAATTGAGTTAATAAATGTAAGGAAGCTCTCAAATTGCACAATTTTGTATTCTTGGTCATACAATATGACTTTTCCATATTGAAATATTATTTCGAATATATATAATAAATTTTATTTGATCTTAAAACACAGAGTATTTCTGTATCTCGTTAACAAAAACATTTTTGCTGTTTGCGTTTCCATTCAATAATAAGACCAAATTCCCAGGAAATCAATATTAAACATACCATAAGTTCTTCATGTTACACTCAACAAGTTAAGATTTTGACGATGTTCTTGCATGCTCACCTTTCAAAAGCAAGATATTTCAGTCAATACCTCTGAAATATCTTTGACTGTGGCGCGATATTTGAATACCTCAAATGGAGCCTCAAAAAAATCGACATTAAGCCGAAATTGCAATTGAAATTCTCTTTTATCAGGCCTTAACGACGTCTGCAGCAAATCCTTCCTTTCATATATCACACATATCGGATATACGATCATTCGCGTAACAACTTTCTACGGAACGGATCCTCACATTCGTTACTTCGAGAATATTCCTCACGGAATATTATCAATATAACAACTCTTGTTATTCCTTGAAAACTGATCAACTTCGAATACACTTGTAGTCTCCGGAACAAGAAACATTTTTGCTGGTTTATTGTATATTTTGCTAAGGTATTGAAGATTTCAAACTCAAATAAATGTCATGTTTTATTCAACAAGTTAAGAGTTGATAGGAGGATACCAAGACTTTTGACGATGTGTCAATATTGTCCTAAATACTCACCTTTGGGAAACAAGATATTCCAGTCAACGTTTCTGCAGCTGCTATAACTGTGGCAAGACATTCGAGTTTGTCAATTATAACCTAAAAAATTTGACATCAAGCTGAAATTGAGATTGAAATTCTCTTTTATCAACTCATGACGTCTGAAGCAAATCCTTCTTTTCATATCGGATATACGACAATTCGCGTAGCAACTTCCTAGGAAACGAATCCTCACATTCGTATATTCCTTCCGGAATATTTCTCATGGATATTATCATTATACCAATCTTGTTATTCCTTGAAAAATGATCAACTTCGAATACACCTGTAGTCTAAGGAACAAGAAGAATTTTTTGCTGGTTTATGGTATATTTTGCAAAGTTTTTGAAGATTTCAAACTCAAATAAATTTCATGTTTCATTCAACAAGTTTAGAGTTGATAGTAGGGCACCAAAACTTTTGACGATGTGTGAATATTGTCCTGTGAACCTTTGAGAAACAAGATATTCCAGTCAATGTTTCTGCAGTTGCTTTAACTGTGGAAAGATATTCAGTTCGTCAATTATAACCTAAAAAATTCGACATCAAGCCGAATTGCGATTGAAATTCTCTTTTATCACGCCTTAACGACGTCTGAAGCAAATCCTTCCTTTCATATCGGATATACGACGATTCGCGTAGCAACTTCCTAGGGAACGGATCCTCAGTCCTCACATTCGTATATTCCTCCCCATTTCCTCGGCATTTAACCGTCGCGAACTAGTTTAACAACGTGTGAATGTAATCTCATCCCGGTGTATTCACGAAAGATTACCCCAGGCATAGCAGGAAACAGGATCTATCCGAAGACGAGGCTTTGAATGGGACAAAAGACGCTACTCTGTCATTGTTCCCGGCCACCTGGTCCTCCTGTACATATGTTCCTTTGCCTTCCTTTGAAGAAGAGGCCACGACCATTTTATTGTGTGAATACGACGCGTAATTATTTACGCAGTTTTTACCGCACCCTTAGGGATGAGGTAAGACAGGGTCGACTTATGTAGGTCGAGATTTTTTGTTAGTTGCTCGCATTTCTTTCGAAGACTTGTTCTAGAGGCGTTTTCGGAAACTTACTCAGGGTTAGTTTAGTTTAGTTCAGTTTAATAGGGGTTACAGTTCACTGCGACCTTAAGGTCTATTGTGCCCCCTTATAGAGCTGTTCTGGCCAAACCCTTCACAGCTCGCCTTCCAGTTCCAGAGATCTAACGAAATCTAATAACTGTGAAGGCTTCAACGAGGCTAGTTCCTCACTCTTACAAGTTTGTCGCCCAGGCATTCTCTCCTTAGGCTAGCAATGGTGAATGGGGGGTTCTTCCTCCTCTCCTACACTCGTCAGTGTCCGATAATCCCATCCTCAAGGGGTTACTAACTCTATCCATTGGGTCACGTGACGGATCTACTCGAATCAGGACACACGAACACATCAGGTTTAGGATTTGAAGTGTCAGACGTATCAATAACATAACCAAATATTTATGGACTTATTTTTTCAGTCCTTGTTTATTTTCGCATTGGCTCTAGCTTTGCTTGGATTTATGGCTTCTGTGAAATCTTTCTTATAATTTCTAGTGTGCCATCGCATGTTCAATGTTTCTTTGAGTACCTATGTCGAAGAAGTAAGGAAGGCTTTAGCTTTAACGCAGAAAGATCTGCATACAGAGTTATGAAGAAGTTCTTTCACATTATTTTCTCGGCTCATGGAAACACACATTTCACACTGAGCCAAATTCACTTTTTTCCATAATTTTAGGGAATAGAATATATGAAATGACTAAGAAAAAGAGTAGAAGACTTATTCCCGGTCTTCAAGTACAAAATTCAACTGCAGTGCGCATGCGGTGACTCTACGACCCTGTTCTCGTGTAGGGTTACGATAGATCAACCAGAGTCAGTGATCGATTAGCACCGTGGTTTCCGGAATCGGGACACGGGCGTTAGGTAACGAACGCGAAGGTTAGGGATCGAGTAAGTATCAGAAAAGCCTATAGAGGTGCCTCTACGCCTGAGTAGTACCGCATTGTAATCAACCAAGAATTATAGTGAGATGGAAAGCATTTCACTGTAGCACTGGGGTGAAGTAAATATTGAGTTAGGTTCTCATTTTAACAATTCTGAATATAATACAACATTTCGTGATTTTGCCTTAGTTTTAATTACCGAAATACTCTTAAACAACAATAACTGCCACCAAATCAGTAAAATATTCAGTTTATGAACTTCCAATCGCATCGCGAACTAGACACTAAAGACGATGTTGCCAAACTGACAGAAATTGTCTGTAACAGACGCAAGCCGTTAGTAACAAAGTAGGGGAGCGGTAGACCAATTATCCCATACGGAATAAAGATACGGCACGAGTTCGCAACGCCGCCGGAATGTTGTTCGCGCGTATAAACAGATTCTACTTAGCTGCATAACAAATGCGTGAAGGCATTTATAGGTTTACTTCCTACTCTGAGCATTGGATTGACATCCCAGGCCTAAAACAAGCAAGACCCCAACAGTAGCATAGCAGAAAGGTAGTCATTATACGACACGACCATAATCTAATCAGATAAAAACTGAATTGTCGAGTACATATATAATTATGCAATAGATTTGAGAAACTGCAGAATGATTCCTTGGGGACATTTGAACCCATAGACCAGGCATGGGCAACAAACGACAAACCTTCAAATCAGCTCTTTGAATTATGTTATGAGACCGAAGTAATTGCGAAAGAATATAACATGAGAAGACGTTATACTACCAAAAATTGCAAAAATTCAAAAGTTAGACTGGGCAACTTAGAAATGAAAAAATAGAGAAGTTAAAAAAGAATTTGGTTGGACAGCAGAATACCTTTGTGAAAAGAAATTAAGAAGCTGAAAATATCGTTCAGGCAAGTGCAAGTTATATCGTTAGTAAAAAAGCAGGATACTCGAAGACATTTTCAGAAGGTGAATTTATGAAAAAGTGCTTGATGGAACTTGCGGATACTTTGCATCTAGGTGAAAGAAAATGTTTGCAGAAGTAGGTCTATCAAGAAGAACAGTCGAATAACAACTTGATGCAATAATAGCTGTAATTATAAAAGTCCCTTTTGGAAAAGTGGTGGAAACATTTGTTGCTTATCCCATAGCATCGGATGAAAGCACTGACATTATTGCTACCAAGGGCGTAGCCAGGGGGGTGGGGGTTTTGGGGGTTCAAACCCCCCCCCCCCCCCGAAATGTTTCAGAGTTATTTCTTGTTGCAAAATAATCTTTCATTTCCAGAGCCGGACCGTGGGCGTGGCGAGGGAGGCATTTGCCACGGGCGCAAACGACCTAGGGGCGCAAAATGTGAAATATGATATTCTCCATTTTAAATGAAGATTGACTACCAGCTCTATATTTCAAGGTGGCGTATTTACCAGTTTCAAAATTTGATAAACACGTAGTTGACGAACGCTACCAAAACGGAACAAAATCCTAGAAAATTATACATGGCGCGGACAAGACTCGGTGCATTGTTCCTTTTAAGAAATATGGGAGATAATTGTCAATGAAAAAGTTCTTCAAAATGAAGGGTTTTCCAAAAAGATGTGTTATTTTGAATAGCCCGCTATTTTGGTAGATGTCACGTTGGAAGCAGTCATTTTTTTTTCAAGTAGAAAACTACGCCATTAATAAAAATGGAACGATACACGCTTCAAACAACATATTGAAATCATTAAAATTCACTATAAAAATGGTGTGAAAATGTAGCAGAGACGGTTCGTAAAACTCGAACATTTTTGGGTCGTCAAGAAGCACCTTGTCGGACCGCAATGAAGAAAACAACCGAAAATATTGCTGCTGCCGCCGAAAATGTTGAAGAATACCCAGGTTTGTCCATTCCTCGTCGTTCTTTGAAATTAGGCATTCCACAAACGTCATTACACCGTATTTTGCATAAAGATTTGGGTCTTAAGGCTTATAAATTTCAGTTAACACAAGAACTCAAGCCGGCCGATCATCAACAACGTCGTGTCTTTGCTGATTGGGTCGTTGAAATGCATGAAAATGATCCGGAATTCCATCGAAAAATCATTTTGAGTGATGAGGCCCATTTCCACCTCGGTGGCTTCGTCAACAAGCAGAATTGTCGCATCTGGGGCTTGGAAAACCCAAGAGTTATTGCTGAAAAGCCTCTCTATCCTCAACGTGTGACTGTTTGGTGCGGTTTATGGTCCGGCGGAGTCATTGGACCTTACTTTTCGAAAAATGAGGCTGGAGCAACAGTTACGGTGAATGGATTGCGCTATCGAGAGATGATCAATGATTTTTATGGCCGAAATTGAATAGTACTGATCTGGACAACGTTTACTTTCACAAAGACGGCGCTACGTGCCGCACAAGCAACGAAAGTATTGATTTTTTGCAGGAAAAGTTTCCGGACCGTGTTATCTCTTCAAGAGGTGATCACAATTGGCCACCTAGATTTTGTGATTTGACACCTTGCGACTTCGGGAGAGAGAAGGTCTACGCCAATAGCCCAGCGTCGATTCAAGACCTCAAAGATAGAATTCGTGAGGCTATCGAGGACATAGGGCAGCCACTTTGCGGTTTGGTTATGGAAAATTTCATTAAAAGGATATGGTCCTGTAAGCGTTGTTTTGCTGGTCATTTGCTTTATGTTATTTCCACTATTAACGGCATAGCTTCTTCTTTATGATGAAATAAACACCCGATTATTTATATTGAAAAATGGCAATTTTCTTTGAAAATCAAAATAACACCTTTTATTGGAAAACTTCTTATAATCCATAAATGTCAATTATAAAAAAAACATGCATTTATGAATTTCTTCAAGGGCGCATTTTGAAAGTTTGCCACAGGCGCTAGAATCCTAGTTCCGGCTCTGTTCATTTCGCACTTAAATCAATTTATCTCCGAAAATCTAGTTAACATTATCAATTCATATCAGCAATATGGATGATATTAAAGTTTCATAACATCGCACACAAATGGATCCGTCGCACCAATAATTCTTAAAACCGAAAATAAATATCAGCCTTATCTGGTCTGCTACACCAGAATTTTAACCGAGAACATGAATTAGAAGTCGCATTATCGGTGTATTCTTCACTACTCCCAGAAAAAAATAAAAACGTAATTAAAGCAGAATTTGAAATATGGAAAATGTCAATGAATTCCATTTCAAAATCGGCATTAGAATGCTTAGATGAGTGCAATCAGAATATGTACCCGAACATCTACACCCTACTACAAATTTTAGCTACGATTCCAGTATCTACTGCTACTCCAGAAAAAAGTTTTTCCAGCTGAGGAGAATTAAAAATTCCCTGCGCAACTAAATTGAATGGGTTGGCGCTTATGAATATTCATTATAGTGTGAAAATTGATTGAAAATGAAGTGATTGACCTATTCGCTAGAAAAAAAGGCGAATAGACTTTAACTGAAGGAATTCACCATAAAAATATTGTTTGTGTTTTCTCACTGTTTCATTTTCAATACCCATTATATGTTGTTGGCACTATTTTGGAGTGAAACATCAAAGAACTCCATTTAGTTTCAATGAAAGCACACATCCACACTAATTTCATATTTATTCATCCTGTAAGTACTGTTTGGGAAATAAATATTGTTTTTTAAGTTTTGTTTGAGCGAATAAAAATTAAATTCTGAAGCATATTTGAAAAATAGGTTTACCTAACCTAACCAGGAATATCTATATTGAATTTTGTTTCCGAAGTAGGAAAAGGATTATTGAATTCTTAAAAACAACAAATACTTGCTACAGAAAGCGACCCTCACAATTCCCGGCACCTACAAAGTCAATTGCCAAAATGTCAAAAACTTCCCCCCCCCCCCGAAATTAATTCCTGGCTACGCCCTTGATTGCTACAGCAGCCAACTTAATATTGATGCTCTTGCGAAAAAAACTCAATCTTATGTGTCACACAATATAAGGTTTATTCAAATTTTGTTGAATTCATTTTATTACTTTAGAAATTTTATTTTGGCCGTGGTCAACGAAAAATTGTTCTATTTGGCCCCTTACAAAAGAAGGTTGCCTATGCCTGTTATAGACTATCGATCTTCAAACATACAAGTTTCCGTGAACAGATATGTTGTCAAAAATTGTAGCGAAGAACAAAATTTAGAGTACCTAACTTGAAAAGTTTTTCGAACACTGGCATTGTGAATGACTATTCATTGAATGAAATTCGTAAATTCCTAATTTTGCATACTTTTTCATCTCAACACAATTTCGAAACTTTCAATTGTCCACAAACAATAGATTTCTCGGTATATACACAAGGTAACGTTGATACCTACCGACCAAAATACGTCAACTGTCAAAACTCATGAATGCAAATTTACGATTTAACACCTGGCAGTTTGGGTAATTACAATTTTGCTGCATTGAACTAAAATTTCGAGGTCATGAATTATTCAAACTTGACTTCAGTAACTACCTTTCATTCATACCCCAAGAAAAGTCAATTGGCAATGACGACACTTTGGGTAGGTAAATTTCTTTTGAGGTAGATATTTTACAGCTGCGCCCGTAAATCTTTTTGTCAAATAAATCTTCGTTATAAAATACGAAATGTTCTGTTGAAGTCACGTGAATAAATTTATGACCGGTCAATAAATAACTTCATTAAGAAGCTGAACTCAATTGTCAGCAGAAACTGACTTATAACTTTTAGAATTTGAAACAATAACAAAGCTTGATTGGACAAGTAAATCGTTGATTTTGAATTAAGTCGATGGCTTATATCAAAAAATGAACTGAAAATTGCACAGAAATGATGACATTTCAATACCCAAGGTGTTTGGAGTTTTGTGAAACCCGGCCTAAACAAATTATCTTCGAGTCAAAAGATTGAAAAGGTACAATTCCTTGATGAAAGGATATCTCACGAAGAAGTATATCTATCCTCCTTTTCTTCTTCCATGTGGTATCCAATCAAGGATTTGTTTTGGCAGGCGTTGGTCCTCCATTCTTCTGACGTGTCCATACCATCTGAGCTGATTGATCTTGATGTCTTGTATTTTGTATGTGAAATCGCCATAATTTCCTATATTCTGTCGTTTGTGAATCCCCCCAACTTGATCTTCCTGCTGCACGGCTCCTGAAATCCATTGGTTGATGATTATTCGATAATAAACTAATATAGTATTAGTTTCAACGATCCATTAGTAGGCCAATCAGCAGAATCCGAAACACAAAATCACAAACAGAAAGTGAGAAGCATAATTTTCACCTATGGAAATCTGTAATGAAATTATGGTTGTTCATGATCTGAGAATATTGACATGAAAAATCATATAGAGAAAAACTCAGGAAGAATTGACTTTTATTTGGAGATCTTTCTAAAAGAATGTGCATCTGAATAGGTTAGCCAAGAATAAGTTTATTGAATTACTATTTTTTTCAGCGTGTATTTGTTGGACGTGTATTTTTTCACAATAAGTACTTTATTTCAAGTAGAGAAATATTGAATTCAAATTGGTATGTATGGGGTGACGTGACGTAATCTCGTTAATCGGGGTATTTTAGACACTCCCTAAGCATAAGCAGCATTTTTAAATCAATATTCTTAGAAAATTTTTAACAAATCAAATTTGTACATTTGTACAAAGAGCCATAGTGACGTTATATTGACAATTTCGGGAATTGGCCATTCGAAAACGCAGCAGCGCCAAAAGTTTTCGCATAAGAAAGTTTGCGGAATTTTCTCATAAAATTATTGAATTAAATTATTATTCGAAAACAGTGAAACAAGGATTAGTGAATTTCAGCCAATTGTGAGCAATCGGGCATTTTTAAAGATTAATTTTAGGTGTTAAAAACAAACGTTTCAATATTTTGTGGACTAAATAGTTTTATAATCAACATGGGTCCGCAAATGTCCAAATTCCAACTACTGGCACAACCAAATACGATTAATTACAGAAGACATTCGATTAATTTATAACTTCTAACAAAAAAAGTTTCATGTGACCAAAGAACCTGTGATTTGAGATAGATGAACTCACTGAAAATTATTTAAAGGGTTCAGAAACTAAGACATCTGAAAGAGGTAAACACATTGAATATCGATTTGATATGCGAAACGCCAAAACGGCCATTAGCAAATAATCGGAATCGTTTTTCACGCCCGCTTTAATACAATCTGAAAATTAACATTGTTTGATGGTGCAAGTTCATTCTCAATGAAACATGATAAAGTTTGACAGATTCCTCGATCATCTGTTCTACTGCTTGCTTATTATTCGTTGAGTCAGTTATAATACACTCAACGGCAAAATAATGGATCTAGTCAAAAAATCGATGAAGTTTTTAAATTCATAAATATGTTATTTAAAGTCCGATTTGACTGAATTTTTTTTAATTATAGGTATAGGTTTATAAGTAATCAATCACCACACCAGTTTTGAATATCAAGAAAAATCGGCGTATGTCATTTTATACAGGGTGGAACAAAAGCTGTTTTTTTAACCTAACATAAAAACTACTCGAAATAAGATATTTATGAATAAACAAACTTCATCGATTTTTTGAGTTATTATTTTGCCGGTGAATGTATATTTTCAGTAATTTCAGCTCATACAAAATTTTGTGGCTCTAAAAAATTCAATTGGAATATTGAAAAGAAGAATCTCTACATTTCGATAACAAGATATCCAATTCGAGTCAAATTTATTTCGTGAATGAATATCGATATAAGTAGGTACTGAATTTTCATGCAAAATTTTAAGAAGCTCCATCATCTGAACCATCGAATTAATTTTTTTACGCCGACCTCGAAATAGAAGGTGATTTTAATGCATACGAAATTGATCATTAATGACCCATTTCAATGCCCAATTTCGGCTATTTTAATGTGCAATCCTCATGGCAACCGTTCATAAAGTATTCAGATGCACCACGAGAAATGTCAAACTCAACTGGAACATAGATACATAGAAATTTAATTATGTCAAATGCAAAGACCTAATAAGAATGGACACCGCATGAGAAAGAGAGGTCACTTGGTCGAATGTGATGGAGCTATTGTGGGCAATGTCAGTTGAATTATATTCAACGCATCAACTCCTTGTGGGCAAAGCAAAGTCTGTGGTCACATAAATATTTGTTTACATCTTCCATATGATTTCGACAAGTTGCCCACAAGCTTTCTTCATCTCTTTTCTTTTCTATAAGATCGCATAGTCTTTCTCTCACTAATGTAGCCAAGTGTTCGATCTTCTGTTAGGTCACGTGATTCTGCATCCATAGTAATTATAGATCTATGGTCAGATGCAAATCTTGTGCAAAAGGAGAATGTATTTCAATTTTCAATTAAGAATTCAAACACAATTCATATTGAGATCTTCGGGAAAATCTTGTAATCAAGTCGGTTATTATTCGAGCGACTAACTACTAACGCCACTAGTCGCTGTTAATAACCTAGTTAATTGAATAACTATTATAATTATTGATTTTTTACAAGTTTCATTTTTTAATAATTTTAAGAATATAAATCCGAAACTTCTGAGATTATGTATTTATGTATTTAGTATGAATTTAAAGTCCTACACAAAATTTTGAGGTAATACCACCAATGAACGAGCGCTCAAAAGCACCTGCTCAGGGGTTGTCTCAAATTTTCACCTAACTATAATGCGGAAAATTCTCAACCCAGGTTCAAACGAAACTCAAATGTATTCATTTAATTTTTTGCATAAAAAGATAGTTGTGTGAAATTTCTTAGTAGGTACCTACTGCGTTATTACAAAAACATACCTTACAGAATAGCACCATAAGACTCCAATACATTTCCGAATATTCATGAAGATTGTAATCAGGAATAAGAGTACATCCCTGCATCTTCTACAGTACTTACGCTAAACTCCAATCGTTTCTTTTCGTTAGGGGAGACCCTTCAAATCTTCACACCTGAGTTATTATGCACAAGTTCAAATCGTTGGCCAAACCCGTCAGCCTTGAACCTGCTTTTGTTTGGTACCTTTCGGGTTTAAATTTTTACTGATCGTAAAATGAATTCATTTTTCGGTTACTCTCTAATACGGTAGGTAAGCCCTGTATTACAGCTCGTCCTGAAGAAAGAAAGCGAGCACAAAAAACGTTATGGATTTTTGGGGTGAGTTGTACTTAGGTTTTATTCTAAGACTTGCTATGGTTAGACCGTTGAAAGAATTCTACCTCGTTATAGCAGAGAAAGATATTGAGAACCAGGTGTTCCAAGAGGAACTGTTAAATGTTTGAAAAAACATAAAGAAAACAGAATCGAAGGTTTGTACCGGTTTTTACTGTTTTGGTTCAATTCTGTTGAAAACTACATATTGATGAAAATATTCATGGAAGTATAGAGATTCTTCTGAATATTCCAATTGAATTTTCTATGGTTCTGTTAACGCTATGGCCACAAAATTCTGTATGAACATTAAGCGAATTAATCTTTAGTTATAAAACAAATTTCATTCGAATCGATATTTTTTAATGGAAGTTCCTTCTTTTCAATATCCCAATTGAGATCTTGCATATGGCCGCAGCATTTCATTTCGATGGGTTTCGTTTTGTCTGAGATATTGAGGAACAAAAATTTTGAATGACCATATTTTATGGAATACCCTGCACGATTTGGTCGAAAGAATTGAATTTGACCACAAATCGTCATCAGGGAGTCGAACCCTATCGTTTGAGACCATTTTCGGCTCAAAATTACAGCCATTTGGGCAAAACGTTCAAGTAAAACAAGCGCTCAAAAACTATACTTTGATATGGATTCAAATATAAAATGATATTGCAACGTATAAACATACATAACTACCAAATATTTGGTCAATTGTAAGAAGGCCCATTAAAATGAGATAAATGTCAGCATTAAAATCCAAGTAGTTCGAGAAAACCGTTAATGATAGAGCTTAGGCATAACTGGCCGTAAAAATTATATGGAAAATTATTTATGAAGAAAAGAAATACAGTTGAACTTCCCTATAACGAACGTCTGTATAACGAATTTTTCTGTATAACGAATTTCGCACAAGACATAGCTACATAGCACCTTGAATCCAAAGTCCATGTTAAAAACACCCTCTAAAACGAAGTAAATTCTCTCTATAACGAAATATTCAAGAACATCACTCCTTGAATGGGTATTGGTAAGAAGGTATAAGTGTAGATTTTTTCCGAAAATTTTCCGGGCGTACGTAATAAATCCCGACATTAAACTAAATCATTACTATGGGCAGAGAGATCCTTCTGAAACACTCCTTGTTGTTTTGTTTCAATCTAACCATTACGCTAGTGTGAAAGTTGTGCGAAAATATCTGAAATGAAGTGCTTAAGTTTAAATGATAAACTTAAGCACTTCCTTTTAGACAGTGAACACGACCGCGACATTGCCGACTATAGAAACAAATTTTCTGTATAACAAAATTTCTTTATAACGATTTTTTTGCGGATTTAGCGCTTTCGTTATAGAGAAGTTCAACTGTATTTTCTTGAAGTAGTCATAGCCTCGATCAAATCACAACGTGATCGTATCTACTCATTGAAACACTTGAAAACCTCTTTTCGAGGGGGGCAATCAAGAATTTAATCGGTCTAAATTCGAAGGAGCCAAGACACGAATTTATAGGCATTCTCCGGGGCCTGCATGGGCGACAGCTGCCCATACTTAGATCCACACAAGAGGCCACAAGACAAGGTGGCCAGGAGCAGCGCTTTTCTTTTGTTCGGCCGAAGCCTTCTGGTCCGTACAGCTGTCGGGCCAGGTGTGTCAATTGTACCAATTCCCCTTTCCTTCACATCATACACATGCTTATAAAACGTATATGCGATATCAAAGACTTATACCTATTTACTCAATCAATTGAAATGTACGGATACGAATTCATGACTTCTATTATGTAATACGTGCTTTTATATCCGATAATTTTAGGTCAGGTCGATGAAAACAAGATTTATATGAGTATTCAACAAGTATGTTTATCAATTATTGTTTGGGAGGTTCTCTGAGGTTTCGATTCGACTCTGCTAGTGTACAGGGTGGTCTGATTTCTATGGGTTAGTACAACAACAAAGTTCTATGACGTCCTCAGTTGAAAAGATATAAATCAAAATCTTCTTTGATTTTGTTGATAAAGTACATGAAGTGTCTGTAAAAAAATGCGAGGAACTTTAGGAGATGATTTCTCGATGAAAATAAGCAGGGGTTGTTCAAGTAAATTTTTTCGAAATCGACCTCCCTTCCAAGATACAGCCTTTAGAAGGCGATGAGGAGTTGACAGTTTTTAATTTTTTTAAGGAGTCCTAAAAAACACTGACTGGTAAAACTATACATAATATGATTCATTAAGTAGATGTTACTCACACAATTTTTTTGAACCCATTACTTTATGGAGTTGAAAATGACAACCCCTTATGATTTTCCTTCAAAATTATTTTCGTGGAATAGATTTTCGAAGAATGAAATTCTTTTATGGTTTCTTATTCAATTCTGAAGAAAAAAGTCTCTTGCAAAATTTTGATACAGTCGCTACTTTTGTCGGAGAAAATGAAAACTTACAGGCAGTTAGGATCACTGTTCATTCCTTTTCATCGTATGTTTCATAGAATGAATATTCTAAGATATTGTTTATGCTCAAAATTGGTTTTGGCAGAAGAAAAAAGATTTTCTATGATTTCTTCTACAATTTTCAGTTTCAGAAGAATTCATTTTTTTCAATGAATACTTTACAGTAATAAAATAAATTATTCAGTTATAAAAATTATAGTTCATTCGACTTTGCATTTGGCAGATATACATTTTAGCTTTTATCTCCTGTTATACACATACAATATCTTAATAGAGAATAACAAACCCCTATAATTTGCGTTCAAAAATTGTTTTCGTGGGATAGATTTTCGAAAAAAAGAATTCTCTTATGGTTTCTCATTCAATTCTGAAAAAAAAGTCTCATGCAGAATTTCGATACAATCGATACTTTTCTCTAAAAAATATAAACTTACAAGCAGTTATGATCACTGTTCATTCCATTTCATCGTATTTCATCCATAGAATGAATATTCTAAGATATTGTATGTCTATGACAGGAGATAAAGATATACAATATCTTAGAATATTAATTCTATGGAACACTTATACTTTATAAAGATATACAATATCTTAGAATATTCATTCTATGGAACACTTATACGATGAAATGGAATGAACAGTGATCATAACTGCATGTAAGTTTTTATTTTTTCAGAGAAAAGTATCGACTGTATCGAATTCTGCAGGAAGACTTTTTTTGTCCAGAATTGAATGGGAAACCGTGAGAGAATTTTATTTTTCGAAAATCTATCCCACGAAAACAATTTTTGAACGCAAATTATGTTATGTTATGATATACTATTATGTTACACCCTGTATAAAGTAATGATTGGAGTTACGATCTTTTGAAATTATGGGTAGAATCTTAGACAAAGGAAGGAGTCTAAGGGTAGAATACTTAGAAATTTACCTTTGCCTACAAGGACTTTGGAGGATCTCAGACTTGAACTATAGGTAGCTTGGGGTTGTATGTTTCAAAAAGAAATAGACCATATTACTGCATCAATGGCAAGACGTGTTGGGGAGTGTATGGATAATCGCGATGAAATAACAAATTATTAACAAATTTATAAAAAAATTGTAAAACTTCGTTTTTTTCAAATTTCTATCATTTACTCCTTGCTATTTATGATTTATGTTTTACCAAAAAAAAAAATATAATTCAAACAGCTTATTCTGGGAATTGCAGTTTCTTCATCAGTCAGTATATCTTATTAGGAAGCCAACTGAAATATTCATCCACTGTTGGATAGTTTCTTTGTAACCAATCTGCATTTCACGTTTCACGCAGATCATACCGAATAAAGGAATTAAGAAAAAATTCCTTTCGTTGAGAGAATTTTACCTGAACATTCGAAGTAGGTACTGCTTTCAGCTTCAATAAGGCATTGTTTGAAATACCAGGGCCTGCTCTCTTCTTAGAACGCTGAAGCGTACACTGATTTCGGAATTTCTGAAGTATAATTCGAACCGTGAATACTTTCAAACGATTTTTTTTTGTGTTTCCCTACACTTTCAATGGTGTAGCTTAGGGCGAAGTACAGGGATTTCAGATACACAATTGAATATTTTCTTAATCTTTTCTACTCCCTTTCCTTTGTTTTCTGAAAATTTCTGTATAACCGTTCGTTTGAAAAAAGACCCGCAATTAAAATATCATGATGAAAACGGAGATTTGAAATATTTAATGAAAATAGCGTGTACAGAGTGTTTGAGGATTCGATATTTTGGGAAGGTTACACAATGACAGCAGTGAGAAGCTCAGACTAAAGTCTAAGGTGAGGTCTTCAGTATAAGGGGTTTTCCAATAATAGATGATATTTTAAATTGACCGCTATTTCGGTAGATGTCACGTTCGAAGCAGTAATTTTTTGAGATTTGACAAGTAGAAACTACGCCATTAATACAAATGAAACGATACTCGCTTCAAGAATGCATTGAAATTATTAAAATTCACTATAAAATGGTGAAAATTTGGCAGAGACGGTTCGTTAAACTCGAACATTTTTGGGTCGTCGTGAAGCACCTTGTCGGACCGCAATAAAGAAATTGGTGGAAAAATTCGAGCTGTTGGGACAACTTAGTGATGTGAAGAATAAAACCAGTTCACGTCGCTCAAGAACAGCCGAACTGCTGTAGCCGAAAGTGTTGAAGAAAAGCCAGGTTTGTCCATTCCTCGTCGTTCCTTGGAATAAGGCATTCCACAAACATCGTTACACCATATTTTGCATAAAGATTTGGGTCTTAAGGCTTATAAAGTTCAGTTTACATAAGACCTCAAGCCGGCCGATCATCAACAACGTCGTGTCTTTGCTGATTGCGTCGTTGAAATGCATAAAAATGATCCGTTATTCCATCGAAAAATCATCTTGAGTGAAGAGGCCCATTTCCACCTCGGTGGCTTCGTCAACAAGCAAAATTGTCGCATCTAGGGCTCGGAAAACCCAAGAGTTACTGTTGAAAAGCCTTTCTATCCGCAACGTGTGACTGTTTGGTGCGGTTTATGGTCCGGTGGAGTCATTGGACCATACTTTTTCAAAAATGAGGTTGGAGCAACAGTTACGGTGTATGGACTGCGCTATCGAGAGATGATTAATGATTTTTGATGGCCGAAATTTGATAATATTGATCTGGACAACTTTTACTTTCAAAAAGACGGCGCTACGTGCCACACAAGCAACGAGACCATTGATCTTTGGCAGGAAGAGTTTCCGGACCGTGTTATCTCTCGGAGAGGCGATCACAATTGGCCACCGAGATCTTGTGATTTAACACCTTGCGACTTCTTCCTTTGGGGCCACGTGAAAGAGAAGGTCTACGCCGATAGCCCAGCGTCGATTCAAGACCTCAAAGATTCAATTCGTGAGGCTATCGAGGACATAGGGCATTTGGGCGATTTGGTTATGGAAAATTTCATTAAAAGGATATAGTCCTGTAAGCGTGGTCGTGGTGATCATTTGCCTGATGTTATTTTCCACTATTAACGGCATAGCTTCTTATTTATAACACTTTATAAACAGTTCATTGAACGCTTGTTGTACTTTTCTCAAACATCAACCAAACCTATTACTCCAAAAATAAAAATATTAGGAGACAAAATTCAGTTTAACAACACGAAGCACTGAAGCGCAATCAAAGAAAAAGCAAAAGTTTTACAAACACACACAGAAAATAACTAAAACAACAAAACAAAACCACTTAAATTTAAATATCAAAGGGCTAAAACGGCATCTGATTCGTTTTACTCGTTGCTAAGATGACATTGACATTTCAGAGCGCCTCCTATCGAATTCTACTTTTCCCAATAGCGAAACAGTGGAACGATATCGAATAAAGAATTTAATCGCCTAGCCCAGCTCAACGGTATTCTCGAGGTTCATCCATCTTACTTTATTGTATCCACAGAGCTCCCAGGCTAGCACAGAAATTGATCCAGAGATATTCTCCTTTCTGTAGGTAATCACCAGATTGTTGGACTATCAAACGGAATATCATGCTCATTAAATTTTCGTATTGAGCTTTTCATTGCCTATTTATATCCAAATAAATCTCACACGAATGGTATAATGATCCAATTATTGATTTGTGTATCCATATAAGCCCACGAAAAGCTGCCAGAACGATAGATTTGATAAACGCACTGTCATTCTTGACCGATGAACTTTGCTGCCATGTAGAATGGAACAACCAATTTGGAGATTTCATACCTGACATTAGTTTCGTAATGCTAACAGTAGTTTGAAGCATGCGAAGCGAATAAGATCCTTATTCGGGATTCTTGTTTTATTACGATGGCAGTTTCCGTGTTGGGAAATCACTTAATCGCGATTCTTCTTATGATGAGGTCAAACGGTTGAAATTTCTATAAGAGATCTCAGCAATCTATTAGAATGAACAGTTATGTTTTTGGTCTCATATGTCTATATTCGTAATTAGCAGATGTTTTCGACACGATAAACCATAAAAAGTATTTAAAAATAAGAAAAAGCCCTGAGCAGGAGCTTTTGAGCGCTTGTTCTTTGGTAGAGCAATAAGACTATTACCTCAAAATTTTATATAGGATTTGAGATCGATACCAAATATTTGAATGCAGAATCTCAGCACAATCGAAATTATAATCAGAAAATTATTCAAAAAATGAAACGAATAAAATTAAATGAATAATTGCAAGAATTAAATTCTATGGTTCTGAAATTTGAAATTTTGCATGAACATTCTGTATTGTAATAAAGTGAAAGCAGAGAATAATATTAATCGATATAAATCAACCAATATAAACTCATACTTTGGAGCTAACTTCGTCCTTGTTCGAGACAAAATGCAAGGAAGTGGTATCAATCAGAACACCTATGGATGGCCATTTCGTCCTTATTAGGACTCATCAGCACAGGATAGCTCTGAATGATACAAGGTATTTCTTGTGTGCTGATGAGTCCTAATAAGGACGAAATGGCCATCCGTAGGTGCTCTGATTGATACCACTTCCTTACATTTTGTCTCTAAAGAAGACGAAGTTAGCTCCGAAGTATGAGTTTAATATTGGTTGATTTATATCGATTAATATTATTCTCTGCTTTCACTTTATTGTTTTTCAATATTCATGGCGATGTACGCGTTAAACCTCTGTTTCTATTCTGTATAGTAGTTTTAATTCTCAAAATGAATTTCACTCGAATCGGATATTTTGTTATAGAAATATAAAGATTATTCTTTCAATATTGCAATTGAATTTTCTATGGTTCTGTTTACACTATGACCACAAAATTCCGTTTTCGAGGTATCCTAATACAGGATTTTGAAATTTAAAAAGGAATCGTTTTTCGTGAATAGGTATTTCCTGAACCTTTCATCGTACAGAAAACAGCTTCAGTAAGCATTTACGAGTCATAATAAGCAAAATTTTTTTGTCTCTCGTCTTAATTGGTGAAGGCTTTGAAGGATTAGTGGTTGTTTTTTTCCCAATTCTACACTTATAGACAAAACGATTGTTGAGACGCCCATTTCAAATGCCAATCTTTTCTACACAAAGAAGGTACTCCTGGTCATACTGTCTAATATCGAAGGTTTTCGGGAAAAATATTTTTTATGTTGAAAAACAAGGTCAATTTTCAACTCAAGTGTTTTCAAGGTTTCAAGAATTGAGACAAAAATTTCGTATAAGCTTAAGCTTATAATGATTAGAAAATACTCACAAAAGCTGATTTAGTATATCATTCTTCATACACAAATTGAATTTCACCCGAATCGGATATGTTGTTATGGAAATATAAAGATTCTTTTTTTCAATATTTCAATTGAATTTTCTATGGTTCCGATAATGCGAACTTCTTGAATCTTGCATGAATATTAAGTAAATCAATCTTCATTTACTGAATGAATTTCACTCGAATCGGATATCTTGTTATGGAAATATGTAGTTTCTTCTTTTTTCTTTTCAATATTTCCATTGAATTCTATGGTTCTGCTAACACTATGGCCATAAAATTCGGCTTGAGGCTTATTATGAGCATCTTGCATCTAGCCGCAAAATTTAATGCAATAAATCAGCGTGAAGATTTCAATTCATTGTTTATTACATGTTTCACCAATGACTAGGCTTTAATCTAAATTTCTTCATTTGATAGCATTGGTGAAAGCATAAGAATAAAAATTTTATTGAAATCTGCATAGGCCTCCGTGGCATCTAATATTTTCAGGTTATGGTTCCCAAGTTGATTTATTGCACTAAGGAGGAAGTGATTTTCGGTGTATTCTAAGCTTATGGTACACCTGGAATCGGTTTAGCCGTTCAAAAATTGATAAATCGAACTTTTCGGAGAAAACCGTAAATCGTATTACGCCTATGAGAGGGAGTAGGAAATTTTAAATGGTTATTTGATGTTGCATTATTTAGCCTCTCATGGTAGGAATATGTACAATAGGGATGTTGACTACTTTTTGGAATATATTTTATTTTAAAGATAAACCCTATACAAACACGAAAAAATTACTTTTTCTTAAAAATATAGTAATTGCCAATAAAAATGAGTAAATGAAAAGACAATTCGAAATTGCCGCGGAAATGCTCAAATTTGGCACGTTCTGATGATTACGTCATTATCCAGTGAACATACTTTGACTTCTGTCAAAGCGAACTGATTTTGCCCGATCTCTTGTGGAAAAATTCAATGTAAGCCTTCAAAATGAATAGGTCGGTCTGTAAATGCTGAATGAGGTGTTTCTTTTATTTGTAATAATAAATATGAGTTAAGAGTTTGCTACTTACAAAGAAAATTTCACATTTTTAAGCTCCGCTGCTCAAAAATCCTTGTTTTCAGCAAAGAAACTTGCGACCAAAATGGAATCTATCTTCGGTAAGTTATTACTATTACCCTTGATGAATCCTATCTCCATTATAAAGAAAATTGTAGATTATCGTTCTTGTAACGAACTAGGAGTAGGTATTCTGTTCTCTTTCAGCTTTCAACTTCGTAAGTTCGAATCATAGATGTGACATATTATATATTTACTATGGTTCAAGTCACAGAACCGTGGGTTTCACAAAGCTTGATTGGCCATCAAATCGTTTATATTGAAGTAAGTCGATGGTTTATATCAAAAATGAACTGAAAATTGCAGAGAAATTATGACATTTCAATAATCAAGCTGATTGGAGTTTTGTGGAACCCGGCCTATGAATGTATTTCGTTGATCTGAGCACCGAACATTCGAATTTGCAATGACAATACCTGGAGAGTGACGTCAAGTACCTCTGATTGGCGTTCGCAGTCACGTGATAGTTGATAATAAATAACATAATTTAAATCAGCTTCATTAAATTCAACGAGAATAATAATATCACTAAAATGGTTTTGTAGGATTGCAAAAACTCCCTTCTATGAGGAAAACCCCAATTTATATGAATTCGTAACATTAGTCAACATCCCTATTCCTAGCGAGTTACCCTGTATATTTGTCAATTTAGTAATATAGCGAACATTCGCCAACCAAATTTTCAAAGCAAAAATACTTAATTTCTCCTCTTGCTGATAGGTAACTGATGGCTATCTGGTAGATGTCGTTTAAATTAATGTAGTTCTATTTATTATATCAAAACACTTTCACTTTCCAATTCGAAATGTCATAAGTTTCATAGAAAGAAGAAAGTAGTCTCTCGACTTGAAAATTTAAGAAAAGCCCTAAGCCGGAGACTTTCAGCCGTTCTTTGGTGGAGTAATAAGACTATCAACTTAAAATTTTTTATTGGATTCATACCATATCGATAGATGCAAAATCTTAGCACAATCGGAATTACATTATGTAAATTATTAAAAAATGAAATATGTAAAAAATAAATAATTACAAAAATTAAATTCTATGATTCTAAAGATGCAATCATCTTGAAATTTTGCACGAATACTCAGTATATCAGTTTCGATTCAAAAAATAAATTTCATCTGAATTAGTTGTTATGGAAATATAAAGATTCTTTTTTCAATATTCCAATTGAATTTTCTATGTTTCTGTTACCACTATGGCCACAAAATTGTGTATGAACATTCAGTGTATCAATCTTTATTTATAAAATAAATTTCATCCGAATCAGATATTTTTTATGGAAATATGAAGATTCTTCTTTTCACTTTTCACCAAATTTCGTATGAAGCTTATTATGAGCACCTTGCATATTATGGAATTTCATTTCGATGCGTTTCGTTTTGTGTGAGATATTGAGGAACAAAAATTTTGAATTGCAGATTTGTATACGTAATAAAAAAAACCTACAACTCTTTCTTTACATTTAAATCTCAAATTTCATGTGAAAAATTCAAGAACCAAGGTTTTGAATTTCTATTTTTTCACGAAAAAAAAATACTTTGAAAGGAAATAATAAAAACCAAAAACTTGAATTTTACAACATTTTCGTTCAACTCTTTTGTATGAGACTTTAGTTTTTTTTCCGAAATGAACCGTTTTTTACCCTTTAAACTCACCCCTTCCACTTCCCGTCCCCAGCTAGTCCGATAATTTAGTTTTCCGTTGATCTCAAAATAAAAGGTGATTTTAATCTGTACGAAATTGATCAATAATGACCCATTTCAATGCTCAATTTCTGCCATTTTAATGTGCAATCCTCATGGCAACCGTTCACAAAGTATTCAGAAGCACAACAAGAAATATTAAAACTCAACTGGAACGTCTGGAACATAGATACATAGAAATTTTATTATGTCAAATGTAAGTCTCGTGCAAATGAGAATGTATTTCCGTCAAGAATTCATATATACAATTTATATTGAGATCGTCGGAAAAATCTTGTAATCAACTCGGTTATTCCTCGAGTGACTAATGGTTTCGAACTATTAACGCGTTCTCTCCGCTCACGCGTTAAAATATCTTAACCATTAGTCGCTGCTTTTAATAACCTAGTTAATTAAATAAATATTTATTTGTATTTATGCCTTTTCCCATGGGTTTCATTTACTAATATTTTCTTGGTTTCCAATCGACACTGGTCCATATGTCGTTTTTGATTATTGAACTCCTTGAAGCAAATGCAATAACTTGTTTGTGCTTATTCTCTCAGGCAAGAAAAAAAATCTCATACTTCAAAGTAACCAAAATACCTTACCCAAGATCTAGGTACCCAGCAGACTTTATGCCATACGAAGTAATTGATTTTATTACGGTGGTCATAAATAAGTAAATGGCAGTATTATAACCAACATTTCAAAGAAATTTACGACACCCATAGCAGTATACCATTGTCATCATGGTCACTATTTCAAAACTGACTACAGGCAATTGACTTTTTTTCATTGGTAACTGAATAGTCAACCCTACTTGATTATATTGTTGACACTATTCGAAATTTTATATGAGGCATAACGAAAGCGGTGGGTATATAAGGTGCAAAGATTAGAGATTACTGCAATATTTTTGGGACGACTATTTATTTGTGTTTGGTGCAGGTGTTTCTCTCATAAAACAACCCTAATGCAAGGTCCAGACGGGTGTAACGTGTAATGTAATGCCGGGTCCACACGGGTGTAATGTAACCCGTAACGTAATGCCGGGTCCACAAGGGAGGGTGTAACGTGTAATGTAATGTAGGGTTTTCCAATAAGAGGTGTTATTTTGAATAGCCCGCTATTTCGGTAGATGTCACGTTTGAAACTGTCATTTTTTGACATTTGACAAGTAGAAACTACGCCATTAATAAAAATGGAACGATACACTGTTCAAGAACGCATTGAAATTATTAAAATTCACTATAAAAATGGTGAAAATTTGGCAGAGACGGTTCGTAAAACTCGAACATTTTTGGGTCGTCGTGAAGCACCTTGTCGGACCACAATAAAGAAATTGGTGGAAAATTCGAGCTGTTGGGACAAGTAAGTGATGTGAAGAATAAAACCCGTGTACTTTGCTCAAGAACAGCCGAGAATATTGCTGCTGTAGTCGAAGGTGAAAATGAGGTTGGAGCAACAGTTAGGGTGAATTTATTGCGGTATCGTGAAATGATTAATGATTTTTTATGGCCGAAATTGGATAGTATTGTTCTGGACAACGTTTACTTTCAACAAGACGGCGCTACGTGGCACAAGCAACGAAATCATTGATATTTTGCGGGAAAAGTTTCCGGACCGTGTTATCTCTCGAAAAGGTGATCACAATTGGCCACCGAGATCTTGAGATTTAACTTATTTCATGAAGATTGATGTAGTGTAGTTGAATAGACAGAGATTATGCACAAAGGAACAAGCGAGCCAACCGAGGTCGTAACTGAAGGGGGGCAATTTCCAATGCCCTACCTTAAAAATGATAAAAATTTGAATAAATGCAAAAACAGTTATTTTTTCTTTTTCTGCCTACCTGTAAATCTCAATGCCCTACCTTGATTCAGTTCTAGCTACTCCCCTGGAGCTAACACATATTCAAATATGTAAGATGAATGGAAGCTCTCTCTTTGGTTGAAATTCTGAGTACAAAATGAAGATTCTGTCGCTTCAAATAATATTATGATGCTTTGTTCATTTCAATTCATTCATTGTTTAAGTAGAAGGTATTTATTTTTCCATCACATTCTTTTTTCTCGCATATAGGTACTGCTCGAAAACTTTTCGCCAAACTTTCCTGGAGTAGAATGTTTAAATTTCTTTTATTAGGCAACAAACGCTACATAAAGAAAATTCAGAAACTACATATAAAACCTCACAGCTTGTAAATACTCTTGTACCAGTGGCGGAAATACATCCAGGCGAGGAAACTTTACAGTTTCGGAACTAATTTAAGCTGGTTGTAGTTTATCGTCATTCCAAACTCTTTCTTCGGTTTGCACTTCGGGCTTCATTTTTAATTAAAATTAGAACTCTGCTGGGTTACTCGATATCTGTGAGGTTTGAATTAATTTAATTTCGGATCCGAAGTTTCGAGAAAAGGAAGTTTATTTCTGCCGGGTTTAGATTATGCCTTGAATAGTTTGATTGGCTGATTTAAAATCTTTCTTCGTTTTGTTCGGGATGATATTGGGAACTGAAAATGTGGCGATTCCTTAGTTTTAATTACTGCGACGTTTCTTTAGGCGATTATTATGAATTGAGTTCCAGACCCGATTCTATTTGGAGTTATTGAAAAGATCAAATTGGCAATCTGGCGAAGATTGAGAATTTTAAATGATTTTTCATTTTGATGAAGGAAACAGCCTAGAGTATCCCGAGAATCCCCCATTGCTAGAATAGAGGAATTCTAGGTTCTGAATCACAGAGCGTTTTTTAAATTTGAATAGAAATTAAAATCACTGTATCGCCTGATTCATCCGAAATTCGAAATAAACAAGCGTTTATGGATAAATTTCTATTACAAACATATTGATATTGACCATCACTTCTTGTAATTATGAGGCATGGATCTCATGTCTGACCCTCTGATAGCTTCCAAGTTTTCTCCCGGCTCTGAAATGAATGTATATGAATGCCAGTCTTCAGTTTGAATTCCATTATATTGATACAAAATCAAAGATCATTTGAAGCTGTAAACAAGCTCTTATAAGACCGACAGAGAGCAACTAAGTTTTACTCACTTCATACTTTGGTGAAATGTAGTATAGATTCACAACCGAGACCAATGACAATCAAAGGGACTGATATCGTTCTCCAAAAAGATAACTTAACAGGGACTCCTACACAATATCTGAAATATTGTTTTTCTTTTTATAACAAAAAAATGCCATTAGAGAAAGTGGTGAAATATGTAACCTTTTGTAGTTTGGACAGACGGTTTACCATAATCTGCAATTATTCAACATTTTATTGAAGACGTCAAATCGCTCGGTTTTGATCAAACAATTGATATAAATATAACGGTATTCAATGCGGTAACGCAAAAAATAATCAATATTAAAGTAGAGAATAATATTCATCGATAGGAAGAAACACATTTTAACCTCATTCCTGGGAGCTAGCCTAGTCAATATTCGAAAAATCTATCTAAACCCAGGATATTGCGCCGCCTAGAACCATTTCAATCTACCCCTACGAAAACCACATCATCTCTTAGAGGAAATTTCAGTACTCTCAATTTATGAATTTAAACTGACTCCCGCTTTTCCAATGATTAATTAATCCCAAGGGTAATGGATCAGTGTTGGCAATCACTTCTTGTAATTATAAGGCATGGATCTCATGTCTGACCCTCTGATAGCTTCCAAGTTTTCGCTCGGCACTGACAGTGTGTAAATGAATGCCTGGCAGAGAAGCCACGGTCAGTCACAGTGTTTCTATTCAAGGGCTGAACTCACTAACTACATAACGAGCGAACAAGTTACCCCAGAACGATCTACGTCGGTTATTTGAAGTTCTATAAACTGAATTAGAACATGTTAAGCTATCCTTACCTCGGTAGCGGTTAACCCTCTCAAGCTTTAATTTACGGATCAAAAATGGCTGTCTTGTCGTTAATTCGAATGTACATATTTGTTCACTTAGAGTGGAACGTTTTTACTTACCTTCCCTCTATGGTTTGGCTCGTTTAAGTATTTAGGCGTTGTCGATATGGGGGGACCTTTTGCATTGAAAAGTTTTGAAACCGCTCGGATAGAGTGGAAAGTTGTCGGTATGGGGGAGTTAGTCGTTTTAACCTTGAACTTATTTTATAAACCGATATAACCAGCGATATTTACTGATCACACCTTTCAAATGCAATATAAAATATGAAAGAAGTTTACAATACTATTAAAATCAAATCAATCATTTCCACAATTTGGAGATCTCGTAAAAATTCAAAGAGCACTCAAAGAGTTAATATGGTTTAGAGAATCCACCGATAGTTGTTTCAACCATTGGGTCTCTTCAGTGCGGAGATGATATTAGGCACTATAGATTTTTTATGTTTTATTATCTGAAATATTGGTTCTGGTTTGCTGTAGCATTATGACAGAAACAACGCCTTCTCAAGTAATCATTACATTTAATACATTTCATACTTTTGGTTTTTGAAACTAGTAGACTAGTTGTATGTTATTGAAGTCCTAAATTGGAATAAGCCCTAACCAGTAACTTTTTCAGATGTTTGGAAGCTGGACTTCAAGCCTAATTCGTATTATATTGATTTGTACCATTTCACGAGTTGGTGTACAGAAAATATTCTGATTTTCTGCAGTTCAAAAGAATCGTTGAATTGAAAAGATGTTTTATGTTTATGAGCTTTGTACCTATTTCTTGAGACGCTGATATCATGCGCTTTAAGTTGTTTAATATCATTTTTAAGCGCTCGTTCTACTTAAACGAGTGCTATATCGGTTTGCCCAAATGTCTGTTATTTTCGAATTTCGAGCCGAAAATGATCTCATACGTTATGGTTAGACTTCCTGATGACACAGGACACAATAACTTTCGAAGGAATTGTCCTAGAGACTTGAAATTTTCAGGATCAGTTCAGGTCCCAAATGACTCGGTTAAGTTCGTTAACCAGCCAAATAGGGTGTTCCATAAATAGGGTCATTCAAAATTTTTGTTCCCCAATCTCAGAAAAAACAATCAAAATGAAATGTTACGGCCAAATGCAAGATTCTCATAGCAAGCCTCATGCAAAATTTTGTGGTAATAGTGTGAACAGAATCATAGAAAATTCAATTTGAATATTGAAAAGAAGAAACTTCATATTTCCATAACAGGATTTCCGATTCGAGTGAAATTTCTTATGTGAATTTAAACTGATATACTGAATTTTCATGCAAAAGTTTGTGGCCATAGTGTTGACAGAACCATGGAAAATTTAATTGGGATATTGAAAAAAGCATCTTTATATTTCCATAACAGGAAATCCGATTCGAGTGAAATTTATTTTGTGCAGGGGGATCGATATACTGAATGTTCATTCAAAATTTCGTGGCCATAGTATTAACAGAATCATAGAAAATTCAGTTGGAATATTGAAAAAAAGAATCTTCATATTTCCATAACAGAATATCCTATTAACAGAACCATAGAAAATTTAATTGGGATATTGAAAGAAGCGTCTTTATATTCCCATAATCAAAACTGATATACTGAATGTTCATACAAACTTTCGAGAGGATTGCATCATCAGAACCATAGAAATTAATTTTCGTAATTATTTATTTTTCATATTTTTCATTAAAATTGCTCCAAAAGCTCCTGCTTAGGGCTTTTCTTGAATTTTTATATTCTCGTTTTGCTTGTGATGAAGTTGAAAAATTGTTACCCTAAAATTTTGCAGCTCTTACCTTTTTGCTCATGATCTGAATCAAATATGGATCACTCGCTTTGTTGAATTCTTGCATGAAATTAGCTATGCAAACAGTTGAACTCACTGTTCATTGGGCAGAAAACATATTCAAATCAAGTGCATACTGACGGTAGGAAAATAAACAACCCGATATTCTGATTCTTACTTGCCAGTGGTGTGTTGAAGATTCTCTTTGAATAATTCACCTCATGGACACACGTTTCTGAAAAGATTCAGGTACAGCCATAACTCATTTTAAAAGCTGTTACATTTTTACATACCTACTGGGTGTGGCGAAACAAACAGTGCAGTTTTAGAAGGCTATCAAACCAAATTGGTACAACCTACCAAAAGTGGTTTATTCTTTTTGAGTCAGTACTACTAGTCCGGTCTATTTAGACAAAAAATGAGAGTGAAGTTACATAAAGTCCCAACAAGCTGAATTTCAGTGAAATTGTTCAAAATATAATTATAAATGATGTCTAGAAGTTCCCCATCATTCCCCTGTAAGGAAAAAATTTAATTCAAGGTCAAAGGTCAAAAAAATGAGTTTTTCGCAATTTTCAGCAAAACGGTAAGTTTTATCATGAAAGTACTTCAGACAAAAATTGTAGATCATAAAATTATCTATAAAAAATGTATCAATACTTTTTTTCTTACGAGCCACCGTTTCTGAGATATAACGATTCAAAAAGTTATAACTACGCGCTAATTACACCTCATAGGTGGCGTGGAAACGTGTGCATATTATGACGATAACGACTTTTATAACTTTTTGAATCGTTATATCTCAGAAGCGGTGGCTCGTTAGAAAAAAAGTATTGATATATTTTTTATAGATAATTTTATGATCTACAATTTTTGTCTGAAGTACTTTTATGATAAAACTTACGGTTTTGCTGAAAATCGCGAAAAACTCATTTTTTTGACCTTTGACCTTGAATTGAATTTTTTCCTTACAGGGGAATGATGAGGAACTTTTAGACATTGTTTATAATTATGTTTTGAACAACTTCACAGAAATTCAGCTTGTTGGGACTTTATGTAACTTCGAATGTCTAAATAGACTGGACTACTAGGTAAAGGAGTTTTGTGCAGTTCTTTATTCTAAAGAAAACTGGGCGATTTTAAACCCCTTTAGGTCTTTATTATAAAGAAAACTGAGCGGTTGAAACATCCTTTAGGTTGACTATAGTTCAAATATTCGACTAAAGCAGCACAAAAATTCATTCCGTCGACATGACGTGCATTCTTCTGCCCATTTGCCCTAAGGATCGAATTCTCTAAATGCAAGTAAGACCGTACTTTATATAATTTCATCAGTGCAATTTAGAGTTATCGCCACATCTTCGCTAATTTCTACCATCCCTCTCTAGGAACAACTAACTAGGTAAAGAGTTCAAGGCGGTACACGTAGAGCTTTGATTGTATCACGCCCTGCCCGAGGGTTCCGCTGCTTTGAATACTAATTGCCACTTTGCCACTCACCCTTCAGTCTCTTCGACAACCGAGTAAGAGATGTCGAAAACAAAAGGAAGAGGAATTGTGCTGACTCTTTGATACAATAAGAGTATATCATGATTTTAAGTGCTCTGGCTGCTGCTTCATTAGTAATCACGATGTGAGATAACTGATGCTTATTTTCCTATTCTTCTCATTCCCTCAGAAAGACTAGGGAGAAAGTCAAGAAACACACTATGACTATGGCAGCTTTAGGGGATTGTTATAGGGGTTGTTAATCAGCTTTGATTCCGATTTGAAAGCATGTGAGGGCTGTGAAAAATTTTATTTTGTCAATATGGGTAATACTTGATCTGATGATTACAACAAGCTTCACTTCAAGTGAGGTGAAAATCCAAAACCCAGCTACATTACTCGTTCTGACGCTGTCAGATATTCAGTAAGATGAATGAAGCATTGTAACTGTCTGACTGCTGTGAAAATATCATTGAATAATTCGTGGATCGATCGAAGACGAGCCCCGCTAAAAAAAGTCGGTTTAGGCCAACTCATTGTAGATTGTTAAGGGAGTTACATTCCACTGTGACCTCAAAGTCTATTGAGTCCTTTAAGAGAAACTGCGAAGATGAGTTTTCTCCTTAACAGGGAATGAAAGCTTCAAGTAGCAATACTAACATTGATAAAAATGACTGAAGTCAGTTCTTTCAACTTTCGATTTTGTGAATCCATCATGACCATCTGGGTATGACAAAAGTGAGCGCAAGATAGATACCAAAAATGCTCACACCTCTTTAGAATATCAGTATGATTCACAATATTGACCAAAATGTGGCTAAAGCCTTGAATTAAAATAGTATATAACATTACTAGCAAGGTAAGAGGGTTTTTACTGGCGAATGGAGGATATAATTGACGAGCCGCAGGCGAGTCAGTTACCTCCTTGAGCCAGTAAAACACGTTATCTTGCGTGTATTGTTTTATATTTTATTTGTTTCTCATTTGTGAAAAGGTTAGATAAATTCCAAAAAAATCTCAAGAATTTGTCGCGAATGTCTTAAGCTATGCATTATTTATGATTATTTATGACATCGGAAAATTATGACAACTGTCAGTGACTTTACGAGAGGGAAGTCCTTCGAGAATATTTTGCTCATTTCTGACGAAAAGGCCAGATCCAAATGAAACAAGGCATGAATATCGTTTTAAATACTTTTATAACGTTTATTACTAAAAATATTTGTTCCAGGAACGATGAAATTAGAAGAATTAATGAAATTAGAAGCGAGTACGTAAAAACTGTCAGTGAGTTTACAGGTCAAAAAACCTCTAGGATATTGGCAATTTTGAGAAGGAAAACAAATAGATACGAATAAAACAAGGTACGAATATCGTTTTCGAATAGTTCGAGAACGTTTATTGAGAAATACATTTGTTCCAGGAACTCTGAAATTAAAAGGATGAATGAAATTAGAAGCAAGTACTTGACAACTCTCAATGTAAATAATACTACTAACTTGTAAAAATTTTGCAAGTTAACTGTCAGTTTTACAAGTTAGTGACTTGATAAAATAAACTTTCTTGATTAATATTGTGTTTTTGGAAACTGACGTTTACAAATGAGAAACAAATAAACTTTTTATTTTCAGGATAGGTGAGGGATCTGAATATCAATTTCATGTCCTTTTCGATATTACGATAATTTCCGGAAGGAAAGACATAAAATCTTGAAATTTTCACTGAAGATTCAAGATTTGAACTGGAAAGTTGAATTAATAATTGAAAAGAATGAAACCAATAAATCTCAAGATACTCAAATTTTATCGAGGGTTCTTCCGATTAGAACAAAAACGCAAGCTTTTTACTTAACGTCAGGGCTTTGCTCAATTTTTTAATTATCGAAAAAGAAAATGACAGACAAACATTCTACATATGTGACAAATGCATTCTCAACATCCAAGAAATTGAAGTGAATGAGAGTAATTTCAAGGATGAATTAGTTATTCAAAGTCCTCAGACAGAAAGGAACGAAGGTGGAAGACATCGTTCCATCTAACAAAATAACTTTATTCGAGTCGCGCCTGAGTTATCAAAGCACGAGACTTCATATACGCGAATTAATCTTATTAAATTCTACCTAAGAAATTTCCATCGGCATATCAATTAGTCAGTCTAATTAGTACAAGCCATTCCTACTTCAATAACCTTCCAAATTGATTAGCCGAGATGGAATCAGACTTCTATTTCTGCAGTAAAATCAGAGCATGTTACGATCCGGATCAGTTCTGATTCGAATTCGAAATATGAGAATGATATGGATTCACTTTACGATTCACTAGTTTCCACATTCGATATTGATTATGAATATGTAACAGTTACCATGCCAGTTCAGGGGGGTTCAGTGCAAACTGCATTTAATAGTTTATGACCTTCTTCATAGCAGATAGGCATAATTACTTCCTCGAATTTTGACATATAAGGTAACTTCTGGGAAATGATTTGACACTATAAAGGGTTTTCCAATAAGAGGAATAGCCATAGACTAACTAAACGGAGAATAGATGAGACACTAGTAGAACAAGCTTCAACGCCATCTGTTTTTGTACAACATTTCTAATTCGTGAAAAAAGCTCAATTGAAAAAGGAATCTGTATCGTAAAGTTGCCTCGAAAAGAATTCTGTAGTGCACCTTTTGAATAGGTAGGTAGGTAGGTACTCCCATATACAAGAGGCAAAAAGTTTTTTGAAATTCAATTTCCAAAAGGATATCAGAAATGGATTCGTGCAAGTTATCGATGAGTGAGGAAATTTATTCTCATGAAAATAATACCTGCAACGAACTTTCATCTGATTTTCTTTTGGAATCGAGAAATGAGGATCAATAATCAAATTCTGGATAGAATAAAAATTTATTAACTGAAATAGGTATCACCAATTGAAAATACAGATTTATTTCATAAATATCTAATCAATAAACTAATAATTGCATTGAAAACATTTTCAAAAACTAACAATGATGAATTCAATAATACAAAATATGAGTATTTACCTACTAAACTTATTCAATACATGAAAAACTTTTTTGAAAACTACGAGTATCTCAATTCTTATAGGTAACAGAACATACATATATATTTTATAATTACCTTCTTGCATCTCGATTTTCACATCCAATAACACAGCACGTCTTCACTCTTGCAGGCATATCGAAATTATTATATTTCAAAAAGAACGTGTCAAACGACTCCTTGTGTCAGTTGACTATTTAAAGGTTTTTTGATAATAATGATTTTACATACTTACAATTTTCTCGATAGGATTTCCATGAATGCAACGACATCTAACTCTCAAATTGAAAATAATTTTTTCGTGTATTAGTCTCCTCCTCCGACAGATGGCGCGGAATATACGAGTGGCTCATCTAATTTTTTAGTTTGTCTTTGGTTTGAAGCTATAATTTTTTTAAAATTAGACAAGTAGAAACTACCCCATTAATAAAAATGGAACGATACACGCTCTGAGAACGCATTGAAATTATTAAAATTCACTATAAAAATGGAAAAATTTGGCAGAGACGGTTTGTAAAACATCTTTGGGTCGTCCGTAATAAAGAAATTGTTTGAAAAATTCGAGCTGTTGGGACAAGATGTGAAGAATAAAACCGTGCATGTCGCTCAAGAACAGCCGAGAATATTGCTGCTGTAGCTGAAGTGTTTGAAGAAAACCCAGGTGCGCTATCGAGAGATGATTAATGATTTTTTATGGCTGAAATTGGATAATATTGATTCGGATCATGTTTACTTTCAACAAGTCGGCGCTACGTGCCACACAAGCAACGAAACCTTTGTTTTTTTGCGGGAAATGTTTCCGGACCGTGTTATCTCTCGAAGAGGTGATCACAATTGGCCACCGAGATCTTGTGATTTAACACCTTGCGACTTCTTCCTTTGATGCCACGTGAAAAAGGAGGTCTACGCCAATAGCCCAGCGTCGATTCAACCCTCAAAGATGGAATTTCTGAGGCTATCGAGGACATAGGGCAGCCACTTTGTAATTTGGTTATGGAAAATTTCATAAAAAGGATATGGTCCTGTAAGCGTGGTCGTGGTGGTCATTTACCTGATGTTATTTTCTACTATTAACGGCATATCTTCTTCTTTATAATGAAATAAACATCCGATCATTTATATTGAAAAATGGCATTTTTTGAATATCAAAATAACAACTCTTATTGCAAAACCCTTTACTATATGATATCTCGTGAGAATCCTTACGGTCCACCTCCTCCCAGTTTGAACGAACTATCCAGACGTCCTTCCTAATTTTCAAGGTTCACGCAGTGGGAGGTTGTAGTTCTTAAGGATTCTCACGAGATGACGTTGTTGCAGTCATAGTACCCGAGGCAGTCTGTAGGATCGTGATATTTAGGATCTTAGAGGGCCCTCACAAGTCCCAGGTAATACAGGCTTCTTTAAGGAGAATGACATGGTGCTGCTTCGGCATATCAAATTGGTATGCCAAAGCTGAAAGCAGCACCATGTCATTCTCCTTAAAGAAGCCTGTATTACCTGGGACTTGTGATGGCCCTCTAAGATCCTAAATATCACGATTACCAATCTGGTCAAATATACAGGGTCTTTATGAAGGAAAAGGAAAAGGATTAAGTAAAGTACTAAAATTCAGTAGAATGGGTAAAATCAAAGTTTGAAGAGGCCATTTTGAGCAAAACATGGACATTTGAAAACATTGCTACGATTGCACATGGGTAACCTATTCGTGGCTTCATTTTAGTTGCGTGTTTGTGTATCTACTTTGTGTGTGCATAGTTTGAAACTCAAAATGGTTAACGGAGCATATTATATGGTGATGAACTGCAAAAATAATAAAAAGCCTAATCTGAACTTGAATTTTTCACAGTTTTCTGGGCGAATAATCTCCACAGATTTCATACGAATGTAGTGAGCATTTTCTACAGATCAAATAAAAACAAATGGAGAAGCACTATCCTGTTGAAATTTCCATTGTTTTTCAATTCCATCTTCAAATTGTGGTTTACTTTTAATTGTTTCGTTAATTCGGTAATTGATATGTAAGAAAATTATTAATTTGTATTTAATTTCATTATAACATTTTTTGTGAGTAATGATTTCCAATCAAACTATAGCACTACAACATCGCTTTTCATTAATATCAATTCCTTTAAAACAATATTGAGATGAAAAATAACATCTTGATCACAAGGCAAAGCACTGGCTTTGTTTTATCGATCAGGATTTTTTTCTGGGCTCCAATTTAATGTAATACGTCATTTTCACCGCCATCAGAATTAATCAACTAACTGAAAAACGTTGTCGGATTTTAGTAGAAGTAGAAGTAGTAGTAGAAGTAGTAGAAGTTTGTTGATTTTGCCCGATTTGTATTATTCCCTTTTTTCATATTTCTATATAACCAAAACAAACCTTTAAATTACAACCCCTATAAAATTATTCTATATTCAGATCAATAATCCTTCCTGTGATACTCGACAAATATTCTGTATTCGGGTGATAAGGTGTAGGCTAGTTAAGCTTCAAGTTTTCAAGGGTCAAAAATTTCAGGACTTCTTTCTGACACTTTATTAACGCTTTGCATTACAATTTTCATGTAAACATACAGCCCGATATTCAAGAAATATTTAGGTGCTTCTGATATTAACCTTCCACTATTCAAGTTTGAATTCATATTATATTACGAATTATAATTCCACTGCCAAATATGAATCAATGACATCCTCAAACGTGAGTGCCTTAAAATAAACATTTTCGAGATAATTGAGAAATAACACTCTCGTTATGTAGATAATGTTTTCATTTATCAAATAATCAAACTACACCATTTCCAAGTGTATTTCAGAAATCGTCAATTGTATTCCAGAAAGCGTCAGTTGTATTTCAGATTAGTCAATGGTATTTCAGAAAGCGTCAATTGTATTTCAGAATAGTCAATTGTATTTCAGAATGCGTCAACTGTATTTCAGATTAGTCAATTGTATTTCAGACAGCGTCAATTTTATTTCAGATCAGTCAATTGTATTTCCGAAATCATCACTTGTAATTCAGATCAGTCATTTCAATATCATGGTCATTCGAAATTCAATTTATAGGTACATACATTTACATATTGCAGAAATGTTCATACGGTTTAGGTATCCTCCTCAGTCCCGAGACAACACTAAAATCGAGATAACTGTGATATTTGGAAATTAAAATGATATTCCTACTTTCTGAATTACAAATGACGGTTTCTGAAATACAATTGACTAATCTGAAATACAATTGACGCTTTCTGAAATACAATTGACTAATCTGAAATACAATTGACTAATCTGAAATATAATTGACGCTTTCTGAAATACACTTGGAAATGGTGTAGTTGCATTCGTTCCTGTGAAATAAGTATTTCTACAATTATCGGATTTAAAAATAGGAAGATCAATTGGGAGAACTTCTTACGGTTAAATTATACCACTGAGGTTGAAAACCAAAAGTCCGCAATTGCTACAAAAGGAAAAATAATAACGACAATGTTAATATTGGACAAAAGTCCTCATAATAACCCTTTTTGTTACGAATTCCAATTTAGAGTGTATAAAATTTCCAGGGTGCTTAGGAAATGATACTAAACCGAGAAATGGAAACTATCCAGGTATACTGAAATTCCTGACATAGTAGGGATTCTGGAAACCCATATTGGGAGTTAAATAGCAGAGGAAACAATGAAAGCGGTCGTGTTAATTCTCTTCTGTGCAGCACCGAGCGGTTAAAGGGGTTATATTAACCCTAAATAAATGTGCA
Source organism: Propylea japonica (assembly GCA_013421045.1). Lineage (NCBI taxonomy): Eukaryota > Metazoa > Arthropoda > Insecta > Coleoptera > Coccinellidae > Propylea > Propylea japonica. The sequence goes on along the minus strand of CM024248.1, from coordinate 41,550,721 downwards.
AGGGTATAAAACTGTTATTCTGTGTCAATTAACTCTTACAGCGATTGAAATGACCACGTGACTACGATGTTTCGTCCAATAAGTCGATCAGTTCATATAATAGCTTAAAACAGAAAATATTGGAGGAGAACACTATCTCGGGGTTTTGTATAGATTAATTTAGTTGTTTATAATAATCCAGTCGAATTGGCCTTCTTATGATTCTCTATCAATGATACGTTATTGACATATGTCTGTTTTTTCAGCTGGGGAGAACCTATACGAATGCAGCCGAATAGACTACTTCTCGAAAGAACAGTACAGTCCCGACCCAGCAGATTCTGCGTTGGCTATTCCTTGTAAGTAGTTCGTGTTGAGTTTTGAATATTATGATTTTGTACTTGGAAATCAAGTTTAAAAAAAATGAAGATAAGTTTTTATTATACGTCTTACATCAAGTACATTAGTACATATGACAATCTAATTCTATTGATTGTATTCAAAAATCAGGGTGTTGAGATTTTTGGCAATTACTTAAATGTGAACTGTTACCAAATGATTGAGTTGAAGATGGTAAAATAAAATCTTTATTGTACATTAAACACTTCACATTATAAATAGACACTCGCATGAAGTAAAATCAATTCAAATTACAACATTTAAACAGAGTAATTATATTTACAATATTGAGAAAATCTATATACCATAAGTGAGAAGTGAATGAGAGAACTTTGAGAATGAAAATAGAGAAAATTCAGAGCAGTATGAGCAGGCACTCGCATGAAGTAAAATGAAATACAATTTACAACATCTAACAGAGTGATTCTATTTACTATAATTGAGAAAATCTATTTATGATAAGTGAAAAGTAAATGAGAATAGAGAAAATTCAGAACAGTATGAGTAGGCACTCGCATGAAGTAAAATGATCAAATTACAACATCTAACAGAGTGATTCTATTTTCAATAATTGAGAAAATCTATTTATGATAAGTGAGAAGCAAATGAGAGAACTTTGAGAATAAGAATAGAGAAAATTCAGAACAGTATGAGTGGACACTCGCATGAAGTAAAATGATCAAATTACAACATCTAACAGAGTGATTGTTTGAAAGAGAAGTACAAACTAATGTTAGAGAATATGTAAAAAATTTAGAAGTCTACTACATCAATAGTTATACAGTAAAACATGTTTATGTGCTATGAGGTGCAAACCGATTGAATAGAATAGTATTGAGCTGAAGGCAACTTTATCATTCAACACAACGGTTACAGTGATAGAGTTTTTTGTTTCATGTAAACTACCTAGAGAAAAACAGAAGGTTGACTTGATAAATCGAGAACGTTAGAGATTTGTAATAAAGTACAACTAGGTTTTATGAGATAGAACTAATAGCAAGTATGAGTAGCAACGATTATAGAATTGAAGTGCTATACGAGTGTAATAAAAGTTAATACATAATTCTTAACTAATATTAAAATAAGAAAAGTTCATCACTTGAGAAAAAATCAGGCACTATTACTTTCAGGTAAAAGAGACATGTAATAGATAAACTAAATATACTTTTGAGTGGACATCAGGTTGGACCCCCTCAAGCTCTACAGCAAACCAGTCCATCTAATGGGGCCCACTCACTAGGAAGGAAGAATGCGCAGTTAAGTCTCTGCATGTTTGCTGTAACGCAAACGTGTGCATTCATATTGCCCACACACATACACTTTTGCGTGTTGGTTTGGATGTGCGACAAGCGTGAGATGACGTCGAAAAAAGATCTGATGTTAATGGCAGTGGCGTGTGTTGTTATTTAGGAAAAAATTTCTAAGGTATAAATATCGAACCCAACACTGTGTTGCTAAACATATGAAACGTGCAGAGACTTGTTGCCCATACACGGTCGTTTTTGGTCATTCTTCCACGTACGGGGAAGAATGCACACGCCACACGACGGAGATGAATGCGCATTCCAAATTTACGCCATACACACACACTTTTAACTGTACCACGTACAACGCGCATTCAAGTCTTCGCGCTTCCCTCTTAGTGAGTGGGCCCTTTAAGAGTGGTAATGAGTGTGCTGGCATTTATCGTTTTGGGCAATGTATTCCTTTTCCCATAGCATCGAGTCAAAATTCTTGTTAGATAATGTCAATATAACGTATTTTTTGTTTAATTTATGAGCAATATTTGAAATTAATTGACATTTTCAGATACTGTCACAAAAACAGTGATAATCTTCATCTTGGCCTGCTTGCTACTCAGCTCTGCCTATGTCTTTAGCATTATGGGACAATGTATGAAAAACAGGACGGTGTACACTTTTATATCTGGAATTATATTCACTGTAGCAGGTATGTAACCGATAGAATACTTTCAACCCTAATTGAAACCATATACAAATCTGATTTTGTCACATAATGGTGTTTGAGATAAATAATCAATAATATACAGGGTGTTACATAATATTAGGTCGCAATTTGAGGGGCTGAATTTACTTGTAATTCTAAGAAAATTTTTTATATAAACATGGGTCCGTGAAAGCTTCGTTACTGAGCTACAGGGTGTTGAAATTTCCAAAAAAATTGTTTTTTTCTTCATAACTCCTGCAGTTTTTGAGATATTCAGTCCAAATTTGGAATGCGAGCTATTTTCCACAGTTTCTCTCGAATTTTTTTTTGCGGTACGCCTCTGATCAGCGTAAAATCAATTTTCGATATCTTCGTTCAATTTGAAAATATTTTTGACCCCTGTAATTTTTTCGCATCTGTTTTCGAGTAAAAAATTATTGGATCGAAGTATGAGAAATGACAGATGGAACTCTATTGCTTCTATTGTGGATGTAGGGTTATCCTAGGCCTAGGCAAGCAGATGAAGTGAAAATCGATTCTCCTTGTAGCTAGTATTTCTCTACCTACACTAATCAAATGGAACGTTTTCAATAGGGATGATACCATCTGAAATGGTTATAATGGTAAAAATGCGTATTGTTGTTTTAACATTTTTTATGTTTTTGTTTACTGAACACAAATGATGATTTTGCCAATTTATCATGAAAAATACACGCTTCAACAACGTTTAAATTCTTAAATTGTTCAATCAAAACGAGTGCTCAAATGTGAACACTGAATTAAATTTAAGAAGAATTCATGGAAGACATCTTTCAATCCGTTGATTTAGAAGAGCAAGTTTTTTTATGAAAATGAAATGTATTTTAATTGTACCACTCAGACAAAAATTACGAATTATTCGCCCAAATAATCGTGAATAGCTATGTATTGTATACGTACGTTTTACTAAACTAACTAAACTAAACTATACAGGGTGTTCCTAAATTGAACGTACAAACGAAAATGGGAGATTCCTTGAGTGAGTTTAAGAAAAAAAGTCGCATAAACATGGGGTCGCAAACGTTTCGTTTTCGAGATACAGAGTGTTGAAGTTTGAATTTGTAGTAGTCTAACTACATTCAAAAAATAATAGTCACAAAAGCAACCACCTTTATTTTAAAAAAACAAACGTTCAATAATTTGATATGTCAAAACTGCACCTAATTCATTCAGCACAGATTACAAACTGGCCTTCCTACCATAGTTACGAGAATTTCGAGAAAATCGTTTAAAATTTTTTTTCTCGAAATCGTTGGTAGATACGACAGGACTACAGGAGACCGAAAAGTTTAGTATAAGAACAAAGCTTCTTTTTGCATTTTTTCAAATTAACAGTTGCTCACCAAAAAAAAGTTCTGCAGAAGAACAGGTGGCAGTGTTCCAGAAAAAATATCACCCTGTAGATCTTCTATCGAAATTGCCATGTCACGTGGTGAGAACTCTCAAATGTAATATCTATGCCAAATTTCAGTTGAATATCTTGTGAAGTGTAGATGCTATGAGAAAAAAACTTGAAAAAAATTCAAACTTCAACACTCTGTATCTCGAAAACGAAACGTTTGCGACCCCATGTTTATGGGACTTTTTTTCTTAAACTCACTTAAGGAATATCCCCTTTTCGTTTGTACGTTCAATTTAGGAACACCCTGTATGTACCTACATTAAATGCATATAAGCTATTAGAAATTCACTTACACACCTTTTGATTATGTATATAGTCCATTCACGAAAGGTTGAGCCGTCGGTAGGCCATGGAAATTTGGCATATTCCACTGTGTATATTAAAATTTTAGGTTATGTTCTTTATTTTCTTGTCAGATTGATACGCAATGTTGTCAATTTAGCATAGAGTTGTCTGATAACTCGCAAGCCCGTCGGACGAGAGCGGGTACATTCGGCAACGTTGAATTTATTTTACGTTGTGACAGCAAATACTGCCAACTTCAGATAAATAAGAAACGCCTACTATGTGCTCAACCTTTCGTGAACGGACTATATGTATTCACATTAAAAAATGCGAGGAAATATTGCTTGTTTCGACACTTGACATTATAGAAAACTTTTTTCTGTAAAACGAAATTTCTGTATAACGAAATTTGTTTCGTATTTAGTGATTTCGGTATAGGGAAATTCCACTGTATTAATAAATTTCATTTTATAGGGTTGGTAATGCTCCTGGGACTCATCATCTACATTTCAGTCTTCAAGTCTGAAATTGGGAGTAAACTCCGCCCAAGAAGTCACTTTCAACCAGCTCCATTCATCTACTGGTACGGCTACAGTTTCCTACTCTACATCGTTGGGCTGATCACAGCCCAGCTTTCCGGGGTCTCGTCGATATTCCTCTTCATCTACAAAATGCGTCTCGAATGGAGGTACGAAATCTACAATGAACTAAGAAGAGGAAAGAAGAAAACGCAGCGTCCTAACAATTTCATACACCACGAGAGTTCAGTGTATTACCTTGTAGGAGACACCCAGAGGCCTACATCAACTCCAATAGCGCCATACACTTCCCCCCAATACCCCAAAAGCGGTACTTCTTCAGTAAAGAACCCATCAGTGATTCCCCGTGCAGTGTTCATAGAGTTCCGGTACAGTCGCATAGTAACTCTGTGAAAGACCTCTCGAGTTTCTATGACTTCCCACCGCCGCCCACGATAAGCTATCAGTTCGAGAACACTTTCAACCGTGATAGTTTGAGACGATTACCTAGAGATGTCACAACAAACACAGTTTCGACAACTGCTGATGTTAATTGTGATATAATGAGCGATCATTTCGAAGACTTTTCGCCAATGATTCCACATGAACATGAGTTCGTAACGTTCAACCTCGACCAACCGTTGCCTCTAAGATCGCAGTCTATAGTTTCAATTAACTCAAAGAGTGATACCTTGAGAAGAACTACCCCAGTGTAATGGTGACTTATTGCGTGTTGGATTGTGCGTTATCACTTAGTTTGAATTTTATGGAATGGTTTGCATACCATTACAGATTTAGTCATTCTGCCAACATATGCACCTGAAGCTTTTATATTATATTACTCATCACCTGCTAAAGCTGTTTTAGGCATCTGTCAATGAGAAATGATATCACAACCGAAATGAAAAGTTGCTTCAATATGGCGTCACTAAGGCAAGGTTGAGCACCTGAAACTCTTTTAGATTACCCTTAGACAAAGGAATGTTCATAACATTATATGTAATTCTACTTACGTTATAGTATAAAAGCTGATTTTTATATATGATACTTGGGCAATAATAAGATAATGTTTCCTCATTAGCCAGACATTTTTGATAGTGCCAACCCTTTGCCAGACAAGCTTGTAGTTTAGCTGCAGGTGCGAGCGCGAGACAGTATTTATGAGTTGGTGCGAGTGAGACGGCATGATTATGATGACTTATGCAAATACATTTTTTGGTACAGATTTATACATAACTAATCATTTAAGTGAATCTCAAAAACATCTGAAGAAAAGACATTCGATGCTACAACTAAATAAAATTGTTAAAAATTTTAATTTATTCTACTAACAATTTAATTTAGTTGTTGCATCGAATGTTTTTCCTTCAGGTGTTTTTGAGATTCACATAAATTATTAGTTATATAAATCTGTACCAAAAAATATATTTGCATAAGTCATTATAATCATGCCGTCTCACTCGCACCCACTCATAAATACTGTCTCGCGCTCGCACCTGCACCTAAACTACAAGCTTGTCTGGCAAAGGGTTGGCGCTATCAAAAATGTCTGACTAATGAGGAAACATTATCTTATTATTGCCCAAGCATCATATATAAAAATCAGCTTTTATACTATACGTAAGTAGAATTACATATAATGTTTGAACATTAAGGGGTCTGGCAAGGGGTTGCCACTATAGTAAGTGTCTGGCAATTAATGACGTGATTTTTAATGATATTCTGAAGGTAATATCAAAAAATCACACTTTATAATTTGACGAAATTAGATCAGTATTTTACACCCCTTTAATACCTTTTACCTTCCAAAGCCAGGGTAACCCAAACTTCATAATGGTCCATCGTTCTTACCTATGTTGGGAGCATGCGTAGACAAGTTTTCAGCTTTTATAAAATAACGAAGGTCTGGCGTTCACGGGCTCTTAGACTAGTAGGTAATGGAGGTACGTCAATAGCACCATTGAGTTTAAAAATATTTATTTTTAAACTCAATGATAGCACTCAACCTTTTTCATTTCGGTAGTGACAAAAAAGGCCTTCGCAAACTTGGTCACTACAGAGCTCCATGATGATATACTACATGCCGCTAATGTAGTACCAAATGAATTCAACATTGAATACAATCAGTTGTTGATGGAAAACATTATGTATCAACATGCGAAGGTTTTTCGGTCATTTGAAGGTATACATTGAAGGAAACTTTGAGATGCCTGTGTTTTGGAAACGTCTGACTACTTCTGTATAAGTCAGTGAATGCAGCGTAGACAAATTGTTAAATAATGGAAATAATAAATATAGATCAATTGAATATTTTATGTATATTCGGTGCAAGATTTGTTATTGTGCTATATTGATAAGATTATGATTGATTGATTATAAATAGTTATTTAATTAACTAGGTTGTTAAAGACAGCGACTAATGGTAAAGATATTATAACGCGTGAGCGGAGTGAACGCTTAGTTCGAGTTGATTACAAGATTTTTCCGACGATCTCAATATGAATTGTGTATGAATTCTTGATTGAAATACATTCCCATTTGCACAAGACTTACATTTGACATAATAAATTTCCATGTATTCATGTTCTATTAGAGTTTTGACATTTCTCAAAATTCTTCTGAATACTTTGTGAAAGGTTATCATTAAGATTGCACATTAAAATAGCCTAAATTGAGCATTAAAATAGGTCATCAAAAATCAATTTCGTACACATTAAAATCACCTTTTATTTCGAGGTCGGCGGAAATATAAATTCATTGGCTAGTCCTAGACTTCATTGAAGGCCGATGCTGGTATGAAGTAATGATAAATGTATCATTCAAACAAAAATCACAAGATAAAAATTTAAAATAGCTTAATTCTTAAAACAGAAGCAGCCCCCCTCTGATGTACCTTTGGCCCTCCCTGAAGATTCTAATCAAAGCCTACGTATAGGTATCACAAAAAACCTTTTACTACATAGGGGCCGCGCATTACTCGCTCGATTAATAACCGAGTTGATTACAAAATTTTTCCGACGATCACAATATGAATTGTGTATGAATTCTAGATTGAAATACATTCTCATTTTGCACAAGACTTACATTTGACATAATAAAATTTCTATGTATCTATGTTCTAGTAGAGTTTTGACATTTCTCGTAGTGCTTCTGAATACTTTGTGAACGGTTGCCATGAGGATGGCACATCAAAATAGCATTAATTGAGCATTTAAATGGGTCATTAATGATCAATTTCGTGCACATTAAAATCACCTTTTATTTTGAGATCGACGGAAATAATAATTAATAACTTTATCAATACTTTATAGCTACATCGAACGAACAATAGATACACAGTATAGTCCGTTCACGAAAGGTTGAGCCGTCGGTTGGCCATGATAATTTGACATATTCCACTGTGTATATTAAAATTTAAGGTTATGATGTTTATTTTCTTGTCAGATTGATACGCAATGTTGTCAATATTGCATAGCGTTGTCTAATAACTCGCAAGCTCGTCGGACGAGGCCGGGTACATTCGGCAACGTTGACTTTATTTTACGTTATGACAGCAAATACTGCCAATTTCAGATAAATAAGATAAATAAAGAAACGCCTACTATGTGCTCAACCTTTCGTGAACGGAGTATACCTACCTATCGCGTTTTACCAAGAGTAGAGGTACCTACTTTTTGTGCAAGAACGAATAATGTTTAAGTTCACCTAAAATTTAACTAGATTAATCTAATATTGAAAAAGTTATTTTCAATTCTACTTGGTAGGAACCGTTTAACAATGTATAGTCCATTCACGAAAGGTTGAGCCGTCGGTTGACCATGGAAATTTGGCATATTCCACTGTGTATATTAAAATTTTAGGTTATGTTCTTTATTTTCTTGTCATTTTGGTACGCAATGTTGTCAATATTGCATAGAGTTGTCTGACAACTCGCAAGCTCGTTGGACGAGGCCGGGTACATTCGGCAACGTTGACTTTATTTTACGTAATGACAGCAAATCTGCCAACTTCAGATAAATAAAGAAACGCCTACTATGTGCTCAACCTTTCGTGAACGGACTATAGTAAGTTCTCTATGAAAATCAGACATAAAAACAAGCTCATTGGATATATCAGCTTCCAAAACATATTCATATGAGATTTCATTATAATGTTGCCAGTAGTTCCGGCAAAATCCTAACAGATATGTATAACTTTTTTCTCTATACTCCCCGATAATTTTTTAGTTTTCTACCAACTATCCTAGAGACGAGATAACCTTCTTTTGGAACACCCTGTGTCCACATTTTGATTTACCTATATTCAGCACATATTCAGACTAAGGCGGAGATTTTACTACAAATTTAAAATACGTCTTCCATATAAAAAATTCGTTTTCACGAACTGTGTTCTTATGTATTTATTCTTTCAACTTCTAAGGTCTGCATTCACTGACGTACAAGGAATCAGCTGTAATTTAGGTAGAAATAAACGATAATTTGTTAAAATTGTAACTGTCGAAATGAATGATTTTGTCACGATATATTTACCTCATTTGCCACAAATGAAACTGGAAAATGTATTGAAAACAGACTGAATACCTAACTAGCACTTGTCAACTCTGTGAAAATTTTCCATGATTTGATAGACATTCAAACTCACTATATTAATGTCGAAAATTCAGCTAGATCTCAAAAAAATGGAAAAGTACATTTGCATTAGGTTCGGAAAACAATATATTCTACAATGTTTTCTTTGATTTGTAGGAAATAATATACCGATTTTGTTTGGAATGAAACAATGATAAAAAATTCCCTTTTTCTCCTTAAACTGAAATGAAATGATTATTATTATTACTATACCTTTTCAACTTCAAATTGAGACTAATCACATTCATATTGGGATTAAGCAAATTCAAAATGACATTAAGCAACTTCAAAATGGTAAACACAATCGAATTGAGATTAAACAAATTCAAAATGAGAATAAGCAACTTCAAAATGGTAAACACAATCGAATTGAGAATAAACACATTCAAAATGAGACTAATCAATCTCCTATTGGGAATAGACATTTCCATTTGAATTTGATACTGATCTACAAGATGCGTAAGATTTGAGGGGGTGATTCCTCATATCATTTTATGAAAAATAGTTTCCATAAATAATGTAGGTCCTGAAATGCATTTTTTCCAAGATGAATGGTGTTGAAGTATTACTTAAAAACTGAATAAAATATTCTTACAATTATTTTTGAATTCTTCGTTCAATTTGTATTAAAACATTCTACCTCTTGTTCGTGCGGGGCGCCGTTTTTATGTAAGAAAATAAAACATCTTTACTCTTATTTGTCGTCACTTTAACAGATAGTATGAGGGCTCAACGTTGAGATGTTTTATTTTTTCTCATGAAACGCCCCACAGGAAAAAAAGGCAGAAAACATTCTTGTCACAAAGTAAATTCAAATATATTTGTTAGTTTGAAATATCTTAGTGGCGTGGGTACCACTTATTTCGGCCAGTTTTTAAGTAAAATTTCAACACTCTGTATTTTGGAAACAATGCAGTTCTGGACCTACATTTGTTGGAACTTTTTTTCATTAATAATGTGAGAAATGACCCCTTAAATCTTCTGCATCTATTCAAAAACACCCTTTATATTGTCAAAATTATTTGTATACAGCATAAATCTGCTTTCATTCGCTGCTTCCGATTCTTTAATGTAACGCGACATAGTTATATACATAACACACAAAATGATTTGATGAATACCTTCATTATTTGACAATATTTTTGGAGTATCAAAGTCAAGTGGAAATGTCAGTTCCCAATATGATAATGATTACTCCCATTTTGAATGTGTTTATTCCCAATTAGATTGTGTTTACCATTTTGAAGTTGGTTAATGTCATTTTGAATTTCTTTAATATCAATTTGAATGTGATTAGTCTCAATTTGAAGTTGAAAGGTATAGTACTATACAGGCTCTCTCGAACTCAATTCATCAAAATATGTAACATATTCTTCAGACAAAACACACACTTTACGTGAATTAAGTATTCAATATTTATTTACACCCATGAAAAAATTTTTTTTACTTTAGATTTATCAATATTTTATTGCCGAAACTAGTAGCCAAATTCAAAGATGTGAAAAAAATTTCACACGAAAGAAAAAAACAATTTTCGTAACAGGAGAAATAAATAATGATGAATGAGCACAAATATAGGAAAAATTAAGAAATTTATGCCAATGCAGACTTGTAATATAATATAATGATTAAAAAACGTTTTATAAAATATATTCTGAAAATTGTGAAATACGAAAATGATTTTATTTGTTGACTATAATTGTTGAAAATATTTATAACGTGAAATATTTGAAAAACCAATAGTTATATAATGTATCAACATATCTATATATTAAAATTATATTATGAAATATTGTAATTTCTTTCTTCTACAGCCCATCAGAGTAATCAGAACAGTCGAAAATTTAGGAAGAATAGTTCTGAAAAAACTGTGGTCTGCAATTCATAGAATTTGAACTGTGTGTTTCAGATGCAAAATCGACAATAACCTTGACTTCAAAAAAAGGACCTGACATATCGAACCATTTTCAATATATTTTTCCTACAACAATATTAAAATAAATACTTTCCATTATTGTATTCGTCTCCGTAAGTAAGTATAATTTTTTCTCACAGTGTGCAGAAAAAGTACTTCAACACACACTTTTGAGGCAGTAACTACACTGCGCAAAAAAATTAACGTACATTATGGAAAACTCAAATTTATTCTACAACTGAAGGTGTTCTCAATGATTATTATTTTTATCAGAATTATGCATGCATATGTTATCCACTTTCAACGTTTTTCTTCAATACATATGTTTTTTCCCAGCAGGAATAAAAAAAGATGAGATTATCAGATTTTGAATGTATTGGCTCCATAGAGATAGAATTACTATTCTATCTCTATGATTGGCTCCATTCTGAAATCAGTTGTTCTCGATCAATTCTAGTGATCAATAGTTTTTCTTTCGTTTGATTTTCTACACTCGATCGCTATGCAACGCGAAACACGCAATTTGGCCCAAAATGAATGTGCCCAAGCGGTAGTTTTGCGAGAAGAAGGGTGGACATACACAAGAATTGCAGAAAGGTTTGGAGTTTCCCATACAAGTGTGTCCAAAATGTTGCAGCGATTCTGGGAGACAGATATGAAACTACGAATGTCCGAAGACCAGGACAGGGTAGACCACGGGTAACAACTGCCATTCAAGAACGTTACTTGAGAGTTTCTTCGTTGAGACAACGGTTTGCAACCGCTCGCCTCCTTCAAAATCAGCTTGAGCAAACTCATGGGGTGCAAATTAGCACTCAGACAATAAGAAATCGCCTCAGAGTATATGATTTAAGGCCTCGTGTCGCGGCAAGAGGCACAGCCAAGCTCTTACCCCAGCCGATCGAAGGGCGCGTTTGGATTCTGCGAGAGAGCATATCCATTTGGAAGAGGCTGATTGGGAAAGAGTTCTCTTCACATATGAGTCTAGATTCTGCCTCTACCATTGTGATCGACGTTCTCTTGTACACAGACGTCCACATGAAAGATATACTCAGTGCAATTTCGTGAATACTACTGGTTTCGGAGGAGGATCGATTATGGTTTGGCGTGGAATATCTTTGACTGATCGCACAGACCTAGTGGTCGTAGATAATGGAGCTATGAATGGTGATAGGTATATAAGGAATATTCTTGAAGAGCATGTAGTGCCATTTGCCCCATGCATTGGTGAAAATTTCATTTTTATGGACCATAATACCAGACCTCATCGTGCTCGCATCGTTCAGGCGTACCTTGAAGAGGTTGAAGTCTCTCGAATGGAATGGCCAGCAAGAAGTTCAGATCTCAATCCGATTGAGCAGGTTTGGGACAACCTCAACAGAAGGCTGAGAAGATCAGAAAATCATCCAGCTACTCTTAATGACTTAGGAATCCAACTCAGAGAAATCTGAGAAGGATTAGATCAAATCCCTCATTTTGAGTATGAACCGTCGTTGCCGAGCTGTAATTAACGCAAGGGGTGGAAATACCAAGTATTAAATCACTTATCAGCATTCCAGTATTTTGAAAATTGTTTATTTCTCTTCTGTCACATAAGATTCGGTGAAATCCTGAATTTTTCTTCCATTCGATGTGTCTTGTTTCGTTCAAAACCATCCCGAGAGAACATAAAAAATAAGTTATAAAGTCAATGTAGAGTTAACTTTCATTAAAATTTAGATTTTCAGAATGTGCGTTAATTTTTTTGAGCAGTGTATTTGCCAAATTCGTAAATAATAGTAACTTGGCTGACCGTAAATACGGTAACTTCCGAAAGGAATAACTTCTTCAGAACTGTAAAGCAGGTTCAAGAATTGAGATAGAAAGATGAATTCAATGAATGAATAGAACGAAACCAATAGCCTTCAGGATATTGAAATTTGATTTAACGTTTTCACAATATGATCATCAGCGCAAAACCTCTTGACTCCATCTCGTATAATTAAACGGAACAATCACTCAAAAAATCAAACTGAAAAAAATTTATTCTGTATCATATTGAATTTTTCGAAATAAGGCAAAAATTTCTCGACAGTTCACAAGAAAAGCAATAGGTGTCCTTCAGTACAATTTAAAAGAAGTCTGTATTGTTTGTGGCTGCCACCTATTGGCAGTTCCCTGAACCTTGAAGTTTTAACAAAGCGCAATAGGTGTCGCTGTTTACGATAAAAAAGACCCCTGTATTGTTTGTTGCTGCCATCTATCGGCACTTTCTCGAACCTCGGGGTTTTGATGAAATGCAGTAGATGTCGCTGTACACAATTCAATAGAACTCTGTATCGTTTGTTACTTTTGGCATTATTTTGAACCTCAGGGTTCTAATAAAATGCAAAAGATGGCCGGATTCAATTTGAACTGTAACAGAATATCCCTGAGAATTAAGATTTCAAGTTTTATGTTCTATGGTTTCTGATTTAACATAACCTATCTGAATGTTTACATTTTACAAGCTGTGCTGTTTCAAATAAATGTTCAATGAATTTGTCTTAAAATGTCGTTTAATTCATTATCTTTGAATAAACTGTATCCAGCAAATCATAAGACTGTATTTGTATTGGATCATACCCCATATTTTGGAATATCATGTGAAAATCCCATCGAATTTGAGTTCCTAAAAGCTAGAGGACCGGGATGTCTTCCAATACCCCCTTTTTCCAAATCCTTGTGGACGTGCAGTTTTGAATCGGCCATTGAATATTGCAGAATAGTCTGGGATCTTTTTCCCCAAGGAAAATTAGTATGTACTGTATATCTATAATAATTAGGCAGGTTCGTTGACTATTTCTTTTTACAGATTAGGTTTATCGCTTCCGATAATTTAGCACATCTTATAAATACATGGAATCCTGGTCATCAACATCTAGGACATGTAAGTATTGAGGTTTTCATGGAAACACTAACCCGAATGTTATAATGTGGTAACGGAAAAAGCCATAGTTCCCAATTGCTCTCTAAATTTGTACATGTGCAACAGATATCCAGAGATGTGCAGATAGTGTTTTATAATTACATAAACTCGATGTTATTCCATTCATTTTAAATTGGTATGTAGTAGAAAATGAGTTTATTCTTACAAGAAATCGATTAGGGGTTTTCGGAAACTTGCTCGATCACTAACCTGGGTTGAGTATTGACAGATAAACAGTTCATTGGCTGTCAAAATTCAACCCTAGTTAATGGTTGAGTAAGTTTCCAAAAACCCTTATGGTTCAATAGTTCAAGAAAACATGAAAACTTTGGAAATTCACATCGGAAAGATATGATATACAATGCATAAGACAGATAATACTACCGTACTCAAGCCTAGAGCGAACAAATGAATTGAAGAGGGCAGTGAAAGAGTTGGTATCCTCAAAATCTTGACATGCACTGAAGATGAAGAGAGAGAGAGAGAAAATGACTTTATTGAAACTATTCAAAGGGCTAACGACCGAGGTCTTCCTGCCCATGTACAATTTGTATTTACAATATTAATGGTATGTGAGATGTATGCGAGTCTGTGCTCTATAAGATGGTTAAAATATTAAAGTAGGTTAAGTAAATATTGAAAAATAGTTTGTTCCGGTAGTTTCCTTTTGGGTCTGAAGATGAAGTCAAGCATACTCTTTGGCAACTTGAACACTAATTTGAATCTCATTCGACAACTGCCATCAATCGCCCATAACGCTCAAACGACCGTTTCGCATGCAAACAAAACGTCCGGAGGCTGGTGAAAAGCTAGTGGAACTGGATCAACCGCGAGCGAGAGCGTGGTCGTTGTGATCGCTTAGTGGAACGTACTGTGTGGATGCTCTGGATTATATTCCTTCCTTGTATGTTCTTTGGACGTTGACGGGTTTAACTCCGAAGTAGTGTTGGGAATAATCGAGTACTTTCAATAACCGAATACTCGATGATCGAGTGATCCCAATAACCGAGTGATAATCGAGCGATTTTTCGCCTGATCCCCACCCTCGGTTATATTCGTAATCGACCGAGTTGCAAGCGATCATGCTAACCGCTTGTCGCTCATTCAGCGCACGTTCGTTGCGTTGTGACTTGCGACTTGCGACTTGCGACTTTGTTTATACCTACTGCCCTCGAAATTGAAGCTCGCGTGTGTCGTATTGTATGATTATCATGGGATCAAAACAGAAGTCTGCTGTATGGAATTATTTCCATAAATATAACGATAAGAAATTTGCGACTTGCAATATTATTTGTAGAAAAGTTTTGGCTTATTATGGCAGTACTTCAAATTTAAAGCAGCATTTAAACCGGCTTCATCCGACATTAAACTTACAGAACAACAAACAATACCATGTGAAACTGTTTCTTCAGGTAGCAATGAAAATGCACAAAATTTAGCTTATCCTGGAACTTCCGGAAATGCTATACCGTTCAAAAGACCAGTCAAACAATTGAAACTTTCCGTGTCTGCTTCTGGAAATGCTCTTTCAGATACAAAAATTGCGAAAATTGATGCAAGTTTGGTGAAAATGATAATAAGAACTATCGGATGAGAAATCACTCAAAGATCGCGATTATCTATGGTTAATGCCGGGCGAAAACACCGAATATAGGGCTTGTACTCAACCATTCAAATAACCGACACAGCCCGATTATTAAGATATCACTCTTCGCTCGAGAAATCGAATTGAAGAACACATGACTCATTTCGATTATCGAGCGACGAGCGGTGTCGATTATTTGAATAATCGAGTACTCGAGTGATCCCAACACTACTCCGAAGTATGGGTTTGATATCGGTTGATTTTAATCGATTAATATAATTCCCTGCTTTCATTACTGGTGGATGATTCCTTCATCCTGGTCAAAAACAAATCCCAATGGTTTCAGATCACCAGTATGATGTCCTTGATAGGTGTACCGCCTTCAGTTCATCCTTCCAATTCCAAGACGGACTACACTGTACTACATGGAATGAAAGCTGCAATTGAAGCCCTAAGTGAGCCTACTGATCTGCAATTAGAGAAAATGAATTCAGACGTGCCAACAAAGTTGATGAATCGAGGAAGGGTCATTTGTATTACATCTGCGAGGGACGATGAAAGTATGAAGAGATTGGAAGAAATATTTTTGAATGGACTGGTTCAACAGAACAAGGTGGCATCAAAATCAGATAGGTAAGGCTACTCTTTGTTAAACACTTACAGGCACAGTATTCAGTGGCGGCTTGTCCTATGAGGCAGGTGAGGCAGTGCCTCACCAAATAAATTACGGAAATCACAAATAATATCAAGCGAATTAATCCAATATTTTATTAATCAATTTCATCATCCCATTATGTTCTTCAATCTCAATTTTTTGTACGATACTGTACTCGTCTTCCATAATATCCAAGCTCAATCTCATGCCGGGTACAGCTACAGACGTCTGTAACATTACACGTTACTGACGTTACGATGAATGCACAAAAATCGGACCGTAACGTTACATGTTACAGGCGTTAAGGTCCGATTTTTGTACATTCATCTCACTTCCTCTTCAAGGCGTAAATGGTGAGGTGAGGCTTGCCTCACGCGCTTCCTTGTCTACCGCGTTATTCACATCGACGTGACGAGATCATGAACCTCCCCTTCGTTGTTTATCTATTGCGGATTCTAAGGTGAATTTGAGGCTAGCCTCAGTAACAACTTTTAGAACATTTGAACCGTTTTATCTCAGAAACGGTGCCTCGTAGGAAAAAAAGTATTGATACATTTTTTGAAGATAATTTTTGTCTGAATTACTTTTTTTATGAAACTCACCGTTTTGCTGAAAATCGCGAAAAACTCATTTTTCGACCTTTGAACTTGAATAAATTTTTTTGTTCATCAACGGGAATGTTTGGGAACTTTTATATATTATTTATTTTTATGTTTTGAACAATTTTACCGATTTTCAGCTAGTTGGGATTTATGTAACTTCACCCTAATTTTTTGGTCTGGATTGACCGGACTATCTACCCTTGATCCGTGATCGTTTCATTTCGTTTCATCGGCAAACTGCACATATTCGGGTTAATCGTGAAGCGGAAGATAGTGAAATTTCACTCTGGTTTGGGTTTATTGGGTTTGTGCAGTACTCGTGATATTGCAGAGTTTTCAATTAAACAGAAACAGTTTTTGAGTCATTCCTATGAGTATGAAATATGTAAAATTGAAGAAGTTATAGATACAACCTATTCCAAATCTTGACTATCGGTGCGGTAGGAAAATCGAATCGGAGGTTTCAAAATGAGAGTACTACTGGCCTACTGGCAGTGTAACTCTAATCAAATTATTTTTTGGCAGTGTTAATAATACATATTCCGATAGGGTTTAGTGAAAAACTGGTTGAAGCGAGTTGAAAAACTTATCTCAGGGCAATTACCACCCAATAAAACGCTATAGAATCATTGGAGCATTAATACCGAAGGATTTTTTCATAATGATAAGTATGCAGCTGACAAAAAAGAGTTTATAAGATTAATATTTTTTTTTTATGTGCCTCATCACTTTATTCTGTCACAAGCCGCCACTGTATTGATGGGGCAGATGAACATCTAAATTATAAATTAACATCATGATATTGGAGTTTTTATTATTCACTTTATTTTTCTTTATTGTAGGCTTATTGTGATTGACCACTGCCACTTGGTAATTATCAATACATTCCCCATCAACATAGAAAGTCAAGTGAGCAATCATACTTCGAAAAACGTAAGTATAATCCAGTTATTGAACAGATTAATTGCGGTAATGTGGTACTTTTTTGGCAAGGTCTTTGTATCTTCTTTACAGGGTGCAGAAATTTTCAAGAAAATATTTTTTTTAAATTAGTTAGGGGAAAAAGGTTTTCAGTGTGTGCAATTTGTCATGGCATAACAAGATGAGTTGAATTGTGATTTAACTTAACTTAGATTAGATTAGATTGTTAGATAGTGGTCGATCGGCACGTTGATTACCCTTCTGCACTGCTACCAATAAGGTCTTTTGTGCGTTACCATACTAAAACTACGTTTTTCCCAGGAATCTAACCTCCTTAGCAAAGCTGGTTACTACCTTAGGAGACTTCGCTCTTATGTCGGCTGGCGTTAATAACGCGCCACCTAGTAGAGTAAGTCTGGTTTGCGCCAGCGCAGTGCATTGGCATAGTATGTGCTCGGTTGTTTCAGTGGCCGATTCACATAACCTACAAATGTCGGAGTTTTCTTTACCGATCTTGTGTAGGTGATATCTCACGGGACAATGCCCTGTGAGAAGGCCGATTAGCAGCCTTAACTCGTTTTTTGACAACGATAGAGCTTGTTGAGCCTTCTCTTTGGAAGGTTCGATTAGTCTCTTTGCTTGTCTTTGACCGGATGTGTTTATCCAGTAAGAGTGTTTCTCCCTTTTTTTCCCAAACACCGACCTCTGCCCTAATCAGTGTAGGTGATACCCAACAGGAGGGCACGGGTCCGGTGAAGGGTGTGTTTGCTCCTCTTTTTGCAAGGGCATCAGCTCTCTCATTTCCCTCAATGTTCTGGTGGGCAGGTACCCAAGCTAAAACTAGCTTGTTGTACTCCGCCAGTGTTTTGAGGGACTGTTTGCAGTTCCAAATGGTCCTTGATCTACAATCAACGGCCATAAGCTGCCTCAGTGCCATCTGACTATCAGAGGCAATGCAAATTCTGGCTCACTTGTACTGTCTGGACAGACAGACTTGGGCGCATCTTTCTATGGCCAGAATTTCAGTTTGGGGCCAGAATTTCAGTTTGGTTTAACTTAACTTGTAATGCACAATGATTCTCCGGGTGGTACTTCAATGCCGAAATAAATTACCAATGTCACTCCAGTTCGTAGGGGCTCAAGGTTGCGCATGAACAAAACTTTTATGATCGACTTTCATTCGGTAACAAATTTCATCAGGTGCCATCGTCTCGAAGTAAATGAGCCATGACAAAGTGCATACTGAAAACCTTTTTGAACTAACTAATTTTTCAAGAAAAAATTATTTTCTTCTGCGAAAATGAATTTGTTCCATAATTTTGACGCACACTTTATGGATTATACCGATTTGGAAATTCACATCAAAAACATACGATATACAATGCATCAGACAGAGAATTCTTCCCTCCAGTTGCACAGATGAATAGGCGAGATAATCAAGTGCGATAACTGAATGAATTCAACTGTCTTATTGCAATAATCTAGTCTTGTCTCTCTCTTATCGCAGTATGGTAGGGAACCCGCACACAACGTTTAGAATTTTTAATTTGTCGGGCTGCCCGTAATACTCGATTCAAGTATTTACTGTTGCCTACCATACTAAAGAATTACGTTCCTCTAAACGATAGGAGAGAGACAAGACCAGAATAATGAAGTAAGACAACTGAATTCAGTGTGTTACA
The DNA here is from genome assembly GCA_013421045.1 of Propylea japonica. Taxonomy (NCBI): domain Eukaryota; kingdom Metazoa; phylum Arthropoda; class Insecta; order Coleoptera; family Coccinellidae; genus Propylea; species Propylea japonica. The sequence continues at coordinate 41,531,217 of CM024248.1, read as the reverse complement.
GCAAGTGATTGTCTCGACTATTCATCTGTGCAACTGGAGGGAAGAATTCTCTGTCTGATGCATTGTATATCGTATATTTCAGATGTGAATTTCCAAACCTGTATATTGACTTTTCACAATGTGTGTATTCTGCAGTAGATACCTCACAGTACTCTCGTTCAATTGCAAGATAGCATATTCAAATGAGATAATTATCATCATTATGTTTTTCCATTTAATGCATGTTTCTTCGACTTACCGATGTCTACAGTCATTTGAGAAAATCAATAAATTCCCAAATATTCAGTTACACCATTACTGAAATTGTTTGGAAAAAATGCTAATAACAAGACATGATTTTCTTAAACTTTAATGGACTGTCATGTAACTGACCGTATATCATGAAACAATATATAGTCCGTTCACAAAAGTTTGTGCGCATAGAAGGCATTTGTTTATTTATTTGAAGTTGACAGTACATATTTACTGTCATAACGTAAAATAAAGTCAACTTTGCCGAATTTACCCGGCCTCGTCCGACGAGCTTGCTGGTTATCAGAGAACTCTATGCAATATTGACAACATTGCGTATCAATCTGACAAGAAAACAAACAACATAACCTAAAATTTTAATATACACACTGGAATATGCCAAATTTCCATGGCCAACCGACGGCTCAAACTTTCGTGAACGGACTATACATACATTTTTAATTTATTATTTTTTTGCAGCTATCAGTGATTTTAACAACAGAAGTGCATTCAGTGAAAGCCAGTCTAATTCCAAATAAGCTCTCCGCTTTAATATTAGAACACTACGACCTAACAAGTACCACTGTTACTGGTATACCGATGAAGGAAGAGCAGAATGCAAGTTCTTCAGCAAACTACGACGTAGAAATATATCATGCTAGCTCTGCGCATTATGCGATACTCAAGGGGAACACCTCAGATACCCAGGCTATCCAGACTCAGAAAGAAAATCATGAATATCAAACGGTGAGCTCTTTTACGTTCATGTTTTTATGCAGGGTATCTCGTCTGAATAGGTCATATTTTCGCGAGATAATTCTACATGGGCGTTCACAAACTTACTCTGAGAGTAGAGTAAGAGTATGGCGGAGTATGACAGAGTAAATGCAGTTTGTTCGTCGTTCAGAAACTCTACTCTGACAAATGTCTTTCGCGAGACATATGTTAGGTTAACTTAGATTGAGACCTTTCTATTATCGGTTACTTTCACCTTTTCACTAGCTTTTGGTTCATTCTAGATAATTAATATTATTCCTTATATTATTCAGAGATTGCTAATTATTCAATCAGTAAATTTTCAGATACCGTTTGTAACACGTTCACTCGCAAAAACATGATTAACTCTGCATATTGATTGCAAACTATACTGATGAACAAAATTAGCGCACCACCTAAAATTCGTTGAATTTTAACAATTGATATCTTCCCATTCTTTAGTCGGATTTCAATGTTTTTTTTCTTAATTGTAGCTCTGTTATTGTCGAATTTCCTCCATTAAACAGAACTCTAAAAAATAACATCTTCATGTTGTCAGGGCGTTTAAATAATGTCATGTTTTATAGTCAAATTTTAACGTCTTCTGTGGGCAATACCAGGTTGCTGAGGCATATAAAAACAGTAAAGCGTTGTAGCCTAGTATCTCTTGAGTATTTTGTTTTTTTAAAACCCAATTTATCTTGGACACGTCCAGAGATATTCAACATTTTATCAACTCTTGTATTTTATGCGTTAGCCATGAATATATCCGCAACCATTTGTCCGATTTGAATGTTTTTTTTTTCAATTTCAGCTCTTTTATTGGCAAATATCATACTACAATGGGATTTTCAAAAAAAGAAATGCAACATGCTGTACAGGGCGTTTAAATTTTCTGGTTTTTTCATTACGGTTTAACGCCTTCTGTGGGCAATACCAGATAACTGAGGCTTCTAAAAGCTATGCAGTGATGTAGGCTGATGTTTCCTGAGTAAAATGCAAGATGTTATAAAAATTTAAATATCTCTGGAAGGGTACAAGTTAAATTGCTTTTTGAAGAAGCAAAATACTCAGGAAACATCAGGCTACATCACTGTATAGTTTTTAGATGCATAAGGTATTTGGTTTTGCCCACAGAAGGCGTTAAACTGTAATGAAAAAAACCCGAAAATTTAAACGCTCTGTACAGCACGATGCATTTTTTTTGAACATCTCATTGTAGTATGATATTTGCCAATAAAAGAGCTAAAACTGAAAAAAAAAACATTCAAATCGGACAAATGGTTGGGAAGATATTCATGGCTAATGCATAAAATGAAAGATTTGATAAAATGTTGAATATCTCTGGACGTGTCCAAGATAAATTGGTTTTTAGAAAAACAAAATACTCAAGAGATACTAGGCTACAACGCTTTATTGTTTTTATATGCCTCAGTAACCTGGCATTGCCCAGAGAAGACGTTAAAATTTGACTATAAACCATGACATTATTTAAACGCCCTGTACAACATGAAGATGTTAGTTTTTAGAGTTCTGTTTAATGGAGGAAATTCGACAATAACAGAGCTACAATTAAGAAAAAAACATTGAAATCCGACTAAAGATTGGGAAGATGTCAATTTTTAAAATTCAACGAAATTTTAGGTGGTGCGCTAATTTTTTTCCATCAGTATATTAATAACAGAATTGGACAGAGAAAGCTTATTTGGGCTGTTTCCATTATCTTGGATTGTTCTATCCTGAAAGATTATTTGGGCTATTATCTTGGATTGTTCAATCCAAGATAATGGAAACAGAGAATCAAGATCGAAAACATTGCTATTGTATCTATAGAGACGGTTATTCTTGGAATTTTCAGTCCAAACCGATAATAGTTTTGTGAAACAATTCTTATCACTTATGGGTCGATTACATTGAGATACTTTACAAGCTGCTACTGAGCGAATTTAGAAGCGAGTGAAATAGCTTGTGAGATTGTGATGATTACACACAAAACTGTCTATTTGCTGAGTAGCCAACAATCTAGCGATCCACGTGAGGTTTATGTTTGTATCGTTGTTAAGGATCTAAGATAAATGTCAAATACGTTTTCAAATTTAAGAACCAGGAACCACCGAGTAGATGAGAACTCACAGATTGTTTAATAGCAACTGTGATTACACACGGCCTGTTTACATGCCAAAACGCCAGCGATTTAGCGTGTAAATTAGCCCAGCTGTCAACAATCAGATTGTTGGCTTGTGAACACGATTACACTGAGGGAATTAGCAATCAGCTACTAAATTCGCTCCGTAGCAGCTTGTAAAGTATCTCAATGTAATTGACCCATTATGTACTACCAATGGATAAAAATTTTATTCCTGTTAAATTAATCTTTACTTTCTAGCTATAATGAAATTTTTGTTTCATCAGGTAACATTAAAATGGTGCACACCAAGAGGCACAACCGGTTCAGAACTCCACAATTGTACTTGCATGCACAGGATAACGCCCGTCGATGTCAATTCTAGACCTTCTTTGTGTCTCATCAACTTTTTACTCAATGGCCGATCAGTAATGTTGGAAATGCCTAGAAAATCAGGTGGCAAAATAACGAGCCATCTGTTAGCCGCACATGGAGGGGAGATATTCATTCATACTCTTTGTACTGCAAGGTAGGCAATGTATAATAAATTAATGAGAAGAAATTCTAGAGAAGCTCTAATGTGTAACCAGAAGCATTTCCGTCCATGTTGAAAGAACTGTCATATCCTGGCCTCGCTTTATTTATTCATAAATTATTCAACTTTCCCGATAATCTTGAAACTACCTTGTATATTTCAAGTTTTAAAGTTATTTCTTTCATCTGTTTTCCCCCTCCCCAAATCTGATGAAAAGAGCTTTTTTATGTTATTTTGTGTATGAACGTTCTGTATTGGCATATAATATTTAGTCCGTTCACGAAAGTTTGAACGCATAGTAGGCGTTTGTTTATTTATCTGAAGTTGGCAGTATTTACTGTCATAACGTAAAATAAAGTCAACGTTGCCGAATATACCCAGCCTCGTCCGACGAGCTTCCGAGTTATCAGAGAACCCTATGTTATATTGACAACATTGCGTATCAATCTGACAAGAAAATAAACAACATTACCTAAAATAATAAATGAAAATTCATGCGTTTAAGAGTAACGCGGGCATAATATAAACAATGAAAGCGGAGAATAATATTAATCGATTTAAAATCAACCAATATTAAACCCACACTTCAGAACTATGTAATCCCGTCAACGAACCAAGAACATGCATAGTGGTAATATCAATCTATCCATAGACAGCTATTTCGCCCTATTTGGGGCTCTTCAGTATGGAGGAGCTCCGTCTGAAAGGCCTTCTAGGTTCCCTTATTTGAAGAAATGTCGCCTAGCTCTGAGAATAACAGAACCAAAACGCCATCTCTTGGGATCCTTACGAACACCTACCTCCGATGCATGAACTCTGAACGAAGTGCGAGATGTTTATCCGTTTTCATACAAACTGGTGGTAGACCAACTATGTGGACTTAACCTTCAGTCGATATATATATTCTTCATTGAATGATGAAATCACTAAGATTTTTTTTCAGATCAGTGTTGGAAGATCCCCCATCAATTTCAGAAGGCTGCGGAGGCAGAGTAACCGACTACAGAATTACTGATTTTGGATTATTGATTAAACAAAATACACTCCTTCCAATTAAATCCAGTTCCCCTGAAAAAAATGTTCCTCCTATACAAGAAATGAAATCAAGACTGAACAGAATGACCCGTTACTGGCCTCTGACCATAAGTTCCACATTAATTTTCAACTTGAAAATGGTGAGTACTCAACAACTACTTTTTTTTCATATCCCAAAGATTGTAGTTTGTCAAGGGGTTTGGTTGCATTACACTGCCGTACGTTTGCAAGATAACTTTGTCCTAGAGACTTGAAATTTTCAGAGTCCGGTTCCCAAATGGTTCGGTTAAGTTCATTAACCCAGCCAAATCGTACAGAATGTTCCATAAAATATGGCCATTTAAAATTTTTGTTCCTCAAGTTCGATAACTTCCGATGGGATTGTCCGAGAGCCTTGAGATCTTCAGAGTGAGTTTGGTTTCCAAATGCCGCGGTTAAGTTCGTTAACAAGTTGAATAGTACAGGGTGTTCGATAAAATATGCCCATTAAATTTTTTTGGGTAATCCATCATTTTAGGCATGTAAGATGGCGGCGATTTGTTTACAACTGAATGACGCATGCGCAGAAAGTGTCACACGTCGTTTTTGATGCCAGATTGTGCAAAAGCCATATCTTTGGAATCGAATGTTGACTGATTGATAGCTAGCGCCACATGTAAACATTTCGGAAATACTTGTAACTAAGATTTGCGAATTTGTATTGAAAATAAATAATGAAATTTATTTTAATATTGTCTATTAAGATGGTTTGCGCCATTATTTCTGAAGGGAAGGTTTGAGAAGGAAATAAATACGACCAATTTTATCCAAGAATCAGATTTTTGAAATTCTCTAAGAGTTCGGAATTTTCTTCTCTTTTTACAATCTTATTTGTTAATTTTTAATCATTAACTTTCAAAAAACTTCAAATTGAAATATTTTCGGGGATGTAATGCATAATTGCTAGCGCCACATGTAAACATTTCGGAAATACTTGTAACTAAGATTTGCGAATTTATATTGAAAATAAATAATGAAATTTATTTTAATATTGTCTATTAAGATGGTTTGCGCCATTATTACTGAAGGGAAGGTTTGAGAAGGAATAAATACGACCAATTTTATCCAAGAATCAGAATTTGCAATTCTCTAAAAGTTCGGAATTTTCTTCTCTTTTCACAATCTTATTTGTTAATTTTTCATCATTAACTTTCAAAAAACTTCAAATTGAAATATTTTCAAGGATGTAATGCATAATTGCATTATATGTTTTATTCTTCACATAAGTGAAAAAGAAATTAATAAATTTTATTTTCTCAATTAGAATTTTCAGGATATATTTACTGTACGGAATGAAATAAAACAATTTCAATTGATTTCTTTTTATTTTAGAGTTGATTACTTCGAAGTGCCGAGGAAGGAAAGAACTAAGCAAGGAAAACCTTCACTCTTGCAACTATTTAAAAATAAATTATATAATCACATTTCGGTTCGTTAATGTTAAACCAAATTCGAATTCAAGCGGGAAATCAATCGATTCTTCAAATACAAGAATAATCGTCGTATCTGGCAACGTTCCAGCCACTTGCTCTCAATAGAACGGACCGCTGCCATCTACATGCCTAAAATGATGGATTAACAATTTTTGTTCCTCAATATCTCAGACAAAACGAAACCAATCGAAATGAAATTTTGCGGCCACATGCAAGATGCTCATAATAAGCCTAATTTAAAATTTTGTGACCATAGTGTTAAGAGAACCATAAAAAATTCAATTGGAATATTCAAAAAAAGAATCTTTATATTTTCATAACAGATCCAATTCGAGTGAAATTTATTTTGTAAATGAAGATTGATATATTGAATGTTCATGCAAAATTTCAAGAGGAGCGCATCATCAGAACCATAGAAATTATGTTTTTTCAATTATTGATATTTTACATATCATTTTTCGAATCATTTCCAGAATATAATTCTGATCGTGTTGAGATTTTGTATTCATATACGTAGCATAAATCTCATGTCCTATACAAAATTTTGAGGTAATAGCATTGTAGCGCCACCAATGAACAAGCTCTCAAAAGTACCTGCTGAGGGTTTTTCTTAATTTTCATAATAACATTACAAGGTAGGTTTGCTGATTAGATGTACTCAGTCAGAGAAGACCAGGCCTACTGACTTTTAATTACAGTGGAACTTATAACGAATTTTTCTGTATAACGAATTTCGTTCAAAACATTGCACCTTGAATCCAAATTCCATGTTGAAAACACCCTCTAAAACGAAGTAAACTTTTTAACGAAATATTCCAAGAACATCACTCTTTGAATAGGTATTGGTAAAAAGGTATAAGGGTGGGTTTTTCCCATAATTATGCCGACCATAAATAAACCATTACGGCGGGCGGATAGATCCTTCCGAATCGTTGGATTCAGCTGGAAATGTTGATAATAACGGTTACTTTAAATGATTTTGTTAATGTCGATGTTAAATTGTAACAAATAAACTTCCAACTGGAAAGGACATGTTTAACAGTGTCAAATGCGGTGATCGAGATCACTACGATAGCAGTGATGATACCGACAGCGTTGATTTGGAGGGGCAGCCGGCCAAAAACCAAATCGTGAAGAGGTCGTGTCGTCTCGCTTTCCGGTCCATTGAAGGGGTTCCGGAAAATATATTTGAATCTTTGAGAAAATGCAAAGTTTTTTTTATGAGAATAAAATGTTTTTTAATTGTATCACAAAAATTATGAAATATTTGCCTAAAAAATCGTGTATAGCTATGTGTTGTATACGTACCTACATAAAATGCCGGCTGTGCTATAAGCTATTAGAAATGCACTTACACACCTTTTTGATTATGTATATGAATTCACAATAAAAAATGCAATTGCTTATTTCAATACTTGACACTATAAAAAAAAATTATGTATAACGAATTTCTATAAGTATACGAATTTTTTTTTGCGGATTTAGCGATTTCATTATAGGGAGGTTCCACTGTATCTTATTTCTGTACCTTCCCTACATATTATAAGAATAGCCTCGTGATAATAATAGATCGTTTTTCTCCACTTTCAGTATATTGATCCCCTTCCATCCATAATAACCAAAGAAACTTTAACAGAAGAGGAAGTTTTCCAATGCAAACAAATAATAAGAAACCTGATAAACTTGGAAAACAAGCACGAATCTCTCCATCCCATGAATACCGGTCAGAGAGTTAAAGGCCAGAAGAGAGACGAGCAGTACAGGACCATGTGGAATGAGCTCGATATGCTAATAAAGAATAATTTGCATACAGAAAATCATAAGAATGTTCACAAATGCCTACTGGAATGCCATACTTTCAAGGATGAGAAGGTGGAGTTGGATGATGCTCTGAGGGAATTAGATCAGATTGGTAAGTTACCCCAATAAAATTGTACCATAAGTGAGGCCAACTGCTTGAAGAACCAAAAATCCTTTCCTTTTCTTATGCAATAAATCATCTTTTATCCACGACTATTGTAAAATCCTTCCATTGTACGTCTCTGTGCTCGGCCTTAATAATACCCATTAATCACACTTGTTGGCATGTAAACAAGCTGTCTGCAATTACTATTAAACAATTTGTGAGTTTTCATCTACTCGGTGGTTCCTGGTTCTTAAATTTGAAATTTTGAAAACGTATTTGACATTTACCTTATATCCTTGACAACGATACAATATAAACCTCACGTGGATCACTAGATTGTTGGCTACTCAGCGGGTAGACTGTTTTGTGTGTAATCATCACAATCTCACAAGCTAATTTACTCTCTTCTGAATTCGCTCAGTAGCATCTCAATATAATCATCGACCCATTACTGACAGTACCCGTCAGCAGTCCCACCATCATCCGAAGCGCAGTCGGAGAGCTTTCTGGTATAGGTAGGTGCGATGCGTCTAGCAGGCATCGGAAGAAATTCTTCCTATCTCTAGGTTGCAATAAATTTTTATTACCCTTGTTGCATGCCGCCTACCAGCATAAACAAGGGTAAAGCTATTGTTCGAATCCCGAAGCTAATTCGCGCTTCAAACGACTCGCCTCTTCGCTGCTCTTCGCTTCGCGCCTCCTAGATGAGAGCGTCTACCCATTTGTTTCAATGCTAAAGATCCCAGCAGAAAACGACGCGTTGTCAGATCGTTAAGCAATGTTATCAATATACATAGAGTTCTCTGATAACTCGGAAGCTCGTCGGACGAGGCCGGGTACATTCAGCAACGTTGACTTTGTTTATCGTTATGACAGCAAATACTGGCAATCCTAGATAAATAAACAAACGCCTACTTTACGCTCAATAATATGTGAACGGAGTATATCTTACTAGGTAAAATGATACTCTGTGGGTTCTATTTTCTATGTATTTAAAACTTTTAAAATATGTAAGGACGAACGTTAGGAGACATTTCTCGTCGACTCTGATGGTGATTCCTTGACAGACCGTGCTGACATCAGTCATGTGCACATGACCCTGCCAGTGGCGTGTATACAATTTATAGCAATACATTAAACTTCCGTACTTAAAGATCTAAACGTATAGGTGGTTTAGAGGGACGAGCACTACGTTTGAGTATAGGTTCCGCTATATCACTATTAGTACCTGATTCAACATTAGTTTCACAAACATCATCATTAATCAACTTAGACTCAGGTTCATTTAAATCTAGTGCAGATGACATAGTTGAAGTCGTATTGGGATGTGATACGGGATACTGTAACTGAAGCATACATTTTCGCATATGATCTGCATGTACAGCCTTTATTCTGTCATTTACTTTGACTAAATAAGTATCACACCAATAACTTCACCTATTTAATATCATTATACCTATTCTTAACTAACACTATGTAGTCAACCATGACCGTTTCAAAGGGCGTTTCGAAATCGAAGATGGTTGGCATAACATCTGATGGTTTTGCAAAGAGGTTTGAATCCAATTGATTCAATATCCTCATGTGTCCAACCCAATTTCCTGGGGCGAGCTTCCCGTTAAGGGATGTACTTATTGCTTCCAGCAGGTTACATGTCCTGTAAGGGAGGCAAATCAAGTATCACCTAAAGCGCTGCTGTAGGAACTGTGCGCATAGCTCTCGTAAAACTGGTACAGGCGGGCCAGCCTTTGCAGTTTCTGCAACCGGCTGCGTGTGGCGACCTCTTCGGTTTTCGTCCACCATGCTAGAGACGCATAGGTAACAATAGGGTGTACCACTGATGTGTAAAACCATGATACCATTTTCGGTTTCATGCCCCATGTCTTTCCAAAGAGCCTTTTGCAGGCTTACAGTAGCTCTGCAAACAGTCTTATCTACTAGACTAAGTTTTATATCGTTCCTATGTTATATGTTGAGAAAGGGTATATCAGTCACCAGGAACCTCGGTTTTATACAATTTATTCAATTAGCTACGTTTCGAGACTTTTAGTCTCTTCCTCAGGCTATGAATATTAGATAAATAGATTCTTTCCTTTGAAACATCGTTCAAAGTCGTGGTTATTAATAATAATATAATAAACATCTCGGGGACAACAATCTTCTTGACGTATATCAATATCGGGTTCATAGATGAATCTATGAGGTCATTCAAGGCCAGAGGTCTGAGTTCTTTCTTCTAGTGAAATCAAAGGTGTTGTTTTCTAGGGATTGACAGTTACTCCCGCTAACCGGGTTTATTTCGGTAAACCAATTGCATTCAAGTTGAATCAATTGGATAACCGGTTAGTCGCTTGAAATTGATTCTTGTTATTCTTGCCTATTTCATTGTGATTTCTTCGGCACTCCCATATTTGCTTTGAGTCAATGACATAGAAGTTCAGTGCTTTAATAGCCGCTCGAATCAGATTTGACCACTATGTCACACCCTTGATAGTTTCTTTCCAGGTTTCTATCTTCTTTCTTGCAATTGAGAGATGCATAGGCATTTTAAGCCGGATTTAGACGAAGCGCACCTACTCACGCACCAGCCTCGCTTCCGCTCCCTCCCATAGTGTAAACATGCTCCTCGTAATGAGGCCCCTCGTCCTTAGGTTGAGTCGTATCCGGTCGGTTTCCAGTAGCACATCAAAGAAGCCTCGCTGTGTCGTTTGAACAAGCTTCTGGAGCTTGTTGAGTCTCGGACTCTATACGAGGCTGATTACTACCCTCGCCTTCTCATCCTGGCTCACCCTTCCAGGCAAATCCAGCCCGTCGTGTATACACTGGCGCGAGGATGAGTTTTGGTGCGCGAGTAGGTGGCGAGGTTTGACTCGCGAGTGGGAGCGCTTCGTCTAAATCCGGCTTAAAGCCGGATCAAACCTCGACACCTACTCGCGCATCAAAACTCATCCTCGCGCCAGTGTTTACACGACGGGCTGGATTTGCCTGGAAGGGTGAGCCAGGATGAGAAGGCGAGGTAGTTACCAGTCTCGTATAGAGTCCGAGACTCGACTAGCTCCAGAAGCACTGCGTTCGGCAATTACATCGGACGTGTCGGATTGCTCGGAATCGTTCGGTAATTGCGTCTGGATGTAGGGGAGGTAAATCTGTTTCGTTCGGTAATTGACATCTGGACCGTCCGGATGAAATCTTTTTGCTCGGCCTCGAGAGACGGAGGAGAAAGATTAATCTGTTAATGTGAGGTTAGGTGTTACTTGTGTTATAAACAACAACAACAAGATAATCTATCTATTTGTACCTAGTTTTGATTTGTTCGCTACGGATTCTAACTATTGGATTGCTGTATGTTCTGTATTTATTACTGGCCGATTTTGAAATGGATTTGCGAGAAGAAGAGCAACAAAAAATATACAAAATCTGCGTGAGGATGAATTTACTCGATTTAGTAGACAAAATAGGAAATAGATAATCTTGAAGAAGTGATGTAATTTTTATATCGTTTTGAAATACATATGTATTAAGAAACTTGTAGTTCCTATGTAAGATTATGACGAAATTGCAATAAATATAACTTATTTTGCCAAAAGTATGTTTTATTATGTTCTGTTATTAATGCTTTCCCTGGATCTTCTTGAAATCCTGACATTTCTATCAAATTCAATTCACAAACTGTGAATTTCTCTCTTTCGAAATAATTTTATTTTCACAACAGATCTGGAATTCGAATTTGATAGCACAATAATTATAGATAAATAGATTAAATATCAATAACTAACATCTGCAAAATGATTTTTTTCATTTCAAACCGTCTAGGAAAAGCTTGGAAAATGTGGTTTGTAGTTGTAAACAAATACCAAAACAATCCTAAGACGTCGATTTGTCAGTTGTCAATCGTTTAGCTCTAGATCGTTCGACAATTCCAGATTTGTCAGACATATCTGCAGTCACGTGACAAAAAATCTGTCCGATCTGGGATGTAATTGCCGAACGCGTCTAAGCTTGTTCAAACGACACAGCGAGGCTTCTTTGATGCGCTACTGAAAACCGACCGGCAACGGCTCAACCCGAGGACGAGGGGCCTCATAACGAGGAGCACGTTTACACTACGCGAGGGAGCGGAAGCGAGGCTGGTGCCTCCGTCTAAACCAGGCTTTATACTCCAGCGTCGGCACATATTGTGTTTTTATAAACATCTATGTAATCTTGGACGCATTTACTTTTTAGTTTTGGATGGTGTATTCTTTCTTCTTTCTTCCACAGCCCTGCCATAACCAGACTACTGTTAATTATTGGTCCCACAATCATGACGTACATCCATCCCAGTACTTTAGGGGAATTTCTCAACGTACAACTATTCTTCATATTTGCAGGTCCTTCGAAATCAGATGATACTCAAAGGGCTTCTGTGATCAGAGCAACTACAGACTCTCCAATGTCACCTCCCCCCCTTGCTAATATAGCTTCCTCATTGACATCAAGATCGAGTAGCTCATCTGCAGCACCGAAAACACTCCTGGATATGTTCACCGCTCAAGATAAAAGTAAAAGCAGGCCAGAGTTCAGTGGAAGAGCTGGAGGAAATCTGAAAGCAAAATTGTATCCGAATTTGAAAACTGAAAAAACAGAGAGGCCTTCAAAACCCGAGGGAATGGATGTTGATATGTAATTGTTAATTCAGAAAATTTTATATTTTGTCGATAGTGTATGGTTGGAATTTTAAGGATTTTATAAAAATGTATGTGATTCAAGAAGTATTAAAATTGAGATTGATTATCATAAAATGGTTGAATCTCTGGTTTTTTTCCATTTTACTGCAAGAAATTTTCAATGCAAAAATTTCAAAAGTCGTTCGTTGAGACTGTTCCATGTTTGTCCAACGAGACAGTATAAGGAGCCAGAATATGCATTGCTTCTTATAGTCAAATAGCATGAAGGCAACTGTTGGCCGTTGATTGTAAATCAAGGACCATGTGGAGCTGTATACAAGGTCTCACAACTCTGATGAAGTACAAACTAGTTCTAGTTCGTGTACCTGCCCACCAGAACATTGAGGGAAATAACAAAGCTGACTCCCTTAAAAAAAAGCTAACGCTCTCTTCACATTGCCAATGTCGATGATTGGGAAAAGGGAGAGAAATACTCTTACCGGATTAAGACAACCAAAGATACTTATTGCTATTGCAAAAGAAAAGGCTCAACTACTATCATTGTCAAAAAAAGGGTTCAGCCTTACTAGTAGGCTTCTCACAGATCACTGTTTTGTGAGATATCACCCGCATAAAATCGGCAAGTATCCCCGATATTAGCTATTGAAAGATGTCTAGATATAAATCTAGAAAGGTACTATCAGAAATGCGATATAGTCATACACTCAGATAGTCAAGCTGCTATTAAAGCACTGAGCTCCTACCTCATCGACTCAAAAATGATCTGGGAGAAAAATAAGGTCATCTTAATCTGGGTTCCCGGCCATTCGGGAATCAAAAACGAAGGTGCCAATACACTTGCCAAAGAGGGCGCACGAATGTCACTCATAGGCCCAGAACCCTTCTGTGGTATAGGTAAATTATAAAAAGGAGTTTCTGGGGAATGAGAAATCCGAGAAGGAAAAACTCTGGCGGAATCTTCCAGGGATGGATCAGTCCACTAAGTTCCTTCGGAACTTTGAAACAGCAAAATCAAATATCTGGATCTTGGTAAGAAACAACTACACCTCCTCACTGGCTTTCTTACAGGGCATTGTCGCCTCAGGGGGCACCTGATGAGGATGGGATTGTCGGACACGGACGAGTGTAGGTTCTGTTGGGAGGAGGAAGAAACCCCCAATCACCTAGTCACGGAATGCTTTGGCATTGCAAGACTAAGAAGAGAATGCCTTGGACGAGAAACTTGTGAGTGAGGAACTAGCCTCATTCACAGATATTGGATTTTATCAGATCTCTGGAACTGGAGGATATGGTCCGAACAGCTCTGTAAGGGGACGCAATAAACCTTGTGGTCGCAGTAAACTGTAACCCATTTTTAAACTTAACTAAATCCCCGATATCTGTAGGTTTTATGGATTGGCCACAGAAACCACCAAGCACATATTCAGTGGAAACTACAGTAATGTATTGTTAGCCTCCCAGTAACTGCCACCATGTAGGTCTTCTGTTCTTTACCATCATAATATATGGAAATCCAAGGAGGTCGTTGATAAAACCGACAATCTCCTTAAAAGCCTTGGCCGTTACCTATTGGATGTATATTCTTTGGAATTGAGAGCTAAAAATACAATACATGAAACAAAAAAGTCCGTAGCTGAGGTTGGTGCAAAACGGGTTACCATACTAGTCTGTGAATGATACCAGAGCTTCAGGGAAAAACCTCAGTAGAAAAAACCCTGTCTCGCCGTTTTAACAGAATTGAAACGTAAAACTATTCGAATAAATACCTTCAATATTCAGATACAAAATACTTAATTCCTTAGACAAAGGAAGAGGTGTCTAAGCTTAATTCTTGCTCTCTCGGGCGAGGAGTGTGTTTTAAACCAGTTCTGGCCTTCAAGTGATGATTTTTCAAACCTTCTGTTCTTTTAAGCAAAACTGCTACAGGACCCTACCGAAGGGTAATCATCTCCAATAGATTTAAACAGTGTTATTTTCATTCTATATATCGAATTCAATTTCGGAATAATGATAAAAAACGTTGGACAAACATGTGTCAAAATGACTTTCCCAAACGGTACAAAATGATGTTTGTACCGACAGTGACCCATAAGCAGTTCACCCAAGCTCAGATGGTGACGGTTTTATGAGCTTTCTGGTATGTGAAATCATCACGAATTTTTTGGAATGAGTAAGACCAGTGCTATGTCTGCAGAGTATTATTCAACTAACATTATTGCTGCACCGATGCGCCTTATTACTAGAATTCATGGTCACCCCTCAAGGTGAGCATGAGTGTCAGATGGCCCTTGAGTAGCTGTAGTCGTTTCATAAAGCATACTCAGTGAGTGGAGTGCGATTTTTGCCATCCTCAACTTGAGGGAAGGCGCTAGCACCCATGAAATGAGTATGCTTTATGGAACGGTTACAGCTACTTAAGGGCGATCTGACAATCGCACTCACCCTCAGCTTGAGGATGACTATGAATACGGCTCTTACTCACTTCAACTGAGATTAACTGAAACACTGCTGACAGTTCAGTTAAAAATTCGAATTATGACAGTAGATTTTCAGTTAATCTCAGTTGAAGTGGGTAAAAAGAATACTAGTATTGGTCTTTTCCAAGCCCACAAAATTGCTCAGATCCACTTTTTGCTAGTTCTTGGGAGTTTTCATTTCCTTCAAAGCCACAATACCCTGACAACCATAGTAGACTCACTTATTTGCTACTTGCCAGCTGCTTTATGGTGTTACGGCACTCCCAGTTCTGCAAAGACCACTGGCAATGAGATTCCAAGGGTTATCAGCCCATTCATTGGGCCAGAGTAATTTTGCGGCTTCCTCAGAGTAAAGCCTTGTTCTCAGAGCTTCGTAGTGTAGCCAGCGACAGCAATTCAACCAATAAGAGGATATCAACAAAACTTACCCTGACCCCCTCCTTTTGGTTTCTGGTTGTCAAAATCTGTCGCGACACGCCTCTTCTGTAGTTGAAATAAACCAACTACACATGTATTTCTGCGACAGCGAGAGAGAAAATAGGAGTAGTGGGGATTGTCGCTGGCAACACTACGAAGCTCTGAGAACCAGGCTTCAGAAATAAACACTACTTTTTACTCTGAGGCGGTTTGCAACTAGTCATCGAACGATGGAAGTTAGGGACTTGGAACAGAAGAGGAGAATTAGATACTAACAAATGGCAGGCGGCCAAAAATAGGCGAAATCATTCCTCTCCTACTTGACGAACTAAACCGAAAAATGTCTGTCATTCAGTAAGTTAGAATTAAAGAAAATGATGGGCGTACTCTACACAGTTCCATGAATTAAGATTTTTCGCTTCTGCCAAGAAGCCACAAAGACAGCTGAAACAGAACACCTGCTTTGCAATTGTTCAGCGATACTTTAGTTCGTGTTTCCTAAAACTGGAGCAAATAATGAACTCATGAAAATATAAGGGTTCATCAAGATCTTCCAAACATATGATAAAAAACGCATTATTGTACAATGTACTATGGAAATCCTGCTAGAATGTGCAAAAAGTAGTAGACTAGAATCCTAACACCTGTTAAATTTGCATCTTAATCGACCGACTAAAAAAACTAAAAGAAAATAATTCGCCGTGAAAGATTTATATTTATGAAAATATCCTACAAAACCTCAAACTCATTTCTACAACTGATATTTTTACAATACATTCTGGCATTGAGGGCGTTTTTCATAAAAAGAATTAAAAAGCGGTGAGGGTAAATAGCATTGAATAAACTAATAAAAAACACCCACAATGTGGTAAAAAATAACACCTTACTATATATTATATATCATAATATAAATTAACTTGCTATATTTTTGTAAAAGTGTATGTATACATTCTACTGTATTATTCATAAAAAGGCAATCAGTTATTTGTTGTTTCTATATATAAATATTTTTCATTTTAAAGGGTAAATTTGGATTTCGAAATTACAAAATCGTGTTAAATAATTTGTACTCCATTGAAAACGATTTTATAATACCAAAAATAACAAATTTAGGAGAAACAATTCAGTACACATCTGCTATTTCATATTTGTTTATCTGATTACATTTTACTTTATACACCAACCAAATTTAACTTGAAGGTAATTTTCCTTATGTGGAAAATTCCTTTTAAAGAATTGGAATGTACATTTCGATAAGCAGCAAGTAATACAAAAGGAACTCCTATTCTATGACAGGTTTCAAGTTAAAAAAAATAAATTACTTACACTAACAAGGTAAAGAATGTAAGCAACTGAAGACGACAATGTGCAATAAAAAACTATAATATATTCTCAAATCAATGACTCAAACCAACAAAAATTTAGAGGTTTAACATTGCCAGTTGTAAATGAAACTTAAGATTCGGAGAATATAGTGGCAGCATTTATTGAATTCTGGTAATAGACAGCCACGATTTTGTTCAACAAATCCGATATTTCATTATTTCAACATTTAAGTTGTTTTCAGTATACCATTTGTATTAACAATAGTTTCAGGGACCATATTTATCGAGGGAATAATTATACTGATGAACAATTATTGGTTTCTTTAGGAAAATTGAAATTTTCAGCTTTATAATTTGAAGGAATTATCTTGAACAATATTAACCAGGTTATATAGACGAATCTTTTCTTATTATACTTCACGATGTTCAACAATTTTGATGTACACTTTGAAATTCTGTTCCTATTTTATCTTTGTTTTTATTTAATAGTCTTCAATAAAAATAAACCTCAATATATCCAACTGAACTGATTTTTTCAAAAACACCACTCATCTGCTGTATATATCAGAAACCCTGTACAGTGTTGGTCCATTCCCAATATTTTTATTCAAGTCTACAAAAAATGCAATAAGTATGAAAGGATAATTTTTTAAAATATGCTCTGAAAATTTCAAATTCCCCTGTTGAGAAACTATTGTATTTTTATTAAAATTGTAATACATTATATATTTCGCGGTAACTATCAAAATAACATTTAAAATGTACAAGGAATAACTGAAAATGTAATGGGAAATTTGTTGAAGTTTATCTATACAATTTGTTAATAATCATTAATTCTGCAACACTAAAATATATTTCAGTCCATCTGTTACCCTAATATTTACTATTTTGAAAAATATGGAATTACAAAATTATTTCATATCAAACAATAAAAATTTTGACTTGATAAGTGTAACATAAACTGGAAATTACATGGGCTCTCAAAATCTCTATATTTATTTTCCTATTGAGATAAGTCAAGAATATTTCCGTAATCTCAAGTCTAACTGAATGTAGAAATTATGGTCATTGTTCATTTTATGTTCTATAATTCTACATATCATATAGAATAAATATAATATATGTTTATGGTTACTATCAATTTCGAGGTGGAAATCACCTTTTAGTCAGAAAATATTTGTTTGAAAATTGAATAGTATTGTGGAAATTGTTAGCTTAGTATGTTTTGAAGATTAAACCCATGTAATTCAGCATGAAAGAAAATCATATCAATGAATTAGTGAAAATCTTGATGATCAATTTTAAACACTTTTAAACCTTCATTGGAAAAACTGACAAAAAGAATTAAATCTCCATATTTTGGCTAAAATATTCTTCTCTATAAAAATTAATTGAAATATTCTCCCACTTTCTCAAACATCCTTCACATACTTTCCATAAAAATACAAGTCTTCTTTCTTACTATAATAAACTATTTTCAAATATAACTCAGACTTGGAAGAATATTTCAGATATTTATAGATGAAGATGAGGCACCGTACATACATCAAGATTAAATCAAATGCTAAATGTTTCCATGTAGACTATTCGTATTAATAATATAACGCTTTTTTGATGAATTTATAGATGTTACCTTGCCGGTAGAAAATTCAAATACACTCACCGGCAAAATAATCGATCCACTCAAGAAATCGATGAAGTATGTTAATTGAAAACCCTAAATCATTAACAAAAATTAAGCTATTGTTAAAAATGAAGAACGAAATAATTGAGGAAAGATGTGTCTTGATGATAATATAAGAAATCATGTGGTGGAACAACTGAAGCACACCACAGGTAGTTTCAAAGTACAAGTAAAAAAAACAGATTTTGTTTCACCCAGTATAAAATGAAGTAAGGCAAGTTTTCATGAAATTTGGAACTGTTGATTGAATTCGAATGTACTTTCCCACAATTGAAAAAAATTCAATCAAATCGGACATGATATAACATACTTATGTATTAACAAACTCATCGATTTTTTGAGCGGATCGATTATTTTTCTGGTGAGTGTATTTACTGTATTCTATAGTAGTGAAATATTATAAACCAACGAAATGATATGTCTGAGTTTTAATGAGTAATAAAAGCGAAATTATACACTCATAACATAAATGAGAACTTGCAGAACAAGCATTGATCAATAGACACTTCTTTATTCATTAAAATAGGTTATTTCTTCGAAAATGCAAACGTTATGTGAAATTTCCTTGTTTATAATATCCACGAGCAGTCGACATGACAACATTTAGCAATGAAATAAATTTCCTGTATAAATAATTAAATTTCTGTTCAAGTATCAGTTGAAAATAAATTTCGGAGTATCCTTTGTACTCACTATTGTCGTTCAGCTGCTACAAACAAAAACATTCAACTAGAAAATTCAATTTTCCAAGAATACACGCTTTGGAGTCAAATATGTAATTAGGTTTATCCAACTTAAGGCTTTGAAAGTGTTCAATAGTAGTAAAAACCTAATCCTTACACTCATACAACATGTGAAAAAATTAATGAAACGCCCGTATTTGTCACTTATCACCTGAATCCTCTTTGATTTTTTTGCTAGACGGTTGATCGACTGAATTAGAATCTTCATCTAAGGGTCTTTTGTTGTAATCTACTGCAGCCGAATCGTTTGTCGAATCTGAAATGGCCGATTCATTGGTTTCTTCACTTTCTAAGGAAGGCGGACTGTTGTCCGTAAAGGAGGTAGTTGTGTCCTCGTCTATCACGGTTGTAGTTTTACCATTCAATGGTTCCTGGTTACTTTCGTCTGATACACATGGGTCTAGGGAATCTCCGTTCTGGCATATCGCTGGAGGTATTGAGTTACCGTTTTCGAGGTTTATACCTAGAAGAAATAAAGTCGTTTTAATTGCATTTCTGTAGCTATGGCCATGGCATCTATTGGTGCTATGACCTCTTTAAGACTATTTTAAGTCATGGTCCTGGGATTAACTGTGTGAATGAGTATCTACTGATTTTAGCGAAGAAAATTTCATCTCTAGTGGTATTACATACACACATCATCAATATAAAGTCTTGGCCCATCTAATTTTCTCAAGAAATAAACTATATATGTTCTGGAAATGAGATGCCTATGTACCATAGACAAACTAAAATAATAGATAGACTCGTATATGTCGCGCCATCTGTCAGAGGAGGATACTAATACACGAAAAAATTATTCTCAATTTGATAGTTAGATGTCGTTGCATTCATGGAAATCCTATTGAGAAAATAGTAAGTATGTAAAATCGTTATTATCAAAAAACCTCTGAATTGTCAACTGACACAAGGAGTGGTTTGACACGTTGTTTTTGAAATATCATAAATTTCGATATGCCTGCAAGAGTGAAGATGTGTTGTGCTATTGGATGTGGAAATCGAGATGCAAAAAGGTAATTTCAAAATATATATTATATATATTCTGTTACCTATAAGAATTAAGATAGTTTTCAAAAAAGTTTTTCATGTATTGAATAAGTTTAGTAGGTAAATACTCATATTTTGTATTATTGAATTCATTATTGTTAGTTTTTGAGAATGTTTTCAATGCAATTATTAGTTTATTGATTAGATATTTATGAAATGAATCTGTATTTTCAATTGGTGATATCTATTTCAGTTAATAAATTTTTATTCTATCCAGAATTTGATTATTGATCCTCACTTCTCGATTCCAAAAGAAAATCATATCAAAGTTCGTTGCAGGTATTATTTTCATGAAAATAAATTTTCTCACTCATCGATAACTTGCACGAATCCATTTCTGATTTCCTTTTGGAAATTGAATTTCAAAAAACTTTTTGCACCTTGTATATCGGTGTACCTACCTATTCAAAAGGTGCACTACAGATTCTTTTTGAGGCAGCTTTACGATACAGATTCCTTTTTCAATTGAGCTTTTTTCACGAATTAGTAATGTTGTACAAAAAAAGATGGCGTTGAAGCTTGTTCTACTAGTGTCTCATCTATTCTCCGTTTAGTTAGTCTATGGTCCTGGGATTAACTGTGTGAATGAGTATCTACTGTTTTTAGCCAACAAACAAACATCTCTAGAGGCATTACCTACACACATCATCAATATAAAGTCTTGGCCCCTCTAATTTTCTCAAGAAATAAACTATATATGTTCTGGAAATGAGATGCCTATGTACCTTTATTGCGCAAAATACAACTCTATGAGACCCTAGCGGCGTCACGTAGAACTATCCCGAAACGAGTATTCGAAAACGCGGGATATGACGTTGGATTGTTTGTGTCTAAGAAATGGGAAATGAGATTTGTGTTGTGTGTTTATTATAATATTTGTCTAGTTAGTTGGTTTTTAATCTGATTTAAAGATGCCTAAAGAAAATACAGTGAAGAACACTAATTGCTGTGTTTATGGAGGCTGCTTTATAAAGTTCTTTCATAGGTCACCATTTTATAGGATGGTGGTTATGAAAAAAATATTTTATCAGTTGATCATCAGTTTGCACTAAAGGAGTAGTAAAGTGCAGCCAAAATCAAGAAAACAAAGATATTAGCCAGTTTCAGGATTCATATTTGGACTTAAAGCAGGAAATATAGTACATTATTGGATATATACTCCGTTCACGAAAGGTTGAGCACATAGTAGGCGTTTCTTCATTTATCTGAAGTTGGCAGTATTTGCTGTCATAACATAAAATAAATTCAACGTTGCCGAATGTACCCGGCTTCGTCCGACGAGCTTGCAAGTTATCAGACAACTCTATCCAATATTGACAACATTGCTTATCAATCTGACAAGAAAATAAACATCATAACCTAAAATTTTTATATATAGTCCGTTCACGAAAGGTTGAGCACATAGTAGGCGTTTCTTTAATTATCTGAAGTTGGCAATATTCCCTGTCACAACGTAAAATAAATTCAACGTTGCCGAATGTACCCAGCCTCGTCCGACAAGCTTGCGAGTTATCAGACGACTCTATGCAATATTGACAACATTGCGTATCAATATGACAAGAAAATGAACATCATAACCTTAAATTTTAATATACACAGTGGAATATGTCAAATTATCATGGCCAACCGACGGCTCAACCTTCGTGAACGGACTATACACAGTGGAATATGTCAAATTATCATGGCCAACCGACGGCTTAACCTTTCGTGAACGGACTATATTTTCAATTCACTCATTAAAGAAAACAGATGAAGATTACTCGTCATTGACAAAATTGTTGTGATAACTCAAGTTTTTATGAATATATGCGAATTTATTGAGAACATCAGTACATATTTTCACTATGAACTTTTTAAAGAATTTTTTATGGCGTTTTCAAGTTGAATGTTTTTATATTGTTATACTTCAATGAAAGGTGGTAGTATCATTTTTCAAAAAACATTTTTTTCACATCTGTAGGACCTTTATGTCCAAAGAAATCGATATTATTTGGAAGGGTCAACGAAAATAAAAAAGTAAATTTAAAAGGGGGACTACTCCAAAACTAAGGGGGTAAACTTCCAAGTTTGGGTGTTTTTGTCGATAATATTGGATATATTTGATGACCTTAAATTATCGCTAAGTCATGACCAAACACACTGTATAATTTATTCTTATACAGTAGACTCGATAATCCGGAGAACGATAATCCGGATATTTACTAGTCCGGATTAACGTCAAGATTGTATTATGTCCTTATAATCCGGATTGCAAGACTCAATAATCCGAATTTCCGATCGTTGCATACGTGGTTTACGGTTCTAACTTGTCGTAACTCAATTTCTATGACGAAGATCGGGCGTTCTTTTGGTATATAATAGTGCACAATGGTATAAGACAAAAAAAGTCAGACAAGAATAATTAATTAGTGAAATGAATGGTTCTACCTCCAAACCATACAGCTTTTATACAGCATATGGATCATAATGATATCAAATTAACAAAACTGAAATACCGAAAAGGCCTTTTAGCACATATTTTTTCGATCCTTGAAGACGGGGAAAATGTTAGCAAATGCATTTAGAGCATAGATCAATTCTATGCAGTCTGTTTATTCCATAACTCATGGCAATTACTGATATTCAGCCTCTGAAAGATATACAGGAGAAGGCTATTGTTCAGCATTCTTTTTCCTTACAGTAGAAAACGTAAAATATCTAATTATTCCAAATTATATATTTGTTTTATGATTTCGATAATAAAGCCTATATTTATTTAAACCGTTTTTTTTTAAATTGCATCTGTACTAAATTGTAAGAAGCGGTATTCCGGATTCTTCATTAATCCGGATCATCCCTTGCATTAATTGATCCGGATTATCGAGTCTCTACTGTATTCTCAAAAAAAGGCTTCATCATAGTCAACAATCCTCCAACAATATTCACTTAACGTTTTCAAAAATTCAAGGAATTCAATACTTACTAGAGAGCAGTTCTGGTTTGAATTCCGATACGATGAAGTGAGTCCATAATGCCAATTCTATTTTATGAGGCGTCCATTCAACTGCATCTGGATTTTTACTCTCGCTGGCGACTTTGTTCAAACGGTCTGCTTTGGCTTGGATGTGTTTGGCGAAATTCAGGTACTCCCTTGCAGTATAATCGATGCCTTCAATTTCGGGAATGGCCATGAGACATTCGTCAGCCATAAACGGTGCCATTTCTGGACAAGCAGCTGCCAATAAAGCTGGAACAAATAAAACAAATCATCCATTATGTTCAAAAAGAGATTATTCAAAATGATAAAAAATAATCCGGATAATACTGCATCCTTTAATGCACTGCGCAAAAAAATTAAAGCACATTATGGAAATCTCAAATTTATTCTACAACTGAAGGAGTTCTCAATGATAATTATTTTTATCAAAATTATGCATGCATATGTTATCCACTTTCAACGTTTTTCTTCAATACAGATGTTTTTTCCCAGCAGGAATCGAGATTGAGATTATCAGATTTTGAATTTATTGGCTCCATTCTGAAATTAGTTGTTCTCAATCAATTCTAGTGATCAATAGTTTTTGTTTGATTTGTTTTTCTACACTCGATCTTTATGCAACACGAAACAAGCAATTTGACCCAAGAGGAATGTGCCCAAGCGGTAGTTTTGCGAGAAGAAGGGTGGACATACTCAAGAATTGCAGAAAGGTTTGGAGTTTCTCATACAAGTGTATCCAGAATGTTGCAGCGATTCAGGAAGACAGGTATGAATGTTCGAAGACAAGGACGGGGTAGACCACAGGTAACAACTGCCATTCAAGAACGTTACTTGAGAGTTTCTTCTTTGAGACAACGGTTTGCAACTGCTCGACTCCTTCAAAATCAGCTTGAGCAAACTCACGGGGAGCAAATTAGCACTCAGACAATAAGAAATCACCTCAGAGAATATGATTTAAGGCCTCGTGTCGCGGCAAGAGGCCCAGCTCTTACCCCAGTCCTTCGAAGGGCGCGTTTGGATTTTGCGATAGAGCATATCCATTAGGAAGAGGCTGATTGGGAAAGAGTTCTCATCACAGATGTGTCTAGATTCTGCCTCTACCATTGTGATCGATGTTCCCTTGATATGCTCAGTGTTATTTCCTTAATACTACTGGTTTCGGGGGAGGATGGATTATGCTATGGTATGGGGTGGAATATCTTTGACTGCTCGCACAGACCTAGTGGTCGTTGATAATGGAGCTATGAATGCTGATAGGTGTATAAGGAACATTCTTGAAGAGCATGTAGTGCCATTTGCCCCATACATTGGTGAAAATTTAATTTTTATGGACGATAATGCCAGACCCCATCGTGCGCGCATCGTTTAGGAGTAGCTTTAAGAGGTTGAATTCTCTCGAATGGAATGGCCAGCAAGAAGTCCAGATCTCATTCCGATTGAGCAGGTTTGGGACAACCTCAATAGAAGGCTGAGAAGTTCAGAAAATCATCCAGCTACTCTTAATGACTTAGGAATCTAACTCAGAGAAATCTGGGAAGGATTAGATCAGAATATTTTAAGATCACTCATTTTGAGTATGAACCGTCGTTGCCGAGCTGTAATTAACGCAAGGGGTGGAAATACCAAGTATTAAATCACTTATCAGCATTCCAGTATTCTGAAAATTGTTTATTTCTCTTCTTTCACATAAGATTTGGTGAAATCCTGAATTTTTCTTCCATTTAATGTGTCTATTTTCGTTCAAAACCCTCCCGAGAGAACATAAAAAATAAGTTATAAAGTCAATGTGAGTTAACTTTCATTAAAATTGAGATTTTCAGAATGTGCGTTAATTTTTTTGCGCACTGTATGTGTCAGAATTAAACAACTAACCGAAAAACGTAGTCGGATTTTAGTACTAGAGTTGTAGGGGCGTTTCATATCTTTCTCTCCTTAATCTTTGGTAATAGCCTCATTGCTACACCAATGAACAAGCGCTCAAAAGCACCTGCTCATTGCATTACACATATCAAGATTAAGAATCTCACCTGAAGCCATAGTAGTACCAACTCCTTTGAGATTTGATAGAGCCTGTAAAGCTTGCTCCAAGTTGGGCAGTTTTTTGAATGCCTTTTTCGTTTCCATCATCACTGCTCTTGGGGTGTTCACCTTGATCAAATATGAGAGTTGTGGATAGAATTTTCCCCTTATCTGTTTCCATTTCATACACTGTACCAATTCTTCATGCACCATGTGTGCATCCTTGCCCCTGCTCTTAATCTTCTTCGGTAACTCATTTTGATACCTGAAAATATAAAAATAAATATAAGTATGTATACTGCAAACCGTCAAAATCGATGTATGTATAGTCCGTTCACGAAAGGTTGAGCCGGCGGTTGGCCATGATAATTTGACATATTCCACTGTGTATATTAAAATTTTAGGTTATGATGTTTATTTTTCTGTCAGATTGATACGCAATGTTGTCAATATTGCATAGAGTTGTCTGATAACTCGCAAGCTCGTCGGAAGAGGCCGGGTACATTCGGCAACATTGAATTTATTTTACGTAATGACAGCAAATACTGACAACTTCAGATAAATAAAGAAACGCCTACTATGTGCTCAACCTTTCGTGAACGGAGTATATGTTCATTATTAAGCTCGATATTCAGTTACTAATGAAATCTAATTACCAATAGAGGATCAATTTCCAACGAATAAACAAAGGGAAGGTATTTAATTTGTTTAATGTCGTATATTATATGTTTTCGATAACGAACATGTTTAAATAAACAGAATTATTCAAAACTTGTTTAGTTCCATTAATTGAATCTCATTCAAAAACCTATTTTTAATCTTTTCAGAGTATTTCTTAGAATAACAGTCAGTTGCAAAAAGATCCATTAAAATCTAATGAAATCTATGTTCTACTATAGTTATACGTTTTCTCCTATAGTCCGTTCACGAAAGTAGGCGTTTGTTTATTTATTTGAAGTTGGCAGTATTTGCTGTCATAACGTAAAATAAAGTCAACGTTGCTGAATATACCCGGCCTCGTCCGACGAGCTTTCGAGTTATCAGAGAACTCTATGAACATTGCGTATCAATCTGACAAGAAAATAAACAACATAAAATTTTAATATACTCAGTGGAATATGTCAAATTTCCATGGCCAACCGACGGATCAACCTTTCGTGAATGGACTATTCACGATTCACGCACTTGTCTGGATTGCAGTAAATTTATTATGAACTTACTCCATGTCATTAATGATAACATCATTATGTTATCATTAATGCAATAATGTCATCATTATGACATTTAAGTCTATTGTCATATATAGTCCGTTCACGAAAGGTTGAGCGCATAGTTGGCGTTTCTTTATTTATTTGAAGTTGGCATTATTTACTGTCATAAAGTAAAATAAAGTCAACGTTGCCGAATGTACCCGGTCTCGTCCGACGAGCTTGCGAGTTATAAGAGAACTCTATGCAATATTGACAACATTGCGTATCAATCTGACAAGAAAATAAAGAACATAACCTAAAATTTCAATATACACAGTGGAATATACCAAATTTCCATGGCCAACCGACGGCTCAACCTTTCGTGAACGGAGTATATGATATGTTTTCAAAAACTAACATGTTCAGAAATAAAAGAAATTTATCAAAACTTGTACAGTTTCAGGTATTGAATCTCATTCAAAATATTAATTTTCAGGAACTGACAATAGTCAAAAATTTTTTCTTAATCTTTTCATTCAGAGTATACCTATTTCTGAAAATAACTGTCAAAAAGGTTCATTAAAATTTAATGAAATCTATTCTCCACTATAGGTAAACGTTTCCAAACAATCATACATTAATGATAACATAATGATGACATTTGTCTCATTAAATTATAACGAACTTTCTTGCAACCAAGAGTAAGTTAAATAACAAAAACCAATTACTTCAGAATTATGTCATCAACCAGAGTAAGAAGAGAATTAATTCAAAAAATTAATAAAGCCAATACAATTACAGTAGAACTCCAATTATCCGAATTAATGGGGACCGGGACCCATTCGGATAATCAAATATTCGGATAATCGGAGTTTTTTAAAAAAAATGCCATTAGAGAGAAAAAAAGCTACGTTTTGATATTGCACTATTTTTTCATTGAATTAAATGAAAGAAACATGATATTTTCACATGTTTTAAATATAAATAAAATGTACTAATGTACAAGTTTAGAAATAAAAATCATTGTTTTTCAAACATCTCCGTTAATGTAAGCTGTTTTTTGGACAATTTTTTTTCTGAAAGTGATTCGGATAATCGGCGATTCGGATAGTCGGAGTTCGGATAATTGGAGTTCTACTGTATACAGTAGAACTCCAAAAAACAGACCAACCGACGGCTCAACCTTTCGTGAACGGACTATATATATATATATATACTCCGTTCACGAAAGGTTGAGCCGTCGGTTGGCCATGGAAATTTGGCATATTCCACTGTGTATATTGAAATTTTAGGTTATGTTTTTATTTTCTTGTCAGATTGATACGCAATGTTGTCAATATTGCATAGAGTTCTATGATAACTCGCAAGCTCGTCGGACGAGGCCGGGTTCATTCGGCAACGTTGACTTTATTGTACGTAATGACAGTAAATACTGCCAACTTCAGATAAATAAAGAAACCCCTACTATGTGCTCAACCTTTCGTGAACGGACTATACCTAATTTTCAATAAATCATGATACATATTTTCAATGTCCTTTTGAAATTATAAAATTTTAAAAGAGACGATATGTTGCAATGGTATTTTATGAATAATAATACTCAATGAAAGGAAAAAACAATGTTTCAGGAGCGAGAATGAGAAAAATAACAATAGGTTTTGTTAGTGATTGATCACAGAGTCGTCGTAATGTAGGTAAATAAAAACTAAGGTTATATTATTTATGATACAATCAATTGTTTTTGAAATCCTCAATTATTCAAGAAAATATTAACAGACCAAAGGTGTATTTTGAGAACAAAATTTGGAAACATTTGAAGTGAAACTACCTATATAGATTCTGGGAATACAGTGTTTTCAGATAAATTATCAATAAACCTAACATAATAACGATAACATTGGAAATAAATAAGAAATTTGAAATAAATGTTGTTAGTTTTCAGATCAACAGTCGAAACAAAAACAAAAAATTTCCTTCTCTGCGAAGTGAACACGATATGGTTTTGGGAATTTTCCATACTTAAAAAGTTCATTATTTCATGAAATATTGAATGGAACTAATCAAAAATTATATTTTCAAAAATAGGTCAGTGTTTCCCTGAAGTATCATATGAAATAAGAAAAAAATTCGATTAATTTCTTCAAAGTTTCAGATAGATATATGCATCCCCACTACCATAGTGTTAAAAACCGATCATAAATAAATTTCGGGGAGGAAAAAATGCACCCTTTAAATACAGGCATGAACGAGACTTCAGGAAAATTGAAGATAAAACAATAAATAATGAAACACAAATAGATAAAAATTGTATAGACTAACGTACAAAGCTTTGTTTGAACAGACACCATTTTGAAAGGCAGATAATTGTGAAATCAACGATATTTCAAGGAAAAGGGTGATTTTCAAGACTAAACAATATTCTACACGATTCAAATATTAACTAGAAGAGGAATTTTGATTGAAACATAGACAGTATTAACAGAAATGAATAAATAATAGAAGTAATATGTCGGCGTCCCAACCAGCGAATATGTTCAAGTAGCAAAATTTGTATTAAAGGCGCGATTTAAATGTGCAGCGTGCACAATTGTCATCGATAGCCACGTGACGAACGTGATTTTAATGAGCGAGAGATTGCGGGGGTGCATAGATCAGTCGGCTTTTAGTAAAGAGCAAGAGAACACACACATTAGCGGAGTTCAATGACACAACGGATGGGTTTAGATCGACTTACCAGTTATCTAGCTTGATCAACTCCTCTGGTCTCTTAGCCCTTCGGTCAGCCTTGAGTCGTAGGGCTTGTGGATATAGTTTAAGCACTTGTTCATATTGCGTACAGGTGCCGTGAGTAAAAAACGTAGCTGTTCCGTTCGCGGATGCCATTTCGTAAAGATTACGGCTGGCGTACTGTTCTCTAGTGCGCTGACTCCCCAAGCACGGCAATGTGGCCTCGATCGCCCGATGTTTTCCCTAGCCTGGCCTAACAACGTCTGACATTCCCTCGGCAGCGTTGCCACGTCCGTCCGCCTACTAATGAGCTCCTTTTCTTCCCTATGGTCTGAACTTCGCCTCAGAAATTGCCAGTGCTTGCTGAAAATGAACAATTTTGAAAATTTACTGATACCGTTGTGTATTTCTGATGCCTTTGTACGAGGTGCGGCGTTCAACATTCTGTATTCGTGAAAGCGTTGGCGTTCGTGGAACATCCAATACGGAATTATAATTGGAATTCGGAATTTAAACCTTAATCATTGGAGCTCGTTTATCGATTATAACGGCAAATGTTTTCTAAAAATAAATGGGAGGAAATGTAGAATGTTAAAATTCACGAATAACCGGAATATTAGAAAATCTCAACAATAAAAATATTAAAATAATATAAAATTTATACAGAGAAAAAAATTCAAAAATAGTTTTCCGTATCATAATATTGAAAAATTGTTTTGTGAAAAAACAAATAGATAATACATATTTGCAGGTTGTTTAAATTACGACTTTAAAAAAAATCGGTTCATTTTTAAATAGAAAAATAAGAAAGAGGAGAGAGATAGTTAATCTTAAAATTCATCCAAGAAATCAAGGTTTATGAATAATTTTAGACGATAAAAGAATGTGGGAATGATAAAAAAGAAAGACTGCAACTTGTGGTGAGATCGGGACATGGATGGGTGATCGGTGTGTATTTTTACACCGTAATTCCGCTTATGGGCAAGCGCGTGAAAAAATATTTAAATTCAAATGTATACAAAAAATTGAGACCTCGCTAAACAACTGTATGGAAATAATAATTAATATTTTTTGCTTGAAAAATTTATGGTAAACATTAATAGTTATTTAATAAACTAGGTTATTAAAGACAGCGACTAATGGTCAAGATATTTTAATGCGTGAACGGAGCCAACGCGTTAATAGTTCGAGACCATGATGAAAAAAAGCATTTGACACTCGATCACATTATCAATTGATACATAATCTGAGAAGTCACTTTTTGTCTTATTTTCACTCGATTCATTGAAATAATAATAATTTTACTGTTTCAAATATCTTAAATATCAAATTTTAAATTAGTAGAGTGAAGAAATGAGCTCTTCAGTAGGAGTACCTATACCTAATAATACATTATTTTTCCCTCGGCCTCAAAATAAAAGGTGATTTCAATGTATACGAAATTGAACATTAATGACCCTTTTCAATACAAAATGATCATTGTTTACCATTTTTAATATTCAATTTGTGTATTTTGTGCAATCCGTACCCAAGTATTCAGAAGCACTATACGAGAAAGGACCCCGCACATTTTGTATGAGAATTGGCTCCCGGTGGATTTGGCTGAAAATTTGATATGATGTTCTACTAATCCTTCTGATCAAATGTCTCTACAGTCACGAAGCTGAAAAATGCATACTTCTAGGAGTTTTTAGCGATTTTTTTTATCCATTATGGCTTACGTATTACCGTTCACACAGAAATGTTTGAGAATATTTCGTGATTATTGAAAGCAGATTCTGTCAATTCGAAATATTTTCAAACATTTCTGTGTGAACGGTAATACGTAAGCCATAATGGATACAAAAAATCGCTAAAAACTCCTAGAAGTATGCATTTTCAGCTTCGTGACTGTTTAGACATTTGATCAGAAGGATTAGTAGAACATCATATCAAATTTTCAGCCAAATCCACCGGGAGCCAATTCCCATAATACGTAAGCCATAATGGATACAAAAAATCACTTAAAACTCCTAGAAGTATGCATTTTCAGCTTCGTGACTCTTTAGACATTTGATCAGAAGGATTAGTAGAACATCATATCAAATTTTCAGCCAAATCCACCGGGAGCCAATTCCCAAACAAAATGTGCGGGGTCCTTTCACAAAACTCCACTGAAACATAGAAACACAGAAATTTCATTATGTGTGTGTATGTATGTCTTGTGTAAATGAGAATGTATTTCAATCAAGAATTTATACTCAATTCATAATATGGCCGACGGGAAAATCTTGTAATCAACTCGGTTATTAATCTAGCAACTAATGGTCTCAAACTATTAACGCACTCGCTCCGTTCGCGCATTAAAATATCTTGACCATTTGTCGCTGTCATTAACCTAGTTGATTGAATAACTATTAATTTAATCTATAACATAAAAGCCCGTGAAAAAAACAGTGGCATTAATAAAGTGTAAGATTAAAAAATATCGTTTTATGAAGCCAGGAAACGTTCTAAAAGGTTTCTATCCAGATGGCTTGCCGCTTTCTAGATTTTTCTCGAAAATGACCAGATGAACAAGCACGTAAAAGTTCCTTACCCCACGTAAAGAATTCTCTCGAAATATCCCTCATAACGTTTTAAGCTAAGTTTTCATGTATACGAATTATTCTCTTAATTTATGTCCGAAATGTTGAAATGAGAAACTGTTTAAAGCCGTTTCCACGAATATAATTTTAAATATAGACAGCAATATCCATGGGCGTATTTACGGGGGGGGAGGGCTACTGGAGGTAATTACCCCTCAAGAATATTGCTGCTGTAGCTGAAAGAGTGTTGAAGAAAACCCAGGTTTGTCCATTCCTCGTCGTTCTTTAGAATAAGGCATTCCACAAACGTCAATACATAGTATTTTGCGAAAAGATTTGGTCTTAAGGCTTATAAAGTTCAGTTAAGCATTGATCTTTTGCGGGAAAAGTTTCCGGACCGTGTTATCTGTCGAAGAGGTGATCACAATGGGTCACCGAGATCTTGTGATTTAACACCTTGCAACTTCCCACGTGAAAGAGAAGGTCTACGCCAATAGCCCAGCGTCGATTCAAGACCTCAAAGATAGAATTCGTGAGGCTATCGAGGACATAGGGCAGCCACTTTACGATTTGGTTATGTAAATTTTCATTAAAAGGATATGGTCCTGTAAGCGTGGTCGTGGTGGTCATTTGCCTGATGTTATTTCCCACTTTTAACGGCATAACTTCTTCTTTATAATGAAAAAAAACATCCGATCATTTATATTGAAAAATGGCATTTTTCTTTGAATATCAACATAACACCTCTAATTGGAAAACTCTTTATGTATAACGTTTTAAGCAAAGTTTTTCTGTATACGAATTTTTATCTCAACTTATGTCCGAAATGTTGAAATGAGATAATGTTTAAAGCCCTTTCCACGAATATGATTTCAAATATGGACAGCAATATCATTACTAATAGTATAAAAACGAGAGCAAACATCATAATATTTTATTAATTTTGTAGATGTATTACGAGCGTACAAAATAGTTATTTTTGTATTGAGTGCGTAAAATAAGTGTTTTTTCAAGACATATGAGAGTGTTAATTCACTCGAATGTGCCATGAAAACACGAATTTTACACGCACGAAAATATAAACAACATTTTTTGTACAACTGTGAATGTGAAATCACATCTTCTGAAATATAAAATGATTGAGACAATGCTTCCAATGTAATATTTCTATGCATAAAGTCTTTACTTTTTTTCACCGTTAAAAAAAGACTAGTCATTTACGCAGTGATGAAGAAAAGTAAAGTTTTTTTGGCAGTTGTACAAAATAATACTTTGAGCACGAGCCGGCAACGTCGCGCGCTTATTTCCTGTGCCTGATATCATATTTACAGCGAACTGCTTCCACAGCCGCCGCCCGTTCGAACGGTTTCACCCAGCGAAAGAGAACGAAACGAACGAACGTTTTTACTAGCGCATAAGCGAGGAGCAGCAGGCAGGCAGGCACACAAGGCAACTTGAAACGTCAGCCTGGCCTGGCTCGATGCTTGCGATGTGGTGTAATCAACAAAATTACACTCCGTATCGAAGCTGGCTTCGGCTCTGTCCCTGCCTCGCATGCAAGGCGCCGTTGAATAACCAGATTCCCGTTCTGTTCGTCGTTTCCTTTCCACGGACCAGGATATTGCTTTTTGTCTGCTATTGTTGGCCGAAATTTTCGTATTATTTCGCGAAAATTGATGTTTCTTCGACGGTTGCCGGTTCTCGTGAAAGACTCGAATTGGGGGGTCGAATTGATGAAGAATTACACCATACTTGTTGTTGGTCTTTCGCAAGATATTATTTATTCAATATAATTTGAATACAGTGTGTTTCACTAATGAACTCAAACTTTTCATTTCACTATACATAAATGAATAAGTTCACTTCGTGAAAATAAATATATTTCCTAGTATACTCGCTGAAAATCAATATTGAAGGCACCCTTATTGCCTTATCTTTGAGCTGCAGGGGCAATTAAATTATACAGAGTGTTTCCTAATTGAATGCCAATATTTATGAGAGCGATTTTTGGATCCATTTTAAGAAAAAAACTGCATATGAACATAATACATGTCCCAAACGTCTTTTCTTTTGTGTTCAAGGGTTTTCAAAAATAAACTATTTTTTATTAATATCTATAGTCCGTTCACGAAAGGTTGAGCCGTCGGTTAGCCATGGAAATTTGGCATATACCACTGTGTATATTAAAATTTTAGGTTATATTGTTAATTTTCTTGTCAGATTGATACGCAAAGTTGTCAATATTGCATAGAGTTCTCTGATAACTCGCAAGCTCGTCGGACGAGGCCGGGTACATTCGGCAACGTGTTGGACCGTCCGGCCGCTAGCACGATAACTTTCGAAGGGATTGTCCTTGAGACTTTCAGGGTGAGTTCGGTTCCCAAATGGGTTTGGTTCATTGAAAAGCTGAATCGTACAGGGTGTTCCATAAAATATGGCAATTCAAAATTGTTGTTCCTCAATATCTTATCCAAAACGAAACCAATAGAAATTAAATTTTGCGTACACATGCAAGATGCTTATAATAAGCATCATGCAAAGTTTCGCGGCCATTGAAAATCCAATTGGAATGTTGAAATCTTTATCATTATTCAATTCTTTATAGATAAAAACCGTGCGATAATGGAAATATTATTGCACTAGTGCGAAAGGAGCATGTTCGGTGGTTTAAAAAATATCATTTTACGAATAATAATGATGGACCCTTAGAAAAGCATTTTCATTTCAAAAATTTTTTTATAAATCTTCATAGTGAATGTGTAAAACTCGTTTCCGAGAAAAACTTATGAAGATTTTTCCAATAAGAGGTGTTATTTTGATATTCAAAGAAATGTTCCATTTTTCAATATAAATGATCGGATGTTTATTACATTATAAAGAAGAAGCTATGCCGTTAATAGTGGAAAATAACATCAGACAAATGACCACCACGACCACGCTTACAGGACCACATCGTTTTAATGGAATTTTCCATAACCAAATCGCAAAGTGACTGCCCTATGTCTTC
The DNA here is from genome assembly GCA_013421045.1 of Propylea japonica. NCBI lineage: Eukaryota > Metazoa > Arthropoda > Insecta > Coleoptera > Coccinellidae > Propylea > Propylea japonica. The sequence goes on along the minus strand of CM024248.1, from coordinate 41,496,310 downwards.
GATAGCCTCACGAATTCCATCTTTGAGCTCTTGAATCGACGCTGGGCTATTGGCGTAGACCTTCTCTTTCGCGTGGCCCCAAAGGAAGAAGTCGCAAGGTGTTAAATCACAAGATCTCGGTGGCCAATTGTGATAACCTCATCGAGAGATAACACGGTCAGGAAACTTTTCCCGCAAAAGATCTATGGTTTTGTTGCTTGTGTGGCACGTAGCGTAGCACTGAATTTTATAAGCGTTAAGGCCCAAATCTTTATGCAAAATACGGTGTAATGAACTTTGTGGAATGCCTAATTCCAAAGAACGACGAGGAATAGACAAACTTGGGTTTTCTTCAACACTTTCGGCTACAGAAGCAATATTCTCGGCTGTTCTGGAGCGACGTGCACGGGTTTTATTCTTCACATCACAAACCTGCCCAACAGCTCGAATTCTTCCAGCAATTTCTTTATTGCGGTCCGACAATGTTCGAGTTTTAGGAACCGTCTCTGCCAAATTTTCACCATTTTTATAGTGAATATTATTAATTTCAATGCGTTCTTGAAGTGTGTATCGTTCCATTTTTATTAATGGCGTAGTTTCTACTTGTTAAATGTCAAAAAATTACAGCTTCAAACGTGACATCTACCGAAATAGGGGGCTATTCGAAATAACACCTCTTATTGAAAAACCCTTTACATAGTTTGATAACTAGGCGATAGAAAACATTCGAAAACAATTTGCCCAACGTAATAATATCTAGTAATTTGAAATTTGGTAATGATTACCACAAAATTTTCAAGCAAACATATTAACGAGAAAACTCGTGTAAAATTTTCGGCTCCACTAAAACATTTTTATAAAGTTGTTAAATAAGGTCTCTATTTTTGAGACAAAAAGAAACCAATCGAAATGAAATTTTGCGGTCGCATTCAAGATGCTCATAATAAGCCTCATGCGAAATTTTGTGACCATAGTGTTGACAGAACCAAAGAAAATTCAATTGTAATATTGAAAAGGAGAATCTTTATATGTATTTCCATTACAGAATATTCGATTCGACTGAAATTCATTTTCTGAATAAAGATTTTGATACCTATACTGAATATTCATGCAAAATTTCAAGAGGATCGCATCATAAGAACCATAGAATTAATTTTTTTGGTATCAATCTCAAGTCCCATAAAAAATTTTGAGGTTATAGTCTTATTGCTCCACCAATGAACGAGAGCTTAAAAGTTCCTGCTCAGGGCTTTCCTTAAATTTTTAGTTACCGAAAAAGATTAAATAAAATGAAATACAGTAGAGAATCGATAATCCGGATCAATTAATGCAAGGGAAGATCCGGAATACCGCGTCTTACAATTCAGTAAACATGCAATTTAAAAAAACGGTTGAAATAAATATAGGCTTTATTATCGAAATTATAAAACAAATATATTATTTGGAATAATTAGATATTTTACGTTTTCTATTGTAAGGGAAAAAATGCTGAACAATATCTTTCTCTTGTATATCTTTCAGAAGCTGAATATTAGTAATTGCCATGAGTTATGGAATAAACAGACTGCATCGAATTGATCTATGCTCTAAATGCATTTGCTAACATTATCCCCGTTTTCGAGGATCGAAAAAATATGTGCTAAAAGGCCTTTTCGGTATTTCAGTTTTGTTAATTTAATATCATTATTATCCATATGCTGTATTGAAGCTGTATGGTTTGGGAGATAAACATTCCATTCCATTTCACTAATTAATTATTCTTGTCTGACTTTTTTGTCTTATATCATTGTGCACTATTATTTACCAAAAGAACGCCCGATCGTCGTCATAGAAATTGAGTTACGACAAGTTAGAACCGTAAACCACGTATGCAACGATCGGAAATTCGGATTATTGAGTCTTGCAATCCGGATTATAAGGACATAATACAATCTTGACGGTAATCCGGACTAGTAAATATCCGGATTATCGAGTCTCTACTGTATTTACTGTTGCCTACCATACTAAATGAATTATGCTCTTCCTAACGATAAGAAAGAGACAAGCACGTGATTGTCTCGACTATTCATCTGAGCAACTTGACGGAAGAATTCTCTGTCTGATGCATTATATATCGTATGTTTCAGATGTGAATTTCCAAACCTGTATATTTGGTATCAATCTCAAGTTCCATAAAAAATTTTGAGGTAATGGTCTTATTGCTCCACCAATGAACAAACGCTCTAAATTCTTAAAATTTTCGTTACCGAAAAAGATTAAATAAAATGAAATATTACCGTAAGACCCAACAGAAATCGGAGAATAATATACTGATGGACAAAATTAGCGCACCACCTAAAATTTCGTTGAATTTTAACAATTGATATCTTCCCAATCTATAGTCGGATTCAAAGTTTTTTTCTTTCAATTGTAGCTCCATATTATTGTCGAATTTCCTCCATTAAACAGAAGTCCAAAAAATCAAATCTTCATGTTGTACAGGGCGTTTAAATAATGTCATGTTTTATAGTCAAATTTTAACGTCTTCTGTGGGCAATGCCAGGTTGTTGAAGCATATAAAAACAATAAAACGTTGTAGCCTAGTATCTCTTGAGTATTCTGTTTTTTCAAAAACCAATTTATCTTGCAGTCGTCCAGAGATATTCAACATTTTATCAACTCTTGTATGTTATGCATTAGCCATGAATATATTCGCAGCCATTTGTCCGATTTGAATGTTTTTTTCAGTTTCAGCTCTTTTATTGGCAAATATCATACTACAATGAGAAATTCAAAAAAAGAAATGCATCATGCTGTACAGGGAGTTTAAATTTTCCGGATTTTTTTCATTACAGTTTAACGCCTTCTGTGGGCAATACCTGAGGCTTCTAAAAGCTACACAGTGATGTAGCCTGATGTTTCCTGAGTAAAATGCGAGATGTTATAAAAATGTGAATATCTCTGGAAGGGTTCAAGTTAAAATTGCTTTTTAAAAGAGCAAAATACTCAGGAAACATCAGGCTACATCACTGTTTAGAAGCCTCAGGTATCTGGTATTGCCCACAGAAGGCGTTAAACTGTAATGAAAAAAATCCGGAAAACTTAAACGCCCTGTATAGTATGATGCATTTCTTTTTTTGAATTTCTCATTGTAGTATGACATTTGCCAATAAAAGAGCTAAAACTGAAAAAAAAACATTCAAATCGGACAAATGGTTGTGAATATATTCATGGCTAATGCATAAAATACAAGAGTTGATAAAATGTTGAATATCTCTGGACGATTCCAAGATAAATTGGTTTTCAAAAAACAAAATACTCAAGAGTTACTAGGCTACAACGTTTTATTGTTTTTATATGCCTCAATAACCTGGTATTGCCCACAGAAGACGTTAAAAGTTGACTATAAAACATGACATTATTTAAACGCCCTGTACAACATGAAGATTTAATTTTTTGGACTTCTGTTTAATGGAGGAAATTTGACAATAATAGAGCTACAATTGAAAGAAAAAACTTTGAAATCCGACTATAGATTGGGAAGATATCAATTGTTAAAATTCAACGAAATTTTAGGTGGTGCGCTAATTTTGTCCATCAGTATATATGAATGCCCCCCGTAATATAACTAAAATTTCATGGGTGAATTTGGGAACATTACTTGGAAGGTTCTTATGCGGATGCCTGCCTATCTATGCCGAAGAGGAGAAAACCTACCTGGGTTCTTCTATTGCTGAAAACACGTTATGGTTTTGGTAGTTGAGTTCAGAATTCCATAGGCGGGTAAAGGGTGATTTCATCTTCTTAACGAGGGGACTAATAGTGTTCGAATGGAGGTACTATTCAGGTTTATGGGAAGGTAAACGTTACGGCAATGGCATTTGAATGACAATTTAGTCATTCATTTGGTTGCTTGAATTCGCATTTAGAAGGTGAAATCTAGGCATTGTTATTATTCATTTACTGTAAGGAGTTTGATATTTTATGTAAAATAATGAGAATTCAGACGTCGTAATGTCATAATAGTTTGCGAAGTAATTCATACTGGGAGATTATTGATTGAAATTTTAATATTGAGATTTTTTTAATTTATTCTTACCTTATATCGACGCATTCAAGCCAAAACGACGTAAGCGACATTTTAAACATTTCGAGTAATTTAGGAAAAACTTGTTTCGTGACTATTTTTTTCAAAAAGAATGATCAAAATTTGCACCTAAAAACCATTGACTATACAGGGTGCCCCAAAACTCAACGTCAACCCGGAACCGGGTGAAAAGGTAAGTAATGCTGGTTGTCAGAAAAATATAAAAAAAATCTAAGTTGCATGATTTTAAAATAATGGGCATTTAAAAAAACACGCAAAATTCCACACCCCGTGACAGTCTTTTCGCTCCTGTTGCCACAAATATCAACTTTTTCCACCTTTTTTTTGCTGTGTAACCTTGAATAATGCTTGTCTAAACTGTAATCAAAATTTTGATACCAGCTGCTCTAGGTTTCATAAAAATAGGACTTACTGCTCAGAAAAAAATTCAAAATAAACAATTGCCTAGTTTCAAATGACTGTATTGAAAAAAAATGTACTACGTAAGTTTGGCATGTTTTGTCAAAAGTTGGCCCATTTAGTAAGGATTCCAAAATGGCATAATACTAGTTAAATTGAAGCTGCCGCACTTCAAATTTATTTTCGATTGCCTTTGAATACACTTTTCCCTAAACTGCGGTCCAATCTCGTGGCCTCTCGTGCCCTCAGGTTTTTCATTAGTGAATAAAACGTTAACATCTATAAACCGGGAGTCAAGAAACAAATTATAGAGATATCAATAGGATGTGTGAATTCAAACCGGTAGCATCGAGTGTCAATATACAGTATGGCCCACGATCGATGGTACCGTAGACGTTTACGAAAAAAGGAAGTACGAAGTTATTGAAAATTTCGTTTCTTGGGAAAGAACCACGACTCTATCGATCTGAAACAATTTCAAACGCTGCGGTGTTTTCGTGTATATCGGATTGTCCTAACAATTTTTAAATTTGATAAGAGATCATTTTTAGATCATTTCTAGCTTCCTGAATAATTTTTTGAGCACTCGTTCTACTTAAACGAGTGCTATATCGTTTTGCCCAAATGTCTGTAATTTTCTAAAATTGAACCGAAGAATGGTCTCAAACGATAGGGTTCGACTCCCTAATGACGACTTGTTCAAATTAAATTCTGTCTGTGAGGCCGTCCGTCCGGTCGTTAGCACGATAACTTTCGAAGGAATTGTTCTAGAGACTTCAGATTTTCAGGGTGAGTTCGACTCTCCCAATGCTCCGGTTAAGTTCGTTAATCCTCATGCACAACTTTGTGGCCATATCGTACACAGAACCATAGAAAATTCAATTGGAATTGAAAATAAGAAACTTCGTATTTATATAAAAGATATCTGATTCGAGAGAAATTTATTTTTTAAATGAAGACTGATATAACGAATGTTCATGCGAAATTTCAAGAGGATCGTACAATCAGAACCATTTAGAATTAAATTTTTTTCAATTATCTATTTTTTACATATTTCATTTTATTAATGATTTCCAGAATATAATTCCGATTGTGCTAAGATTCTGCATTTATTTATTCGGTATCAATCTCAAGTACCATATAAAATTTCGAGGTCTTATTGCTCCACCAATGAACGAGCGCTCAAAAGCACCTGCTCAGGCCTTTTCTTAAATTTTTGTACACAAGATATTGGTTTTATGTACCTCAAGTTACAGGATTGTAGGAAACTAAGTACAGAAGTTATGAGTGGTCCATTGAAGAACTATTTTGTTTTTGTTAAGACTTTTTGATATTTCCGGCAACACCGCATATTTCAGATCGATAGAGCAGTGGTTATTGCCTAAGAATCCAAATTTTAAATACCAACGTACTCTCCGTTCCCCGTAAACCATTACCCGTGGGCCACCCTGTATATTGGTATTGGATTAAAAGTCAATGCCGGTAGTACGAACTGCCATCACACCTGTCGGTTGCAAGCCGAAAAGTTAACACCAACCGCAGGTCGTCAGCAGGTGCTTGAAGTCAAATAACAAGCAAGTATATTGTATATAGGGTGATTAAAACCTCGAGGTAAATAATGAAGGTAGGAACGTATACGGACTGATTTTCTTGACTAAATGTGATGTCTGTATTTTTCAAATTTTGAGTCGAAAATGGTTTCAAACGATAGGGGTTATACTCCTTTTCAAGATGAATTCGGGTCCCAAATACCTTGGTTAAGTTCGTTAACCAGCTAAATCGTACAGGGCGTTCCAAAAAATATGGCCATTCAAATTTTTGTTCCTCAATATCTCAGACAAAACGAAACCACTAGAAATGAAATGTTGTGACCATGAGCAAGATGCTCATAATAAATAAGCCTCATGCAACATTTTGTGGCTATACTGTGAACAGAAACATAAAAAATTCAATTGAAATATTGAAAAGAGGAAACTTCATATTTCCATAAAAAGATATGCGATTCGGGTTAAATTTGTTTGTGAATGGAAATCGGCATACTGAATGTTCATCCAGAATTTTGTGGCCATAGTAGTAACAGAACCATAGAATATTCAATTGGAATATTGAAAGAAGCATCTTTATATTTCCATAACATGATATCCGATTCGAGTGAAATTCATTTTGTGAATGGAGACCGATATACTGAATGTACACTTTTACTGGATTAACACACCAGGTCGGAGAGCCAAAAGATTGATGGCACCTTCAAATGAGTAGGCTCAACAAGCTCTATTTTCGTCAAAAACGAAACAAGGCTGCTTACTGGGCTTCTCACAGGCCATTGTTTCGTGAAATGTGCGATCTCTGTAGGTAGGTGGTTGAAATTTATTGGCATGAACCAAACTCATAGTCATAGTGACGTTATATTGAAAATTTTGGACACCAGCCTTCAACAACACAGTAACGCCCAAAATTTTCGAAAGTTTGTCCAACTCGTAGCAAAAAAATTTAAGAAAAAAAATTTATTCAAAAATTAAATATGTAAAAATAATAAATTACAAAAATTAAATCATATGGTTCTGATGATGCAATCCCCTTAAAATTTCGCATATGAACATTCAGTATAGTAGTTTTCATTCTCAAAATAAGTTTCAATAAAAACGGATATTCTGTTATGGCAATATAAAGATTCTCCTTTCAATATTCCAATTGAATTTTCTATGGTTCTGTTAACACTATGGCCACAAAATTTTGCATTCCGATTCAGTATACCAATCTTTTTTTCAGAAAAAATTCCCTCGAATCGAATATCTTTTTTTTAATGGAAATATAAAGTTTTATTTTCCGATTGAATTTTCTATGATTCTGTTAACACTATAGCCACAAAATTTTGCATGAAGCTTATTATGAGCATCTTGCATATGGTCGTATATCAGTTTTCATTCACAAAAGGAATTTCACTCCAATCGGATATCCTGTTATGGAAATACATATAAAGTTTCTTCTTTTCAACATTCTAATTGAATTTTCAATGGTTATGCTCACACTATATGGCCACAAAATTTTGCAGGAGGCTTGTTATCAGCATCTTGCATTTGACCGCAACATTTCATTCCGATTGGTTTCGCTTTTCTGAGATATTGAGGAACAAAATTTTTAAATGGCCATATTTTATGGAACACCTGTACGATTGGGCTGGTTAACGAACTTAACCGAGTCATTTGGGACTCGAACTCATCCTGAAATTTTCAAGCCTCTAGGAAAATCCCTTAGAAAGTTATTGAGTTAACGGACGGACGGCCGGATGGCCTCTCGGACAGAAGACAAAATTGAATTTGACCACGAATTCGTCATCAGGGAAAGCCGATCGTTTTGGACCATTTTCGGCTCTAAATTCGGATATTTCAGACATTTGGGCAAAACGATATAGCACTGGTTTAACGAGAACGAGCGCTTAAAAAGTGGTATATGCCACTGATAGTCCGGTCTATTTAGACATTCGAAGTTACATAAAGTCCCAACAAGCTGAATTTCTGTGAAGTTGTTCAAACATAATTATAAACAATGTCTAAAAGTTCCCCATCATTCCCCTGTAAGGAAAAATTTAATTCAAGGTCAAAGATCAAAAAATGAGTTTTTCGCGATTTTCAGCAAAACGGTAAGTTTTATCATCAAAGTACCTCAGACAAAAATTGTAGATCATAAAATTATCTATAAAAAATGTTTCAATACTTTTTTTCTTACGAGCCATCGTTTCTGAGATATAACGATTCAAAAGTTGTAAAAGTCGTTATAGTCATAAAATGCACACGTTTTCACCACGCCACTATGAGGTAGTGTATTTAGCGCGTAGTTATAACTTTTTGAATCGTTATATCTCAGAAACGGTGGCTCGTAAGAAAAAAAGTATTGATACTTTTTTATAGATAATTTTATGATCTACAATTTTTGTCTGAGGTACTTTCATGATAAAACTTACCGTTTTGCTGAAAATCGCGAAAAACTCATTTTTTGACCTTTGACCTTGAATTAAATTTTTTCCTTACAGGGGAATGATAGGGAACTTCTAGACATTGTTTATAATTATATTTTGTACAACTTCACAGAAATTCAGCTTGTTGGGACTTTATGTAACTTCACTCTCATTTTTTGGTCTAAATAGACCGGACTATCTGGTGCCTATGGAGTCCGTTATTCACAGAATATGTTCCCTCGTATGTCGCATCAACAACAAATACCGTGAAATAAGATTGCGATACGAGGTTATCACAAATATCCAGATAGATATGGCTTGTATAAAGTTGCGGCGATATCAGACAGTGCGGTATATTTCTCCTGCCAGCATGTAATCCAAGCACCAGCTCCAGCCGGGCCAGACCGGCCTGCGTACTGCCGGGTCCCGATATTTCCGACGCCTACACTCCAAAATCAATACGGAAAACGGAAGAACGCACAATTATTTTTAATACGGGTCTGCAAGCCACTTCTGGCCGGCACTTCTTCGAACTGCTTATCATTATAGGTTATAGGCCAGCGGAGATCGGCGAAAAGAAAGTGCCCAAAATTGATGCACTGTTAAATGTCCATTATTGTTGCTTTAACGAAAGAAAGACTTAAGATAAGTAACGAGAGGGTTGCTTTTTCTAAATCGGAATTTGAGAACAGAAACAAATATTTACGTTTTACTACTGACAACTATTCCTCCTACGAACAGTCGACTCTCGATAATTTGAAACTCGAGAGACCAACGCAAAAATTCAAAATGAAAAGAGTAACGATGAAATTTAGAGAAATAAAAATTTGATCAAAGTTATACCAATATTATTATTCCATAATCTTCAAAATCATAGACAATATGGATGGGATAATACCAAACTGTTTTGCAACATCTTTTCTCAATGCTCCATTCTACACAGCTACTGGACAAGGAACCTTCTGTGGTATAGGAAAATGCACCTATAAAAAAATGAAAGAAGCCCTGAGCAGGAGCTTTTGAGCACTCTTTCTCTTTTATATGGGATTTGAGATTAATACCAAATATACAGGGTGTCCCATTACTCGACGTCAACCCGGAACCGGGTGAAAAGGAAAGTAATGCTGGTTGTCAGAAAAATATAAAAAAAAATCTAAGTTGCATGATTTTAAAATAATGAGCATTTAAAAAAACACGCAAATTCCACACCCTGGCAGTCTTTTCGCTCCTGTTGCCACAAATATCAACTTTTTCCAACTTTTTTCTTTGCTGTGTAACCTTGAATAATGCTTATCTAAACTGTAATCAAAATTTTGATACCAGCTGCTCTAGGTTTCATAAAAATAGGGCTTACTTCTCGGAAAAAAAATTCGAAATAAACAATCGCCTAGTTTCAACTGACTGTATTGAAAAAAAAATGTACTACGTAGGTTTGGCATGTTTTTTCAAAAGTTGGCGCATTTAGTGAGGATTCCAAAATGGTATAATACTTGTTTAATTATAGCTGCCGTAGTTCAAATTTATTTTCGATTGCCTTTGAATACACTTTTTCGTTAACTGCTTCCCAGTAATAGAGTCCAATGGGTTCAAGTCCGGTGAACGGACCGGCCACGAGATTGGACCAGAAAGTCCGATCCATCTTCCGGGAAAAAATGTTATCAGAAAAAAAATTTGCAGAGAAAATAATTTTTCCAGAAAAAATTTTTCCTGAGAAATTTCTCTGAAAATTTTTTTTTGGTAACATTTTTTCCCGGAAGATGGATCGGACGTTCTGGTCCAATCTCGTGGCCGGCCCGTTCACCGGACTTGAACCCATTGGACTCTATTACTGGGAAGCAGTTAACGAAAAGTGTATTCAAAGGCAATCGAAAATAAATTGAACTACGGCAGCTGCAATTAAACAAGTATTATACCATTTTGGAATCCTACGTAGTACATTTTTTTTTCAATACAGTCAGTTGAAACTAGGCAATTGTTTATTTCGAATTTTTTTTCTGAGAAGTAAGCCCTATTTTTATGAAACCTAGATCAGCTGGTATCCAAATTTTGATTACAGTTTAGACAAGCATTATTCAAGGTTACACAGCAAACAAAAAAAGTTGGAAAAAGTTGATATTTGTGGCAACAGGAGCGAAGAGACTGTCACAGGGTGTGGAATTTTGCGTGTTTTTTTAAATGCGCATTATTTTAAAATCATGCAACTTAGATTTTTTTTTATATTTTTCTGATAACCAGCATTACTTGCCTTTTCACCCGGTTCCGGGTTGACGTCGAGTAATGGGACACCCTGTATACATGCAGAAACTCAACACAATCGGAATAATAATCTGAAATAATCTGAACGAACTCAACCGAGGCATTTGGAAACCGAACTCACCCTGAAAATTACAAGTCTCTAGGACAATCCTTTCGAAAGTTATCGTGCTAACGGACGGACGGACAGCCCCACGGGCAGAATTGAGTATGACCACGGATTCTTCACCAAGGTGTCGAACCCTATCGTTTGTGACCATTTTCGGCACAAAATCGAAAATTACAGACATTTGTAAAACGATATAGCACTCGTTTAAATAGAACGAGCGTTCAAAAACAAAATAAGTCCGATGTTTATACCGGTGCAATCCAAATAGAAAAAAAAACCATTACCAGGCATTTCATATAATTTCACTGCATTATGAGAAAGCACCTACACAGGATTAATAATGAAGATTCTGTTATCAGTGGATTATGCGAGTCAGCAAAGGAACACATAATCTTCAAATAAGAAATGCTAGCGCATACAAGACCCTACTGGGTGGCATGACAGTGAACGCCAACTGATATACGAGCCAAGACTGCCTGGAAAACTATCAACGTTGCGAAGAAGATAACCTTCCAGGGAAAAACGTACTTTGATAACATAGGCCAAGCAATAGAGGTTTTTTACGTGACAAAAATACTACCTGAAATCTGACTGTGCAGTCATGTAATAGGTAGTTTCTACATGTTTTCATGATAAATTCCACTCCTGAATCGTCTTAGGTTTTTTTTGAGAAGCGAAAAATAGCCAAAAAAATCCAAAATTTTGCTTTTTCGCTTAAAAACGTGAAATATTGATCTGATCGAAAAGCTGTTAAGGCACTTTTTGTAGAGAATTCAAAAACAAAAAAAATGAGAGGTGACACGTCTCAAGCGGATAATTAGTTTCCGGGAAAAGTCCAAAAAACCGGAAAAAACATCAATTTTTCGAAAATTCATAACTTGGTCAATTTCTGAGATGAAGCGTAGTTGCTCTGAATTTAAGTAGTTATTATACTATCCGGTATCTCTCAAAATAAGCACGTTTACAAAATATGTTTAATGAAGTTTTCTTCTCGAAATGGCTTCTAGAATCAAATATTTGTATAGCATTCAAGAACTCTCTATATAACATCTACAGATTAACCTCGAAAGATCAAAAAGATCAAACACCCTGTAAGATAAAATCTAGCAAATCATTGAATATTATTAGCAGCGTTAGCGTATGATTCATAGAGGGCATCGATTTCGAGCCCACATTTCTGGCATCGCTTTGGGTCGTAAATGTCATATCATTTCACATTTCGAATGTGAAAAGGATGGAACTACAACGAACTGTTAGATGTCACATACAAGTACGGGACAAGTTTCTTAACCCGGCGTCATTGTTGCCGGGTATCTAATACCCGACGCATTTTAAAACTGTCATAATTTTAAAACAAAATGTGCGCGTCTTTTGTCCGTTACAGTAGCTGCGGTCGTTGACCTCTGTTCGCGTATTCTCTTCTCTATTTAGTGTTGCTGCGGCTACCTCGTAGTGTAGACGTGTGTAAAGAAGCGCGCGGGTAAATTATACCCGGCCACAATGACCACGTAACATTTATAAAGACAGCGTGTTTGTTGTTTTTTATTGTTTATTGATAAATTGCATATCGTTTTTCACAGTTTTATGAACCATGTCTTACGAAAGCGAACAACGTCGACTCCTAGCCTTGTTTGAACAAGCTGACGCTAGTGAAAATGAACAGTGCAGTTCAGACGACGAGGGTGAAATCGACCATATTTCAGAGCGAAGTCAAGGCAGTATACGAGATGCAAAGACTGTCCTTCTGTCAAAGACAAAAAAACTAGGCATAACTGCAATAAGTGTAATAAGCCTATTTGTATGCAACACATTATCCCATTATGCCAAAGTTGCGTTGATCTCGATAGCGAATAAGTCGATATATTATTAGTAAATAAGCTTTGTTTTATATAGTTCATGATTTCATGTTTATGTTCTAAAGAAAATTTTATTTTTTGTCTAAATGTCTATTAAGTTATGTTTTCGAATAAACGTTTTAAGTTATGTTCAAAAAAAATTATCGCAGAATAAAAAGATTTAATTTGATGAGTAATATGCTCATTTTATGATAAATAAATGTTTGATTTTTATTAATAATGTATTTAACTACCTATTTCCCTATTATAGAAAACTAATATTGACGTAAGCTTGATTCAGTGTACAATAATGTACATGGGTAAAATTTACCCGGCCACAACGGCCAAGTTCTGTTTAGTAGCCACAATGACGCCGGGTTAATTTGCCGGCATCCCGGCATGACTCAATAGGGAAGTACCATAAGAGTAGCACACTGCTTAAAAAACACCAAAAACCACTTTTCTTTTTTATGCAATAATTCAACTGTTATTAGATGTCAAGAACGCCTGTGAGAATTTCTACAGGGTGTATATGAATAACAGCGAAAAAAATGAAAGGGCTGATACCTAGATCATTTTATGAAAGAAGGTTCCCATGAATGTGTGTAAGGGTGTTGAAGTTTTACTTACAAACTGACTGAAAGAGTGGTACGTCACTGAGATATTTTAAACTAAAAATTATTTTCTAATTCTTGTTCTCTTCGGGCGAGTTGCCGTTTTCTTGTGAGAAAATGGCCTATTTGTAGTAGAACGTTACGTTAAAATGTTTTATTCTTCACTTGAAAACGGCGCCCCACACGAAAAAATGGCTGAAGAGTTTTTTCGTCGCAATTTGAACGAAAAATCTCAAAATAATTATTAGTTTAAAATATCTCAGTGGCGTACCACTTTTTCAGTCAGTTTTTAAATAAAACTTCAACGAATCTTGGAAACAATGCATTCTCGGACCTGCATTTATGGAAACCCTTTTTCACGAAATGATCTGGGAAATAACCCTTTTAATTTTTTTGGGTTTTATTCAGATACTATATCAGATGCATCCTGTATAAATTTTTATTCTTATGTTTTCACCATTGACATTAAAGTCACTTCAAAAGGTCGTGTACTAGATGTCACCCTAAATTTCTTTGTTTGACCGCATGGGTGAAAACATAAGAATAAAAAATTCATTAAAATCTCCGCAGGCATTCGTGACATCCAATATTTTCAAGATATACCTATTGAGTTTCAAGCTATCGAATAAAATTCGATTCATTGCATAAAACAGGGAAGTGATTTTCGGTGTTTTTTAAGCAGTTAGCCACTCTATGATTTTGTGATCATAGTGTAAACCACTGGCGCAGTTAGGGGGGGGGGGCTTTGAGGCTGCAGCCCTTCACCCAAAGATTAATTTCTTCGTTATGCCTTTCTGCTTTATTTTTTTGCAACTTTCGTATTTGTTGTATCATCAAGAATTGTTCAGTTCAGCCCCCCCATAACAAAATCCTGACTGCGCCACTGGTGTACACAGAAACTGTTGAAAATGACCACCTCTAGCCAAAAAAACGAATTCAAATGAAAACCGTGTTTAATCTGTATTCCTTTACCATCTGAACTTATCAATTTTAAGTCAAAAAACTGGCCGTTTTTAGTATTGGAATGTTGTTAAACAAATTTAAAATAAATTGTACCTACTTAGTAAACACAGTGCGGTACGCATTATTATTTAAACTATTATTAATTTTAAAAATATGAAAAATGTTGTTCGCCCTGTATCTTCGAAACAAAGAGGTTTTTCAAAAATCATCAAGGACAAAACATGCTTAAAATAGTCCAAGGAACAACCCCCTGAATTTTTGCCGCATGTTTAGGAAACACCCTGTATTATACTATCAAGAAAGATGCGTGCGGGTGGAACGTAGAGATTGCAACCGACTCATCCACGAATTTTCAAAGTATTTTTTCATCAATCTCATTGTTGAATGGAAGTGGAATGCTCTGTGATTCATTCATTTCTAGCGAAGCTCATGACTAATTTCGAAGAGAAAGCAGGATCGTATTTAATTCTGGGGGATTCAACTTTGCCAAACGAAACGAAATGAACATCGGAAACAAGGCGATAGCAGCGAAATCAGCCGTTGTGTTGTGGCCTTCTTGAATTGTAAACACACCAAAATTATAAATTGAACATTTCGTAACATAATAAATACACGCGCAAAAAAATTAACACACAATTCTGAAATTCAATTTTAATGAAAGTTAACTCTACATTGACTTTATAACTTATTTTTATTTCTCTCGGGAAGGTTTTGAACGAAACAGACACATTAACTGGAAAAACTAAAAATCAAGATTTCACCGAATCTTATGGAGGAAAATAAACAATTTTCAAAATACTGGAATGCTGATAAGTGATTTAATACTTGGTATTTCCAACCCTTGCGTTAATTACGCTCAGCAACGACGGTTCATACTCAAAATGAATGATCTTAAAATGTTCTGATCTAATAATTCCCAGATTTTCTCTGAGTTGGATTCCTAAGTAATTAAGAGTAGCTGAATGATTTTATGAACTTCTCAGCTCATTCAATTGAGGTTGTCCACAACCTGCTCAATCGGATTGAGATCTGGACTTCTGCTGGCCATTCCATTCGAGAAAGTTCAACCTCTTCAAGGTACTTCTGAACGATGGGGTCTAGCATTATCGTCCATAAAATGAAATTTTTACCAATGTATGGGGCAAATGGCACTACATGCTCTTCAAGAATGTTTCTTAATACCTATCAGCATTCATAGCTCCATTATCAACGACCACTAGGTCTGTGCGAGCAGTCAAAGATATTCCACCCCACACAATAATCGATCCTCCCCCGAAACCAGTAGTATTCAGGAAATTGCAATGAGCATATCTTTCATGTGGACGTCTGTGTACAAGGGACGTCGATCACAATGGTAGAGGCAGAATCTAGACTCATCTGTGAATAGAACTCTTTCCCATCAGCCTCTTCCCAATGGATATGCTCTCCGCAAATCCAAACACGCCTTCGATGGGCTGGGATAAGAGCTTGGCCTCTTGCCGCGACAAGAGGACTTAAAATCATATTCTCTGAGGCGATTCTTATTGTCTGAGTGCTAATTTGCACCCCCTGAGTTTGCTCAAGCTAATTTTGGAAGGAGCGAGCGGTTGCAAACCGTTGTCTCAACCGAAGGAACTCTCAGTAACGTTCTTGAATAACAGTTGTTACTCGTGGGTCTACCCTGTCCTGATCTTCGGACATTCAATACCTGTCTCCCTGAATCGCGTGCACCATTCTGGACACACATGTATGGGAAACTCCGAACCTTTCTGCAATTCTTGTGTTCTTCTCGCAAAACTACCGCTTGGGCACATCCTCTTGGGTCAAATTGCGTGTTTCGCGTTGCATAGCAATCGAGTGTAGAAAATCAAACGAAAGAAAAACTATTGATCACTAGAATTGATCGAGAAACAACTGATTTCAGAATGGAGCCAATACATTCAAAATCCGATAATCTCATCTTTTTTTATTTCTGCAGTGAAAAAACATCTGTATTGAAGAAAAACTTTGAAAGTGGATAACATATGCATGCATAATTCTAATAAAAATAATTATCATTGAGAACACCTTCAGTTGTAGAATAAATTCGAGATTTCCATAATGTGCGTTAATTTTTTTGCGCAGTGTATTTCGTGATCGTGAGATTTTGCATTTATATATTTATTATCAATCTCACGTCCTATACGAAATTTTGAGCTCCACCAATGAACGAGCGCTCAAAAGCACCTGCTCAAGGCTTTCCTAATTTTTTTAGTATTGTAGTAGCACCATCTGAATGTAACACAATAGTACAATCGTAACACCTGGAACGCGTCACTGAGCGAAATCGATGTTAAGTTCATTTCTGTGACGGCATGGGCATACGATACGACGGCAAATCGCACGAATTCCAACGATCGGTTCCGTTAATACCGAAATGTTCGACTTTCGACCCGCAAGAATGCATGCGTTATTTGTTTTTGTACGAACTACGTACGTATTTGAATAAGAATTGTACTTATCTTTGTATCTGTGTGTCTGTTCACGTACGATGAGGACTCTAGTGGCGCAGGGAGTACTTTATTCCACTAAGTGGGACCAGTGGCGACTCGTTCCAAGGATTATTCATATTGAATATACGGTGTGTTTGGTCATGACTTAGCGATAATTCAAGGGCATCAAATATACCTAATATTATCGACAAAAACACCCAAATTTGAAAGTTTACCCCCTTAGTGTTGGAGTAGCCGCCATTTTGATTTATTTTTTATTTTCGTTAACCCTCCCAAATAATATCGATTTCTTTGGACATAAAGGTCCTACAGATGTGAAACAAATGTTTTTTGAAAAATGGTACTACCAGTATAACAATATAAAAACATTTAACTTGAAAACGCCAAAAAAAATTCTTTAAAAACGTTTTAGTAAAAATATGTACTGATTTTCTAAGTAAATCCGCAATAGTACAAGAACTAGCACATAGTATAATTTTTTTCAATGATTTAACACGCCAGGATATTATCTACAAAATAACCCTTTCATCATTTCTGTAAGTTACATAATTTGAGAGTTATTGCTATTCGAATATGGTCACTACGCGAGCAAAAGACACGAGACAGGTCGTCATGAACGCCACTGCCTGCCATTTTTTATTTTTATGATCAATTTGTTTGATCATTAAAAATGATCGAAATTGCAGTACTGAGGTTTTTTTATTCTATCAATTTTCATAAGGGACAGGAACAGCAATTACTTTCTAAATATGTAACTTACATAAATTATGTTGGTATCGTTCTGTAGCTGATATCCTTGCGTGTTAGCTCGATGAGAAAAAATTATACTTCAATGTGCTAGTTCTTGTACTATTGCGAAATTACTAAGAAAATCAGTACATTTTTTCACTAAAATTTTTTTATAACATTTTCCAGTTATATAATTTCAATTTATTTCACTTCAATAAAAGGCGGTAGTATCTTTTAAAAACTTTTTTTCACCTCTGAGGACTTTATATCCAAGATATCGATATTATTTGGAAGGGTCAACTAAAATAAAAAAGTAAATTTAAAAAGGGATCTCCTCCATAAACCTGAGGGGGTAAACTCCCCAATATGGGTGTTTTGTCGATAAAATTAGGTGTATTTGATGCCCGTAAATTATCGCTAAGACATGACCAAACCACTTATACATATACACTTGCCAAAGTGGGCGCAGGAATGTCACTCATTGGCCCAGAACCCTTCTGTGTTATGGGTAAATGTCCTATAAGAAGGAGTTTCTGGAGAGGGGGAAAGCCGAGAGGGAAAAACTCTGGCGGAATCTCCCAGGATGGATTTAACTACTACTTTCCTTCGGAACTTTGAAACAGCAAAATCCAAAAGATATCTGGATCTTAGTAAGAGACAATTACACCTCCCCACTGGCTTTCTTACAGAACACTGTCGCCTTAGGAAGCACCTGTTGAGGATGGGATTGTCGGAAACTGACGAGAGTATGTTCTGTGGAGAGGAGGAAGAAAACCCATTCAGATAGTCACGGAATGCTTTGGCATTGCGATCCAAAGGAGAGAATGCCTTGGGCGAGAAATTTGTAAGAGTGAGGAACTAGTCTCGTTGAAGCCTTCACAGATACTGGATTTCATCAGATCTCTGGAACTGGAAGGCGAGCTGTGAAAGATGTGGTCAGTCAATAGACCTGAGAAAATGTATCCGGTCATTTTCATTTTATAAGAAAGAGCCCTCTGTATCTGACTCAGCAAATTTATCGGTAATTTCAATGCACTTGTGCAAATGAAGGGTTTCCAATAAGAGGTGTTATTTTGAATATAGCCTGCTATTCGAAAGATGTCACGTTTGAAGCCGTCATTTTTTGACATTCGACAAGTAAAAACAACGCCATTAATAAAAATGGAACTATACACGCATCAAGAAAGCATTGAAATGATCAAAATTCACTATAAAATGGTGAAAATTTGGGCAGAGACTGTTCGTTTAACTCGAACATTTTTGGGACGTCGTGAAGCACCTTGTCGGACCGCAATGAAGAAATTGGTGGAAAAACTCGAGCTGTTGGGACAAGTTAGTGATGTGAAGAATAAAAGCAGTACACGTCGCTCAAGAACAGCCGAGAATATTGCTGCTGTAGCCGAAAGTGTTGAAGAAAACCCAGGTTTGTCCATTCCTCGTCGTTCTTTGGACTTAGGCATTCCACAAAAGTCATAACACCGTATTTTGCATAAAGATTTGGGTCTTAAAGCTTATAAAGTTCAGTTAAGACCTCAAGCCGGCCGATCAACAACGTCGTGTCTTAATGGTTAGTTGAAATGCATTAAAATGATCCGGAATTCCATCGAGAAATCATCTTGAGTGATGAGGCCCATTTCCACATCGGTGGCTTTGTTAACAAGCAAAATTGTCGCATCTGGGGCTCGGAAAACCCAAGAGTTATTGTTGAAAAACCTTTTTCGAAAATGAGACTGGAGCAACAGTTTACGCTGAATGGATTGTGCTATTGAGAGATGATTAATGATTTTTATGGCCGAATTCGATAGTATTGATCTGGACAACGTTTACTTTCAACAAGACGGCGCTACGTGCCACACAAGCAACGAAACCATTGACCTTTTGCGGAAAAGTTTCCGGACCGTTTATCTCTTGAAGAGGTGTTCACAATTGACCACCGAGATCTTGTGATTTAACCCCTTGCGACTGCTTCCTTTGGGTCACGTGAAAGAGAAGGTCTACGCCAATAGCCCAGCGTCGAATCAAGACCTCAAAGATGGAAATCGTGAGGCTATCGAGGACATACGGCAGTCACTTTACGATTTGGTTATTGAAAATTTAATTAAAAGGATATGGTCCTGTAATCGTGGTCGTGGTGGTCATTTGCCTGATGTTATTTTCCACTATTAACGGCATAGCTTCTTCTTTATAATGAAATAAAGATCCCATCATTTATATTGAAAAATAGCATTTTTCTTTGAATATTAAAATAACACCTCTTATTGGAAGTGTCATCAATAACATAGTTGATTAAATTATCTATTTTTACTGGAAATGCCTATTAACAGAAACCCATCGCGAAAATTCTATTCAACCAAATCCCTACCCCTACGACCGGTCGCAAATATCCGAATCATTTTCCCGTACTCGGTTATTCCCTTCAATTCGTATCAGAATAATTCCGTCCACAAATAGCAGCTGAAAATTTCACTGGAAAGGGAACCGAGCGATAGGCAGGGAAAACCGTCAAGTTAGTCATAGAAATAAACCAAGGCCGGTCGAATACGGTCGAGTCCTCGTATCGATTCCATTGTACTCGTAGGTATTCTCGTGTGTACCGTATTTATTAAGCCGCTTTGTTCGCTGTACGGGGGCCGGAGAAAAAGTTGAGAATGCGTGTTGTGCCCCTGCTACAAGCAGGCGCCTTATAAAAGGGTTGCATTCATTGCTAATCTTGACTGAATGTTGTGCTGTTCCAGTGCCCTATTAAATTCCTTAACTCCTCTACGAAAATGTAGAAATAGCCATCTTCGAAAATTTAGCACATTTGATTTGATGAAGTGAGCTAATCAATACAGAAAGTTGACATTGGTATAGATGAAATAGTTTTGTATTATGAGTCATTGGTTAATTATATCGTAGGATCAATTTGCTCGATTCGAGGGGAGAGCGAAGATCAATTCTGGATTCGAGAAATATCGAAATGAAGAAAGAAGAGCCACTACAAGAACTGCTGATGAAACTCGAGTGGGACATACTATTTTGAGTGGGAGGGAAAACTCAGAGTAGGGTTTCTTCTTGTTATAATTGACTATCCAACAAGAGAATTAAATAAGTGTAAAAATTGCTACAAGAGTTTTGCTGCGAAGTTCTCCTTTCTGTTGAAATTGCAATCGATTTGTTCTGAAGAATTAGGAGTAGCGGTTACTAATCTCATCTCTAGTTTTCCTGGCGATTTAGATGAAAAACTTCACGATGAATGTTTGCACTTCAAATCCTACTTAGCTCAGTTAGAGCAACCTCCAAAAACTCTACACGAGATGAGTGCCTTCATAAGAAGTGATAAAAGCTTAGTGCAAGTGTTTCCCTATATCGATATTGCAATCAGAATGTTTATGCACTTTTGCAATGAACTGTTCAGCAGAGAGGTCATTTCAGCATTGAAGCGAATTTTATCGTTTTTGCGATCTAGCATGTCTCAAGAGCGTTTGAATTATCTGGCATTTTGTGTGCATTGAAGCTGAGTTGTTGAAAAATTAGACTTCTTCGAAGTAATGTTTCAACAATTTGCGAAAAAGAAGGCAAGAAGAAAACCATTATAAGTTTCATGATGAAAACTGTTATTTTTTACTATCGAGTATTTTTACTGTCATATAAAAAACTCTACTGTTGTTTGGTGAATAATAAAGAAGAAGCTATACCGTTAAAGTGGAAATAACATCAGGCAAATTACCACCACGATCACGCTCACAGGACCATATCCTTTAATGAAATTTTCCATAACCAAATCGTAAAGTGGCTGCCCTATGTCCTCGATAGCCTCGCGAATTCCATCTTTGAGGTTTTGAATCGACGCTGGGCTATTGGCGTAGTTCTCCTCTTTCACGTGGCCCCCAAAGAAGAAGTCGCAAGGTATTAAATCACAAGATCTCGGTGGCCAATTGTGATCACCTCTTCGAGAGATAACACGGTCCGGAAACTTTTCTCGCAAAAGATCAATGGTTTCGTTGCTTGTGTGGCACGTAGGCTTGAGTTCTGGAAAACTTCTTGTTATCTGAACTTTATAAGCCGTAAGACCCAAATCTTTATGCAAAATACGAAGGTAATGACGTTTGTGGAATGCCTAATTCTAAAGAACGACGAGGAATGGACAAACCTGAGTTTTCTTCAACACTTTGGCTACAGCAGCAATATTCTCGGCTGTTGTTGAGCGACGTGTCAGGTTTTATTCTTCACATCACTAGCTTATCCCAACACAGCTCGAATTTTCCACCAATTTCTTTATTACGAACCGTCTCTGTCAAATTTTCATCATTTTATTAATGGCGTAGTTTCTACTTGTCAAATGTCAAAAAGTGAAAGCTTTAAACGTGGCATCTACCGAAATAGCAGGCTATTCAACATAACACCTCTAATTGGAAAACGCTTTACTTTGTTGAACGCTGCTTGAAAAATTCCTTTTTATCGACAATCGGTATAAAATTTTGATAAAGATTCTTACTTGTTCAGCAACCCTCGTAATATCGCCCTTATACAAATCCACTACATATTTAATCAGCTTTGATCGCTTGAATGTATTTCGAATTTCAATTGTTTTCACTGCTTACTTTCGATACGAGTATGATTCAGAATTGGTAAAAAAAAAAATAAGAAAAGCCCTGTGTAGCTGCTCTTAAGCGCTCGTTCATTGTGGAGCAATAAGGCTATTACCTCAAAATTTTGCATGATCATTTACTCCGCCAATTTACATCCTCAAACTTGATTTCATTTCATGGCAATATTAGATTTTTTCAATACGTATATACAGGGTGTCCCGGAAAAAGTGGGAAATCTCTCGGATTCAGATAGAACATAAAAAATGAAGTTCCCATAATTTTTTTTCCTAGCGGCTCTCCCTATGAAGATATGACCTCCTAAATGACGCCACTGGAAATTCATTTAGTGGAATAAATTTCAATTACTTACCTCTTTCATTATTTTTGTTCAACGTATCCAAATTTGTTTTTTAGCACCTTATCAGGGCCGGCGCTAGGGTGAAACAGTGAAGCAAATGTTTCAGGGCGCCAGCTTTCTGGGGGCGGCATTTTTCGCCAGTTGACTTTTCGTATTTAGGGTATGGTAGGGCTAGGGGCGCCCGAAAATTCCTTGCTTCAGGCGCCAAATTTACTAGCGCCGGCCCTGAGACTATGCCAAAATAACCAATTGTCGCATAATTTGTGCCCATTTTGGTTGAAAAGGTGTTGTATAGACGGAATGAAAATGTTTACAGGACTTTCCTTTTCGTAAGAAAAAGTACCGAAAACGTTTACAGAACTTTATAAGACATTCAATTGCTAGCTGGGTTGTTCTGAATGCTGAACCGTACACTATCTAGGAGTTTGCAAACTATTGTTCTGCTCAGAGATTTCTAAAGTATTCATCTGACTTGTTTTCTTTTTATTGTGATTTGATTGTAATTTGGTAAATAAATACATATTATTATATTTTCTGTTTAAAAAATAATGATCCCTGGTCTATAAAGTTCACGAGCCGTCACTGGTACCGTCCCAAACCCCATCTCAAACTGTTTACGTTGTCCACCGATAAGACCGGCCCTGGTCGACTTCGTAAAATAAACCTTTTCAGAATGGAATCGGTTTGAAACTTTGTCAGCTGCGAATCAGGCAAGCAGCATATCGGGCCGGCCCCAGCTTTCGATCTTTCGCACAATGCCATCCACATCGGGATATTCATCACGTCTCACTAGGGGCTGCCTTGGCCCTGGTCGGGGTGCTATTCCCTTGAATGCTACGGGTAGTAAAGCCCTTCTTGTTAGAATAGTTGAGCCCCTTTTCACTGTCGTCCCTAAGGTGACTAGGCAACAAAAATTTCGGAGATTTTACCATTTGCTTTGAAGTTTTCAGAGAGGTACGTGATTTTCTTTGATGATATGCCTAGGAAAGAAAGCTGCAACTCGGAATTTGAACCGGTATTTGGGTATTAATATTTATTATCATACGTGTACCGTGTACCATTTGTTCATATTATCAGTTGTTCCAACGAAATCAACTTTATTGTATATTTCAATAACCCTCTGAATGCATTCAGTTATTTTTCCGCCGACCTCGAAATAAAAGGTGATTTTAATGTGTACTAATTGAGCATTAACGTCCCATTTTAATGAGCAATCCTCATGGCAACCGTACACAAAGTATTCAGAAGCACTACGAGAAATGTCAAATTTCTACTGGAAAATAGAAACATAGAAATTCCCATTATGTCAATGTATGTCTTGTGCAAAATGGGAATGTATTTCAATCGAGAATTTATACATTCATGTTGAGATCGTCGGAAAATCTTGTAATCACACGGTTACGTTCGCTCCGCTCACGCATTGAAATATCTTGACCATTAGTCGCTGTCTTTAATACCTAGTTGATTAAATAACTATGTATTTCCGCCGACCTCGAATTAAAAGGGGATATTAATGTGTACGAAATGGATCATTAATGACCCATTTTAATGACCAGTTAAATTTCAAATTTGAGTGATCATTTTTCCCAATATAAATAAGCGTGTGAACACTGCCGGCTCATTATTCACTAATGGAATCTAGGGATTAAGAGGCTATGCCATAGATCATTCTCATGTTTGCTTAACATTCATGTACCGCTCGAAGAGTCGCCCTGTATATTAAACCTTTGATTGTTATTCAAAAAAAAACTTCTTTAAAAGAAGTTCTTTCTACCACAGTGATTTAGACTCACTGATGTCATATACATATTATTATATTGTTATCACTGACAAAAAATTAAAAATCAATTTCAGTGTATACAGGGTGTTCCTAAATTGAACGTACAAACGAAAAGGGGGATTCCTTAAGTGAGTTTAAGAAAAAAAGTCCCATAAACATGGGGTCGCAAACGTTTCGTTTTCGAGATACAGAGTGTTGAAGTTTGATTTTTTTTTCAAGTTTTTTTTTCATAGTATCTACACTTCACAAGATATTCAACTGATATTTGGAATATAAATTACATTTGAGAGTTCTCACCACGTGACATGGCAATTTCGATAGAAGATCTACAGGGTGATATTTTTTCTGGAACACTGCCACCTGTTCTTCTGCAGAACTTTTTTTTGGTGAGCAACTGTTAATTTGAAAAAAAGCAAAAAGAAAGCTTTGTTCTTATACTAAACTTTTCGGTCTCTTGTAGTTTTGTCGTATCTACCACCATTTCGAGAAAAAAAAATTGAACGATCCTCTCGAAATCCTCGTGAAAATGAAAATTATGATGAGAAGCCACTTTGTAAGCTGTGGTGAATGAATTCAGTGTCAGTTTTTATGGAAATTTTCCTGATCTTCAGCGATGATTCATAAAGATCCGATAAACTCGTATAGGTAATCAACACATGTTTTTGAATAAAACTTTAAAACCCTGTTGCTCAGTTGCAGGAACGTCCATTAAAATTTAAAAGTTCCATTAAACCCTTAATCCCCATTAGTTCCTTGTAATAATGGAGGATTAAGAGTTTAACGGACCCCTCTGTAAACTATCAACTATCAACTATCAAGAGTTTAACGGACCTTTAAATTTTAATGGACGTTCCTGCAACTGACACTGAATCTCGAAACGAAACGTTTGCGACCCCATGTTTATGGGACTTTTTCTTCTTAAACTCACTTAGGAATCTCCCCTTTTCGTTGTACGTTCAATTTAGGAACACCTGTATGTATAAAACTCATTAGTATAGAGAAAGAATGTTTTCCTTTTCCAATAGAATCATCAAGCAGGACAAAAAGTCAACACACCTATGTAAAGAGAATACAGTAAAAATTGAGCAAATCTTCTTTTCAAAAAAATCAATAATCAGGCTAGGAAAAGACTTCAAAATTTTGTTAGGGAAACCTCTTTTTACTGAATATAAAATGATCACGAAGATTAGGCAAAAAATACAAAGTCATTTCGAATAAAACCTCAATTTTTCAATGTGTCATATACAAAATTCCCCTAATATCTCGTTTGCTCAACTCATGACTTCAAATCGGTAAATCATCAAACAATGAAAAACTTTTTAAACGAAATGAACAGTAAAAAGAAACGATTAATAAATTGAAACAAATTAAATAGAGCATATACTCCTCACTCATGTTTTAACCCTTTGTTTTACAAAATCAACTTTCATATGTACATTTCATCAAATATCCTGCAAAACAGAATATTCAGCGTTTCAAAATGAAATTTTTCGATATTTCTCCGACAAAATGTACTGAAATATCCATAATTTTACCTTCCAACAAGAATTGATTAGGTTTCACAATGAAATATGGCAGCAATATCGTTGTGAAATTGTATTTTGCGGGCCTCAATTCATTGTTGAGTACAGACTGCCTTGCGCTTTACAATGTCAAACACGTGTGTGATAAACAAAAACAAATGAATGCGGGTACTTACCAAAGATGCCTGTTCTAGGAAGAGTATGTTGACAATTGTATTGGTCGATTTCGATCTTATCCCGCAACCTTTACTGTTTCACCGGTTATAAAACCAGACAGTTTTGACTGATCTGAACTTTATGACACGTACCGACATCTATCGAGAAATAGGTTGTACTATTATTCAATTTTGAAATTCAGAGACATCTGGTGGAATTCGAACAAACAAGACCTACACTGTCATTACAGCTTTCTGCAATACAGATAATGCAGAGCTCTGAATTTTTTTGATAGATAGCACAGAGTTCTTAAGACTGGCTTCTTTTCCAAAAACTGAATCCTATAAATGAGTAAGATCGAATATCTTTCTCTATGAACTTGTCGTTTTTACTTTTCAGGTTATAATTTCAAAAGTAAATAAACAAATAAAGGTATTTTTCCTTTGTCTAAGGTATTTTTGAATAATTTCGTAATAATCTTGAAGAAATATATGCATAAACTATTGAAAATATATTATGGATTTTGTTGATCTTTCAATAGGTGAAAAACAACTGATAAATAATGTGTATCATGGACTTCGTATGAGGAATAAGGACATGTTAGTTGTCGAATTAATTTCTCTTTGTAGTACCTTAACTAAAGTGAATGTAGATATAATTCAAAAAGTAATTGAGGAATTCGAAACACAATTTCCGGAAATAAAAGAAATAAAACAAGAACCACAGGAGGCAGATCAATTGCCTGATGAGCCAGGGAATCTTGTTGCAGAAAAAGAGCCTGAGAAAGATACAGTAAATTTGTCTAATTTACGAAAAAGAAAGAAGGTACCTCATGAAAAAATATCAGTAACTAAAATTGAACTCGATGAATCTTGTGCCACATCCAAAACAGCTTCAATCCCTCAAATAAAAATAGAGGTAAAATCTGACACTTCTGTATCAGAAGTTAAAACAGAAGATATTGAGGATTTAAATATATTAAAAACTGATACCAACATGCCTACATTATGGAGAGAAGTATTAAAAAACATTAGATTGATGCGTCAAAATCGTGATGCTCCTGTAGATACACTGGGATGTGATAAGTGTCATGATGACTTTGCTAGCCCTGAAATACAACGGTATCAAAAGTTACTTGCTTTGATGTTGAGCAGTCAAACCAAAGACCAAGTTACATTTGCTGCCATGGAAAGGTTACGTCAACATGGTTGTACGATTGAGAACATTTTAGAAACTTCAGATGAAGATTTAGGCAAGCTGATTTATCCAGTTGGTTTCTGGAAGGTTAGTATCGTCCGATATTATTTCTTTCAGAAGACATTGAGATTTCTCAAAAGTAGGTTGACGAATTTTAGAAAGCTAATGTGAAGCTGAAAGCTTTTGAGAGCTTGTCCACATTGAGAAAGTGATAATTCTTCCTAGAAGAAGGATAGTTTCAAACATATGTGAGGCTTAGACTCCTTGAAATTTGAATTAACATTTTCTCTATTTGTTCAAGCACGCAAATGCATTTGACTTCATGTCAAGAGAAATATTTAAGTATGCTTTCTTGTGACACAAAAATGTCTTTTAACACCCTAAAACCTTTCAGAGTAAAGTTAAATACATAAGAAACACAACTGCTATATTGAGAGAAAAGTATAATGGTGATATACCAAAGTCAGTTGAGGAATTGTGCAAACTACCTGGAGTGGGACCCAAAATGGCCCACATCTGTATGAATGTAGCATGGGGTGAAGTAACTGGAATAGGTAAGTAATCTATATCATAGACTAACTAAACGCTTGTCTATGATCTATATTTTTGGAAAGTTAAAGTCATGCTGAGTTATGAAATATTTTTAGGTGTTGACACCCACGTTCACAGGGTGTCAAATAGGCTAGGATGGGTCAACACGAAAACTCCTGAAGAAACCAGAAAAGCTTTGGAGAGTTGGCTACCGAAAGAACTTTGGAGTGAAGTGAATCACTTATTGGTAGGATTTGGACAGCAGACTTGTACACCTGTCAAACCAAATTGTCCAACATGTTTAAATTATAGCATTTGTCCTAGTGTGAATCTCCAGAAATCTCCCAGAAAGAAACTGAAGACTTGAAACTGTTATATTCAAACTGTGATATTAGACCAAGCAATAGAGCTATCGAAAGGTCGATTTCTGACAAAAATACTACCTGAAATCTGACTGTGCAGTCATGCAATAGGTAGTTTCTACATGTTTTTCATGATAAATTCCACTCCTGAATCGTCTTAGGTTTTTTTTGAGAAGCGAAAAATAGCCAAAAAATCCAAAATTTTGCTTTTTCGCTTATAAAACGTGAAGTATTAATCTGATCGAAAAGCAGTTAAGGCACTTTTTGTAGAGAATTCAAAAACAAAAAAAATGAGAGGTGACATGTCTCAAGCGGATAATTAGTTTCCGAGAAAAGTCCAAAAAACTGGAAAAAAACATCAATTTTTCGAAAATTCATAACTTGGTCAATTTCTGAGATAAAGCGTAGTTGCTCTGAATTTAAGTAGTTATTAACATATACTTTATTGGTGCACAATAACAAAGCTGTCGGATAAATAGTTTTTGCACAATCGCAGTTTTCCGAATTCGACGTACTTTTTTCAAGAAGGTCGTGATACTCGGCTACTTGTCGGATTTGAATTTCACAAAACGCATTTTAAAGAAGAAATAAAATTCTTTAAATCATTTTTTCTCTCGATACCGACCGATAATGTTTAGTGGGTGAAAAACGGCGTCAAACAGGAGCAAAAGGACTCGAATGCATCAAACTAGTCCCGGAGTGGGAGCCGCCAGCTACGCGACGCGCGAAAGATACAAGGTATACAGTTTTCCCCTCGCGTAGCGGGCGACTCCCACTCCGCGACTAGTTTGATGCATTCGAGTCTTTTAGCTCCTGTTTGACGCCGTTTTTCACCCACTAAACATTATCGGTCGGTATCGAGAGAAAAAAAGATTTGAAGAATTTTATTTCTTCTTTAAAATGCGTTTTGTAAAATTCAAATCCGACAAGTAGCCGAGTATCACGACCTTCTTGAAAAAAGTACGTTGAATTCGGAAAACTGCGATTGTGCAAAAACTATTTATCCGACAGCTTTGTAATTGTGCGCCAATTAAGTATATGTTAATAACTACTTAAATTCAGAGCAACTACGCTTCATCTCAGAAATTGACCAAGTTATGAATTTTCGAAAAATTGATGTTTTTTTTACAGTTTTTTGGACTTTTCTCGGAAACTTATTATCCGCTTGAGACATGTCACCTCTCATTTTTTTTGTTTTTGAATTCTCTACAAAAAGTGCCTCTATTGCTTTTCAATCAGATCAATACTTCACGTTTTATAAGCGAAAAAGCAAAATTTTGGATTTTTTGGCTATTTTTCGCTTCTCAAAAAAAAACCTAAAACGATTTAGGAGTGGAATTTATCATGAAAAACATGTAAAAACTACCTATTGCATGACTGCACAGTCAGATTTCAGGTAGTATTTTTGTCACGTAAAAAACCTCCATTGCTTGGCCTATATGTGATACGGTAGTGATTGAACAATGTATATTGTGTCTGAATTGTTAAATTATGTGAGTCACAATAACTTAAATTTAGTTACTCGTTTACTTTTTATCTACCGAATTTTATCAATAAAAACTGACAGAAAGTGCTATCAGGTGATACCATTACAAGTTAAAACCACCCATATATTATGTTATGATCATCGTTTTTTCCATATTTCTAGTGTCCACTGTTTATTTATTGTTTTTTTTAAATGTTACCTTTTTTTATAAATTTTCCTTCTGAAAATAAATTTATTTTCTTGTGGTTTCTAGTTTTGCTTGGTAGTTTGAAAACAACACGGTTGGACTCAAAGATGTAGAATCTGAAGTCGAAAGTAATTCCGTTTGGCAATAAAAACAATCTAACTTCTACTCAAAATGTTCCAGAGTTCTCGATTTTTTCAGGTAATTTCACAAAACTTAGATGCTTTTCAACAATACGACTATTGAAAAATTCAGAGAGAGAAATTTGCCGTCTAGTTGAACCGTTGTTTATTCGATAGATTTACGTGCTCCGTTACTGATTGAATAAATGACCAATTGTAAATAATGTAGTGTTGTCTTTCTCTCATCGTTGGAAGTGGCCTAATTCTAGCATTAGGGCAGGTAGGTACTTGAAGCAGAGCATTCAATGTGTCAGCCTGTCCGTAAAGCCGGGTTTAGACGAAGCGCACCCACTCGCGAGTCAAACCTCGTCACCTACTCGCGCACCAAAACTCATCCTCGCGCCAGTGTTTACACTACGCGCTGGATTCGCCTAGAAGGGTGAGCCAGGATGAAGGCGAGGCAGTAATCAGCCTAGTATAAAGTCCGACACTCGACTAGCTCCAGAAGCTTGTTCAAACGACACAGCGAGGCTTCTTTGATGCGCGACTGAAAACCTACCGGCAATGGCTCAACCCGAGGACGAGGGTCCTCACGGCGAGGAGCATGTTTACACTATGCGAGGGAGCGGAAGCGAGGCTGGTGCGCGGGTAGGTGCGCTTCGTCTAAACCCGGCTTAATACTCGATTCCAGTACTTTAGGTTGACTACCAAACTCTTAGAATTAGACCACTCCCAACTATTAGAGAAAAACAACACTATATTATTTGCAATTGGTCATTTATTCAGTCCATAACGTAGCACGTAAATATTTCGAATATACATCTGTGCAACTGGACGGCAAAATTCTCTCTCTGATACATTGAATATCGTATGGTTCTCATGTGACTTTCCATAACTGTATATTATGCAGAAGAAGTGGCTATAATCAAAACGACACCAAAACATTTTTCACAA
Organism: Propylea japonica; assembly: GCA_013421045.1. NCBI lineage: Eukaryota > Metazoa > Arthropoda > Insecta > Coleoptera > Coccinellidae > Propylea > Propylea japonica. The sequence continues at coordinate 41,465,692 of CM024248.1, read as the reverse complement.
AAATACTTTTGAATTATTGCATGCATTGTTTCAAAATTTCCTCCCAACTCGGATTTTCAGAAAGCTTTTTCAGAATTGTAGAAACAGAATCTGTTTCTAAAATTGTATCATTTTAGTGATGTTTCTCCTATTTGTTCATAAACAGGCAGTTCAGTTAACGTTATCAATGATAATGGAACTCCACTGAAACTAATAATTTATCTATTTAAGTTTCATTAAAATTGATATAAAATAACAGACTATTCAAAAAATATTAAAATATATTTACATTTTCAAGGTACAATCATTGAGTCCAAAGAAAGTCCAAAAATATAAATGATGACGAATTAAACATAAATAAAAAATGATACTTAACAAACAGTTTAAAAATTATGAAAATTAAAACTTTCTCAGGCAGTGCATAACAATATTTCTCAATTTTGTCCTCAATTCATCATTATCATTGCACAATACATGTGTGTTATTATCATCTATTTGAATTATTGTATCAGCTTCCAACTGAAAAGAAGTTTGTGAATCAATATTTTTTACATTATGTACAGGTTTTTGGGAGAAAAATTGAAACTATAGTCCGTTCTCGTAATTTTGAGCTGAGAGTTGGCCATGGAAATTTGACATATTCCACCGTGTATATTAAAATTTTAGGTTATGTTGTTTATTTTCTTGTCAGATTAATACGCACTGTTGTCAATATTACATAAGGCGTTTTCGAAACTTACTCAGGGTTACTAACTCGATCCATTGGGTCACGTGATGGATCTACTCGGATCACGGACCCGGGTTCTAAGTTTACGAACACATCAGGTTGAAAATGTTCATTTAAAATGAGGAGATCCTGCACTATACTTACCATGTGAATCATATAGCTGTTTGTCCCAATGGTTTCTAGTTTAGCATCAGGATATACTTGGTATAACTTTTGCATGAATTCTGTTATATTTATTGTACCCCATTCGTATTTTACTTGACTTGGAGTTTTACCTAAACAAGACGGTCCAACATCCTAGAAAAGGCAAAATATTTGATGAAATATAAGAAGAATTTGTACATAACTGGCTATTGCACCAAGCCCTTCAATTGAACGGATTTTAAAAGTTTTTTTCCGCCGACCTCGAAATAAAAGGTGATTTTAATGTGTACGAAATTGATCATTAATGACCCATTTTAATGCTCAATTTTTTGGCTATTTTAATGTGGCAATCCTCATGGCAACCGTTCACAAAGTATTCAGAAGCACTACGAGAAATGTCAAAACTCTACTGGAACATAGATACATAGAAATTTCATTATGACAAATGTATGTCTTGTGCAGAATGAAAATGCATTTCAATCAAGAATTCATACACAAATCATATTGAGATCGTCGGAAAAATCTTGTATAAACTCGGTTATTAATCGAGCGACTAACGGTCTCGAACTGTTAAAGCGTGAGCGGAGCGAACGCTTTAAAATATCTTGACCATTAGTCGCTGTCTTTAATAACCTAGTTTATTAAATAACTATTGTTAACATTGAAAATATGCACAAAACTGATTTTTGGAGAAATTGCAATCATCCCAATTTGCCATTAACAAACTTAAACATCCTATATGTATAGTCCGTTCACGAAAGTTTGAGCCGTCGGTTGGCCATGACAATTTGGCATATTCCACTGCGTATTTTAAAATTTTAGATTATGTTGTTTATTTTCTTGTCAGATTGATACGCAATGTTGTCAATATTGCATAGAGTTCTCTGATAACTCGGAAGCTCGTCGGACGAGGCCGGGTACATTCGGCAACGTTGACTTTATTTTACGTTATGACAGCAAATACTGCCAACTTCAGATAAATAAACAAACGCCTACTATGCGCTCAAACTTTCGTGAACGGACTATAGCATTATTACTTACTTGTACATTAACAACATTGTCTTTCACATTCAAATTTCCTGTGATGGTTGACAAAAACAGACCATTTTTTATTTCAACTGGAGATATTTTTTGAGCTATACTTGTATCTAAAAATACTTGAGCTTGTTTCCTCTTCAAAGGCAAATTAATAACCTATAACAAAAAAACACAGTTCATGAACAACCCTAGAAGGAACAGTTAAGACCGGTTTACATTGGTAGAGTAAAGGTAGAGTATTAAGTATTCTCCTACTTGCACAGTAAACAGATTGTGCTAGCGACAGTACTAAAAGGCGTTTTCGTAAACTTACTCATGGTTACTAACTCGATCCTTTGGGTCACGTGACGGATCTATACGCCAAGCAACAGAGCTACAAATGATTAGTTTTTTGACAAAAATACTACCTGGAAGCCACCTGTGCCATTCCGTGCAGGACAGTCCGTAGTTTATTCCCACATGTCCTCAACACGAAAATGCCATTTTTTTTATTTGTTATTAACAAAAAACAACAAAATCCCCGTTCTTTTTAGTTTTTTCGTTGCAAAATGGAAACTATTGATGCAGTGATAACGTTGCAATGGGATGAATTGTAGAGAATTACATTGTGAAGAGAATGATGGTCAAACGATCTGATCGAATACCTAATTAAAACTGGAGAAAAGTGGGAAAAACCGGAAAATTGCGTGTTTTTTCTTTTAACTCATTACTCTGCCATGCCATTTTGCATATCAAGAACTGAAACTTCACACGATAATAGCTATTGACGTGCAAACATGTGCGCCAAAATTGGATTCGGTTGGATAAATAGTTTTCACATAATTCCCATTTGAATTTTTTTGGACATATTTTCGCGAAATCTGGATGCGTTTGAGGTCGTCCGATTGAAATTAAAAAAATTGATTTGGAAAGAAGACGTGATCAGTAACAAAACGTCTATTCTGATTTTTCAATAAAACGCGTTTAATGCTCAGTTGCAGGAATGTCCATTAAAATTTAAAGGTCATTAAATCCTTAATCCTCCATTAGTTCCTTGTAATAATGGGGGATTAAGAGTTTAATGGACCTTCAAATTTTAATGGACGTTCCTGCAACTGACACTATGTGTGTTAAAAACTAGTGAGAACATGAGGGAAAACGACCGACCAAGCGAGAGCGGTCGAGTGGAGAGGAAATAAGCGAATAATATTCTGGAAAACTCATCTGAAAATTTCAAGTCTCTAGGACAATCTCTCCGAAAGTTATCGTGCTAATGGCCGACGACCCCACGAACAGAATTGAATTTGACCATGAATTCGTCATCAGGGAGTCGAATCATCGTTTGAGAACATTTTAGGTTCAAAATAAAAAAATGGAAGCAAGCCCTGAGCAGGAGCTTCTGAGCGCTCGTTCTCTGGTGGAGCAATAGGACTATCATCTCAAAATTCGTATATGACTTGAAATTGATGCTTTATATATAAACAATTAAAAAAATTCAATTCTATGGTCACACTTGAAAATTAAAATAATTAAATTTTTTGGTTCTGATGATGCGATCCTCTTGAAATTTGGCATGAACATTCAGTAATCAATCTTTATACCAGGAATAAATTTGACTCAATTCAGATATCTTGTTATGAAAATATAATTTTTTTTTCAATTTCAAATTGATTTTCTATAGTTCGGATGATGCGATGATCTTCAAATGCGATCCTATTGAAATTTTGCATGACATTCAGTATATCAGTCTCAACTTACAAAATGAATTTCATTGAATCGGAAAGTTGTTATGGAAATAAAAAAATTCTTCTTTTCAATATTCCAATTGAATTTTCTATGGTTCTGTTAATACTATGGCCACAAAATTTGCGAGAGGCTCACTATGAGCATCTGGCAAGTTGCTGCAAAATTTCATTCCGTTTGCCCTCGTTTTGTGTCAAATATTGAGGAACAAAAACTTTTAATGGCCACTTTTTATGGCACCCTGTACGATTTTTCTGGTTAACGAACTTAACCGAGGCTATTTGGGAGCTGAACACACCCTGAAAATTTCAAGTCTCTAGGACAATCCGTTCGAGAGTTATTGTGCTCACGGACGGACGGCCGGCCCTACAGAATTTGATTTGACCTCATATTTCCATCAGGGAGTCGAACCCTATCGTTTGAGACCATTTTCGGCTCAAAATTCGAAAATTACAGACATTGGGGCAAAACTATATAGCACTCGTCTAAGTAGAACGAGCGCTCAAAAAATGACAGACATTTGGGCAAAAGATAAAAAGCATTGTTTAGGTAGAACGATCGCTCAAAAAGTATTAGTCTAAGAGCCCGTGAACCCAGACCTTCGTTATTTTATAAAACTGAAAATTTGTCTAGGCATGCTCATTACACAGGTAAGAACGATTGACCATTATGAAATTTGGGTTACCCTGGCTTTGGCAGGTAAACGGTATTAAAGGGGTGTAAAATACTGATCTAATTTCGTCAAATTATAAAGTGTGATTTTTTGATATTACCTTCAGAATATCATTAAAAATCACGTCATTAATTGCCAGACACTTACTATAGTGGCAACCCCTTGCCGACACCCTTAATGTTCATAAAATTATATATAATTCTACTTACGTTATAGTATAAAAGCTGATTTTTATATATGATACTTGAGTAATAATAAGATAATGTTTCCTCATTAGCCACACATTTTTGATAGTGCCATCCCTTTGCCAGACAAGCTTGTAGTTTTAGCTGCAGGTGCGAGCGCGAGACAGTATTTATGAGTGGGTGCGAGTGAGACGGCATGATTATAATGACTTATGCAAATACATTTTTTGGTACAGATTTATATAACTAATCATTTGAATCTCGAAAACACCTGAAGGAAAAATATTCGATGCTACAACTAAATTAAATTAATAATAGAATAAATTAAAATTTAAAAACAATTTTATTTAGTTGTAGCATCGGATGTCTTCTCTTCAGATGTTTTTGAGATTCACTTAAATGATTAGTTATAAAATCTGTACCGAAAAATTTATTTGTATAAGTCATTATAATAATTCCGTCTCACTCGCACCCACTCATAAATACTGTCTCGCGCTCGCACCTACAGCTGAACTACAAGCTTGTCTGGCAAAGGGTTGGCACTATCAAAAATGTCTGGATAATGAGGAAACATTATCTTATTATTGCCCAAGTATCCTATATAAAAATCAGCTTTCATGCTATAACGTAAGTAGAATTACATTTAATTTTATGAACATTAAGGGTGTCTGGCAAGGGGTTGCCACTATAGTAAGTGTCTGGCAATTAATGACGATTTTTAATGATATTCTGAAGGTAATATCAAAAAATCACACTTTATAATTTGACGAAATTGGATCAGTATTTTACACCCCTTTAATACCTTTTACCTGCCAAAGCCAGGGTAACCCAAACTTCATAATGGTCCATCGTTCTTACCTATGTTGGGAGCATGCGTAGACAAGTTTTCAGCTTTATAAAATAACGAAGCTCTGGCGTTGACGGGCTCTTGCTCTATATGCTAGTGAACTCTACCGTTTACTCTACCAATGTGAACCGGGCTTAAAAATCATACTCGCTCTCCCCAATTATAAGAAATCAAGTTTCTGTCAGGAATACTCTCGATCATATAATCAGCAAAATTAGGTGCAGTACTTGGGGTTTGCGTATCACATTCTGGTACAACTAATGTACTGGGTTTCAGGTCTCGTATGAGTTTATTAGCCTGAGTGAAATTCAAAGATGTGTCTATCGCACAGTGAGCTACTTTCATTTGAAGAGGTTGATATGGAGCTAAAGCATCGATGTAGTCGAAATCAGGTTCTGAAACATAATTAGTTTTGTAGGAATCATTGAGTGAATATTTATTGGAAAACTGAAAGAGTTCACTATTGAACTGAGATCTTGCTCTTATATACAGGATGTTTCATCATAAACTGGACAAACATATATTTTCGTGTAGAGGACATCGGGAGAATCATTTTGCCTTATACAATATATCCCGTTTCGAAGCATAAGCGGGATACAGGGTGTCAAACGTCATTTTTGAACAAGATTCTTATGAGTGTTGTCAGTTATGTTGTCAAATTGACTTTTGTTTTCTGAATGAACACAATTTTCTAAAAATTTCTGTGAAAAAATTTTTTCAAAAATCGAACACAAATTTTTTTTTTACATGTCTACAGCGATGAAAACATTTCACTCGAAATTTATGAAATTTTGTACAATTGTACTTCTTGAATTATCAATCACGAATATGAAAACAGAATTGTAAAATATCGAACGGTTTCGTTACTACAGGCATTTAAATGTTTCGTTCAGACCTCTGAAATAATGAAAAAAAATTTGTTTTGAGTTCTAGAGTCAAAATAATTTAATTATTGGCATGTCCAAACATTCTAGATGAATTTATACAAAAAAAATCAGTGAAACTTAGTTGGGACTCGAACCGACTTAGGTCGGTGAATTTTGAAAATAAATACAAAAACTCACCTGTAAATATTATACAATTTCTAGGATTATTACCCCAGAGTTCCATGAACTGTACAACATCGCCAAATCTTAGGCTAGGATGTCCACAAAACACGACACAAGGCTGAAAACAATATAATGTTGAAATTTTCTTGAATCACTAGCTTTATAAAGTATTAAAAGGTATAATAATAGTATATTATAGTATATTTTTTGTGAGAAAAGTTTTCGGACCGTGTTATCTCTCGAAAAAGTGATCACAATTGGCCACCAAGATCTTGTGATTTAACACCTTGCGACTTCTTCCTTTGGGGCCACGAGAAAGAGAACGTCTACGCCAATAGCCCAGCGTCGATTCAAGACCTCAAAGATGGAATTCGTGAGGCTATCGAGGACAAAGGGCAGTCACTTTGCGATTTGGTTAAGGAAAATTTCATTAAAAGGATATGGTCCTGTAAGCGTGGTCGTGGTTGTCATTTGCCTGATTTTATTTCCACTATTAACGGCATAGCTTCTTCTTCACTACATAGTATAAAACAAAGTCGCTTTCTCTGTCCCTATGTCCCTTTGTATGCTTAAATCTGTGAAATTACACAACGGATTTTGATGCGTTTTTTTAAATAGATATTCAAGATGATTCAAGAGGAAGGTTTTATACCGATTTGGAAATTCAATTCGAAAACATACGATATACAATGCATCAGACAGAGAATTCTTCCCCCCAGTTGCACAGATGAATAGGCGAGATAATCAAGTGCGATAACTGAATGAATTCACTGTCTTATTGCAATAAACTAGTCTTGTCTCTCTCTTATCGCAGTATGGTAGGAAACCCGCACTACACGTACAGAATTTTTAATTTGTCAGGCTGCCTGTAATACTCGATTCAAGTATTTGCTGTTGCCTACCATACTAAAGAATTACGCTCCTCTAAACGATAAGAGAGAGACAAGACTAGAATATGAAGTAGACAACGGAATTCAGTGTGTTACAGCACGTGATTGTCTCGACTATTCATCTGTGCAACTGGAGGGAAGAATTCTCTGTCTGATGCATTGTATATCGTATATTTCAGATGTGAATTTCCAAACCTGTATGTATTATAACATCCATTAAATAGTGGAGAAGTACTGTTATTTTTGAGGTTTCTGATGTGATGTCGTACCGTGCGAAGCCGGGGCGGGTCCCTAGTTATAATGAAATAAACATCCGATCATTTATATTGAAAATGGCATTTTCTTTAAATATCAAAATAACACCTTTCAGTACAAGTCAAACATGATAACTTACTTCTTGAAATTCGGCACTGAAACCACTAGAATGTATATGTTTGAAATGTTTCAGCCTTGAGTTCTTAAGCAGCATAGCATGAGGGAATGGCTCGTCAGGAACATAAACCTTATTCTGTTTCGTTGTAGAAAGCCACTCAGCTAAGATATTGGAATATGCTAAAGATATATCTGCCACTGGTGAAACAAAGTACATGGGACATTGTGCCACTCCCAATTCTTGCATCTTAATCGATAAACATTCAAATAAATCGTAAACAACTCCTGTGGGATAGCAAGGGATGAGCACATTACCGCCTGCTCTCAAAGTAATTCCTGAAAAAAAAATTAAGAAAATACCATAATTTAGATCATATTATACAGGGTGGTCCAGATCGTAACCAAGAAGTTTTAACCACGTATTCTACATAAAAAATAGCCCTAGTTTGTTATACAGGGTTGGGATAAAGTTCGGCACCAAATTAATATTTTTAAACGAAACGGGCGATATTTTTGAAATTTGGCAGCTGAGTGTAATGGACCCCAATGCATCTGATGAGCATATTTTCATTAATGAGATACTTCCGGTTTTACCGGAAATGACCTAAATTTTTTTATTTAAATGGGACACCCTGTATATTTTTGCAGATTCTGAAAGAGCACTTTGTTTCGGATCTGTCCATACCAGGTTCCATGTAAAAATTATCGTTGTTTATGTTAATCGACCAGCATGCTTGCAGGAATTGAGACAACGGATTCTTGATGAATGTGCATTAATACATGGAGAAGTCTTGAGAAAAGTTACTCAAAAATTTGTTAATGGACTAGCATATTGTCAGGAGGAGCACTTCAAACATTTAAAATTATTTTTTTAAAAATGGATGAAATTTTGTACAATTGTACTTCTTGAATTATCAATCACGAATATGAAAACAGAATTGTAAAATATCGAACGGTTTCGTTACTACAGTCATTCAAATGTTTCGTTCAGACCTCTAAAATAATGAAAAAAAATTTTTTTGAGATCTAGAGTCAAAATAATTAAATTATTGGCATGTCCAAACATTCTAGATGAATTTATACAAAAAAAATCAGTGAAACTCGAACCGACGTATGTATTAAATAGGGAAATGGCACTGTTCTAAGGATATTAATATTCGTTGCCAGGCAACGGTAGTTCGTAGTTCATAGAGTTGGACTGGTATTAATTTCAGTGAATATAATTTAGCCAGTAGTCAAACTCTATGAACTACGAACTACCGTTGCCGGGCAACGAATACATATTAATATCCTTAGAGCATGCCATTTCCCTATTTAATACCTCCGTCGGTTCGAGTCCCAACTAAGTTTCACTTATTTTTTTTGTATAAATTCATCTAGAATGTTTGGACATGCCAATAATTTAATTATTTTGACTGTAGAACTCAAAACATTGTACAAAATTTCATCGATTTCGAGTGAAATTTTTTCATCGCTGTAGACATGTAAAAAAAATTGTGTTCGATTTTTGAAAAAATTTTTTCACAGAAATTCTAAGAAAATTATGTTCATTCAGAAAACAAAAGTCAATTTGACAACCGCAAAAAAAAAATTTGGAACATTGTAGGTCTTTTCCCCATTTTGTAAATTTTTTGCCGGAGTTCGTCAACTTTTCTGAATAGGGGACCCAAAAATACTGAGATTTGATCAAAAACCGTTACTTGAAGTGTTATACATAACTGACCACACTCATAAGAATCTTGCTCAAAAATGACGTTTGACACCCTGTATCTCGCTTTTGCTTCGAAACGGGATATATTGTATAAGGCGAAAATGATTCTCCCGATGTCCTCTACACGAAAATATATGTTTGTCCAGTTTATGATGAAACACCCTGTAGATTATATCATACTTACCAACTACTACACATAATACACCAAGCATGGAGTCTGGGTTACTAATTGGCGTTTGCGTTAAATCAGTCATTATAAAAATATCTGCATTTTTCAATGCATTATGGTCCATAGGCTTAGGGTGCGTTGTTAATGTACTTGATCCACTTAGGTATACTATCTTCTCATGTTTGGTAGATATAACCCAATTGGTAGAGCCTAAGCAATATCCAGAACTCGCAGGAACAACTTGTAGGGCACCAAAAACATCCTGAATTAAAATTAATGAATTTAAACAGTTGAGTATTTTGAGAAGTATGATTTAAAGATCATAATACTTTGTATACATCAAAAGCATCTTTAATAACAATCAAGAAAACGAAAAAATTCAATTTTTGATCTGATGTTTTTGAATTAATTATTCCTTTATACACTGCGCGAAAAAATTAACGCACATTCTGAAAATCTCAATTTTAATGAAAGTTAGCTCTACATTGACTTATAACTTATTTTTTATGTTCTCCCGGAAAGGTTTTGAACGAAACTAGACACACATCGCAAATATAACTTCGCGGAGCCCCCATTCACTCACAATGGGGCCCCACATACCTAAATACAACTTCTTCACCACAGGGCCCCCATAACGGCGCGCCAGACCCCACATACTGAAAGACAACTTCGCGGGGCCCCCATAACCCCAATCGATTCACTCTAAATGGGGGCCCACCTCTAGGGCTCCGTCACCACCATCCCAAAGACACAACTACTGTACCGCGGGGCCCCCATAACGTCGCGCCTGACTCCACATACTGAAAGACAACTTCTTTACTGCCGTTTGGGCCCCATAAACCCAATCGATTCACACTAAATGGGGGCTCACATCTAGGGCTTCGTCACCATCATCCCAAAAGACAACACCTGTACCGCGGGGCGCGCTTTTCGACGTTTACGAATTTGAGGTTATGTTTAAAAATTGATGTAGAAGTCTCTTGTTTATCTACTCTCCTGTCTACCAATTCTCGCAAAACTACCGCTTGGCACATTCCTCTTGGGTCAAATTGCGTGTTTCGCGTTGCATAGCGATAGAGTTGTAGAAAATCAAACGAAAGAAAAACTATTGATCACTAGAATTGGTCGAGAATAACTGATTTCAGAATGGAGTCAATACATTCAAAATCTGATAATCTCATCTTTTTTATTCCTGCTGGGAAAAAACAACTGTATTGAAGAAAAACGTTGAAAGTGGATAACATATACATCAATAATTTTGATAAAAATAATTATCATCGAGAACACCTTCAGTTGTAGAATAAATTTGAGATTTCCATAATGTGCGTTGATTTTTTTGCGCAGTGTATATGGATATTATGATCATTATTACATGTTATAGCTAGGTTAGCCTTCTGAGAACTGTGACCATGAAGGTAGTCAATGGCGTTGATGAAACCGACAATTTCCTCAGGAATTTCAATACAATGAACATGTATTGTTAAAAATGTACTCCAGGTGAACAGCAATTTTTACCGATTTGTAGTTTTACCTGAATAAATAAATAAATAAATATCAAATTTTTTTTAATTTTTTTTTGTTTCATTGAAAAACTAAGCCGAGATATTCTGACCACATATTTCTGACAAGTATTCATTTGAACTATTCATATAAGAATATTTTAAGGAATTCACCTCCTGAAGTTTATCAACATTAGATTAGATTAGAGGAGGGGCGACAGATAAAAATGGACCTTGCGAGCACCTTGACCTTAAGATCTATTGTACATCCCCGCGCTGTTTACCAGTCAGGCAGCAGTCTTCAATGAACTTCACCACCTTTCTGGGGGCCACATCCATACTTGTTCAGGCTCTAGGAACCTGGAGCCAAGGTGCCGTCACCGTTTCTGATGAACAGCTTCACACTCACATAGCAGGTGTTTAGCTGTCTCGGTGGCTTCGTGACAAAAGCGACATGTACTATCGGGCGCCTTTCCATGTTTTTTTAAGTGATACCTCACGGGACAGTGCCCAGTGAGAGCGCCTGTCAGTTTCCTCAGTTCCAATTTGCTGAGTGAGAGAACTTTCTTGGTCCAGCTCGTCGAGTGAGAGAGAAGTGACTTAGCTTGCTTTTGACCATTGGTCGTACGCCAGGACATAAGCTTCCTCTTTTGTTCCCAGTCCTTAATAGCCATTGACTGATGGCTGGCTGGGAAGCCGCCATCAAGCAATTAACCTCCACGTACCTCCGACCATCCTCTGGCATATAAAGAGAGCTCTCTGGCCCTTACTGATCACAGCTTCGAGGTGTAGACTCCAGGAGGGTTTTTGGCCAAGGATCACACCAAGATATTAGGTGTGGTTTGTTGGGGTTAGGCTGGTCCCGTTCATCGTAATTGTTTTAAGAGAGAGATTTTTTCTCCTGGCGAATGGCAGTAATATCGTCTTTTTGGGATTTATATTGAGACCTTCTCGGAGACACCACTCGTGAGTTAAGGTTAGGGCAGTTTGCATTCGATCACTAATTGTGTCGTCATGCTTACCCGAACCATTATCACAAGGTCATCTGCATAACCGCAGATCTCAAAACCCGCACTTGTAAGTGTTTTAAAAGATCGTCAACGACCCGTGACCACAAGAGTGGCGATAAGTTTATCAACATACTTTTGAATCGTCCTGTATAAAGTTTTAGTTCACTTTGTTCAATTGTTTTCTATTGTTAAAAGTACTCATTTTTCTATGCTTATTATCAGAATAAAATTATAGTTCGTTCACGAAAGTTTGAGCGCATAGTTGGCGTTTGTTTAATTATCTGAAGTTGGCAGCATAGACTAACTAACTAAGTTTGTCTATGGTTGGCAGTATTTGCTGTCATGACGTAAAATAAAGTCAACGTTGCCGAATGTACCCGGCCTCGTCCGACGAGCTAGCGAGTTATCAGAGAACTCTATGCAATATGACAACATTGCGTATCAATCTGACAAGAAAATAAAGAACATAACCTAAAATTTTAATATACACAGTGGAATATGCCAAATTTCCATGGCCAACCGACGGCTCAACCTTTCGTGAACGGACTATACTATACAATGTAATTGAAGTTTTAAGGCCAATAGAAATGTGTTTAATGTATAAATTGCGGTTGTAATTCAACACCAATAATGTGGACCAGGGGCCTATTGCACCAAAATACTTTGCAACTTTTCACTTCGCACTATGCATTGTAACAAATGTCAAAAGTGAAGATTAGTTATGTTGCACAACATTTCTCCCAACATTTAATTTCTGTACTTTTCACTCTGCACTTGACTTACAAATTGTATTTTTCAATTATGAATGCGTTTCGTGCAACATAATTCATTTGAAAAGTGCAAAGTTAAAAGTTGCAAAGTATTTGGTGCAATAGGCCCCTGTATGTAGTGAGGAGGAAATTCTATGCTGTTTGGCGACAATTGCAAATACTTCATCAAGCACTCAGATAAATGTCAGTAGAATTCTTTTAAATTTCAACTTACAATTTTTTCATTATATCCAACCATTTGCACTCTTGATAAGCTTGCATTGACACTTTTCATACTGAAGATTTGTTTCCAAGACTTTGGCTTGAATGATTCGCTCAATGGATATGGTAACTTGTGCAGAAAATTTTTCCATTGGGAAGCAATATTCACCTTGGGGCATAGCTCAATGTAAGTTACCAGTTCTTCTAAGAGTAACCTATAAATCCCCAAAATATAAATCGCAGATATATATGAATTTATAAAATTATCAATAATATTTTTGCCCAGGACATAAAGGAAGGAATAGTTTTGTTAATAGTTTTACAAATGAATTCTTCCATAGTGTGTTCTTCCGAGATTAAGAATGAAAAATAAAATAAAACACACTATTATTGTTTATTAAAATCTTTGACTATCGATTTCGGAATTATTCCATCATCAGGCCAGCTGAAAGTATACAAATGTAGAACATGTATTTATTCAGGCGAGAGTATGCAACTTACTGTCTTGAATTAAAATGAACACAAACTGTTTAAAAACATTAAAAGTGGTCCTCCTCTGCCAGAATTGTTAAAATTCTTTAAAAATTCTAGTCAACCTTTACTACAATATTTGTAGTAAAGGTTTCTAGTGGGAATGTCAACTGAATATGAAATTCCCGCCACCAATAGACCACATATATTAACATATTAGATATCACATTTCGCACATATCCTAGTTTCATATTCAGTTGACATTCCCGCAAGAAACCTTTACTACAAATATTGTAGTAAAGGTTGACTAGAATTTTTAAAGAATTTTAACAATTCTGACAGAGGAGGACCACTTTTAATGTTTTTAAACAGTTTGTGTTTATTTTAATTCAAGACAGTAAGTTGCATACTCTCGCCTGAATAAATACATGTTCTACATTTGTATACTTTCAGCTGGCCTGATGATGGAATAATTCCGAAATCGATAGCCGAAGATTTTAATAAACAGTAATAGTGTTTTATTTTATTTTTCATTTCTTAATTGTTAATAGTTATTTGATCAACTTGTTGTATAAATTACTTATTAAAAAATTAATGAAAATTCATGCGTTTAGGAGTAACGCGGGCATAATATAAACATGACAGCGGAGAATAATATTAATCGATTTAAAATCAACCAATATTAAACCCACACTTCGGAACTAATGCCGTCAACGAACAAAGAACATGCATAGTGGTAATATCAAACAGAGCATCCATAGATAGCTATTTCGCCCTATTTGGGCTCTTCGGTATGGAGGAGCTCCGTCTGAAAGGCATTCTAGGTTCCCTTATTTGAAGAAATGTCGCCTAGCTCTGAGAATAACAGAACCAAAACGCCATCTCTTGGGATCCTTACGAACACCTACCTCCGATGCATGAACTCTGAACGAAGTGCGAGATGTTTATCCGTTTTCATACAAACTGGTGGTAGACCAACCATGTGGACTTAACCTTCAGTCGATGAAGTGGAAACGCTCGTTTCTTCGTCGTCGTAAACCAGACGTGGTGATAATAGTAATGAATGAAAATTCATGCTTTAAAGAGTAACACGATTCATTGTCTAACTTATTAATTTTCTAATTGAATTTTGAATGACTCCTAAATTTAGAGGTTCAGTTGTTCAGTGTAGACCCTATAAAGTTATGTGCCTAGCCTACATAGAGTGTGATGGGTGTAAAATTTTTTTTGTTTCTTACTTTTGGTATATGAATTTTTTTGGTTACCATTGTCACCAAATAGAAATATTATAGAAAGCCCTGAGCAGGTGCTTTTTAGCGCTGTGTTCATTGGTGGAGCAATGAGCTAATACCTCAAATTTTGAGAGGACTTGAGATTGATACTAAATAAATAAATGCAAAATCTCAACACGATTGGAATATTCTGTATTTAATTCGAAGACTTGAATAAGTAAAAGTGGACAATTAAAACAATTAAATTCTATGGTTCTGATGATGCGAACCTTTTGAAATTTTGCATGAACATCAGTATATCAATCTTCATTCAAAATTAACATCACTCGAATCTGATATCTTGTTATGGAAATATGAAGGTTTTTCATTTCAATATTCCAATTGAATTTTCTAGGGTTTAGATAATGCGATCCTCTTGAAATTTCGCGTGAATATTTAGTATATTATTATAAAAATGTAAGGATTCTTCTTTTCAATATACCAATATTTTCTATGTTTCTGTTTACACTATGACCACAAATATTTGCATGAGGCTTACTATAAACAACACAAACAACACCCTGTACGATTTGGCTGAAAAACGAACTCAACCGCGGAATTGGGAACCGAACTCACCCTGATCCTTTATATTAATCCTGATAGATACAGGATGACTCAATGTACCGCGTTTTTCACTATAATTTGACCCCCCCCTTTAAGTTTGTTACTAAAGGAGATACAAAAAAATGTTTCGTATAAAAGTTTCACGAAATCAACTGAGGTTTTTTGATATGACTCCACAAACTGAAATATATACAGGGTGGCCAACATATTGATGGCAACTTCATTCTTTCAAATAGAAGAACCTCAATATTTTTCCATATTTGGGTAGCTCTTACTCCCCTGATTTCGAATATGTAACATGTTGGTCTATCTTTCTTATTCTGAGCACCACAGAGTTTCACATTTCAAGAACCATCTGGCATAGCGTTTTGGAAGTTCGTGAATATTTAAGTGGCCAATTTGATCTTTGGATTGGTAATGGCGCACCCATTTTATGGCCACCAAATAATCCCGATTTAACACCGTTGGGCACGTTTTTTAGCTGTTCCTGAAGGAAAAAATTTATCTCAGCAATAATGATAATCAATGAAAGCGGAGAATAATATTAATGATATAATATCAACCAATATTAAACCCATAATTATTCGGAACTAATCCCGTCAATGCACAAAGAATAATGATAATATTGTAATGATTAAAACAAATTTTGAAGCTTTAATTTCTGACTTGAATCAGAGCCATAATAATGCTATCAAAAATAGTCTAAACAACTTGAGACAACTATATGAATTATGTGTATTGAATGAAGGTGGTCATTTTGAGCAATTTCTTTAGTTGATGTTATTCTTACCATACTGCCATAGTTTATCATTTTTCATTGGTTAAGTGATTGTTAAGTATTCATTCTAAAATAATACTTTTGAGTAGATTGTTTGGATATAGAGAATTTCATAGGTAGGTATTTCACATATTTTTTATTCGGTGTCATCATTTCAAAACTTTGAAACTCTGAAAATTGAAGAGACACATCTACATACGCATTAATATTCGAGATCAGGAGGAAATAGCATATCAAAAAAAGGAAGAATATACAGGACAGGGTGTCCCATTTGAAAAAATATAGTTGCATTCAATGTTGTTCACCCTGATTATCTTTCCATTGACGTTATCATAACTCCAAAAATGAGCATTTTCAGTAAACGCACTCTGCCACTTGTAAAATGATTACAGATCTTGCCAGGTGGTTCTTAAAATTGGAAACTCTGTGGTTCTTAGAATAAAAGAGATAGACCAACATATGTTACATATTCGAAATCAGGGGAAAAACAGCTAGCCAAACATGGAAAAATATACAGGGTGTTCCATTTGAAAAAATCAAATTGCCATCAATATGTTGGCCACCCTGTAGATATTCCATTATGTGTATTCATATTGTAAAACCTCAGTCGATTTTGTGAAATTTTTGTATGAAACATTTTTCTGTATCTCTCTTAGAAACAAAGTTAAAGGGGGGGTCAAATTATGGTGAAAAACCCTGTACAAATTGTCACAAAGCTCATGATCCCAAATTCCACAATGCACCTTGTTATTAGCCAGCATTACAGTACCAAAATAATATTTACCTTCCCATTTGCAGAGTAGGTTCTGTTGCATAAACTCTTCCTTTGAAATCAGTACCCTCAGTTACAAAGGGTAATGCCATCATACATAAATAATTGGATATGAGAATCACATCGATTTGTGCAAAATCCACTAATTTGTCCAATGGTGGGCAAAACTCAGGAGGCGAATCAACAAATACTCTCTCACCATTTTCTTTCAGTTCCTATAAAGACACCATGTTGTATCACAGTACGCTTAAAATTTAAGTGAGAAGAATTTAGGACTTTAAGTTGAAAAAAAGCTCACCCCTTCTAAATCAGGATCCACATCGTTCGGCATGTAGGTAGATAGATTGGAGAGCCTATTTGACGGTACTGTTGAAAGCGGTAGGAAATTGAGAATTGATTGCATTGATAGACCACAATCCAGCATCATGGTAATTTCTCGAAAAGTTAATATATGGCATGGTTTGTTTGGATCGTTGCTTAAACAATACTGAACAAAACATTAATTCCTTATATATAAACATTTTACTAACTTACAAGCTTCATTTTAATACTCAATGGTACATTTACAAGTAACAACCAAATCGAAATAATATCTTCCCACAATAAATTTGTTTTTTTTTTTAATAAATCAGTAAATCTTTTTCAAAATCAAAATATTGAGGCTAAGTCAGTCTCTCTCTCTGGCTAGTTTGTTTATTTGATACTTTTGAACTATTAACAGAGACCAGAGACAAGTTTGACAGTTAGTCTCTGTTGTCTACTTTTGAACTATACTATATCGATGATCGGATGATCAAAAAGAAGAAGGAACAAATTTCTGGTCTCTGACCTAACCTAACCAACAGCTGTCAAGTGTGTTTGTTTATAATATTTATTATTTATTACGATTTATAAATCAAATTATCTCTAGGATTGATATAATTTTTTTATTCAAAAATAAAATGGTTGTCTGTAAATTCTTTCTACAAGGAGAATGCAGATTTGGCGAAAACTGTCGCTTTGAACATCAATTAGGGTCTCAAAAAACTGGTGAGTTTTAAGATAAAGGGGCACTAATATTATCTTCTTTACCATGGAATAAATGGATTTTTTGTCCAATACGTTACCATAATATTATTTTTGATCTGCTAGTAATATACATGGTACTATGAGGCTGAAAATCACTTTTATATGTGCGAATGATTTAATACTTTATTTTCCGAAAATATACGCGCTCCGTTTGTTTTAGGGAATCAGCCATTTGCAAGCAATCTAAACAACCAAAGTTCAAGAAAAATCTACAATCCTAAGACTGGCACTGAAATAGAATTGAGTGCTCTTTTAAACTCGGTCCAGACTGATGTTGACCTTGGTGAAAAAGGCAAACAGTGGTTACTTACTTGCTATGCTCCTTTCAAAGAAAAACCCTTGTATCCAGGTTTTATAGATATGAGCTTTGAAGAAGTGAGATTTGAATATCTTGAAGCAAAAAAGTCTAACACCTTAGAACAATATGTAAGTACTGAAAACAAATTTATTGGATGGGCAGAAGAATAATAGAATCGTCATTATATTCAGTTGAAGTATTTTCTTCTTCTGTGAAATATTAGATAGACCCAAAACATTAACTAGTATTTTGTTCCAATAAAACTATTTTGGAGTGTATTTATTCTATTCAGATAGCTGTTAAATGCACTATAATGAATTTTTCTAATCCTATGCAATAGAATTACTCACTTCCATAAGTATAACAAGATCCAGAGTTTTTTATTAAAATAGACACCTATAGTTCGTTCACAAAAGTTTGAGGGCATAGTAGGCGTTTGTTCGTTTATCTGAAGTTGGCAGTATTTGCTGTCATACTGCGAAATAAAGTCAACGTTGTCGAATGTACTCGGCCTCGTCCGACGAGCTTCCGAGTTATCAGAAAACTCTATGTTATATTGATCACATTGCGTATCAATCTGACAAGAAAAAAATTAACATAACCTAAAATTTTAATAAACACAGTGGAATATGCCAAATTTCCATGGCCAACCGACGGCTCAACCTTTCCTGAACGGACTCTAGTAAATCCTAACGATGATCATCTGAATCCAAATTTTTATGAGAATCTCATCATCTAATCTTCTCATATTTAGTGTTATCTTTTTCTCGAACTTACCCCAGTTTTTTAATGAATTCCATTCAATGCATCAGGCTGTCTATGATACTCGATTTGAGGAAGAAAACATTATTTGTAAATACAGTGGAACTTCCCTATATCGAAAGCGCAAAATCCGCAACAGAAAATTTGTCTCTATAGTCGGCAATGTCGCAGTTGGCTTCACTGATAAAGTTAAGTTTATCATTCAAACTTAAGAACTTCCTTTTAGACATTTTCGCACAACTTTCACACTAGCGTAATGGTTAGATTGAAACCAAACAGCCAGGGGTGTATTTAAAACTGTTTCAGAAGGATCTCTCTGCCTGCCGTAATGATTTAGTTTAAGGTCTGTTACCTTCTTACCAATACCCATTCAAAAGTGATGTTCTTTGAATATTTCGTTATAGAGAGGATATACTTCTTTTTAGAGGGTGTTCTAAACATGGAATTTGGATTCAAAGTGCAATGTCTTGTACGAAATTCGTTATACAGAGAAATTCGTTATATAGATAGACATTTGTTATATAGGGAAGTTCCACTGTAATTCAATTTGTCAAAAATATTGCACTCAAATCTTATGAATATACCAACTTCTTCTTCTCTGTGCGGTGCCTTTCCGGCCGAACTGAGGCCTACTGGCCCATTGTTCACCCGCATTGTTCTATAGAGACTCAGCTCCTCAGACACGAAGACAGAAATGTCGCGAGCCTGCCAGGAGTGGTCCCTCTCACCATAGGGATAGAAGGTGTTGGATTTCCTAGGTGTGTTGACCTTAACTCATTAAGGTTCCCACAGTTGAACAAAATATGCTCAACCGTTTCATCAGTACTCCTGCACCACCGGCATAGGGAGCAGCTCGTCAATCCCATTCTCTTCAAATGCTTGTCACCAGACCGATCTGTTTCCTCTCCAGCAACAGAAGCCTATTGACCTCAGATCGCGAGGGCGGTCTCTCAATGAGAATCCTCGACCACCTCAGGCCCACCCCTGCGCTCCATTCCGAGGAAAATTCCCTGTTCAGCCAGTTCCTGAAGAAACTTCTGACAGATGTGCGACAGATTGGCAGCGCAGGCTCCGGACCAACAAATGCTAATCCGGCTCCCCGCCTAGCCAGTTCATCTGCCTTAACGTTACCAGGTATATCCGCGTGAGCCGGACACCAGATTACTTTCAAAAAGTTATCAGAGCCCAGCCCACGCAGAGCTTTCCTGCATTCTTCTACCAAAAGAGAATCAACTCTAACATCGGATAGAGATTTCAGAGTTCCCTGGCTGTCGCAACATATGTAAATGTGCTGGCCAGAGTATACCCTGCGAATATTTTCTAGTGCGCATGCAAGAACCGCAAATATCTCAGCCTGCACAATGAAACAGTCCTTCCCCAGAGGGATAGCCTGATTGAAGTGAGGACCCACGATTCTGGCACCAGACCCTGTTGCTGTAACAGAGCCATCAATGAACCAGGTGGGACCATCTGGACTAAGAAGCCTGTTTGATGAAGACCATAGGTCTCTGTCAGGAACAATTACCCTGTAGGGTTCGTCGAAGTAGAACTTAGTGCCCGCGCGGTCACCTCTTTGGAGAAGGGGAGCGTGAGCATCCTTAACCATTTTGAGGGCCCTTGCGTGCCCAGTGAAGAGTCCTTTCTCCTCAAACTTACCCTAGTTTTTCAATGAATTCCATTCAATGCGTCGGGCTGCCCATTATATTATTTGTAATTAATTTGTTTTGTCAGAAACAAAGCACTCAAATCTTACTAATGTACCAACTGGATAGCAAAGTTCTTCTTCTAATGCATTGAACATTGTATGTTTCCAATGTGAATTTCATTATCTGTATGTGACTTAATCTAGAAAATTCATTTAATCAAAAATAAAACAAATCTTTATATTTTATTTTTCAGAGTCGAAGGCTACAGCAGTTACTGACAGAAGCACAATCAAGATATAAGTCTCTAGAAAATCCAACTAAGGAAATTGTTCAAATACTGTGTGATATATATAGTAATAAATTAAATTCAAATAGTGGAAACAATCAAAATATTGGATTGGGATCAGCAACTAACAATAGCATATTTGGCCAAAACACCTCGTCAGTTTTTGGCCAGCAAAATACATTGGGTGGCAGTACCAGTATATTTAGCCAACAAAATTCTACTCAGAATAGTGGAAGTTTATTTGGACAACAAAATGCTGCGCCCACTAGTATTTTTGCTCAGAATACTTCTTCTCCAAATGGGATGAGTGTTTTTGGTCAACAACAAAATACACCTAGTATATTCCGACAATTAAGTTCAGGCCAAAAAGATGCAAATGCTTTTAACCCGCAGCAAAGTAGCATTTTTGGACAAAGTGCAAATGTTCCAAATCAGCAGAGTGGAAGCGTTTTTGGACAACAAAGTTCTGCTCAAAGCAGCAATATTTTTGCAAATTCAAATTCATCCCAGAACACTGGAAGCATTTTTGGTCGAAATCCTACCCAGAACACTGGCAACATATTTGGTCAACAAAATACTAAGGAGAATACTGGTAGTGTTTTCGGCCAACAGAGTAATTTTCAGAATAGCGGTAATGTTTTTGGACAACAGCAAAATTCCCCCCAGAACACAAGCAATTTATTTGGTAACCAGAATAATACAAATATTTTTGGACAACAAAATAATCCTCAAGGTACCGGCAATATTTTTGGACAACAAAATAGTACTATGGCTACAAACAGTATTTTTGGTCAACAAAATAGTTCACAACAGACTACCAACCTTTTTGGTCAACAAAATAATTCACAACAGGCTACCAACCTTTTTGGACAACAAAATAATGCACAACCAACAAATAGCATTTTTGGCCAACAAAATAATGCACCGCAGACAAGCAACATTTTTGCCCAACAAAACTCTGTACAGAGCCATACAGGTATTTTCGGACAGAATAATACAGCCCAACAAAATAGTGGTAGCGTTTTTGGAATACCTCAGGCTAATACCAACCAACAAGTACAACAAAATATTGGATCTCAAAACAACACTCAACAACAACAATCTATTTTTGCAAAACCAGATCAAACATCCGCTACGATTCCAAATGCAAATCCAATATTTCAAACCACAAGTACTAACGTACCACAAACTACTTCTATTTTTGGATTGACACCATCTACTGCTTCAATTCCCCAGAGACCAAAAAGTGACATCAACAATAATGCTTATTCAAAATTAGAAGACTTGACGGAGGATGAGATCAAATGCTTCAATAGTGATGTTTTTGATTTATATAAAATTCCGGAAAAACCTCCAACATATGAAATGTGTTTTTAGAAGCAGTCAGAATAAAAAATAAATTATTGTATTTGTGATAGAAACATGTGCTGCTGTAAATATGATTCTGAACAAAAATTGGCACGAAATAAATTTATAATAGAGCAAGAGCCCCTGAACTCCAGACCTTCGTCATTTTATAAAAGCTGAAAACTTGTCTACTCATGCTCCCAACACAGCTAAGAACGATGGACCATTATGAAGTTTGAGTTACCCTGGCTGTGGCAGGCAAACGGTATTAAGGGGGTGTAAAATACTGATCTGAATTCGTCAAATAATAAAGTGTGATTTTTTGGTATTACCTTCAGAATATCATAAAAAATTACGTCATTAATTGCCAGACACTTAATATCGTGGCAACCCCTTGCCAGACACCCTTAATGTTCATTAAATTATATGTAATCCTACTTACGTTATAGCATGAAAGCTGATTTTTATATGTAATACTTGGGTAATAATAAGATAATGTTTCCTCATAAGCCAGACATTTTCGATAGTTCCAACCCTTTGCCAGACGAGCATGTAGTTTAGCTGTAGGTGCGAGTGAGACGGCATGATGATGCAAATAAATTTTTTGGTTGTTATTAATAGAACGAATTGAAATTTTAACAATTTAATTTAGTTGTAGCATCGAATGTCTTTTCTTCAGATGTTTTTGAGATTCACTTAAATTATTAATTATATAATCTGTCCAAAAAAATTTTTTTGCATAAGTCATTATAATCATACCGTCTCACTCGCACCCACTCATATATACTGTCTCGCGCTCGCACCTGCAGCTAAACTACATGCTTGTCTGGCAAAGGGTTGGAACTATCAAAAATGTCTGGCTAATGAGGAGACATTATCTTATTATTATCCAAAGTATTATATATAAAAATCAGCTTTTATACTATAACATAAGTAGAATTACTTATA
The DNA here is from genome assembly GCA_013421045.1 of Propylea japonica. Classification (NCBI taxonomy): domain Eukaryota; kingdom Metazoa; phylum Arthropoda; class Insecta; order Coleoptera; family Coccinellidae; genus Propylea; species Propylea japonica. The sequence continues at coordinate 41,442,495 of CM024248.1, read as the reverse complement.
ATTTAATGAACATTAAGGGTGTCTGGCAAGGGGTTGCCACGATATTAAGTGTCTGGCAATTAATGAAGTGATTTTTTATGATATTCTGAAGGTAATACCAAAAAAGCATACTTTATTATTTTACAATTTAGATCAGTATTTTATACTCCTTTGATACTGTTTACCTGCCAAAGCCAGGGTAACCTAAACTTCATAATGTTCCATCGTTCTTACCTGTGTTGGGAGCATGCGTAGACAAGTTTTCAGCTTTTATAAAATAACGAAGGTCTGGGGTTCACGGGCTCTTGGACTATAAAGATGGTGATGAAAGAAAGATTTACATTTTCAAGTTTGATTCTGGAAAAAGTAAACTGATGGCAGAAATACTTAATTCAATTTCGAAAATAAATAAATTTAAATATTTCAGGTGTATCCATTCTACTTCTGGACTTACACAAACATAATGTGTTGCTAAATTTAGTTAAAATGCTGTTTTTCCTGAATAATATATCATCACCACCAGATACAAAACATATAAAAGCAACAAATGGGTAATTCTTATTAGTCAATAATTGTTGTAGTTGTTTTGAATCATAGACTAACTAGTTTGTCTATGGTTTTGAATAGCTGAACCTTCTGGTGTAAATGTTGTGAACAGATATTCATGAAAAATGAATATGATTCTGATGGAAACATAACTGTTCATCATTTATTTTATTAAACATTCCTAAATTCGATATATTTAATTAGAAATATGTTAACTTTTTTTAAAATCAAACTTGAAAAGGTATCATAAATTTTATACATAAATGCAAACAAATTGTACAAAAGAAAAATTTAACTTAAAGAATAATATCAAGTAAAATGAAATCATTTATCGTCTCTGTCCAAATATCAATAAACCAAAAAATGGTCTTGAACCACAGTGAGGCAACCCCATAGAGATAGGATAGTACCCCACATTACATTAGCGTTTAAGCCCAGTTTACATTGGAAGAGTATCTGTGAAGGCTTCAACGAGGCTAGTACCTCACTCTTACAAGTTTCTCACCCAAGGCATTCTTTGCTTAGGCTCGCAATGGCAAAGCATTCCGTGACTAGGTGAGTGGGGGTCTCTTTCACCTCCCCACAGAACCTACACTCGTCAGTGTCCGATAATCCCATCCTGAACAGGAGCTTCCTGAGGCGGCAGTGTCCTGTAAGAAAGCTAGTGAGGAGGTGTTATTGTTTCTTACCAAGATCCAGATACCTTTTGGATCTTGCTGATTCAAGTGTTCCACTGTTAGTGGAATGATCCATCCCTGATAGATTTCGCCAAAAATTTCCCTCCAAAAACTCCTTCTTATAAGTATATTTACCTATACCACAGAAGGGTTCTGGGCCAATTAGTAGCATTCATGCGCCCTCTTTGGCAAGTGTATTGGCATTCGTTTTTGATTCCCGAATGACCTTAGTTTTCTTGCCTACCTCATTGAGTTTGTTTATGCACTCCCTAATCTTGAGTCGATGACGTAGGAGCTCAGTGTTTTAACAGCAGCTTGACTATCTGAGTGAATAGGTATATCGCACTTCTGATAGTTTCTTTCTAGATTTATATCTAGACATCTTTCAATAGCTAAGATTTCCGCTTCAAAGACGCTCATACAGGAGCCTAGTAACAGTGCACACTTGGTACTTGGCCCGTTTATCCCAGCGCCTGCTCCTGTAGAGGTTTTGGAACCATCTGTATACCATTTTACAGTATTTTCTTTGAAATTATAGTCGATGTTTTCCCGTTTCCAATCATCTCTTTACTTAGCAATGTCATGAAGTTTTTCTCAGTGATTACTTTCTTGATCATTACATTGCTAGGGAGGTTCGCAGATGAGATTAGTTTTTCAGAGAGGACCAGACTCTCTGATTCTTTATTCTCTCATTATACCTGCACCTTCCTTATATATTCTGAGGATAGCATCAAGGGCTACCATATCAATTACTAGATATAGATGTGTGGGATCAGTATAGTGATCTCAAGTTCCCTGAGTTGGGCACGTTCTCATAGCTCCAGTGATGCACACACAGGCAAGTCTCTGTACTTTATCGAGCATTTTCCTTGTACTTATCTGACTTGCTAGTACTAATGTGCTAATGACAGTAGAGTACTAAAAATAGTGTACAGTAACAACTCTACCACGACATTCCCAATTCGTGACCAATGGGCTAATAAAAAATTAGTTTTCCCCAGAGGGTCAGCGGTATTTTATACTGATGGCTCGAAAACTGAAAATGGACGAGTCGGAGCCGGTGTTTACGGCCCCTCAATCCAATTAGCCATACTAATGGGTCTCTGTCCTTCGGTTTTTCAGGCAGACATTTGCTATAAGGGAGTGCGTTGCGCTCTGTGCGGAACGCAACTACCAAAGAAAGAAAATATATTATAGCATCTGACAGCAGAGCAGCTCTGCTAGCGCTTGACTCTCCACAAGTGAAGTAAAAGTTGGTCTGGGAATGCAAAACATCACTTAACCTACTCGGAGAAAAGAACCAAGTCAATCTCATCTGGGTGCCTGGTCACTCCGGGATTCACGGCAATGAAGCAGCAGACCAACTGGCCAGGAAGGGGGACAATCCCCTTCACTGGACCAGAACCGTTTTGCGGCTTCCCAGCCAGCCATCAGGCTATTAAGGACTGGGAACAAAAGAGGAAGCTTATGTCTGGCGTACGACCAATGGTCAAAGCAAGCTAGTCACTTCTCTCTCACTCGATGAGCTGGACCAAGAAAGTCCTCTCACTCAGCAAATTGGAACTGAGGAAACTGACGGGCGCTCTCACTGGGCACTGTCCCGTGAGATATCACTTAAAAAAACATGAGAAAAGCGTCCGATAGTACATGTGGCTTCTGTCAGCCACCGAGACAGCCAGACACCTGCTATGTGAGTGTGAAGCTGTTCACCAGAAACGGTTACGGCATCTTTGCTCTTGGTTCCTAAAGCCTGAACAAGTAATGGATGTGGCCCCCAGAAAGGTGGTGAAGTTCATTGAGACTTTGCTGCCTGACTGGTAAACAGCGCGGGGATGCACAATGGATCTTAAGGTCAAGGTGCTCGCAAGGACGGTTTTGATCTGTCGCCCCTCCTATAATAATCTAATATAATCTAGTGTATGATAGAGTAGAGTGGATAACATATGTAGAAAAGTACCATTGTTTAAGGTGTCCTTAAACAATGATAGTACACTCTACTAACTCATCCATCACTTGCGCAATTTTACTCTACTCTACAACTTTACTGGTTGAAATTACTAGAAACGTGAATATAGTTATTCTGAAATGAGTAAAGTATTTCCGTGAAAAAGTATGCTAGTGAACTCTACCAATGTAAACCGGGCTTCACTCTACTGTAATGAGTAGTTGCTTGTTGAAGTCGGTTTTCAAGGCGTCTACGCCATACAGGGTTGGGATAAAGTTCGGCACCAAATTAATCTCTTTAAAACGGAACGGACGATAATTTTTAAATTTGGTTGAGTGTAATGGACCACCAATGCTCTGATGAGCATATTTTCATTAACGAGATACTTCCGGTCTAACCGGAAATGACCAAATTTTTTTTATTCAAATGGGACCCCTGTATATTTCTGCAGATTCTGAAAGAGCACTTTGTTTCGGATCTGTCCATACCATTCCATGTAAAAATTATCTGTATAAAAGAAGAATTGATACAACGGATTCATTGATGAATGTACATTAAGAGATGTCTTGAGAAAAAATACTCAAGAATTTGTTAATAGACTGGCATATTGTCAGGAGGTGAACGGCAAGTACTTCGAACAATTAAAATGATTTTTTTTTAATTATTTTTAATAAATTTTTTCTACTAGTAAAGTAATTTCTTCTTTTTATAGATTTCATAAAAAATACGTCATGAAAAGCAGAAGAGAGTTATCTACTACAAAGTATTTCGTTTTATTTCTCACTATTGATACAAATAACAACGATTTATTTATTGAATGGATTTTTTCTCAAACGTACAAAAAGACATTTACAGAGAATTTTTACATGGAATCCGATATGGACAGATCCGAAACGAGGTGCACAGAATCTGCAAAAATATACAGGGTGCCCCATTTAAAAAAAAAATTTTAGGTCATTTCCGGTTAAACCGGAAGTATCTCATTAGTGAAAAATGCTCATCAGATGCATTGTGGTCCATTACACTCAGCTGCCAAATTTCAAAAATATCGCCCGTTTCGTTTTAAAGATATTAATTTGGTGCCGAACTTTATCCCAACCCTGTATATGGCTCCTACTAAATTTAAGCCATACTGAAGAGCTCTACAATGAGATGCCAGAGGGAAACAACAAGAGGGTGTTATGGATGCTTTACAACTCTAACATCATGAAACAATTTCAAAGCAGTGCTCGAGTAGACCTTTAACCTATTCGCCATTTCCCACATTTTTTTAAACGACTGTAACCCAGCTTTTCTATACATTAATTCGCCGACATTCCTATATAACATAGAATTCTCATTTCAATTTCATTTACAAGTGTCATTGAATGAAGATATTCAAAGACACTGACATTTTTTGATCCCTTAATGATTTCGAACTTTTTTTCATACTCCTGAAATGAGTAAGTAAAACCCCAATTCGAATCAAGACTTTATATCCAAATTAAAACATTGAAGATAACAATAAAAATTGTTTCAGAATGTTATTCTGCACGGTACTGTACAACTATTATGCTATGTTTGGCCTAGCAATAATATACGGACTCAAAGTGAATTTTCATGTAGCAGTTGTAGCAATGGTGAACCATACAGCTTTAGCATTGGAAGAAGGGAAGACCGCACCTGAGGAAAGTCAGGAAGTGAGTCATAATTTTTTTGTCTAGGTATATATTAGGACATTTCACCTATTACTCTTTCACTAAAGGACCCCGCACATTTTGTATGGGAATTGGCTCCCGGTGGATTTGGCTGAAAATTTGATATGATGTTCTACTAATCCTTCTGATTAAATGTCTAAACAGTCACGAAGCTGAAAAATGCATACTTCTAGGAGTTTTTAGTGATTTTTTGTATCCATTATGGCTTAATAAGTATTATGGGAATTGGCTCCCGTAGATTTGGCTGAAAATTTGATATGATGTTCTACTAATCCTTCTGATCAAATGTCTCCACAGTCACGAAGCTGAAAAATGCATACTTCTAGGAGTTTTTAGCGATTTTTTGTATCCATTATGGCCTACGTATTACCGTTCACATAGAAAAGTTTGAAAATATTTCGAATTGACAGAATCTGCTTTCAATAATCACGAAATATTCTCAAACATTTCTGTGTGAACGGTTATACGTGTAAGCCATAATGGATACAAAAAATCGCTAAAAACTCCTAGAAGTATGCATTTTTCAGCTTCGTGACTGTTTAGACATTTGATCAGAAGGATTAGTAGAACATCATATCAAATTTTCAGCCAAATCCACCGGGAGCCAATTCTCATACAAAATGTGCGGGGTCCTTTCAAAAAAATCCGTGATATCTTACTCTATACATAAAGAAATGAAACCTTATGACTAAGAGGATTATGCAGCAAAGCTGAAAAAAGGTTGTTTTAGTAGAATTAGAAATAAGTCATACCTATTAGGATTCAAATGTCTGGAAATGGCCTAGATGAGACTCCCAGTTGAAAAGCTGAACTGGAAGCCAACCGACGTAAGAGCGAAGTCTCCCAGTAAAATAATCAACGAGGAGGTTACATTCCTGGACAAAATTTAGCTCTAGTATGGTTACACACAAAAGACCTCATTGGTCACAGTGCAGAATGGTATCTAATACAATTAGATTAGAGGAGGGGCGACAGATCAAAACCGACCTTGCGAGCACCTTGACCTTAAGATCTATTGTGCATCCCCGCGCTGTTTACCAGTCCGGCAGCAAAGTCTCAATGAACTTCACCACCTTTCTGGGGGCCACATCCATTACTTTTTCAGGCTTTAGGAACCTGGAGCCAAGATGCCGTAACCGTTTCTGGTGAACAGCTCCACACTCACATAGCAGGTGTCTAGCTGTCTCGGTGGCTTCTTGACAGAAGCGACATGTACTATCGGGCGCCTTTCCCATGTTTTTTAAGTGAACCTCACAGAACAGTGCCCAGTGAGAGCGCCCGTCAGTTTCCGCAGTTCAATTTGCTGAGTGAGAGGCTTTCTTGGTCCAGCTCGTCGAGTGAGAGAGAAGTGACTTAGCTTGCTTTTGACCATTGGTCGTACGCCAGGACATAAGCTTCCTCTTTTGTTCCCAGTCCTTAATAGCCATTGCCTGATGACTGGCTGGGAAGCCGCAAAACGGTTCTGGTCCAGTGAAGGGGGTTTTCCCTCCTTCCCTGGCCAGTCTTGCTGCTTCATTGCCTTGAATCGCGGAGTGACCAGGCACCCAGATGAGATTGACCTGGTTCTTTTCTCCGAGTATTAAGTGACGTTTTGCATTCCCAGATCAACTTTGACTTCACTTGTGGAGAGTCAAGCGCTAGCAGGGCTGCTCTGCTGTCAGATGCTATATATATTTCCTTTCTTTGGTAGTTGCGTTCCGCACAGAGCGCAACGCACTCCCTTATAGCAAGTGTCTCTGCCTGAAAAACCGAAGGACAGAGACCCATTGGTATGACTAATTGGATTGAGGGACCGTAAACACCAGCTCCGACTCGTCCGTCTTCAGTTTTCGAGCCATCAGTATAAAATACCGTAGAATCAATACGATACAATATAGCCTTCCACTCGTGAGAAATAATAATAAATATCATTGTTCAAGCAACAATAGATATGAACATTTTTTAAAAATTAAACAATGATATGAACAAGTAATTAAAATCTCCTACCTTTTCATCATAGATTTCCTTAATTTCAGGATGGTCCCTTTAAATGGACTCATTTCGTTCAAGGCATTCAACTTAGTGCATATTTCTGGGGCTATATGGTGTCGGAAATACAGGTGGTAGAGTAGCTGAGGTCTACAGTGCAAAATGGACGATGTTTGCAGCTGTTGGAGTGAACGTTCTTTTTACCCTGCTAACCCCAGTACTATCTCTCGCATCTCCATATGCCATAGTCGTTGTAAGGATCATAGAAGGATTAGGTGGGGGAATATCTTTCCGGGGACACACGTGCTCTTGGCCCGATGGTCACCACCACAAGAAAGGAGTATCATGAGTTCCATTGCATACTGTGGTACAGCACTAGGGACTGTGGTAGGTCTATGTAACTTTTTTCTTTTTGGCCACACTGATTTTAACAGTTCACGCACGTTTGATATTTTGTGCCACTGTCAAACATCAGTAGAAAGATAAAACAGATATAGTCCGTTCACGAAAGTTTGAGCGCGTAGTAGGCGTTTGTTCATTTTATCTCAAGTTGGCAGTATTTGCTGTCATAACGTAAAATAAAGTCAACGTTGCCGAATTTACCCGGCCTCTTCCGATGAGGTTTGCGAGTTATCAGAGAACTCTCAATGCAAATATTGACATGAATTTCATTTCATCGATAGCAACTCTATACTATTCTATCTCTATGGATAACTCGCAAGCTCGTCAAACGAGGCCGGTACATTCGCCAACGTTGACTTTATTTCACGTTATGACAGCAAATACTGCCAACTTCAGATAAATAAAGAAACGCCTACTATGCGCTCAACCTTTCGTGAACGGACTATAGAAACAGAAAATGTTTTTGTGTTTATTTGTGATTTTTTCTGAATTTTTTCTTCGAATTCTTCTTTCAGTTTAGTTTCAATTAATTCACAGATTTTCACATTGATCAGTGGTCCAATAGCTAAAGGAGTAGGGTGGCAATATATTTTCTATATTGAAGGAGGAATAAGTGCTATATGGCTTATAGTCTGGGCAATTATGGCAGCTGACTTTCCCGAAACACAAAGGTTCATGACAGCCGAAGAGAAAGAATTCATGGTTACAGCTTTTCAAGAGGAAGGAGGCGGGAGAACATGGAGTAAGTTTATGATAAATTTGTTAGGCAAAATGAATATTTTGCTGCTGAATAGTTAACGTGCCCTTACTTCTAAGTACTTTCGGTTTAGGCCAATTCACATTAGAAAACCGAATGCTCATTCTATTCCACTAGTATCTACAGAATAATACAGCTAATATTTTGCTTGAAACGTTCACACCCAAAAGATTTGAGGTTTTTTGTGCGATTATCTTCATCTAACTTATTTTTTATATATTTTTTTTCTAGCATCTGAAAGTACCATGGAAAGCTGTTTTCACGTCGTTTCCTTTCTGGGCAATTATTATTGCTCACCTCTGTTCAAATTGGGGTTGGTACATGGTTTTGACGGAATTGCCAACATATATGAAGCAGGTCCTGAATTTCAAAATTAAAGAAAACGCTTTGCTCAGCGCAGTGCCTTATTTTTGCATGTTCATTTTCAGGTAGGTTTATCGAAAAAAATATAAAATTTTAAGGAATATTATGATTGATTAGAATAGAAATATCGGCAATCAATAATAGTTATGTAATCAGCTGGTTATTAATCGCTTGATTAATAAACGAGTTGATTACAAGATTACTTCGTTCAAGGTTATGCATTGGAGGTGGGTTTTTCCTAGAGGTCCTTAGAGATGGCGTTTTGTTTCTGTTAATACCCAGAAATGAACGCCAGATCTAACTATAGGTTCATGGAATGCCTCTACCATTCGGAACTATTCTCCATACTGATGAGATCCGATAAGGCGAAATAGCTATCTATGGATGCTACAATGATATTACCCATAGAGATAGAATAGTATAGAGTTGCTATCAATGAAATGAAAGTGGTATCAGATCCGCCATATTACTGCTATACGTCGAATTTTGACAATCATTGAATTTTTCTCGAAATAGTGATTTTTGTACCTTTTTCAAGTTAAATGAGATTTCTTGTGCTTAATAAACAATAATAAAATGGTATCGTGTGCTGTATGGCTTTCTTCAAGCAGAGAAGGAACAGATAAGAAGAAAATGGAGGAAAAAATATCACAGGTAGGGATGAGTACTGAACAGATCCGCATTCGAAATTTTTGCTAGTATGTCTTGGTAATCTGATATCTTTCTATATGTGTATATTATCGCCTGAAAAAAAATTGTTTATTTGATATTCAATTGACCTTATTTGAACAGTATTGCTAAAGACACAACACGTCGTACTTTCTGGGTGAAATTCGTAAACAGAAAAAACTGGCAACTTAATTCAACCCTGAACTTTCGGCCATATTGGTAGGCCAACTAAGCCCGCCCAGTGGTTCCATTTTTCCTTACACAATTGTATGTCATAGCGTCTCTTCTCTATTCTATCTCTATGATATTACCACACGTCTTTGGACGTTGACGAGACCAGCAACGAAGTATGAGTTTCATATTGGTTGATTTTATTCGATAAATATAATTCTCTGTTTTTAATTCATTTTATAAATTATAATAGTAATTGACAAATAGCTATTTATCATATTATCTTTCTTTCTTCAGTTTAGTTTTAGGAAAATGCATAGACATAATACGTAACAAAGGACTCATATCCACAACGGTTGGGCGAAAAATAGCCACAGGCATAGCAAGCGTTGTTCCCTGCGCATGCTTCGCTGCTCTCTGCTTCGTTACGGAACCCACCCCAGCTGTGGTACTGATGACCATATCGATAACTGGTATTGGAGGAATGTACTGCGGCTTCCTTTCGAACCATATAGACTTGTCGCCGAATTTTGCTGGGACACTGATGGCTATAACCAACACGATAGCTTCGATTCCAGGAATATTGGTACCGTTGTTCGTTGGCTGGTTGTGTGAGGGTGACGTAGTATATTTTATTATTATTAAATAAGAGTGCACCCAATACAAAAAATATATAGAACGTATGCTAGTAACAGAAATAAAATTAAGTATTTCCCCTCCATCGGTCGTACATATTCTTGAATTGGTTGACTAATTCGTTCAGGAGACGATTCCATGTGTCGAAAATTCTGTTAGACAATAAGTTCATCCGGTAGGTGGTTTTGAAAGATTCCTTTGCTAGCTTGAAATTATGCCCACGAAAATGGTTTTATTCAAAGGGAATAGATGTTCAAAGTCCCCACCGAAATATCCACGCATTGACCGGAAAGCCACTATCAAATCACCCCTTGCACGCCGGTCCCCGAAGTTAGTCAGCACAAATAATCTCATTTTTACTCCGTAACTTGGCCGAGAGAAACTGGAAAATGGCATCTCTGAACAGCATCAGAAAATCGCGAAAGTAGGAGACATGTAATTCCATCACTACCAGGGACAGCAGTGACCATCAGGCTGAAAAGATACTTCTCAACAATGCCCACTGGCAGAGGTACATGATCAAGGGAGCTGGGACATCGAGAAGAAGGAATAAGGGAGGTATGGCTGACTTAGGTTCCTCGGGAAAGTGGGAGAAAAATATTTCTGCGAGAACATCAGCTGACTCAGAATAGTTACTGCACTGCTCTCCAGATGAATTCTTCACCAGGGGAACAGAGACTTTGCTATCGGAAGTACTTCGGACATATTGAAAAATCTTTTTCCGTTGCCCTCAGACAACAGACCACTCTCATAATTGCCTTTGACAGACTGGATTAAGGATGCCAAGTGATTAGAGTAATTTCGATGGTTAAGGTAGTCAGCATCAGATCCACTACTGACATAACGCTGCCATAAAGACTTTCTAACCTTAATCGAGTTGTAAAGACTACCTGTTATCATGGTTTTTTTAGTATTGTGAATCACTGACTTGGAGTAGTTTAGTTTCGTTTAGTTTAAAGAGGGGTTACAGTTCATTGCGACCTTAAGGTCTATTGTGCCCCCTTACAGAGCTGTTCTGGCCAAAACCTTCATAGCTCGCCTTCCAGTTTCAGAGATCTAATGAAATCTAATAACTGTGAAGGCTTCAACGAGGCTAGTTCCTCACTCTTACAAGTTTCTCGTCCAAGGCATTCCTTCCTCAGGCTCACAATACCAAGGCATTCCGTTACTAGGTGAATGGGGGTTTCTTCCTCCTCCTCACAAAACCTACAGTCGTCAGTGTCCGATAATCCCAACCTCAACAGGTGCTTCCTGAGGCGACAATGTTCTGTAAGAAGGCCAGTGAGGAGGTGTAATTGCTTCTTACCAAGATCCAGATATCTTTTGGATCCCGCTGTCTCGAAGTTCCGAAGAAGAATGTCTTGGACAAGCCGCCTTGAAGCCCTCTCAGCTATTCATTACGGCTCTGAAACTGGAGGGAGAGATGAAGAGTAAAATAATAAATCTTAAGGTCCCACTGTAATGCAACTCCTTTAATGTACAATTTATGTTCATCCTTGATCAGAGTATTAAAATGGTAGCAAGCGCTACTGCTTTATGGTATATCTTCACCATAGAACTCTATGATCTTCACCTTTTGTGCTGCTTCATTGCAAGCATCGATACTGGTACTCATCAAAATTTTTCAACAAAAAAAAATGTTTTCTGTTAAGTCAGTATTACTCACAAAACATAGACTACTGAGATATTGTTTGATCTATTTTCATCATTTTTGCAACATGTATTCAACGTTTCGTGATGAAATAGCCCGAAAAATATTTCAATGAATGTTCCATCATCAAGAATTTCATGACAACAAAATAGACTATCCTTATTTATAAAGTTTTTTTTTACAGCCAAGTATCACTTCATGGAGGATAGTGTTTTTGTGACTATTGCATGTACATAGTAGAAATTGTGGTTATATGGTATTCGGATCTGGAAAAGAACAACCATGGAATAGACCACAAGAAACAACGTGACTGAATCAAATTGCCTTTTATTTTAATAAAATATATAATGAGAACAAAGTTATATCACTTTCTTTTATCCTCAGAGTAAAAAGTAAACTTAGAGATGCCTTCACGCATTTGTTGATGCAGCCAAATAGAATCTGTTTATGCACGCGAACAATATTCGGGCGTTGCGAACTCGTGCCGTAGGTTTATACCGTATAGGGATAACTGGTCCACCGCTCCCCTACTCGGATACTAACGGCTAGCGACTGTTACAGACAATTCTGTCAGTTTGGCAACATCGTACGTTAGTGTTTGGTTTCTCCATGCGATGTGTTTACATTTTCTTTTCTGAATAATAAACTGAATTATTTTACGATTTGGTGGCAGTTTATTGTGGCTCAAGGTTTATTCTAGTAATTATAGAAATTTTTTTATTATAAGAGTAATTGAAAGCAAACAGAATAATGTAGATTCTATAAGCTCATTTGATGGCTTCAGAGCTGAACGCTCCTGAGTGTCATGAGGAGGTCCTGTCTAGTGACAAGTCATCTTGGGCAAAAATTACGAAAATGTTGTATACAGGTTTGGAAATTCACATCTGAAATATACGATATACAATGCATCAGACAGAGAATTCTTCCCTCAAGATGCACAGATGAATAGTCGAGACAATCACTTGCTGTAACACACCGAATTCAGTTGTCTTACTTCATTATTCTAGTCTTGTCTCTCTCTATCGTTTAGAGGAGCGTAATTGTTTAGTATGGTAGGCAACAGTAAATACTTGAATCGAGTATTACGGGCAGCCTGACAAATTAAAAATTCTATACGTGCAGTGCGGGTTCCCTACCATACTGCGATAAGAGAGAGACAAGACTAGATTATTGCAGTAAGACAGTTGAATTCATTCAGTTATCGCACTTGATTATCTCGCCTGTTCATCTGTGCAATTGGAGGGAAGAATTCTCTGTCTGATGCCTTGTATATCGTATGTTATCGATGTGAATTTCCAAATCGGTATATTGAGAATTTGTAGAAATGAAAATCTAACCTATTGTTTACTTCACTCCAGTGCTGCAGTGAAATGCTTTCCATCTTACTCTAATGCTTGGTGATTACAATGCATTACTATTAACGCGTAGGGGCATCTCTGTGTTTATTTCTTACTCTGAGGTTTTATTATTAACGTTAGTCTACATATATCAAGTGAGTCATGATAGATTGACTTTTTTTTTGTAAATCTTCATTGAATATTTGCGTTTCCATACAAGAGTAATAAAAAAAATATATGAATTTAGGTTTGTTTCAAATGGATGATCCCTCGCTTTATCATTAACCGCAGAAAATTCGGAACTCAGTGATGAAAAAAGAAGAAAAATTATTTAGTAGGCTTTTGATGAACTAGGAGACAGGGGTTGGCAATGTCAAATATCAAATGTTGATGGAAAACTGACTTTGTAACGTAGTTATTCAACAGAAAATGAAAGCTGTTCATTCATTCGAAAATCCATTCAAATATACAATTCTGATAAAATAATGATCCTTAAAGGTCGATCCAACACATTTCGGAGACGTGACAGCAATGTTCCTATCAGTGCTGCGCTCCCTTCAGTGTAATTTGTTATGAATTTTTAACCATGTACACAGCAATGTACCGTGACGTCTGTGTCATTGCTGGTTCTGCTCCAAGCGCGTTTTCAGTTTGGATCTGGTATCGATGTGAATGTTATTGTCTTGCGAAATGAATTGGTACTCTGAAGATCTTGCTTTCAGACGAGGAACAAGAAAAAAAAGAAGACACTAGGTACATCCCATATGACGTCACTGAAATGTGTAGATCAACCTTTATTGCAATGTTCAAACATGAAATATGTCAAAGTCATTTAAGCTACTGAATAATCATAAAACATATTATTCGTATTTCTTTTCTGTATATCTCTTATTTCCATTATATCAGTTTTAAGCCTCAGTTTAAGAATTTGTCTCCAAATAGCTTCTCTGTGTTGAACATCTGTTATACCCAGTCTGAGTAAAGAGTTATCATTTATTCTCAAAAGTGTTCTACCTGTTACCTCATGTGCAACAAAGTTAGCGGCATAGTTGTTATAGTATTCACAGCAATGTCTTTCTAACCATTTCAGAACATCAGCTACACTCCATGAGTAAACAGCTTTTGGCCTTGTTGTTTTGATCTGAAAATGTAATTTATACTATTAATTATAGCACATAGTTCTCATGGAATCGACTTATAATATGTGCTTTCAGTTATCAAGAGGTTATACTTGATAATTATTCAATTCGAAATGGCCTAGAATAAGAGCCTCTAGTTTATCGCTACATACTATAAAACAAAGTCGCTTCTCTGTCCCTATGTCCCTTTGTATGCTTGAATCTTTGAAACTACGCAACGGATTTTGATGCGTTTTATTTAATAGAGTGATTCAAGAGGAAGGTTGATATGTATAATAATATCCATAAATAGTGGAGAAGAACTGTTATTTTTGAGGTTTCTAATGTGATGTCCGTGCGTAGCCGGGGCGGATCGCCAGTTTATTATAATTTGGGAATATATTGTGCTCCGTTTTCTGAACAATTACCTGGTCCTGAAGTTTAATTCAAAGTCATTTCTTACCTTTGGCTTGTTGGCTAAGGTTAATGTTTCTTCAACCATTCTTTAAAAAAAATAAGCACTGCACACAAATAATTTTTTAATTATGTAAATGAATCAATTATATTTTGCTTAGAAAACTTTTTTTGTTATTTTGTTTGAACTTTGAACAGCTGAGCGCTTGTCAACTGACAACCATAGAACAACTGTCTAGTTCATGATTTTACAGGGTTAATTATTAATATGAACGATTTGATTGACTTTCCTATTTTCTGGTTGTTTCGTACTAGTATGAAAAGTATATTTATCCTTAAATCAAATTCCGAATATCATGAAAAAAGGAAAAAATATTGTATCAAAAGTGTAAAGATGGCATTAATAACTTTTATCTTGTCGTGTAGTTTCGGCATTAGAACTCATAGAATTGCATTGTTTATTATTGGTTAGGAATAAAGCGAACTGTCAAAATATGTATCAGGGCAAATATTAGCCACGTTGGAAGATTTAAAATAAAATTGTCTCTAAGGCGCAAGTAAATAAAATAAGAATAATATTAAGGTTTGCAGAATATATCAGATTAACTCCCTTGAATAACATTGTTTGAAAATCCCCAATTTACTTTCCAGAAGTTTCATGTTGAATTAAAAATTTCGGCTTTTTCACCATGAAAGTGAAGGACTTGGAAAGGACTGCCAATGTGGCATGGAGCCCTAAGAACTGCAGTTCTATATATTTGGCAGCAGGAACAGCCGCTCACAGCTCGATGCATCTTTTATACAAACGCCGCATTAGAAATATATTCCTTGAATTTGACAGAGCCAGGGTTCGATTTGGAACAAAAATGTTCTCTTCCTAGTGACCATAGGTTTCATAAGTTAATTTGGGGTAACACTAATGATACTGAGGGTACTATAATAGGAGGGTGTGATAGCGGTATAATTAAAATTTATGATGCATCCAAATTGTTGAAAAACGAAAATGGATTACTTGTGCAACAAGAAAAACACAATGGACCTGTACATTCTTTGGATTTCAATCCTTTTCAACATAATTTGTTCACAACAGGAGCTAGTGAATCTGAAATATTCATTTGGGACATGAACAATTTGCAGACACCTATGTCACCTGGTAAATATAAAACATAATTTAAATCAAGTTTATTCACCACCAAATTTCTGTATGAAATTACAATGTTAGCTACATATGTAATGATATAAGTGTATTGCACAAAATCAGCATGTATAACTGATGGATTTTTGCACATGGAGAGTTCCTAGTCTGTTGTGAAACATCTACCATAATCGGAACTATAGATGCAAGTAAATACAGTAACAAAAAATTAACATAATTATTGAGAATATCGTTAGAAAATGAGATTACCCAATATCTTATAATTTTCTTCTGTATTAACAAAACAGTTGAACGCTGAATTATCTGATGTCTACATATTTGAAACACATAACTACAGTAGAGACTCGATAATCCGGAGAACGATAATCCGGATATTTACTAGTCCGGATTGACGTCAAGATTGTATTATGTCCTTATAATACGGATTGCAAGACTCAATAATCCGAATTTCGATCGTTGCATAAGTGGTTTACGGTTCTAACTTGTAACTCAATTTCTATGACGACGATCGGGCGTTCTTTTGGTATAAATAGTGCACAATGGTATAAGACAAAAAAGTCAGACAAGAATAATTAATTAGTGAAATGGAATGTTTCTACCTCCAAACCATACAGCTTGATACATCATATGGATCATAATGATATTAAATTAACAAAACTGAAATACCGAAAAGGCCTTTTAGCACATATTTTTTCGATCCTCGAAGACGGGATAATGTTAGCAAATGCATTTAGAACATCATAGATCAGTCTGTTATTCCATAACTCATGGCAATTACTGATATTCAGCTTCTGAAAGATATACAGGAGAAAGCTATTGTTCAGCATTCTTTTTCCCTTACAGTAGAAAACGTAAAATATCTAATTATTCCAAATAATATATTTGTTTTATGATTTCGATAATAAAGCCTATATTTATTTCAACCGTTTTTTTCAAATTGCATCTTTACTAAATTGTAAGACGCGGGGTATTCGGATTCCTCATTAATCCGGATCATCTCTTGCATTAATTGATCCGGATTATCGAGTCTCTACTTTATTCAGAATAATATAATGATTCAAAAAATTATGATCAATTTTGAAGAGAATTTTCATTCTCCCTCTTTATTATATTGTAATATTGAAAAACTAGTAATTTTTATAAAAATGTACTCCCATTTTAGTTTATTAAGATTCAAATAAATTCATTTTTCCTATCCTGTATTTTCAAAATTCAATATCATGATTCATTTTAGGTAGTAAACCTCAGCCTTTTGAAGATGTCTTGTCTTTATCTTGGAATAGACAAGTTCAACATATATTAGCTTCCACTTTTTCATCCAAATGTGTAATTTGGGATCTAAGGAAAACGAGCCAATTATAAAACTTACAGATACTGTTTCTAGAATAAGATGGAAAGTTGTAGCTTGGCATCCAGAAGTTGCCACTCAGCTCTGTTTAGCTTCAGGTGAGAATATAATAGGTGTTTCAAATTGGGTGTTTTTTAAAAATAAATAAAACAAATAATTCTTTTGATTAGTATGACAATGATGTACGAAAAATAATATCTCCCAAATGCCTCTTCTTGCAGCTCTTTTGTCTGCTCTTTCGTTAAAATGTTCAATGACATTCTCAAATAATTGTGACTCTTACTGCGTTCGGCAATCGCATCCCAGATCGGACAGATTTTTTGTCACATGACATGATGTTTTGGTATTTGTATACAACTACAAACCTCTTTTCCAGGATGGTTTGAAATAAAAAAATCATTTCGCAGATGTTAGTTATTGATATTTAATGTATTCAAATTCCTGATCTGTTGCGATAGAAAATAAGATTATTCGAATGAGAGAAATTTACAGGTTGTTGATTGAATTTGATAGAAAAGTAAAGATTTTGAGATGATCCAGGTATAGCATAAATGATAGAACATAATAAAACACAATTTTAGCAAAATGAGTTACTTTTATTGCAATTTTGTCACAATCTAGGAAGTTTCTTAAAACATATTTCAAAACAATATGAAAATTACATCACTTCAAGTTCAAGATTATCTGTTTTCTATACACCTACTTCCTTTATCGACTATGTGAGTAAATTCATCTTCATATACATAGATTTTGTATATTTTTTGCTGCTCTTCATCCCATAAATCCATTGCAAAAGACATTTTGAAGCCGGACAGATATAAATACAAAACTAGGTACTAAATAGGTAGATTATCTTGTTGTTGTTTATAACACAAGTAACACCTAACCTCACAATAACAGATTAATTTTTCTCCTCCGATTCCGAGCAATCCGACAAGTCCTATGTAATTGCGGAACGCAGTATCTACACTGCGCAAAAAAATTAACGCACATTATGGAAATCTCAAATTTATTCTACAACTGAAGGTGTTCTCATTGATAATTATTTTTATCAGAATTATGCATGCATATGTTATCCACTTTCAACGGTTTCCTTCAATACAGACGTTTTCTCCCAGCAGGAATAAAAAGATGAGATTATCAGATTTTGAATGTGTTGGCTCCAGTCTGAAATCAGTTATTCTTGATCAATAGTTTTTCTTTCGTTTGATTTTCTACACTCGATCGCTATGCAACGCGAAACACGCAATTTGACCCAAGAGGAATGTGCCCAAGCGGTAGTTTTGCAAGAAAATGGGTGGACATACAGAAAGATTGGAGTTTCCCATACAAGTTTGTCCAGAATGTTGCAGCGATTCAGGGAGACAGGTATAAATGTCCGAAGACCAGGACAGGGTATACCATTCAAGAACGTTACTTGAGAGTTTCTTCGTCTAGACAAAAATTCAAAATCAGCTTGAGCAAACTCATGGGATGCAAATTAGCACTCAAACAATAAGAAATCGCGTCAGAGAATATGATTTAAGGCCTCCTGTCGCGGCAAGAGGCCCAGCTCTTACCCCAGCCCACCGAAGGGCGCGTTTGGATTTTGCGAGAGAGCATATCCATTGGGAAGAGGCTGATTGGGAAAGAATTCTCTTCACAGATGAGTCTAGATTCTGCCTCTACCATCGTGATCGACGTTCCCTTGTATACAGACGTCCACATGATATGCTCAGTGCAATTTCCTGAGTACTACTGGTTTCGGGGGAGGATCAATTATGGTATGGGGTGGAATATCTTTGACTGCTCGCAGAGACCTAGTGGTAGTTGATAATGAAGCTATGAATGCTGATAGGTATATGAGGGACATTCTTGGGTAATGCCAGACCCCATCGTGCGCGCATCGTTCAGGAGTACCTTGAAGAGGTTGAAGTCTCTCGAATGGAATGGCCAGCAAGAAGTCCAGATCTCAATCCGATTGAGCAGGTTTGGGACACCCTCAATGGAAGGCTGAGAAGTTCAGAAAATCATCCAGCTACTTAGGAATCCAACTCAGAGAAATCTGGGAAGGGTTAGATCAGAACATTTTGAGATCACTCATCTTGACTATGATCCGTTGTTTGCCGAGCTGTAATTAACGCAAGGGGTGGAAATACCAAGTATTGAATCACTTATCAGCATTCCAGTATTTTGAAAATTATTTATTTCTCTGCTTCCACATAAGATTCGGTGAAATCTTGAATTTTTCTTTCATTTAATGTGTCTTGTTTCGTTCAAAACCTTCCCAAGAGAACATAAAAAATAAGTTATAAGTTAAAGTTCATTAAAATTGAGATTTTCAGAATGTGCGTTAATTTTTTTGCGCAGTGTATATCACTAATAACACAAAAATTGAGAAATTGATTGTGGATTATTCCAATAGACCTGGCTTTTCACATGTGAAATGAATAATAAATATTGTATTTCAGAGGAGGACCATTCACCAGTGGTTCAAATATGGGATCTAAGATTGCAACTTCACCGCTGACGACTTTAGAAAGCCACGAGAGAGGTGTTCTCTCAGTAGCTTGGTGTTCTGATGATCCGATCTTCTCAAGTTGTGGAAAAGATAATAGAATTTTGTGTTGGAATCCAAGTTCTAGCCAGCCAAATGGTGAAGTTTTAACGGAAATTGCCAGAAAAATCAATGGAATTTCGATGTTGTATGGTGTCCCAAAAATCTGCCATAATGCTTGCCCTAACTTCGATGGGCATGTATCAATCTATTCTTTAATGGGAGGTAAGTTTTGTCGATACTCTTGTACTTGATCATTAAATCGACCTGTTTAGTACTAGTGACGGCTCAAAAACACCAAAAATCATTTCCTTTTTATGCAATAAATCAACTTTTATTGAACAGCTTCATTCTAAATAAGCATATCCTGGAAATATTAGATTTCTTTTTTTACCATTGGCATCAGAGTCACTACAAGCAGTAGATTCCACTAACGATCACAACGACCACGCTCACGCTCGTTCCCGTTCCACTAGCTTGTCACAAGTCCGCGACGTTTTGGCGGTTTGCATGTGGAACGGTTTGTTGGGGTTAGGGCGATTAATGACAGTTATCTAATGAGATTCAAATTTGTGTTTTGAATTTTACGCAGAAAAGTTGCCTTAACATATTTGGGGAATTATTTAACTATTCTGATAATATATCTAATGATAACCGGAAGGGAACTTATAACTGCAATATTCAGTTATTTTACCAGGCTCTGAACATGTTTTTCAACTCCGTTCATAATACATTATATTTTACCTTTTCCACATATTTGCTCATAGGTCTGAAACAGCTTGAAATTGAAATAGAATATTTTGTTTGATCTATTCTTCAGAAAATCAGGTATGAATATGTTTTTACCATCAATTATTACAATTATGTTGTCTCTCAATTGAAAAAATCGTTTGAAAGTATGAATTTGAACTTATTTACTTCTATACCTGATCGTACCATATATTAGTTTCAAATTATAGATATTATTCATTGTCCCTACAGTATGAAATTGTAATAGGATAAAACCTAAAATTATCAATAACATGAACTCTATATCCGCGTAACATCTATTGAAAGTTTATCCGTAGAACTTAGATAACTTCGATCTATTTCTACATTTTCAACCTCTTTTACATCATCCTATTCCTCATTCAGCATGCAAAAATTATGTACAAGAATATGCCATTACTGAATTACTTCACAGGTTTGCATGTGACAAACTCTTGAATGTCGGAAATGTTTTGATTTTGTTAACTCTTAAAGAGGAACGGATGACAGTTCTCCCTAAACGCTCACGTCGACCACCGTCCTGACGTGGTCTCCGTGGGCTTTGCGGGCGAAATTGAGACGTCCTCAACGACGTCACAAACACTCGCGTGAGCGTTGCGTAGTTCAGCGGAATGTAAACATGAGGCGTTTTGGGCGCTGTGATCGCTAAGTGGAAACGTACTGAAGAGGTCATGTTTACCAGTTCTCACCTGAATTTCTTTTTGGCAACATTTGAAAAAAAGTTCATAAAAAAGGGGAAGTAATATTCTTTGCTTTTTAAAGCAGTGGCCACTCCTTTGGTACTCCTCTATTGAACCTAAAAATGCATAGTATGAAATAAACAATTTTTCTTATCTCTTGGTCATTGTCACGTCAGCTATTATCAGTATTCTTCTCTGTATCAACTTATCTATCTTTTCTTTATCTAATCATTATGTGATGCAAATGAAAATTAATTCATTCAAATCATAGGTAAGACTCAAAATTCCAAACATCTGATAAAATAGCAGATAGCTTTCTGGTATGGATGGCTACGCAAAGCACCAGTTCAAACCCATATACTGGACCTGTAAGTGTTGATTTGCCCAAACCGCCAAAGTGGATGAAGAGACCTGTTGGTGCCAGTTTGGTGAAGTACAAATAGAGTAACAGAAATATCTGAAAAAAAAGAGTCAATAAAGCACTAGGTATATAGAAAAAAATATGGTAATACAGTGGAACCTTACATAACGCCAAATCCGCAAAAAAATTTCGGCCTCATTAGGCTTCGTCAGTGTCCCTATCCCTCAGAGACAACATCCTATTGAAAACTTCTTCATTTAAGACTACTTGTAAGAAGCTATCGAGTAGCAACTAACAGATGGGACATCTAGTAGTGTCAAATGAGAAGTTCAATCATCACAGATCGCATGCTGAAAGCACTGATTACTTCCTCTTCACTCTTTGAGATGTTAGCAGTGCCCTAAATCAGGGCCCTCATGCAAGTTTCTCCGAGTGATGGAAACACCCAATTATGTTTTATTCTTCTTTGTTCGATATCTAAAGATATAAAAATTAAATTTTATGAATGTAACATGTTTTGATTCGCCTGTTATTTCCGGAATTTTTCATGATTTCCTGATATTTACAGTTTGGTGGAAAATTGGTCATATTTGAGAATGAGAAATCTCCAGCAGTAGCTCAGTCTACCCAAAAGGAAATTTGTCACCGCCCACTCGAACAGTTCACATCAGTCAAGTTGTGACAGAGGAGGAATAGTCAATGAATCTGCTGTTATGGAGGAGGAAATTAGAACTGGGAAATTTTATTGGTGAGGGACGATTATTATCATCTTTTGTCTTATGAATTTTTTTTTATGAAAAACAATTTTGACTTAGAGCCTTCAATTTGTGAACCTTGATTCATCATTATATGAAATTTATGCTTGTTATATCGAAACAGTATACATATTACAGTAGAGACTCGATAATCCGGATCAATTAATGCAAGGGATAATCCGGATTAATGAGAAATCCGGAATACCGCGTCTTACAATTTAGTTAAGATGCAATTTAAAAAAACAGTTGAAATAAATATAGGCTTTATTATCGAAATCATTAAAACAAATATATTATTTGGAATAATTAGATATTTTACGTTTTCTACTGTAGTAAGGGAAAACTAATGCGGACAATAGCTTTCTCCTGTATATCTTTCAGAAGCTGAATATCAGTAATTGCCATGAGTTATGGAATAACAGACTGCATCGAATTGATCTATGCTCTAATGCATTGTCTTCGGGATCGAAAAAATATGTGCTAAAAGGCCTTTTCGGTATTTCAGTTGTGTTAATTTAATATACTTATGATCCATATGCTGTATCAAGCTGTATGGTTTGGAGATAGAAACATTCCATTCCATTTCACTAATTAATTATTCTTGTCTGACTTTTCTGTCTTATACCATTGTGCACTATTATATACCAAAAAAAGCCCGATCGTCGTCATAGAAATTGAGTTGACAAGTTAGAACCCGTAAACCACGTATGCAACGATCGGAAATTCGGATTTTTGAGTCTTGCAATCCGGATTATAAGGACATAATACAATCTTGACGTCAATTCGGACTAGTAAATATCCGGATTATCGAGTCTCTACTGTATGTATTACAAATACCAGTTACATAATTCATTCAGCTCGTCAATTTGATATTTTGTCGTCTCAACTTAAAGTTATGTGAAGCTATTCAAATCTGAAATGTATGTCTTGTTACAGAATACTGTAAAAATAAAGCTGATCTTACTGATGATCAACACAGAAAATATGTATGGTATGGCATTTTATCAAGCACAATTCGAAGAAAATCCCAGGACAGAGATTTTAAATCTCCTAGGTTATAAAATTGAAGACATAAACAACCAATTAAACAAGTAGTTGGTAACAACTTGAGAATGAAAAAGAATTATGTGATGATTTCTCCAACATGACAGAGTAAGTTGTCAATGTTTCTACAAATTTCAATAATTTATGAGCTATTTTACAGATTGAGGATTTCGATTTAATCTCTGATTCCCAAATCGTAGGAAACCTGTTTCACCATTTTAAAATTCAAACTGGAAATGGTAAGTTCATTGTTCTCTATGAAATTATAATTCAAATAGTTATTTAATCAACTAGGTTATTAAAGACAGCGACTAACGGTCAAGATATTTCAATGCTTGAGCGGAGCGAACTCGTTAAAGTTCGGACCATTAGTCGCTCGATTAATAACAGAGTTGATTACAAGATTTTTCCGACGATCTCAACATGAATTGTGTATGAATTCTTGATTGAAATACAATCTCATTTGCACAAGAATTACATTTGACATAATAGAATTTCCATGTTTCTATGTTCCAGTAGAGTTTTGACATTTCTCATAGTGCTTCTCAATACTTTTGTCGGTTGCCATGAGGATTGCACATTAAAATAAGAAAAATTGAGAATTAAAATGGGTCATTAATGTTCAATTTCGTACACATTAAAATCACCTTTTATTTCGAGGTCGGCGGAAATAGTTATTAATCAACTAGGTTATTAAAGACAGCGATTAATGGTCGAGATATTTAAAGCGTGATGAGCGGAGCGAATGCGTTAATAGTTCGAGACCATTAGTCGCTTGATTAATAACGAGTTGATTACAAAATTTTTCCGACGATCTCAACATGAATAGTGTATAAATTCTTGACTGAAATACATTTTCATTTGCACGAGACATACATTTGACAAAATGGAATTTCTATGTCTCTATGTTCCAGTAGAGTTTTGACATTTCTCGTAGTGCTCTGAATATTTTGTGTACGGTTGCCATGAGGATTGCACATAAAATGGCCCAAAAAATTAAGCATTAAAATGGGTTCATTATGTTCAGTTTCGTACACATTAAAATAACCTTTTATTTCGAGGTCGGCGGAAAAATTATATTTATTGATTGCATATCCATTGAGGATCGATCTGCATCACTAAGAATTTAAACTTCAATATTCTGATGCATCTCAAATCCCAAATTACAAACATTTAGCAAAAAAAAGTATAGCATGCTGGAACAAGCGTCTGAAATGGACAATAACTTAGAGTGGTGGTTTCAGCTCACTTCATTAAGTATCATACAAATAATTCTGTGCTTCAGATACGGAAGGTTAATAACGCAGGCTTTGATACTTGGGAAATGTGGAGGCTGCAGTTGAACTATGTCTAAAGCAAAAAGATTCACTGATGCAATCATTATAGCTATGTCCGGTGAGTAAAATTTTTAATCATGTACCAACATTGTTTTTAATAAAATTATCTGAATGTCATGTAAAAATAATCAACCAAATAATTCAAAATCAAAAGAATAACTTTCATAATTTGCAAGAAGCTTCTAAACTTATTATTTGAATAATAAAAATAAATCCAAAAAGACGATATTACTGCCATTCACCAAGAGGAAAAAACTCTCTCTAAAACAATTACGATGAACGGGACACCCTACCCAAAACGAACCACACCAAATATCTTGGTGTGATCTTTGACCGAAAACTCTCCTGGAGTCTACACCTCGAAGCTGTGATCAGTAAGGGCCAGAGAGCTCTCTTCATATGCCAGAGGATGGTCGGAGGTACGTGGGGATTAAAACCTGAACTAACGAATTGGATTTACAAATCCATTGTTCGGCCAATCGTGAGCTGCGCGGCTCTCATTTGGTGGCCAGAAGCAAAACTAGTTCGGGACAATAGCCCTAGGAAAACTACAAAGAACAGCGTGTCTATCCGTAACAGGCGCATCTCGCTCTCTGCCCAACTGCTGCCATGCAAGTCATCCTGGACCTTCTCCTCTAGAGATTTTTCTGGAAAGCGAGGGGCCCGATGGGCTCTCCGAGTAGCAAGGGAGCGGGAGCTGAAAAATTGGTGACTACTCAGGGCACCTCCGCATTCTAAAGAGTGTAAGGGCTTCAGGATGTAGTCACAGATAACCTCCCCTTGAGACACGAGTTCAGAAAAAACTTTACCACGACATTCCCAAGTCGTGACCAATGGACTAATAAAGAATTAGTTTTCCCCAGAGGCTCTACGGTATTTTATACTGATGGCTCGAAAACTGAAGACGGACGAGTCGGGGCCGGTGTTTACGGTCCCTCAATACAATAGCCATACCAATGGGTCTCTGTCCTTCGGTTTTTCAGGCAGAGACACTTGCTATAAGGGAGTGCGTTGCGCTCTGTGCGGAACGCAACTATCAAAGAAAGGAAATATATAGCATCTGACAGCAGAGCAGCCCTGCTAGCGCTTGACTCTCCACAAGTGAAGTCAAAGTTAGTCTGGGAATGCAAAACGTCACTTAACCTACTCGGAGAAAAGAACCAGGTCAATCTCATCTGGGTGCCTGGTCACTCCGGGATTCACGGCAATGAAGCGGCAGACCAACTGGCCAGGGAAGGGGGCACAACCCCCTTCACTGGACCAGAACCGTTTTGCGGCTTCCCAGCCAGTCATCAGGCAATGGCAATTAAGGACTGGGAACAAAAAAGAGGAAGCTTATGTCCTGGCGTACGACCAAAGGTCAAAAGCAAGCTAAGTCACTTCTCTCTCACTCGACGAGCTGGACCAAGAAGGTCCTCTCATCAGCAAATTGGAACTGAGGAAACTGACGGGCGCTCTCACTGGGCACTGTCCCGTGAGTTATCACTTAAAAAACATGGGAAAGGGCAAAGGCGCCCGATAGTACATGTCGCTTCTGTTAAGAAGCTAGACGCCTGCTATGTGAGTGTGAAGCTGTTCACCAGAAACGGTTACGGCATCTTGGCTACAGGTTCCTAAAGCCGAACAAAAGTAATGGATGTGGCCCCCAGAAAGGTGGTGAAGTTCATTGAGACTTTGCTGCGGACTGTGTGTGGTTTTGAGGAATTTTTAACTCTTACTCTGGTGGAGGAGTAAGCAGTTCATTAACCTTGAGTAGGCAGGCATTACTCTACCTGGCGCCATTACATTCCATCCGATAAAACTCACTCCCGCCTTCACTGAGTGTAGCCGCGAGCCTATTGCATTGAGACCGGCTTTCCCCAAAGTCTACGTTTCACTGGTAAACAGCGCGGGATGCACAATAGATCTTAAGGTCAAGGTGCTCGCAAGGTAGGTTTGATTTGTCGCCCCTCCTCTAATCTAATCTATTATTTGAATTGGGGACGTTATCGCTTGGTCAGTCTTCCAAGAACTGCAACCATGTGGATTTTTTGTTTTCTACCTTACTCCTCATTCATGGAAATCCAAGGAGGTCGTCAATGGCGTTGATAAACCGACAAATTGAAATAAATGAAGAAGAGTACTATTTTTCCTTATTATCTTACTGAATTATATTCTCGATTGATTTTTCCAACTACCATAATTTGTTGCAGGAGGTTCAGATCTTTTAGCAGGACGCAACAGAGATATCTAGAACAAAGTGAAGGGTACATATCTTCATTGATATCTGCATTAGTAACGGATGATGGAAATCTATTATAGAAAACTGTGATATAACAAGTTGGAAAGAAGCATTATCAGCCGCGTTAACCCATGCTTCAGACGAGGATCTACCTCAGCTTTGTGGTAAATTGATATTCCTTCCTCACTAAACTTGTACACAATTTTGATTATAGTTATAGAAGTAGTTTATCGAACAAGTCAAGTTGGACTAATTTCTTTGGGGTTATATGAAAAGATAGGTCTATAAGAATAATACACAATCGGTTTCTGAACAAAAGGATCAATATTTGTGTGATCAGGGAGATAGAGCCCCAAACGTGTCAAAATATCATTGAAAGTTTAATAAAAGAGTGGACTTCTCTACAGTTGCGAGGGGAGGCTATTTGGCAGATATTATTTTTTGTGTATAAATGTCATAACTGATACTTCAACTTCCATCAAAAAGTATTTGAAAATTAATGCAAATTATTGGCCAAGCAATAGGGTTTATAACGTGACAAAAATACTACCTGAAATCTGACTGTGCAGTCATGCAATAGGTAGTTTCTACATGTTTTTCATGATAAATTCCACTCCTGAATCGTCTCTGATCGAAAAGCTGTTAGGCACTTTTTGTAGAGAATTCAAAAACAACAAAAATGAGAGGTGACACGTCTCAAGCGGATCATTAGTTTCCGAGAAAAGTCCAAAAAACTCAAAAAAGAAAAACATCAATTTTTCGAAAATTCATAACTTTGTCAATTTCTGAGATGAAGCGTAGTTGCTCTGAATTTAAGTAGTATTAACATATACTTTATTGGTGCACAATTACAAAGCTGTCGGATGAATAGTTTTTGCACAATCGCAGTTTTCCGAATTCGAAGTACTTTTTTCAAGAAGGTCGTGATACTCGGCTACTTGTCGGATTTGAATTTTACAAAAAGCATTTCAAAGAAGAAATAAAATTCTTCAAATCGTTTATTCTCTCGATACCGACCGATAATGTTTAGTGGGTGAAAACGGCGTCAAACAGGAGCAAAAAGGCTCTAATTCATCAAACTAGTCGCGGAGTGGGAGTCGCCCGCTACGCGAGGGGGAAAACTGTATACCTTGTATCTTTCGCGCGTCGCGTAGCAGGCGACTCCCACTCCGCGATAGTTTGATGCATTCGAGCCTTTTTGCTCCTGTTTGACGCCGTTTTTCACCCACTAAACATTATCGGTCGGTATCGAGAGAAATGAACGATTTGAGAATTTTATTTCTTCTAAAATGCTTTTTGTAAAATTCAAATCCGACAAGTAGCCGAGTATCACGACCTTCTTGAAAAAAGTACGTCGAATTCGGAAAACTGCGGTTGTGCAAAAACTATTCATCCGACAGCTTTGTAATTGTGCACCAATAAAGTATATGTTAATAACTACTTAAATTCAGAGCAACTACGCTTCATCTCAGAATTGACCAAGTTATGAATTTTCGAAAAATTGATGTTTTTTTCCAGTTTTTTGGACTTTTTTTTGGACTCGGAAACTAATTATCCGCTTGAGACGTGTCACCTCTCATTTCTTTTGTTTCTAAATTCTCTACAAAAAGTGCCTTAACAGCTTTTCGATCAGATCAATACTTCACGTTTTATAAGCGAAAAAGCAAAATTTTTGATTTTTTTGGCTATTTTTCGCTTCTCAAAAAAAAAACCTAAGACGATTCAGGAGTGGAATTTATCATGAAAGACATGTAGAAGCTACCTATTGCATGACTGCACAGTCAGATTTCAGGTAGTATTTTTGTCACGAAATCGATCTTTCGATAGCTCTATTGCTTGGTCTATTATGTGTTTTATTTATTCTAGAAAAATAAACCCTCAATTGAAAACACCCTTCACAATGCTAGTTCGGAAGATCAAAAAAAGTATGTGTTAATTGGGAACTATATTTTTTCATTTCCAACATTTGTTGTGTTTGTGTGACACCTGTATGTTGATAAAAATGTTTTGTTCAACAGAAAAAACTGGTTACGATTGGAAACAGAATCGAAAGACCAGAAAGAACTGCTTAATGATGCACACTTGTGTTATATAAGCTCTGGAAGCCTCGAGAAACTCGTTGGGTCTTGGAACAGTAATTTGCATAGTTCAACAAAGAATCTTAGAGAATTAGTAGAATTGGTTGTATTATTACAGAAAGCAATGGAACGTCAAGGTCGACCAAATATTGGTAAGTTTTCCAAAATTATTGTACAAGGTGTACCAAAAGGAAAATTTTCATTAAGTGGTCAATTTAAAACAAGTGAAAGTGAGCCAGGTATCGAAAATGTTTAATAAAACTCAAAGTATAGGGATTTGGGCATCAATACCTTAATGATATTCTCAACTGCACCAGTACGCCAAGCAACAGAGCTACAAATGATTAGTTTTTTTGACAAAATACTACCTGGACGCCACCTGTGCCATTCCGTGCAGGACTGTCCGTAGTAGTTATTCCCACCATGTTTTCAACACAAAATGCCATTTTTTTATTTGTTATAACAAAAAACAACAAAAATACGTGTTCTTTTTAGTTTTTTCGTTGCAAAATGGAAAACTATTGATGCAGTGATAACGTTGCAATGGGATGAATTGTAGAGAATTACATTGTGAAGAGAATGGTGGGGTCAAACGATCCGATCGAATAATTGAACTGGAGAAAAGCGGGAAAAAACCGGAAAATTGCGTGATGTTTTCCTTTTAACTCATAACTCTGCCATTTTGCAATATTAAGAAAACTGAAACTTCACAGGATAGTAGCTATTGACGTGCAATTCATGTGTGCCAAATTGGATTCGGCTTCGGAATAAATAGTTTCCATAATTCCCATTTGAATTTTTTTTGGACATAATATTTCGCGGAGAGCTGGATGCGTTTGAGGTCGTCCGATGAAATTAATAAAAATTGATTTGGAAAAGAAGACGTGATCAGTAAAAACGTTTCTATTCTGATTGTTCAATAAAACGCGACTTATGTTTGTAAATAATTAACTTTGATTTTTAAAAAGTTTTATTGATTATTAACCAAAGTGGACAATGTTAAAGTCACGACATTCAGTATAATAATGTCTTATCTAATCTAATTAACATAACAAGTAAACTAGTGTTCCCCTACTATGGGATAGTTCCTGGTATCGTAACACAGGAGTCAGCAAAATATATATATTATAATAATACAGGGGGAATCCAACATATAACTCCTCCGCGCTTAAGAGAAAAAATTGGGGTTTTTAGTTTTTGAAAACATTAATTTTTGAGCTCAATATCTTCTAAAGGATTATTTTTACATCTTTTTGTGCGAATTATTTCTGGTTTTCTTATGTTACATTTAT
Organism: Propylea japonica; assembly: GCA_013421045.1. NCBI lineage: Eukaryota > Metazoa > Arthropoda > Insecta > Coleoptera > Coccinellidae > Propylea > Propylea japonica. The sequence goes on along the minus strand of CM024248.1, from coordinate 41,412,589 downwards.
TGACTAAAAATAATAAAATAATGATAGCTAGTACTATATATGTTATTAAAGTATAAAGACTCAAATTATCATAGTGGAAAATTGGGCTTTTTATTGAAAGTATTTGTTTCTTTGAATGTTCTATTTGTAGCCCAATATGCCTTATATCATCAAGTTCAATATTGTCTAATTCTAGAGGAACTTGATCAATTTTTTCAATTGGATGATTCATTTCATTCATTTTAATGTTCGGTAGTTGAATAATCTTAACTCTAGAAGAACTTTGTTTCCAGTTTTTGAGAATTTGTCTGTTCACATTCATTTCACACTTTTCAGGAACGAAAATTACGTATGTTCCGCACAACACTGTTTTTTCGTCATTATTTCCGCACTTCATTCGGGCGATCTTCTCTTCCGTGGTAAGGACCATCCAATAATCGGTTGAAAGTTGATGAATACTGGAACCCTTCAGGCTTGTTATTTTGGGGTTGCATTGTGTGTAGTTCTTGGTGACACTCAATAGTTCGACTTCGCATGGGTTGCTCGCTGATATAGGTTTTGTACTTTCTTCACATAGGTAATTAGCAGGAAAAATTTCTTTGCAAGGTCTATTGAATAGTGCGTATTTTGTTTCACTTAAGGAAAGGTATTTTGTGTGGGGAATGATAATTTGATAGAAATTATTTTTCAGGATTGGTAATGGAAATAATTCATAATAGTTGTAATCATCTATTTCTGTGAGTGGAATTTCTAGAATGAACTTGACTTGATTATTACTTATGAATCCCTTAACCTTTGTACAAACATAATATAAAATTATATTTTCGTCTTCGACTGAAAAGGTAATTTGTTTTCATTTATTTTCGTTTGAATCTTAAGTAGTTCTTTTTTAGATCGTCATGCGAAATGATAGATGTGTGAAGAGTTTCCAGATGAGCAAAAGAAATGGCTATTTCTATGTCATTCAATATTTCATTAATTATATCGATTGCTAACGTAATATGTGTAACTACTGAGTTGAGAATAATGAAATCGGAGTCGTCCCACGACTCTATAGTCGATGTATTCATCCAGAAATTAATTTGGTTGATTTTGTTTTCCAAAAGTATTTGATTATGCTGCAACTTGCTCATAGAATTATTAAAATGTTTATGGAATTTTCTGTTAAACTGATCTGTGAATCTGCCACCTCAATCAATTTCTGCTGCGAGTTTTTCAAATTATTTATGGCTTCGTCATATTTATCAGCATCACTTTGGTCTAAATTTCCCGTTATTGATTTCCAAATGGAACCTAATCCATTGATCAGCCCTCTTTTTCTCTCTTATTGGAGTTTGGTATTAATTGCCTGAGCTTTTTATGAGTTTCGTCGATTTTATAATCTAAAATATATTTGTGATTGGAAATTTCCTGTAAATAATTTTTACCGTGTTTTGAATTATGAAAAGAAATATTCATCTTTTGATAACTAGATATTAATTTATGGAATTCCGACGTTATGTTGGATAAATCGATGATTTGTATGAGTGTCCAATGATTCACAACATTTGAGATAAACCTTTTTTCATGGGTAACAAGCCGGGGTTATCCGTGATTTTCAATATCTTCACTTCTGTACATTCTAGGACGAGGGTCCCGCAGATTGTTGCGAGGGTGATGATCCTGCAATAATAGGTTGTCTTAGATTTTTCAAATGAACTGTCCGGCCTACATTTGTTTTGATTTATTTCCCTCTAATTTTTGAATGAGGGCTTTATTGCCTGGTAAAATTTTGGTTATAATGAATGGTCCGCTAAATTTAGGTCCGCTCTTGTTACGTGCGTATTTATAGCTTTTTTCGTAAACTGTTTGGCCAATTTTGAAAGGATTTTTTGTATTCTCGTTAATTTTTTGGACAATTTTGTTTTTATGGGAAATTAAATTTTCATTTACTTTATCATATACTAGTGCCAGTTTCTCCTTATGTTTTGTAAATAGTCACTGTACATTTGTTTATCGTAGAGAATGTCTAGAGGATCTTTCAATTTCGTATGACCGAAAGTTAGTTCAAGTGGGGTAAGCTTTGTTGCAGAATGAATAGAATTGTTGTAACCTATGATGGCATATTTCATAATGATTCCTATAGAATCTTTGGATTGTGATCTCAAAATCTACAATGTTCTGCTATTGTTGAGTGGAATCTCTCAATTATTCCATCCGAATCGGGGGTGATGTGCTGTTGTGAAATGAATATTTATTTTATGTGTTTCTAATAGTTCTTTTACAACATGTCCGAAAAATTCCATTCCTTGGTCCGAACTAATGAGTAAAGGTGTTCCGTAAAAAGAAAAATAATTTATTAACGCATGAAATATGTCTACCGAGTTTTTGGATTTTAGTTCTATCGCTTGGCCTAACTTCGTGAATGCGTCAATTATTGTTAAAAATTTTGTATTTTCCAGTGTATAAATGTCTAAATGTATTTTTTCAAAAGGTCTATAAGGGGGTGTCTGTTAGCATCATCTCGATTCTAGGGGGATTTCTTTCGTATTTATTTTTTTTACAAATTTCGCAGTTCGCTATGTAGTTCGAAACGCGTTCTTTCATTGATGGAAAGAAATATTTCCGCTGAAGTTGCCTCAATGTCTCATTTACACCTCGGTGATTTGTTTTTCCTTCGTGTTGGAATTTTATCGCCTGAATGATAAGCTCTTCGTCTTGAATTACTTCTCTTCTTTCAGTGCAATATATGATCTCTGGGCCGTTTCTGTTGAACACTTGTTAACAACGTTGCTAAAATTTCTAAACATATTCTCGGATTCGAAGTGGAAATAATATCTTTTCTTATCTGCTGTGTATTCTTTCAGGAATCGTGTGTGATCTCAGATTCGTTATTCGAGCTAGTTATCTGTACGTAGAATTTTTTTATGTTTCCCACTGATTCTTTTCTCACAGGTTTTGGGTTGTTATATATTTCCTGAATAAAATATTGATTAGGTTTAGAGTCAATTACATCGTTCGATATTTTTATCGGTGATGAGTTTTCTGTCTCCGTATTTGAAGAATGTATGGTGTCTTGACTCCTTTCTGACTGTTTATCATTACCTTGTTCTGTGGTATCCAGTTTTTCTAGTATTGCATCTAATTCTGAATCAGACATTTCGATTGACGATGCGTCTTCTAATAATTTATCGATTTCGTTTTCGTCCACGTTATTTATTAGAGATTCTGTGTCAATAGGGTTCAATTGAATTCTTGATAGTGCGTCGGCATTTCTGTTTATTGACCCTTTTTTGTAGGCAAGTTCGTAGTCATATTCTTCTAATCGTATTTTCCATCTATGTAATTTTGAATTTGGTTCCTTAAGTTTATCGAGCCAAATTAAAGGCCGGTGATCGGTACATATTATGAATTTTCTACCATATATGTAGGGTCTAAAGTATTTAACTGCCCAGACTACTGCTAGAAGTTCTTTTTCAATAGTGCTGTAGCGTTCTTCCGATTGATTAAGAGTTCTTGATGCGTAACATATTGGTCTGTCTGAACCAATGGGTCCCTGTGATAAGATAGCGCCGATGGCTACATTTGATGCATCCGTAGTGACTATAAAATTTTACTAAAATCCGGGTATTGTAAAACTGGAGGATTAGTGAGTATTTCCTTACATTTGTTGAACGATTTCATGAATTCTTCCGAATGAACTATTTTTCTTCCTTTTTTCAAACAAACGGTTAATGATTTTGTAATTTTGGCATAGTCCCTTATAAACTTGCGATAATATCCTGTGAGTCCGAGAAATCCTTTCAACTCAGTTGGTGTTTTGGGAACTGGGTATCGTAAAATTGCATCAATTTTTAGAGGGTTAGGTTTAAGACCTTCTGGTGTTATGATGTGACCTAAGAATTGAACTTCTTTTTTTAAGAATTCAGATTTATCCATTTGAATCTTCAAATTTGCTTCTCTAATACGATCAAAAACTTTACGCAGTTTTTCTATGTGTTCTTGGAGTGATGTTGAAAATATTATTATATCATCTAAATAAACTAAGCAACATTCATTCATTATACCTCTAAGAATATTATCCATTACTCTTTGAAATGTTCGTGGTGCATTTTTTAGTCCAAAAGGAAGTCTTTTATATTCATAATGACCTCGTTCCGTAGAAAAAGCTGTTTTGGGAATATCTCTAGGGTGCATTTCGATTTGATGGTATCCTGATGCTAAGTCAAGTGTAGAAAAAATATTTACATTTCCGAGTTTGTCTAATACATCACTGATGTTCGGGAGAGGGTATTGATCATCAATGCTTTTTTTGTTAAGTAATCTATAATCAACACATAAACGATATTTTTGTTGTCCAGATGCATCGACTTTCTTTGGAACAACGACGACTGGACTGCTCCACGGACTAGTAGAGGGTTGAATTATGCCGTTCTTCAAAAGTTCTTTGACCTGATTTTCGACCTCTCTCTTTTGCGTTTCTGGCATTCTATAAGCCTTTTGGAAAATTGGAGTTTCATCTACAGTTCTGATTTCATGTTTAACTACATTAGTGAAACTCAAAGGTAACTTTTTACAGTGAAAAATGTCTCTGTATTCGAAACAGATTTTTCGGATAGCGTCTTTTTCTTCTTTATTTAGATGTTCTAACCTGAGATTTTTCATATTTTCTTTCAAAAGGTTATCGGTTTCGATGTCATCTGATGGAATCGATATCGGGGTTATATTGGACTCATTAATTTCGACAATTTGTATAGGTTTATTATAATATGTTCTTCTCCTTCATTGCTATTTGTTACTGTTAGGTATGCTTCATCATTTTCTATTTTGACTAGACATTGTGGAATTTCGATACCTTCTCTTAGTTTGATGTATTCCACAATACCTTGATTAACTTCATTCGAATTTATGGGTACTTTTATTACTTTTTGAGACCTAGGTGGTAAGACGTATGAGTAAGATTTTTTCTTGAAATATAAAGGAATAGGTCCGTTCTTTGTATAAAGTACGTTTTTCTTTAAATCGATATTTGCGCCTAAATGAGTCAATAAATCCATCCCTATTAATCCGTCATATTCATCGTTGAACTCGAAAATGTGAAAGTTAAAATATTCTCTAGTTTTGAAAATTTTTGGAAGTGGTATATTTGCAACATATTCATGAACTGTGGTATTATGAGCTGTTTTTATTTTGAATGGAGCATATTTAATATATTTCTGATAGTATTTATCCACTATCCGAGGACTGATTAGAGTTCTTGAACTTCCAGTATCAATCATAAATTTAAAACCAACTCCTGGAATTTTTATGAATGGTAAGGAAGGAGTATTTATATTTGAAATATTTATTAGTTTGTTGCTGGTGAATTTGTGGGAACTGAAAATTTTCATTCGCTAAATCGGAGTATTGATCATTTTCGTATTCAGTGAATTCATATTGATCAGTTTGACTATGATCTGCTGTATAATAGTCATCGTAATTATAATCATCGCTATTATATTCTTCTGTTTCTTCCTGAATCTTGCTGGAAGAGTTCTTCGGAGATGAAATTTCTTTGATTTGGTATTCTATTAGATTGATTCATTCTACTTTGGGGTCGTTCTGTTCGTCTTGTATTAGCTGAGGACGTGTCCATAGGTACCGGTTGTGGCCGTATTTGTGAGGGATTTCTAATTTGCGCACTTCTTGGACTATTGTGATTTGGCTGAATTAAATTTTGACGAGTTTGTGTGAACGGTATTTGATTAACAGGGCTCAAGTTTTGATATAATGGACGCTGTACATTTTGTCTCCAAGGGGGAGAAGTTTTATAATGAGGACTCGGAGGCTTGATAGAATGTTGGAGTGTTAAATTTCGTCTGGCATACATGAAATTTTGTTTCTATCGTGAACGAGATAGCTTGTTCTAAATTTTGTGGATTTCTTAATCTAATAGGTAATTTGAGTGAAGACCTCTAAGGAACGCATTACGTGCTTGATTTTCATATAAATTCTTTTTTAAATCTCTGATATTCGGATCGACTTCCGTTAATTGAATTTTATTCAGTAATAAACTCAGGAGATCCTGACATCTATAGCCGAAATTTACAGGGTTTTCGAATTTTCCTTGTTTTAGATGCATCAAGTCTCCCACTAAACAGTTTTCGTCTCGCTGATCTGAGAAGAACTGAAGTAGTAATTTTTAATCGATAACCAGTTTCTGAGATTACCTCTACTACCTACTAAATTTAGGGCTCTGCCTGTTAGCTTTCCTATTACAGCTCGCAAAAGAAATTCATTTTGTGGATTCGCTGCATTATTCGGATCAGAAAAATTATTGATCAGATATTCACTCGACTGAATAAAAATAGCTAGAGTTGAAGGGTTGCCGTCGTATTCTGGTACGCAATCAATATGATGTTTTTGAACTTGTGGAACTGCCATTCTTATTGCTTGTCTGTTTTCTCTTCTTAAAGGACTACGATCTCTAATATTATCGTTCATATGAATATTTTATTATATATTGTACCGAAGTATAATCGATTCACAAAAATAATCAAGTTTTCACAAAAAAAAAATATAAATATATGAATGAAAATAAGGTGATGGGATTTTGGGGGAAAAAAGGATGTGAAACTTACGCTACTGGCTTCATAAAGATTTCTTCTTCTTCTTTTCTTCCGTTTCAGGGGATACAGCGATTATAGCAGGCAGTTTCGTTCCAGAAACTCCGTACCAAACTATAATTTCTCCACCTGAAAGCTGATGACTTTGTGTTGTTGTCCTAACTATGAGCTTCCGCGATGTTGACTTCCGCTCGCTGGTTTTGTTGTACCACTGGGTGAACTTGGTCAATTTTGGGGCCAAGGTTCGTTGAAAATTTCGGAATACCCAACTAATCGTTGATACGAAAACAATTTTCTCTGCGATTTTGGTCAAAAAAAAATGTTTTGGGTATCCTACCGACTGCGCCACTTATGTTTGTAAATAATTAACTTTGATTTTTAAAAAGTTTTATTGATTATTAACCAAAGTGGACAATGTTAAAGTCACGACATTCAGTATAATAATGTCTTATCTAATCTAATTAACATAACAAGTAAACTAGTGTTCCCCTACTATGGGATAGTTCCTGGTATCGTAACACAGGAGTCAGCAAAATATATATATTATAATAATACAGGGGGAATCCAACATATAACTTGCGTTTA